>CM029941.1:99800874-100400874 GCA_017639245.1 Myiopsitta monachus | reverse complement strand
CAGTTTGGAAATAGTGTTGCTGCTGCTGCATAGCTTTTCAGCCCTGTTGCATCCAACAGTCTGGTTCTTGTGGTCTGTTATTTGGGACCTGGAAGAAGTTCCTTTTCTGGTTTTGCCCCTAGATCAATATAATGTTCAATGAACGTTTTTCTTTTCCTGCTTTTCTGTTTGCCAACTTAATATCTTTTGAAAGACTGTAGATGCCTAATTCCTCATTGCAGGCCTATTGCAGTGGAATGCCTACTTCAAAGGTGTCTGTGCCCATGCCTCATCTAGGTTGATTGTGGCAGTTGTTTGAGGTGTTTGTGCTCATGCCTCAGCTAGGTTGATCTAGCAATAGTGTGGTATTGACAAAGCCCCAAGCATTAGCTCGTGTAGATACCACTTTGCTTAGCTTAGGCTCAGTGCTTTATTAGAAGGAAACTACATGGATTCTGGACCAGAGCAGGCTGTACTGCAGAGCTTGGAAAGCAGGTAGAGCAGGTATCTCCAGATACTTTCTTGAAGCCCTAGGAAGAATCTTAAAGACAAGGATTCTAAACTGTCAGAGGTGGTTTTTTTGATGCTTACTAAAGATTAACTTTTTACAGTCCTTTTTTGCACCCCTGGTCTACGCACTGGAATAGCTGTAAGCATAACAAAACAATGCAACAAAGGGGTGGGTAGGAAAGGGTAGGGAGTAGGTGGGTACTATTCCAGTGTGAAGTAAAAAGCCTTTCAATATAGGGTTTTTATGTTCCCTGCTGCTTGTCCCACTTCAGGCTCATATAGCACTTTCAGAAAGCCTCTTAAAGACAGCTGTACCCCTTGTGACCATTTTTCCCTCAATATGAAGCACTCTAATGTGCAGGACTGTGGCTGCTAATTCTGCCTCTGCTTAAATCAATGTGAGTTTTACCACTGACGTCAAGAAAAGCAGGGTAGAGGTTGGCATATTGAATATTGCCCTATATGCACATTACCAGCTATTAACAGCTCCGGTGGCTTCAATAGGAGTGGTTTTGAGCCAGCAATAGATTGGTGATAGCAGCTGGAGTGCTTTTATGCAGCTGGAGTTCCATTGATTTCAGCATAGTCCGCACTAGGCTACACCCGGTACATAAGAGTCACATCAAGTTAGTACGTTATGCACAGCACTTCGTGCAGTGAAGACACTGTGCAATCATGTCCTAGTGTAGGGATGTATTTTAGATGATTTATTTTGAAACCATGTAATTATCTTGAACACTGTGAAAGTTTCTTGAATCCAGTCAGATCTTTCTTTCCCACAGTGTTGTGATTCATGATGGAGTATACCAGTTAGATTCAATTCAAAGCTCCAGTTATGCAGTTTAGATGAATAAGTTTTGATTTCAACTGTCTTAACGTTAGGGATGCCTTATAATAATCAGGCAATCTCAGTTTTGTTCTGTGCTTGAATTAGATGTTGCTGTGCGGATGGAAACTTCTCAGAATTGTTTCTATGTATGCATAATGGCTAAACACATTGCCTGCATTGTCTTGAGGCCAAAACTGAGATAAGGAAAAAACTTCACTTTCTCCTTTTTTTTTTTTTTTAAGTATTCTTGAGCTCCACTATCGAAAGTTTAAATTTTAGATGTTGGTCTGGCAGAGTTTTAAGCCTTTAAAACATAGTTATCATGTAGAAACCCTGTTAACACTTTACAGTATTGGGGTTTTCTTGAAGTCCATGTCCTTCGTAGAAAACCATTGTCAACTTAAATCACTAAATAGTATTGAAAAGGAGATACTATGTAAAAATAGAGGTGTGTGTGGGTTTTTTTTTGTTGTTTTGTTTTGTTTTTGTTTTTTTTTTTTTTCCCTTGGAAAACCGGTCCTTTGACAAAAGTTTGCTCTGGTAGTAGGTACTTGGTATTGAAATACTTCATTCACAGTGGTACATGTCAGCACAGATTAGCTGGAAAATGAGTTATTTTTTTATTTGTAAAATATATTCTTTGCTGTTTTTCTCACTGTAGGCGTATACACGGGAGCCATTACCAGAGCAAATGACTGTTCGGTTATACAATGGAATGAAAAGTATTGACCTGACTGGCAAATCATCTGGGCTGAATGAACAGATTGCTAAGGAGCAGTTTGTAATGTTTATGTCAAACCTCTTGAAAGGGAATGCAGATGAGAAGATTACCATAATAATGAGAATGATCTCCAAGACAGAAGGGCCTGTGAAAGGCAAGCAAATTCAAGAGGTAAACAGGCATTTTAATATGTGTGTGTGTGTGGGGATATTAAGAGGACAGAAATGGGTAGGTAATTTGAAGGTAATCTTCAGAGCACAAGATTCAAAACAAGGGTTCCTGATTTCTGTATTTATTTTTTTTTTTTAGTCTCTGTATACTACTAACTTGCTAATCTGTGACAAACAGTGTAGGCAAACCATGTTATATGGGGTGACTGTTTCAGCTGCAGGTTTTCCTGTGCTGAATTGTCTACTTTGAGAAACAGGATCTGAATTTTGTGGCATACGCTAACTGTTTTGTGTGATATTTCACAAACTGTCTTTGAAGAGTGCTGAGACTGGCTATACTGAAGAACCAGCAAGGGTTATGGTGTGGCTCGTGCTTCTGGGAGCTGAGAATGTGTTTTCTAGAGCTTTAGTTGCAGGATAGATGTGTGAATCAAATACATAGCTTGCAAGGTGAAAGGGTGGCATCATGCAAAACTAACTCACTCCTACCACGGCAAAAATTGGACTTTCACTCCCACTTTCATGCCATATTTTATGGAGATGATTTGTGAAATAACATTAACAGAATGTCTTGAAAACGGATACTTTTCAAGACTTATGAAACTGAAATAGCATTTCTGTTATTTCTGACTTACTATGAGATGTTTTTGCCATTGAGGTTACAGCATCAATACTATTCGACTTTACTTTTAGAAAGTTCTTTTAATCTCTTGGTGATTTTATTTAAGAAATACGAAAATGGTGATCTCTTGACTTTTTAAGTTCACAGAGGATCTGGTCATGTCTGTAGTCCATGTACTGAGCTACAGAAAGGAACTGAAAGGTTGGAATTTGGCGAATACTAGGGATTCTGCAAGTGGAGTAAAGGCTCTGGCTTCTCAGCTGCTATCAGAATTGAAGCTTGCAGGTAAGTGGCACTGATACTGTATATCCTAGAATGGCACAGAGCTCAGCTAGTCATTTATCTTACAAGAGTTTTTCTCTTCAGGTTACATATTTCAGCTGAAATGGTGAGACCAGTATTTCAAACCTAGTGCTTTGTGAATGACTTGGGAATTTTGTTTTACCTTACCATCTTTCTCCCCTAAACTCATAGAGTCATAAAATAGTTAGGGTTGGAAAGGACCTTGAGATCATCTAGTTCCAACCCCCCTGCCATGAACCTCACACTAAACCCTGTCACCCAAGGCTCTGTTCAGCCTGGTCCTGAGCACTGCCAGGGGTGGAGCATTCATGACTTCCTTGGGCAACCCCTTCCAGTGCCTCACCACCTTCACAGTAAAAAGCTTCCTCCTTATACCCAATCTAAACTTCCCCTGTTGAAATTTGAACCCCTTACCCCTTGTCCTATCACTACAGTTCCTTATGAATTGAACAAACACCACCTAAGTCTTAGAAGGCAGATATAGGGACTGTGAAAATGAAGACCCTGGGCCCACTGTAGGAGAGAAACTGGTTCGGGACCATCTTAGGAACCTGAACGTATACAAGTCCATGGGACCTGATGAAATCCATCCGCGGGTCCTGAAGGAGCTGGCAAATGAAGTTGCTAAGCAACTGTCCATCATATTTGAAAAATCATGGCAGTCAGGTGAAGTTCCCAATGACTGGAAAACGGGAAATATAACCCTCATTTTCAAGAAGGGGAAAATGGATGAGCCAGGGAACCACAGAGCAGTCAGCCTCACCTCTGTGCCTGGCAACATCTTGGAGCAAATTCTTCTGGAAGGCATGCTGAGGCACATGAAAAACAACAAGGTGGTTGGTGACAGCCAGCATGGCTTCACTAAGGGGAAATCCTGCCAGACCCATCTGGTGACCTTCTATGATGGGGCTACGGAACTGATGGACAGGGGCAGAGCAGTTGATGTCATCTACCTGGACTTGTGCAAAGCATTTGACACTGTCCCACATGATATCCTTGTCTCTAAGTTGGAGAGACATCAATTTGATAGGTGGACCACTCAGTGGATAAAGAACTGGAAGGAAGGCCGCATGCAGAGAGTTGTGCTCAGTGGCTCGATGTCCAGCTGGAGACCAGCAACGAGTGGTGTCCCTCACGGATGGGTGTGGGGACTGGTCTTGTTCAACATCTCTGTCGGTGACACGGACAGTGGGATTGAGTGCGCCCTCAGCAAGTTTGCTGATGACACCAAGCTGTGTGGTTCGGTTGATACGTTGGAGGGAAGGAATGGGATCCAGAGGGACCTTGACATGCTTGTGAGGTGGGCTGATACCAACCTGATGAAGTTGAACCATGCCAAGTGCAAGGTCCTCCACCTGGGTAGGAGCAATCGAAGGCACAGCTGCAGGTTGGTCAGAGAAGAGATTCAGAGCAGCCCTGTGGGGAAGGACTTGGGGATGTTGGTCAATGAGAAACTTAACATGAGCCGGCGTCAGTGTGCGCTTGCAGCCCAGAAAGACAACCATATCCTGGGCTATATCAAAAGAAGCGTGACCAGCAGGTCGAGGGAGGTGATCCTGCCCCTCTACTCTGCTATCGTGGGACCTCACTTGGAGTATCGTGTGCAGTTCTGGTGTCCTCAACATAAGAAGGACATGGAACTGTTGGAACAAGTGCAGAGGAGGGCCATGAGGATGATCAGGGGACTGGAGCACCTCCCGTATGAAGCTAGGCTGAGCAAGTTGGGGCTGTTCAGGCTGGAGAAGAGAAGGCTGCGTGGAGACCTCATAGCAGCCTTCCAGTATCTGAAGGGGGCCTGTAGGGATGCTGGGGAGGGATTCTTCATGAGGGACTGTAGTGATAGGACAAGGGGTAATGGGTTCAAACTTTAACAGGGGAAGTTTAGATAGGATATGATGAAGAAATTCTTTCCTGTAAGAGTGGTGAGGCACTGGAATGGGTTGCCCAGGGAAGTTGTGAATGCTCCATTGCTGGCGGTATTCAAGGCCAAGTTGGACAGAGCCTTGGTTGGCATGGTTTAGTGTGAGGTGTCCCTGCTGATGGCAGGGGGGGTGGAACTAGATGATCTTAAGGTCCTTTCCAACCCTAACCATTCTATGATTCCATGAAATTCAGGAGAGCTTTACAAAACTACTTGTCATGGTGCATACCTATTTTGCAAATATGTGACTTGCAGGTAGCAGGCATTTATGTGCACATGCATGTATTTATGACTATATGTCCTTTTACGAAGTATAGGTTTGTCTTTCACTGTTGTCATAATTGATTTTGCTGTCTTGCAAAGAACATCTCAGAAGTTGTAACTAGGATCCACGTTTCTTAGTTATGGCAGCCCAAACAGTGGATGTCACAGGCAATTTTTTCTCAGCTCTGTGGATGCATCTGCTTAACATAGGTGACAGTTTACTGTCACTGACTCCTTTTACGTGTGGTTTCATGTCCTCTAAAATAATGCAATATTGTGTTTACACTTGAAAATCAACAGATTATTTTCCAGAATGGGAGTCTTATTATTGTTCCTGTGTGTCTTGTTGTTTAGATGGGACAAAACCTGTGGGTCCTCAGCTGATGGAGACAAATTTTGATCAAAGTGTCATTCAGGATTGGGTGTACAGAGTTCCCCAGCTCTCAATTTTCCTCAGTGTTATTGTCAGGCAAGGCCTCCATGTTCTGCATTCTCTCACAGACCAAACCAAAGACATACTCAACCTGGTTCCAGGCTGCAAAGGCGTCAAGGGAAGAGGACATGTCAGTCTCTTTGACATCCCATCCATCATATACATCAACTCCCACTTGCCTGCAGAGCTACAGCACAAGTGGCAGCTTTTATTTTCTTCTAGGCTTCATGGAGAAAGCTTTTCTCAGTTATGTGCACATATAGTGAACAAGGGTCCTTGCATAATAATCTTAAAGGACTTAGATGGTTATATTTTTGGTGGGTTTGCATCTCACTCCTGGGAGGTGAAGCCGCAGTTTCAAGGTAAAACTCACTTTTCTTTTTCTGTTATCTCATGGCTCTGTTAAATATTGTCTAATCTGTACAGGTACAGGAATCCTGTCCACTTAATGGATACCATAATTTTATTTTAATGACATGAAGTATTTCTTACACTTCAAGTGTATTTTCCTTTGGCAAAAATAACACTAGTTTTTGAACAGCATAAAATGCATGTTAAGTTATTCTTGGTTTGTACCCAGTCAGGCATATTATTTATTAATGTTTGTCTATTATTTGAAATTGATCATAAACCAAGTTTTCTTGTAAGTAAAATCTTACTAACCCCTGTGGCTGCATAGGTTGAAAATGAAATGAAAATGAGGGGAACGCAGCATAGACAATGAGTTAGAGTTTATGTAAGATGCCCAGCAGATGGCAATCTTCCATCTCAGAAGAGCTGAACCAGGTTAAGCCTCCTGTTGCCATTTGTGCGCTTGCCTTTGTTCTCCCAGCAGCGAAAGGATCTTTTGGACTAGCTAAACTTCTTGTTCCCTTGAAACCTCTGGGGAGAAGAGATGGTTTTTTTATAACTCTTTGGAAAGAATTTTTGTGATGGCTTTCCAAAAAAAAAAACCCGAAAATTATGGACTCTGGGTAATCTGTCCAGTTGAGAATCTTTACTTTTACTGCATTAAAAACTAAATTCCCGTATTTAATTAGTATTTTATAACTACCACTTTAGTCAGTTAATACAATGTTATGTTATGTCATTTGCTTTGTGTGTTTTCCTGATAGACTAACACGTGTAGTATACTAGACAATCATACCACAGGTCCCTCTGAATACCAAACTGGGCATAATGAAAATTGTACTCGTAAGTCATTGACCCTAAACTGGTCTATATATTGGTATAGTCACAATTAAGGGAGTCTGCACTCATACCATTTTATTCAGGTCTAGCAGCTGGCCAGTTTTTGATGACACAATGCAGGCCTGTGATAGGTGTACCCTTGCACAGTAATATAACGTACTAGTCATGCCTCTGACTCTGCCCTTGGTTACTGCCATGTAATCACATTGATTTCTGTGACCCTGGACAGAGTTAACTGAAAATAAACAATAGGTCTAGATCTTGATGGGAGATTAGTATTGGCTTTCTGAAATTGCAGCTGCTGTCTTTGATCTATTCAGCTGCACTTCTTCAATATTTTTTTCCTACCCTGTTGGTACGTACATCATTGCTTGGCCATTTGTCTGACTACAGATGCTTTTCTGTTTACAGGTGACAACAGGTGCTTTCTGTTCTCTGTTTTCCCCTCTCTTGCTGTTTACACATACACAGCCTATAATGACCACTACATGTATTTGAACCATGGCCAACAAACAATGCCAAATGGACTTGTAAGTATTAACCTATTTGTACTGCAGGTTTCATAACTTGCCCAGTCTGGTTTACATGTGTACCAAGTGTTTAGTGTGCTGCTCTGCTTCACAGGGTATGGGTGGACAACACGGGTACTTCGGACTGTGGATAGACAGTGACTATGGGAAGGGACACAGTAAAGCAAAGCCTCGATGTACCACCTACAACAGTCCCCAGCTGTCAGCAAAAGAGGATTTTACACTGGATGCCATGGAAGTTTGGGCAGTGGGAGACCTCCTTGAAGGTGCAGAGGTAGGTGAACCTGTGAAATTGTGTCCTGTTTGGAATGGAAGATATGAGTGCAAAACTTACTGTTGCAGTTTTCTGATTAACCAGTGTCTGTCCATTGTAATGAATAACGTTTTCTTTAACTGGACCTTACGGTACCATATATTTTGTAGCAAACAAACGGCAGAACACTGGTGAAAATACTGAGGATGCCAGCAAGAAAAAACATCAGGAGCCAAGATGTGATAGAGTCAGCAGAGCAGTATTTTATTCTGAATTTCAAAAGACCTTTCTGAATTTCAAAAGACCTTTCTGATATTGAGGAATGGTGTCCTGGAGGAACCTCCTTGGAGGGGTTCAATAAAACCCACTGTTTGTAAACCAGAAAGCAAGCACTGGAAACTCACAACTAGTAAAGTCTAATCTATAGTTCAGGACGAGAGCCTGAAAGATTTGTTTATCATTAACTTTGAATTTACCATTGGTTTACAGTAAATTCATGTGAACAGATTTATGCTAGTCTTTCTGCACTTGAATTATTTCTGGGAATGGGTAGGCAACCACTTTCCAGTCTCTGCTGTCTGTGTAATTTATTCTGTTATTGAACTGTCTAGTCTTCACAGTTTGGTGTTGCTTTTGGTTGTTCTCTTATTTTATTTTTATTTCATTTCAAACTAGATTAATGTGCCCTGTCTGTTTACTGAATGCTTAATTCTAAATAGAAGCAGAACAAATTCCGTGCAAAAAATGTTGAACTGTACTTCAATCTCTCCTTTAAAGTTCACATCTGCACTTTAAACTGAAGTCAGGTTAACCAGGATGTTCTGGCTGGCATGTAACCTGAATAACCTTGAAATAGTTCACTGTCGTCTTAAGAAAAGTTTGACTGTTTTATGTAACTGCAGCAATAAAAATCCCTTGATGTAATACAGTGAATCTTAAACGCCTTACTTACAGTATCTGTGCTTCATTGTGACAAAATAGCAAACCAGATTACTTGTGGACTGTTGAGTATGTCTGTTGCTTGTAGCCTGATATCGATTCATTCATAATGACATTTTAAACTGACTTTGTTTTTTTGTTTTGAAGAAAAAGGGTAAGAAGAGTATCCTGGATGCAGATCCTGAGGCTCAGGCCTTATTAGAAATGACTGGAAAAAGTCGTCAGAGCGAAGGTCTACGGGAAACCATTGAAGAGGATGATGAGGATGATAACTGAAAGAATCACAGTAACATGAAAATCCTTTGTTTTCCATTTTCCTCCTGACTGTTATTGTTCCTTGGACAGGATATTTTTTCCTCTTTTTTTTTTTTTTTTTCCCCCCTTACATTTACCTAATTATCTGGGACAAAGCTTAAGTCTCATATAATATTAGGTCCCATACAATATCCTATACAATTACTAACTTCAAGATATATGTATGTGTGTGTATATATATGTATAAAGACTGTTCAAGACACTGATTAGGGCTCTTATACCTCAAATGCACTTATTTATTAGCATGCAAACTATAATGATGTCTTACTTTGGTAGACATAGGTTAGGCCACATTTTTCCATATGAAGGATGCTATTAATCCACATTGCTTCAGTCAAAGCATTAAATTTCATGTTTTCCAAGTCGGATTTTCAACAGTGGGCTGCAAGATGTCCAAAATTATATGTATATGGTATCTAGTTTTGTAATACTACACTACACATTAGCACACTTAAGAAATTTTCCTATTGCTTTTTAAACATAGAACAGAACCATTGAGTTAATTCAGCCATATTCATCCTAAAAATGGGCCACACCTCCAGCAGAAATTGTCTAGAGAAAGGACATTCTTTAGTAGCCTCACTTGGGACTGGAGTAAAAGATCAGGGTGTAAAAAGGATTAATTGAGAAGCATCCACGGGTAGTTGGGAAGAGTAGCTGCAGATGCCTTGTAAGAATTTTTTTAAATCACCATTATGTTTGTAACATGTTTAAAGAAAACTGCTGTAAACTTTATTTCCACATAATTAATCATTACTTCATTATGGAAAAAAAAATGCACATAATGTAAAATGTACTTGGTTGGGGTTTTTGCTGTTTTGTTCACCAGTCAGCAAACAGTGTTGTCATGTCTGTCATGCTCGGAGCTTTTTCTGCTTGAATCTCTCCACATCCACCAGTAATTATTAGTTTGACCTTGCTAATTCTAGATGTAATTAACGTGTGAAAAATAACCCTAATTTCTACGAGGGACTGTCATTTCTAACCCAGCGGATTGTGTTTATTATTTTGTACGACTGTCAGTCCTTGTCCTAAGGAAAAGGACCTTACACAATCTTCTTTGTCCTAGCATAAGTTTTCTGTGCAGTTTAGAGGAAAAAAATGTGGTTTTAACTGTCTAGAAAATACAATTCCTTTTTCTCCACCTGATGTTTTTCATAGGGAGCCAAATTGTAATGTTCTGAATAATCTGCACTTGTGCCTTAATGTAGATCCTATTTTTAAAACTTCTACTGAATCGTATGGATTTAACCTTGAAAGGAGAGCATGAAGAAATCAATCCAGCCAGACATCCCAGAACTCAACTGTGCATTTTGTATGCTACCTCACCTAATGATTGGGGCATATATGCTATTCATTCTAGTACAGAGTATGTTGTGAAAGGCCTGAGTTAATATTCTTTAATCTTGCATTTGCTGAAATAAACCAGATGGTCTCCCAAGTTTGTAACACAGAAAAAATATAAGTATTAAAATAATTAAAGATACTTGTATATTTTTTCTTGTCTGTATATTTTAATTAGAATTTCAAATGGTACAAAGTAGGCAGTGCTGTATAGACAGCAAGTAAGTACACAATGATCTCTGTAAGGGTGGTGATGCTGACTTTTATTTTAATATTTTCAAACTCTCACCATAAGTCTCAGCACTGACTAAACGTACTGAATTCTTGAAGTGATGGCATACAGGAATGAGATGAAATTGAATTTCTGCAGTAACACATGAAATGTAAACAACTTGACTTCTTTTTCCTTCCATTACAAGGCAGAGACCGAAACCATATGCAAGAATTTAAAAGAAATTAATGAGCAGACACCTTTGGAGACTGTATTTGAGGAGTCTGAATGCACAAAGCTACTCTTCACCGAAATATTTTAGCGACCAGGTTTTCTTGCATTTAAAATAAGTATTAGTATAGTTAGTTCTTTCTAGGCTGTGAATCCAAAATCATCCTGTTTAAACATTTTGTGATGATCAGCATAGCATTTTGACATCTGAAACTGCATTTTAGACAAGTTTGTAAGTAAGTCTCTTCAAGTAGACTTTGAAATGAAGATGTTAATATAGGGCAAGAAGAAAACTGACGCTAATGGCACTTTTAGCAAATATATCTGTGAAGCATTATTTACTAGGACACTACTGATTGGTCTAGCAGATGGGATTATTTAAAACTGTTCTTTAAAAATAATAAAAAAAAAGGGCTCAGAAGAGATGCAATATTTTTTTTTCTTTCTCCTCTCTCTCCTGAATTTAATCATTACAATGTGTTTCATGTTCATGCATCTAAAAACACACAGAAAGCATTTGCCAGCAGTAGGCTTAGGTATGATCTAAACATCTCTCAATCACTTTTATGCAGCTGCCGATCTAACTGCAAAGATTAACATCCCTGTTGCATACATGAGTCATCTTTATTCTAATGTGCTTCTGAAGTGAGTCCCTTGCCATTAAATCCATCCACTACTGTGCATCAGGTCAGGCTTCCATCCTGATTAGTCACATCACTGCAGTGTGTGGCAAAAGCTGTCAGCCCAGGGTTGGCACCCTAGCTATCTACTTCAGCTCTCTACTGTCTGTCTCCACTCTTTCTTTGACATCTTTCCACAGTTTCCATGAGAATCTTCTTGAATCAAGGCCAGGCATCTGGGAATCTAGAAACACTGGCTAGAGGAAAGGAAATGCTAGTGAAAGCAGGACTTTTCAATTCTTCTAGTTTTATATAAAAGAATGGATCTAAATCAAGAGTCCCAGATACTTGTCAGTAACATTTTAAAATGTAGATTTTATTAATAAAAATCATTTTGATTTAAATAAATAAAATTGCAGTTTATGCGCAATGGATTTTTCTGTACAGGTATTAATCATAGAATCACAGGCTTTGGGTTGGAAGGGACCTTCAAAGCTTATCTAGTCCAACTACCCCTGCAATGAGCAGGCACATCTTCAACTAGATCAGGTTGCTGAGAGCCACCTCCAGCCTGGCCTCGAATGTCTCCCGGGATGATGCATCCACCACCTCTCTGGGCAAACCTGGGCCAGTGTTTTACCACCCTCATTGTAAAGAATTTTTTCCTCACATCCAGCCTGAATCTTCCCTTTTTTTAGTTCAAAGCTATCACCTTTCGTTCTATTGCAACAGGCCCTGCTAAAAAATCTATCCCCATCTTTCCTATAGGCCCCTTTTCAAGACTGAAAGGCTTCATTAAGGTATCCCCAGAGTCTTCTCCAGGTTGAACAACCCCGACTCTCTCAGCCTTTTCTCATGGACAGCTGCTATTCTGTTACGTTGTCTAGGACTATCACAGCATTCTTGAGATACAGATCAGTGTTATAAAAATATACCTGATCTTGGTTTAAAACATGAGCTTCTCTGGAGGTTCTATAGGCTGCTCAAACAGTTTAGGTAAAGCATGTATAAGGAACAGACTGTGATGCAGAAGGGCTGTTGGTACAGATTCGCTTGGGGTATCTTCAGAAAGGATGTATGGTGTCAGAAAGCGTTGCATTTCAATTATCCAGCATCACAGGTTGGTCCCAGGTATATCTTTAGAGGAAGTTTGCATCAGTTACGACATCCTTTCATGTGCTTTGGTTGGCAGCAGTGGTTCTCACAGAGTTTGACAAACTCTGACACGATGAAAACGGAGGAAGCCAGTACAGTGAGAAACAGCAGGTCTGCCAAGAGGGAACAGAGCAGAGATGGGCACAGCTGGATTTAGTGCTGGGCAGGGATCCTCAGGTAAGAGCTTTCCTGCAGCAGATATTTGTGCTGGTGTAGCTCCATAGATGGATACCCTGTCTATACTTTTGCTGGCTTTAGAATTATACTACAGTGGTGGACAAGAAATACCTGTAGTTGGTATTCACTTGGTGGGTGAAGCCTCTGCTTTAATCATTTGGGATCATTGAACCCTGTTTCTAATTACATATCTAAAGCAGATGGAATACAGTGTTTGTAGAGTTTGCTTAGTCTGATTCAAAAGGTAAAATATATGTTGCTTTTTAGCTAGAAAACATTCCCACTGCTTTTTCAAAATGGAGTGGCTGCATCATGGTCCTAGATAGAATTATCTAGGGAAATATCATCATAGAGAGCTCATGAAAAATCTTCACAGGCCTCTCTATTTGCATGCATTTATGTGCAGTAAATCAAAATTCAAACCCTGGGCAGGGATAATATCACTAAATACTGCTGCTATTTGTGTTTAGCTATGTGTATGTATATTGGCATAGGAGCTGTTGATTGGGTTGCCCTACCAGCAGTCTTTTGGGAGCTGTCATGTAACGGTTTGGCAATCAATCATATCTGCTTTTAAAAATAACTTTAATGGGTAAAATACATTATTTATTTTGCAACTTACCTAGCACTCCTAAATTCTCTGTCTGGAAGATCTTTTGTAGCGGGGGGATGTATATAACAGCCAGCTGTCCCAAAAATGATCCCAGCACAGAATACAAGAACATGCGGTTTCGAAAAAAACCTATTTCAAATATCAACTTTGTCTAGAGAAGGGGGGAAAAAGATGAAGAATGTAACATTTCCCAATCTGCTATTGGTGCTTGAATGTCACGCTGTTTTTTTGCATGTAAACTCCACTACTTTCTGAAGTTACATGCTAACTTAGGCAGAGCTACATAGTTGAAAGTGTAGTTGCAGTTGAACTATAATGGATGCCTTTATTTATGGAGATGATAAAAATCATGCTGCTTCAAATGATATTAAAAACCCCCTTTCTAGGCAAAACACTAGTGTTTGAATGTTTATGTTAGTGTTTTGAAACAAGGAATTATTGCTGACAGAGCAATCTTACCTGGGAACGGCATGTCAGGGCATTGAAGAGGTCAAAAAATACAAAACAGGTAAAAGTCATTGTTGTGGTTCGAGGATTTATGCCACCTTTTGGATTCTGAAAGAACATGTATAAATTCAGGGGTTAGTTAAGCCCTTTAAAAATATGCCAATTCAATAGATGAATTAAATATTCCCTTTAATGATCCCAGTCAAATCAAAGGGTAGTAAAAAAAAAAGGGGGGGGGGGAATAAATATATTTCTAGCTATTATAGGTAGCACTAATTTCTCTCTGCTAATTGTTGAGATTACAATGTTATCAGCCATGTTTGAAATTCTTAAACTGATGTGGAATTTCTGTAAAGAATATTCTAAATTGTATTATTTGAACTGTTATGGTGACAGCCAGTATTTACTAACAGCAATCCATGGTAATCATGTACTTGGCATTTGCTACATACATGGGAAGCTAGAGGTGAAAAGTACCTTAAAGCAATGATATTGTATCAAGTAATAGTTTTCCCATTCTAGATAGGAACCTCCGGATTAGAGGCAATGCAGGAAGGCAGAAGCAGAACCAGGAGCTTACCCTCATTTCTTAACCCTCTGCCCATTCCATCCTTCCCCACTGGATGTATTTCAGAAAGTCCTTCACATGTACTTCAGAAATTGCCCTTTGTTTTGTCCTTCACCCTGATAAAAACAAGATGCTTTTGCAGATTTTCCTCACCTCTTTCCAGAAGACAAAGAGGGTTCCACTGATGATAATTACAGCTGACATGAAGATTTTCAGGATCAGTGATTTGCTGAGTATAGTATCTGTGATACATCGGGGTGGCTGTTTGATAGTATCCCTATCAACTGGTTCCACTCCCAGGCTGTTACAAAGTGAAGCAGAGGAATGTGTTTAGTTAAGGCAGATCATCCCAAAATGGTTCTGCTGATAAAACAAGATGGATCTGAAGAATGTGATACTTCGGAATACCACAGGAATATTCTGGGAGGGTTGTATAATGTCCCAAATTTGTCTGCAACACCTATGCCAAAAGCCTTTATATTAGACCAAGGCAGGGCATCATATCAGTATGCCATCCCAGAAGGAGAACTAGTTGTGAGATTGAGGCAAAAAATCTCTTCCATGTTGTGGAAGTAGTAATTGTAATTAGCAGTACTTGTAATTAGCAGTTGGATGAGGTTCCCATGTCTTGTGATTTTGGGACATATACCTCAGCATGTAGCCAGTATTCCTTTGCCAGTCAGACCTGCAGGACTACTAAGCAGGTGATACACTTGGGCTAATGGACCATTCCTAATCAAAAAGTGGAATAATTGATTCCACCACTGAACATGTACAGGTAAAACCTCAAGTAAATGTGAAGTAAATGCTTTTGGAGAGACCAGGAGGAAGCAAAAGTACAACTTGTCTTGTCTAACCACTGAATTATTGGCACATTGATAAGAAGTCATAACAGCTTGTGTTTCTAAGCCAAATTCAGGCATATTAAAACCAAGAACATTTTGCTCATTTCACTCTTCCATACCTCTGGGCGGGTGGCCCATCCATGATGATGTTGATCCATAAGATCTGCATTGCATTGAGTGGATTTGGTAGGTTGAGCACAGTTGACAGAGTAATTAGGCTCAAAGCTGAAATGCTCCTGCAAAACACAGGAGAATATTATTCTGCATGGCCTCACCAAGAAGGTGCTTTCACTGGAATTGAAGCAAGCAGGAACTTACGTGCTCAGCTGGAACCGGACAAAATTCTTTATGTTGTAAAATATTCCCTTTCCTTCTTCTATTGCATTCCTGGAAGGGAGAGAAGAGTTTCCTAAATTACCAGTTCTCATGTTATTTTACATTGAGCTTCCTGTGACACTCAAAATGCAAGTTGCCTTGTGCAGCACTAATTTCAGTTGAAATTTAGACCCTGGCTCAGGAGGAGGGTATCAGTGCAGGTTCTTGGTTAAAATTACTTTATTAGAACTACTAGATCTGAAAACCTGGTTCATATGGCCTGGTCTTGGATCATTAAGCAAGCCTGTGACTTATTTATAGCCTCACTCTACCCTGTTTACTCCCTCTGTCGTTGTGAACCAGCAGAGCATTGCAAATTATGTCCTTACTCTGAGCTTCCTGGATGAGCAGAGAGCACAAGTCATGATCTCCCCAGACCTCCAGGCGCTTTCAAATCCCTAGTTAGTTACAGCAATGAGAAACCAGGGCTTTCAGATGAAAGGTAGCTTTGTCGCCACCACTTGAAACAAAAATCATTGAGTGTATGTGACTGAAAATGAGCCAGACACACACTAGGTGTCTCCACTGATTGCCTGTTGACTTGTATGTCCTGTGTCTTGTGTTATTTCCAGGGCTAGTCGCACAGCAGACTTGTTGCAGTGGATAGCCAGAAAGTATCTGAAGTAATAAAGTGTCTGACAGTAAGAAAGTCACTGAACGTACATTACTGTTGAGAAGTCATCATCCACAAGAATCATGTTGGCAGCCTCTTTGCTGACATCTGTACCAGCTTGTCCCATTGCAATCCCAATGTCAGCAGATTTAAGGGCCACAGCATCATTAACACCATCTCCTGTCATTGACACAATAGCACCAGCCCTCTGCAATGCCTGTGAGAGTGGAGAGATGAGAGGCTCTGAAACCAGGAGGAGATAAGTCCTGTTGGCAATCACAGGATTTGCATGTAATATTGAAATAGTAGATGTGTTATGCGACTTTGAGGGTAAACCAGACTCAGCAGCCTACTGAGGATGGAACTTGGACCAAGAGTTAAGAGACTGGATTTTCAGGAATATAAAACTCCAGCAGGAGTAAGAAGAGAGGAATGAAGTCCTCAAAAATGATTCTCCTGCTATTATGCTTGCTAATATCTTGCTAGTGTCTTTCAAATAACTTAGGCCAGGTCCACAAGAAAAACATTGATGGATTCAGTGACAATTGATGCCAGAACTGAGCTGCCCTCCTCCCTCCCTCCCTCCCCTTACATCTTGTTTATGAGTCATAAAATGGATTTAAGAGGTGCTTAGTACCTTTATTATTTTCAGTTTGTGCTTTGGACTTGTTCTGAAGAAAATGGAAACCTGAAATACAAAAAATATGATCTTGTGTTAGGCAGTTGCTATTGGAAATAAGCCTTGTTTTTGTAATCAAAACCATTACATTTTTGACAGTGGATGATAGCTCTGCCTCTGCCAATTGGTCCAGCTCTTCCCCAGACATGACTTTCAGCTTTCCGTTGCAGAGACCAATATTCTGCCCTGGAAAGAAAACCCAAAATGAGATTTGCTCATCAGCTCTGGGAAAAGCCAGATATTTTCTGACTCAAACAACAGTGGCAGCAATTGAAGAATCTACTGGAAAATCTATCTGATCCTGGGACATCTGACAGGGCACATAGTTCTCTGGGTTCCGAGCTGGGTCAGTCACCCTGTCCTTACTTAGCTGGAGTTATGGAAGCAGTCGAATACCCAGAACTGAAGCTGATACTAAATCTGTCAGTCTCTGCTCTGCTGCTTGCTCTGTGTATTTCTAATCACAAAAAGCAAAAGTGAGAAACACAGAGATACCCAGGCTCCTACCATTAGTGGGGTGTAAAATCCCAGCAATGCCATCTGTCTCATTAAAGGGTTTTGCACTGATATTTCTCCATTTCTGGTGCTAAAATAGTGGAATTAAGTTACTGGAATTTGTCCCATAGTTCTGCTGCTCTATTACTGCCTTTCATGTAATTTTTTTTCAATGGAAATGCAAGAACTTAGTGACATTTAAGACCTCAGTTGTACACACAAAGAATGAACTGCTTGATTCTTAAGGAACATAACATTTGACTGATCCAGGAAAGAAGCTAAGTTTGCTACCTATAGCCACAGCAGTTTCCAGGGCATCTCCAGTTATCATCTTTACTGATACACCAGAATCCAGAAGGACTTGAACAGCTTCTCTTACTCCAGCCCTTGGGGGATCAATTATTCCAACCAGACCTAAAAATGTTAATTTGCCAAGTTCTGGACCTGAAGCCAAAGCAAGTACTAGAAATAGAAGGGAAAAAAGAAGACAAGACTAAATTGCTAATAATACATTTCCATACATTAAAATGAACATTTAGATGAGATATTAAATTGCCAGTTTGCCAGCAGAGGAAGTAATTAAAACCAGGTCTTTAGTCATTATATTCAGATCTTGCATAGACACAAAAATCTGGTCCACTCAATAGAGTTCCTCTGAATTGGAGCATTTCTGTTCCACTTGTTTGTCTTAGGATTTATTTCTTTCTAATTTAAAGCTGTCCATCAAGTCTTCCTTAAATGCAGATGGATTAAATTGGGACAGTGCAATGTTAGACTAGACACTATTAAATTGCTATGTTAAACAATAGCATTCCTGTAAAAGCTTTAACTTTTTGTTTGTTTTGTTTTAATCTAAAAATACAAAATGTAAATTCAGTTAAACCAGTGAAACTTCCATTGTGCAAACATCAAAGCTCTGAACATTTTGTTTCTGTTCTTGGTGCCTAACCGTATCATTCAATCATTCTTAAATCACTCAAGGATATTGTGCCAGGGGTTCATGTCAGTGTTGCTTTGATGATTGAATCATCAGCTCGCAGCAGCTGCCTGAGCTAATCACTTTTCTTCAGAGCGGTAATTTGCCATTCACAGTGGTAGATGATTCATATATTGCAAAGCAAGCTCTGTACATGATTTACTAACTGCAAGACACAAGGCTAGAGAATACGTACGTTAACTCTACCACCTTCCAGACCGTCTGCCAAGACTTGTTCTCATCTATTATACACTAGGAATGTGCGCAGGAGACGGTGTCTTTGTAATTGTGTGAAAGTCTAAGACATTTCTGAAAGGATGTTTCTAGCAATGAAGGAAACGACACACATATAAAAACTTCTGTGGGCTGCACTGACATGTAGTCAAGATCAAAAAGAGATTGTTAGATTTGGTCCTAATAGAGAATTGAACCAAACTTCAAATAAAATTCTCTGAGCCCAAGTCCATATTTTGATTCCTTTTCAAAGTTGCTTTTTTGTTGCTTTTGAAACAGCTTCTCCAAAGCAAAACTTGGCAGAGCAGTGCTTAGATTGGGTTCAGCACAAAGATTTTCAATGCACCATTCAGACTGTATCCCAGGCAATCACAGTGCTTCGTGGAAGAGAAGTGTTCACCATTTCCAGTGCTTACATTCAGCTCCTTTGAATCTCACTAATTTAAACTCAGAAAACAAAAAGATCAGTGGAAAGCAAGCAACCAGCAGACTTAAGACACAGCCCTTGGCAAACTCTGACGGGCATGATGAAGAGATCATGCAATTGATGCTAAGGACTGAGCCTCTGTCCGTACTGACCAAAACAGAGCAGGAAAGCATAAGGGCAGATAACCTATAAATGTAAGGGATGTAGACAGAAATGACTGACCCCTTAGACCTGAGGAGCCCATTCGTTTTTCTTCCTGCTGGTAGAAGGCTTTCTGCTGGGGTGTAAGTGATAATGAGATGCCACCACTGTTATACAGAGAGCAGTATTGAATCACTTCTTCAAATGCTCCTTTCATAAAGTAAATATCATCCTGATCCTTTAAAGTAAGGAGATAATATATTTTATCAAAAAAAAAGAAAGAAAAGAACACACTTTAAAAACACTGATAATGTATAACGCTTTACATCTTCAGTAACAAAGGTCTTTGTTTCTTTTTTACCTGTTTATAAAATGCACAATGCAGGTATTATCTATAAGATGTAATATTTTTGCTCTAGCCATTTTTCATGTTCAGCTATCATAGACAGAATGGTAATAAAAAGATTGGTGAGTTTTTAAACCTGAATATGAGTCAAAATAAGCTCCTTAACCCTCAAAGCAACCAACATTTTCCTCCAAACATCGTATCTTTCTTCCCGTCTGAAAATCTTTTGTTTTTCTGCTCAAACCACTATATGAAAAGTATTATATTCTCCCATTCAAATACAGCTTTTACAAGCTAATATTACACCAAAGGTGGGGATTTTGAAGTTTGTTCAGTTTTCTCTTGACACAGTTAAGTTGTGAAAACATTATTTGCCAAAGAGATACCATTTCATGCCCATTGTAGAGACACAATTAGAAGCATGAAACTAACCAACACCACTGTTTGCTTTACCTGATTTTTCAGTGTGCATTTCACAGCCATCCACTTCTGTTCAGAGCTAAATGGAATTTCCTTATTTCTTACATAAATATCTTTTATGTCAGCCAATTCCATCTAAAGTAAGGTAAAACAAAAAGGGCACTGTAATGCTGAACAATGCCAAAGCTTATATACATTTTCCACATTACAAGCATGACTATTGACCATGTGCTTCCAGCAGTCGTACACCACAGAGCTCAAGAGGAAGTATGGTGAGAGTAAAAGTCTATATTTTAAATCCATCTTTTCCTTTTGGTGCCTGATGTGGGATAAATTAAACTGGACTTTGAAGCTTTATACTTGTTGACTTTTGCAAGTACTCGGGAGCTGCGCTGCTGTCTTGGTGGGACTTTGGGTCAAAGGAGGCTCAAGTCCTTTCCCTAAACCAAAGGCAAATGAAAGGGCAGAGCAGATTTCATCCAGCCCAAGCTTATGCTCCCCCACCTCAGTTATTTCCAAGCCACCTAACTTGAAAGAAAAAAGGAAATGTGCAAATAACGGAATGATCAATCATGAATGTAGTTTCGAATTATTTCCTGATGGATTAAACACAAATAGCAATTCACTACAAGAAGACCCTTCAGTTCTAAAGCACAACAGTTCAAATCAATACACGCCTGCTTTAGCAGCATGCGTGGGTGCTCTAGGTGAAGAGGTAGAGATCAGAAGTAGTAGCTTTTCTCTCCCAGCTCTGACCAAACTAAAAAAGGAATAAAGAAAAAGAGACAATGTCCCTTGTGTTCTGCCATTGCTTGGCTACTGAATGGTGGTGCAAGAGGAAGATTTTAATTTAGCATATAAAATAATAATGAAATAAAATTTAATTGTTAAAAAAAAGGATAAAAATCATGGTTTCATTGCCCGTTACAAGCTTTAAAAACAGGAGGTAAGAGCAGATGTTTGCAGGCGCATCATTTCATCGGGGACCTTCTGTGCTTTACAGCCCACCTGAGGTCTGTGAACCACAGGCTGTGAAACACTGATTAGATGATACTCTGAGGCATTTTACAGCCCTCTGCCTATAAGCATGAATGTAATATCCATAACCGCCCTTGTTTTACATAATCATAAGTAGAAAAAAGTAAAAGCTAGCAGATGACCCAAATCGAGGATGATCCTCTGCCAGCTCGTAGTACAGCCAGTTCTTAGTCATTTTTCACTCTTGTCTTCCTCCTGAGCTCTTAATTGCAAGTGAAGAAAATATAGAAACTGCAGTCCAGTCTGAGTCCAAAAGAAATCCATCATGCAGCTTAATTGCAGAGATTAACCAAGCAAAACAATTTTTTGCTGTTAGCACAGAAGGCCAGGGAAGGTGTTTGTCTGTGAGAAGAGGTTTACATGGGAGAGTTGCAAGTCTATGATCCTGGGGAGAGGAGACAAGGAAACACGAAAGCCAGCCTGGGGACTTTAAAGAAGTCTGATCACTGCTGTCAGACCTAGCAATTCCAGCTCCTTTCAACCTTACCTTCATTGCAAGGGCAATGAGAGCTCCTTCTGTGGGCTGTCCCATCACACTGTTTTTCCTGATAATGGCATTATTGACTACACAGCCAGCCTACAGAAAAGGACATATTTACACGTTTTATTTTTTTTCATAACCAAATTCACAGCTTTTTCATCTCTTTAAATGAAATAATGAAAGACTGAAGAATGAAAGCCGCCATATCCCAAAATATGTGCTATTCCTCACAGCAGCATCGCTTTATGTCAGTTCTTATGCTTTCTAAAACCACTTCATCTGTAGAATGCACAAATATTTGGTAAAATGATATGTTTTGGATAGAATAATATCAAGCAAAACATGATGTATGTCTAATGAGCTTGGTAAGTCATGAAAATGAAAACTTAGTCTTTCCCGCTATTGATTTTGATGTGCAGAATGGATAAAATAAACCTAATCTCCATTTAAGATTCCAGCTCAGACCATTTCACTACCCAAACACTCCACTTTAGCCTACAGGTAAATGTGCAAGATTTTACTTGATGCTAACACAAAATCCAGGGACCACCACAGTTAATTTATAAATTAACTATGTAGCTAGCTAAAGTCTAGAATCTACCCACATTAGAAACCTGAATGTGCTAAAATGAATTTGTGTCTCCTTTGCCAGAATTGTCTTTTTATCCAAAATGTCATTGTCATTTTAGGCTGATGACTCCAGTCTCTCTCTGCACGTGTTATGATTTCTACCGTTCATCCATAAGCTTCATATACCATAATTACTCAGAGCCTTTCCAAAAGCATGCTCCAACCATTTTTCAGTTACAAATGTGGCTTTTTTTCCTCTCACTCATTAACCAAAGTGATCTATTGCAAATGGAAGTTGAATGTAAATGCGACAAAGTGTTTCATAATATATACTTACCTCCACTAGTTTCCCAACTGAGACATTGGAAAATTCTTTAAGAATCTCTTTTGATGGCAGAAGATAAACATTTCCTTCTCCGTTGTAGCCCACCCCACTGACCTGAGGAAGGGACAGACAGAATGAGCAAATTTCCCAGTGCAAGGCAGGACTGTACTACATCTGTATACAATAATCTGTACACAGATTGTATACAAAATGTGTATACAAAAAAATATACTTGAGCAGATTTATGATTTTGAAGGATTCTTTCTGGGATTCTTTTTTCTAGCTCAAAGTAATGCTTAGAGGAAAGGCTCCAGACAGTGAAAGCATAATATTACAATAGCCGTATAGGAACAGAAAAAATCAGCTTGTCTTATAAAGAACTTGTTTGCTGTGATTTCAGAAGTCTCTTGCAGCTCAGTTGAGAGATCCAGCACTTTGGCAGCAGTGGGTTCACCAGTTTTGTTCAAGCCCAACCCTACTGATGACTGCCCTGCATCTCCGTATTCTGTATGCCTGAAGGCTCACCCACTTTGCATGCAGGTGAACGGACCAAGCAGAAGTATCAAGCCACTTGTATAATAAATATTCCTATAGAAGATGGACCCATAAAGGTCAGTGGCAGGTTTCAATATTTACAATAATTGCAGAGAGCAGCAGATTATGTCAATGAACATGTTTGTTTATGCTATCTGAGCAGCTTTTGTACACTCAGCCCCACCTCTGCCTGTCTCCAGTACTGCAAAATGAGAATGGAACTGGTGATGTGCAAGAAACTGCTTCTTTTGGGCTGATTAGCATCCCTCACTTGGGCCCAGTTGAACTAAAAGCAAAGCAGGAAAGTCCATTTTACCATCTTATCCATACCTCTGCCTGGAACCCATCTGAAGTCACAAGCTGAGTCACTGTCATCTCATTGGCAGTCAGAGTGCCTGTCTTATCTGAGCAGATGACATTGCAGCAACCTGATGCAGGAAAGTTTTTAATCAGAACTAATAAATAATGCAACTGAACAATGAGATTCAGCAGAGGGAGAACATGTTTCCCTAAAGATACTTGAACTGTGTCAGTGGGAAAAGGGAGAAAATACCAAGAAATGGATGTTTCTCAATAAGGTGTTTTAAGAAAAGGATCTGAGTGCATGTTGTACTGTGCATATAATTGGGATGTGAGAGTGGCAGGAGACACCTGAAGAGGGTCACATTTTCTTGAGCATCATATGGTGGGCAATCAGAAAAGGCACTCATCATCTCAAGAGAGTTATCAATGTTTTCAAGCTGCAATATGAGCTACATTCCCCCTCAGATGGGCCATTTAACCCTTGCTTCCCCAAATCAGGAGTAACACCCCTTCCCTGTCTCACCAAGGGATGTGAGGGTAGACATGTTAAATACTGTCTTAAAAATACTTGACAGCCCACAGCTAAGAGCAGGAGCTGCCCCACTTGTTCTCTGCTTCATGACAATCCTGCTTCAGTAAAGCATATTTCTTCAGGGCCTATTTACACCACAATACAACAGTCATCACATTAAGGTTCGTTTCCACTCACAACAAGTAAAAAAAATTACTTTAATGCAAAACAAAAAGAATGAAATTCCAGTTCCCTTCTAATCCTGAATACCCCCCTGGCTCTGGAGATGACCACAGTGCTTAGGCACAGACCCAATGTGCATGATGGCCACCAGCTAAAAACGTGGAAGGGATAAACCAGATTGGGAGGCAATTAAATTAATTGCAGTTTAAAGGATTATCTCGGAGCAAAGCTGTCACCTCTAGTATTTCATTTTCAGTTATTGACGACAAAAAAGTCAGATCAAGAAGATTATTTTTCTCCTTTTCAGAGGTTTAACAGGGAGAATGCAGTTTTTGCCCTGCTTAGCCTGTCCTGCAGAAAGACAGGCATCTGGCAGTTACACCTACTTGGGCGCAGCCCCACCAGAACGAAATTCTTCATGAGATAAGAAGCCGTTTCAGATGTCCTGGGTGAGGGCAGATACAATAAGGCAAGGGTGATAAGATTCTTTAACCGCAGAACAAACAAGGGCAGTTCAAACAATAGCAGCATTTCCAAGGAAGACAGGTTTTAGCTAAAGGATCTGGCTGTGCAGCAGGTATTTGCGACTGCATGGGACAGGCTTGGCACTTAGTGTACTTTTTAATGAGTGCTACTAAATACACAGTGTGTCTTCTCCTACATATAATTGCCATACTGACCAAGATCAGAGCATCAGAGCCTGGAAAGCAGCGGCCTGGGAATAAGGGCCAATTTGAAGATAGAGGCAGAAGAAAAATTTCATTATAGTCCATTCTGCCCTGCAATTGTGAAGATGGGCTGAAAGTCTGCCCAAGGTCCTCTCTTTTCTGTGTGCCCAAGGTTCCTGTTTTCTGTGTCTGGAGATCTGGGAGATGGCCACGCAAGCTATCACAGCCACAAAGGCAGAAGAATAAATGGTTCTGTGCTAACAGGCTTGACTAGAGGGGCTGCAAGGTTTTTCATCCAGGCAGGATGGATCTGCAGGATGATACCACAGAATGGGGGGGAAGGAGAAACAAAGCCTTTCAACCCAAGCAGGGCACACGTATCCTCAGAGGTGCTCTGCTCCCTGCAGGCTAATGCCGTTGCTTGGGGTGCACCATTCCTAGCACCTGATTGTGTTAATATCACTGAAATAAGGGAAAAGGGTGTGAAACAGAGAGCAGAAAGTGTGTTTAAGTCTGAGTGGGTTGCTCTGGCCCTGTAAGCAAAGCTCCAAATTTATATTCTTCTGCTCGGATCAAACCGCTCTTGGCCAGCCCATTGCTATCCAGCTCAGATTTTGAAGGCTGGCAGATGACAAAGCTGCATGACCTGTCTTACAGCCTTACCTAAGGTTTCTACTATAGGCAGCTTCTTCACAATCACCCTTTTCTTGGCCATCCGGAGAACGCCGAGCACCAGTGTGACGGTGACCACGATGGGGAGGCCCTCTGGGATGGCAGCCACCGCCAGGCTGGGGATGGCAGAGACGCAACAGCTTCAACACAGGGGTCTCACCAAGTACCAACCAAAATGTGCCAAAGGGACATTCCATGGAGTGAGATCTCCTGTTTGTATGTGTATCTGAATGGGAGCGTGCAGTGCTAACAACTGGGACTCCCCACGCTATGACATTTCCAACCCTTTGACATTTTTTTGGATATTTTTGACGAAGCAATAGCTTTTCTTTTTTACATTGTCAAGGAGCTTTGATTTCTGACTAATTAGGGATTTAGGGGTTGGATTTAATTTCATTTATTTAACTTTTTAGGATGGAAGTTGAATGTTCTTTGGCATCACAGCTCATACATTAGCTATTGGCTCCTGGCCACATACAGTACCTCATCTCCTCTCTTACATGTGGATACAGCTAAGGCAGGACAGAATCACACTGCATACACTGAATCAGAGCAACATCAAAACCTTCAACATCTGACATGCTAGAAGAATCAAGATTATCTGTATCTGTCCCTTGAGTAACTCTCAACACTTCTAAGTACGTGCAAAAAATGATCAAGTAAGGCTTCCAAAACCACAGGCTGCTCTCCAAACTCAGGCGTAACCACTTTGCTACCACATCCCCCAAGGATACAGGAAGGAGAACACTGAGCCAGTCTGGCTTCTCTGTTGTCTCCTCATTTGTGGTTTTGGTTTTATTTCCACAGAATACTTTAAAGGGACAATTTTAGAGCCATGACAACACCAAACAACAGGCTTTATGAGTACTACTAAAAATACACAATTTATTATGTTTGATTAAGAGGTTGTGCTTTCTATGCTGCATAAAACGTTCATTCTTATCTTGAGACATAAATCAAGAAAGAAGAGCAGTATTTGCTGTTGCTACACTCCCACTAAATTCTTAGCACAGATAGGAAAAGACATTCACAGTGGGATGAGGTAGAAATGCCAGTGAAGGTTTTCAAAATTAAATAAACCTTAAACTTGTTTTTTTTTTTTTCCTCCCAAACTCTGTTGTAAACCTCACTTTAATTTCATCAGTGCAAGACCAATATATATTTATGAAGGGTCTTTCTCAAGTTCTCTTTTGTGAAATGACAATTGTTTTGAACAGGAAATTCCCTGAGACACGTTTCATTAGAAATCAAAGGGAAAGGTGTTCTCCAGTCCTCACCTAACTCCAATTGTGAACATGCCAAGCAGATGCTTCCCTTGTAACCAGCCAATAAGCATTATTAAACCTGATGGGGAAAAAACCAGATGATTAAAAAACTTTAAGAAACTCATGAATCTCTAACCTGCTTTAGCTATTGTTGGAGAACTGAGCATGCAATAAGTTCCTCAAATCTCTCTTTCAAAGGTGCCTCTGCTTAAACCGCTAAAGTCCAAGTAAACCACTTCAACAAATACTTTTGGAAGAATGGCTGGAGCAGAGAGATCCTTTACAGACAGCATCTTGTCCAACTCACCGATTATGCCAAATGAGAAGAGAGTGAGCTGCTTCCCCAGTCTGTCCATGCTCTTCTGGAGAGGTGTTTTGGGAGTCTGGAAACATTAGAGAATAACTGCTTTTCTTTGCTGGTTTCATGAGATGAGATGATGTTCAGCCCAGAACAACTGACCCACATGGTGGATCCCTACAGCTGCTTAATGTAACCTGGTGCTTACCCACCCCAAACACTCAATAAAGTCTGATGGGCATTGACCGTACCACAGGGAGAGAGTCTCTGCCTTAGCGCACTCAAGATGGGCAAAAAAGTGGGAGAAGAGACAAATTATACTTGTTTACAGCTGGGGAGCCAAGGCAGAGGCCAACTAAGGGCTAAATCTGGAAAGGACCGTAGTGATTGAGTGCAGCACTGGGTAATGCATGTTTGACATCCGTAAAAGTACAAAAAACATATACCTCGTGGAAAGTATGTGTGTGTGAAATAAAGAAGAAGAAACCATGAGGTTTGGGTGACTACAAGCTTAGATTCCAGCAAAATATCACGTCTGGATTTAGAAGCCTAAATCCTGCTTGTAACTCTTTCTGGATACACCACTTCGGTTTCCATCAGTGAAACAGGCATTTTGTAGCAGAAACATAAATTAAGACAGTGAGTTAATTCGTGGACCACTCCTGCTCACAAAGTTTCGTTCAGGACACCCACCATTTCCACACACATTCTTTACCTCTTCAGCTTGCATCATTTTGAACACCTCTCCAAACTGTGAATTTTCACCAGTCCCAATGACTACACCCTAAAAAGAAAAAAAAGGGACAAAAGACAGATGGAGATAAAAATCTAGAGATCCTGTAACTAACATCGAGGCAAAGATCAAAGATGACAGGACTCACTTTTCCCTTCCCGTATCGCACCAGCGTCCCCATGAAAACAACATTGCTCAGCGTGGTTATGTCTCCAGCTTCCATTAATACACTGTCAGTCTTGTTACAAGGCTCAGCTTCTCCAGTAAAACTGGATTCATCTACCAGCAGATCTGTAACCTAAAAAGACATGTTTCTGGCACTGTTAAGACAAGAAATTGCCAAAGCAGGCTCTTGTAAGCATGGCTTATTTACCTCTATCAGCCTGAGGTCTGCAGGAACCCTGTCGCCAACAGACAGATAAATGATATCTCCAGGCACAAGCTCTCGTGCTAGAAGGTGTTGCAGTTTCCCTTCCCTTAGGCTACATGAGACAAATGGAAAAAGAAGAATGGAAACCAGGCTGTGAGGTTTTTATTCCTTCTCAGGCTTGGGAATGCAACTGGCAGGAAAGCAAGAGCCCTGCCCCAGGGAGCTTCCAATGTAAAAAGAACATAAAAGCTTCATAAAGATGAGAGCTGATTATGTTCTGTTTGGGCTCATACATAACAGATGGGCAGGTTATGGAAGACTTGCGTTTCAGCAATAAGTGACTTCAACAGATCTTATATCATAAGAATGACATGGGTCATGTTTTAAATGATGAAATGCAGATTCTTTAACCTAAAAAAGAAGCTCTTTAAAGCTAGAACTACCTCTGACATTTCATTATTGTATTAAAAGTAGAGACTTTCAAGTGGTTAAGTCCTTATGGTGTCGTATCATAAAGAAAGAAGGAACATATAGTGGCATTTATAAAATCCAAACCTGGGTGAACTTTGGACCGGAAGAGAACCCCATGCTTCTTCTGCAGTACAAAGTTTGTCTGAGCCTTACAGCTTATTTATGTTGTCCATGACATGTCTTATGCCAAGACATAAACAGGAAAAGTATTTTCTGTAACCTACAGCACTGATACCGAACACCAAAGCAGTCTGGAAAGCGGTGTCTGATACACCCTACAGCTGCTCCCTGAGCTAGGGGAGGCAGTGACACACAGGAGGCTGCAGGGACCCTTGTGTAGGACATTGCTGAGACCCTCCTGTCTTCCAGCATTTATTCAGCTCCTCTGGGCGCCTACTTTAACAACCAGAGTTTACATCCACTTCTGCTGTGACTCAGAGCTGCACCCACGCATGGTGCCACCTCCAGAGAACAGGTTCTCCTTGTGTGAACAACAACCTGGAGTAGTTTTGTTCCCCGGTCAGTTCTGCCCTCATAACCCAAACCCTGTGAACCCCCACTGAACCAGGCATGACTCACCAGTTGCACTCAGGGGGCACCAACTTGTTAAGTTCTTCCAGAGATTTTTCCGAGCGATATTCCTTTTAAATAAGAAAGGAGAAAGTCAAGTTGCATGAGAGGGCTCAATCTTGATAGCCCTGGCCGTGGAGAAGAGGCTAACGTACCTGGATGAAGGCCACAGTGACCACAATGAGTACTGCCTGTGAACAAAGAGGCATTACAGGATGGGCAGAGCAGCTCCAAAGAGCCAAGGGTTGGGGTGCAGGAGAGGTACCACGTACCATGGCAATGCTCGCAGCGTCCTCGTATTCTTTTGTGATGACACTTACTAAAGCAGAAGCCAGCAACAAGAGAATGAGGGGATTTTTAAACTGAAAGAAAAGGAAAAAATGCAATATAAAATTAAATATGGAGCTGTTGAAGCTGAGCTAGCCTCAGATCTCATCGGAAAGGATTAAGGTGGTTTGGTTGCATGGACCTTTCTTGCTTGTGACAGCAGCCTCTGCCTGGACAGAGAGGGTACAGCACCTGTACTCAGGCTGATGCTTGATTTCTCTCCTTCCCCTCCCCCTGAATTAATCCTCTAAACTCCGTGCTGGTCCCAGAGCTGTGGGAGTCAGATCCTCACTGTTTTCACTTCGAAACACAGGTTTTAAGGATCTTTCTCCTACCTGTTCCTTAGCTTCATTTAGCTAATGTGAGAATTGACATAAGGGAATTAAGTCAGGCAAAGACAAGTCTAGCTGTTTTGGCCAACAGATGTGTAGTGATGCATGGTAGAAAAGCCAAGGTTTAAGTTTATTCCTCAGTTAAGTTTATTGATGGAGACAAAGGTGAAAGTAATTGCATTTTTCTTTAGAAACACTGCACAAAAGGGGATGTTTTGTAGAAATAGCAGCCGAAAGAAGCCCTGTCAAGTGTCTGCTGAGGAATGATGCTCAAAGGCTACTCAAAAGCAGTGGGACTTCAAACAGTTCTTCCAGAGAGACCAACAGGCTGTGAAAGGATTAGAGATGTACTAGAGAGTTTATGCTGTTTTCCCATAGGAGAAACAGCTTGTTAAGGATGTGCAAAAAAAACCCCACCCTCTCACTTTTTATGCTTGAAGAGATTTAGTGATGATTGCAAAGTGCTTAAAGAATATTGATCACATATTAAAAAAAGAGTATCCCATGAAATAAAGCCTTTCAGAGCAACTAAAATCTTCACGATCCAACTAAGAAAGAAGAAAATCAGTCAAGTTGATGGTTGAAAATAAACAAACAAAATAAAAGACCTTTCTGTTTTGGTAAAAGTTCTAAAAGAGAAATAAATGTTACATTAAATACTGGTAAGAAACAGCTAACAAAAGCAAAACTCAGGGATAACTCGAGCTGCGGAAAAACAAGACAGCAAATACCACCTTGTGCTTGGTCTTTTGGGGCAGCTGGTTTGAAACTGTGGTTCTTCACTGTGCATGGCACCGTGCATGAATGTGTCAGTTACTGATGCATTGCTCCTAGAGGCACTAACACCCACCTGAGCTCTCTGCTTGTTCCTGTTTTTGCTGGGAGTTTTGGGCCTTCCTTCACTGGGGTAACAGAAATCAGAGTGGCTTTCAGCTACTACTGATTTTCCTCAGACCTTTCATAGACTCATAGAATGGTTTGGGTTGTAAAGGACCTTAAGATCATCCAGTTCCAATCCCACTGCCATGCTCAGGGACACCTCACCCTAGACCATGTTGCCCAAGCCTTCATGATTTTCTCATGTACCTTACAGGGAATAAGAATGCTTCAGAAATTGGGTCATTGCTTTACAGCTTTTGATTTGTGGGCTGTGTGAAGATAAAAATGTTTCTTCATATTATAAGATGTTATCTTTGCACTAAATGACCCTGTATCTGAATCTCACAATGGCTTTCCCTGGGGGAATGGAGAGTTTCTGTACCAGGGTCACAGTCTGTTCCAAAGCTAAATCCATGGAAGCAGAAACGCTGAATACTTCAGTGTAGAGACACACTCAGGCTAATCCAGACTGGGGTCTTTGCCAGGAAATGAGAATCTGTGCAGAAAATCCTTACCTGGTCCAGATACTTCTTCCATATCGGCTCTGTATTCTCTACTGAAAATTCATTCCAGCCATGTTTTAACCTGCGCTGCAGCACAGAACACTCAGAGAGTCCAGTCTGCAAATCAACCTGGAGGGAAGTTAAAACAAAACAACCAAACATTACATATTATCGAACAGATATAGGAAGCCTCTTAAGGCAAAGTTATATTTAGAACCTGTAAGTAAGGTAGGTAAGGTGCTCATGGCTTAGGCACCCCCCCAAAAATAAACCTATCCATAGCTTTTCAGTTCAGGTATTTAATTTTGTTAAAATATAAATCTTTACCATCAGCCATCACAAAAAAAAAAAAACAACAAAACATAAAGTATACACAAGTTAATAATTAAAGAAAAAATTTCCATATGTGGGAATCCAGATAATAGATGAGAAAAATCTAAAATAGTAAACAATTGATTTTTGGTTTCATTGTACATTTAAAGCAAAAATAAAAATACCCAGACAGAATTCAAAGAGAACAAATGGAGAAGGAGAATAAGATCTATTTTGCCTGGATTTTAAAAAATAACAAGATCAGGAACCAAAATATCACTAATTTTTATAGCCTTCCCTAACAATTCAAGCTGTTAAAGACCTTTCAATGAAAAACCTTTGAGATGTCATCTAGGACAATAAATATGATGAGTTTTACCTCCAAAATAAAACCCGCTATGAAATAAAGGGGGAAAATGGCTGCATTTGCACAACACTTTTAGGACCTGCTGGTAACTGGAGCGTCTGAGCTCTGCAGCCTGCACCCAGGGATCCTCTAGCAGTGCTTTGTTTTCCAGGCTGGACAATTGAACTCTTTTCCCTTCAGGTCACAAAGCCACTCGCTGCAATGAAATCCTTCCCTGGGACAAAGCACTGTACCCAGAGCTGAGCTTCGAACACAGCCAACGTGAGGATTCATCCCAGATAAAGGCAAAGGAACTGGGCACTCTAGCAGTGAAACCAAAGACCAGTCCTGCTGCTCAGTCAGATGACACAGACTGAGCTGCTATGTTCACAAGAGCCAATAACCCCCCTTACATTTAAAGCTTTAGCCAAGTCTTCTTTATGGCACTTGCATGCGTCTTTCGGGGGCAGAACTGCCACCTCCTTCTCCTGCTCAATTATTTTCAGCTCACACTCCTCATGGATCTGAATAAATGAGACAAAGCAATCATTAGGTGAGAGCACAGTCAGTGAAAATGTTTTAGCATTTCTTTGCTTCTTCCCTTAATCCCATTCCCTTCCCTCACCTTGCCAGCTGTGTGATTTCACAGTTAGCTAAAACACTTCCTAAACCACAGCACTTTATACCATTCACTAATTAATCCTTATTACAGCCTCAAAGCCAGGTGCACAATCCTGTAGTAGAAAAAAGGCTGTAAGGAGCTGATTACCAAAAAGAAAAGCACACACCACTGCCATGGTCAAAAAGTGCGCTGATTTCTGCTGGCATTTGCTTAAAATGGGCATTTTCCCATGCCAGTGTCTCACAGCCCAGTACTCAGAGCATGAAAAAAAACTTTTTACTTGTTGAAGACCTGATAAATGAGCAGAAAAAGTGAGCAGAAAGGTCTCTGAGACAGAAAAAGCAAGTCTCCTCTGCCATCTCCATGGCTGTTTTCCTCTGCCACAAGCACGTGTGAACAGGACAAACCCTTCCTGCCCCATCCAGGTAGCCCAAGGTCTGTGCCTAGCTCTCTGCATGGTCCTCTCCTAGCTTTTGTCTTCCCTTGTCTCCTTTTCCAAACCACTCTTCTCAGACCAGCAGCATCCCCTGAAATCTCAGCCAGGCACTTGGACTGGGTCAAGGTGACCACTATTGCAGAGTAAGAAGGACAAATCCCGCTCTTCCCAAGGGACAGAAAAATCCATTCCCATTTACCTTCATTCATAAAGCAAAAGAGAGTGTGTTCATTGAGAAAGGTATCCCAAGAGCACTTAGTTCACAGTTGCCAGCAGAGCTCAGCTCTGCCGCATGGGATGAATTTGGCACCAGCTACTAGCACCCATGGGGTGTCTGCTGAGGAAACCATTCAGATATGGCTCATAAGCACTTGAGCAAGGGTTTGGAGGACTTCAGAAGTGCCTGAAGTGATATTTGGAATATTAGCCTGTCTCTGAATATTCAGGAAGTTTCTGGAAGCATCCAGTGTCCTGCAATCTGAAACTGGAGATAAATGAAGAAAACCTCTTTGGCTGTTTGCTCATGCTGATACATGGAATTGGTTTTTGCCTGGTGCTTCATGGAGAGCTTGTGGTATATGAGAGATGAGTATCTCCAAGTCCTGCATCTTAAATGGGCTTTTGATGCTTCCATATGTTGCAGTCATCTTTTCATTGCTGTTTGCTAGTCCAAAACATAGCTGCTAATGCTGCTAACACATGGGATACCAGCACCAACCCAATCCCAGCAGAAAGACAGAAGAGTTTCCTGTGCTCCCTTGGTCTGCGCAGTGCTCACTGAGGAGCCATTTTGCTTCAGGAACGACCTGCCCTTCCAAAATCCCAGCCATATGTCCAAGGTTTCCAAGGATTTTCCTGCTTCCCTCACACTGGTGACCATGTTTTGCCCACAGAAGCTGCAGTATTTCTCCTGTTCTGAAGCACACTACCTCCAGACATCATCCTTATTTCAATGTTTCCTTAACAGACATCCCTAGAAGGGAAAAAAAAGTCCCTACATGCTTAAAACTGATGATTTACTCCTCCTTGTGTGAATTCATTAGGTTCCCCATAACTTTGTTGACACCCAGATGCTGCAAGACCGAGAGCCAACCAAGAACCTGAGGAGATGGAAGGACTTGCTGGGAAGCAAAACATGTGGCTGTCATATACAGACACATACCTTGCACTCATTACTGTGTTGATTTGATTAGCACAGCTTTTACAAGCTCGTCTGTGCTGCTGGTGACACATGCAGGTGTCAAGGTACAGCCTTGCTTAAAGGAGTTTAAATTGTAATTAAAGGAGCTGGAGGATAGCAAAAGACACAGGCATAAGAGCCACATGTCTGCAGTGATGCGGAGCCAGTGGGGAAAGCCAGGGCCCAGCTCTATCACTGATGTTTACCTTCCCAAAGGCGTGGAGGAAATGAATGTCAAAAGTGTATGGGTGTGCTGTGCTGTAAGCAGCCAGTGCTGGCTGTGGATTGAGAGGAATGCTGACAGCTCTGTGCTCCTTACAGCCAGGGGCTGCTGTGAAATGAACAGCTTTATTGGGACTCATTAATTTGCATTGATTAGCTTACGTCTGTGATTTCCCCCTGATGAATGTGTTCAGATGAACAGCTTTAGTGATGCGCGAGCTGGAAATGCAGCAGAAGAGCACCATCTCCCTCCTGCTCCACAAAGTGCTGCTGGTGCAGACCCCCTTTGCCCCTAAACACATCCCATCCCATGTCTGTAGGGACCAGTCAGTGCCCTGAGCAAACCTCTTCTTAATTTAATCTCTCCTTAACCTAACCAGTCCTTGTGCATGGCTTTCTATTTACACTGTAAAACATATGTGGACTGCCAACATTCTCAATTTACATTTTCAACCTTTACCCATTAAGCATAGCTCAAGCACAAGAGCTCACAACTCCATACAGCAGGGCAGGAAGAAGTAAAATAAACTGAATTATTAGTTTACCTATTGCTTTGCAAAAGCAGGGAGTATTGGAGGATGCAGAGAGAAGCTGCTTGTAGCTGGGAGCAGGCTCAGGGCTGCCAGTACCTGCACCTTTGCATTTGCATCCTTCATCCCAAAACAATCTGTCAATTGTCCCACCAAGCAGCCCATGTGGGAAGGAAGAAAGCATGGGTCTTTCTGCAGAATACATAGGCCTTTTTGTATACCCTGACAAACAGCTCAACAGATCAGTGCTTAGGATTTCCCCCACCTCTGCCTTTACTGAGGTCTTGCAGATTCTTTCCCCCCTGTCTTAGATTACTTTGGAGCAGCTGAGGTATTGCAGTCTGGTATTAGGTGGACTGGGTTATTTAGCCTGACAAAAAGCCCTTAAAAATGTTAAATAGAACCGCGCTTCTTGTCTATTCCTTATCCTTGCTAAAAAGCTCTTAAATATAATAAACCAAACAATTCCCTCAAAAGCCCTTTGCCTTGCTCTACTTGGAGCTCAGGGCAGGCGACAGACTATTTCAGGGGTACAGGCAGCACGCAGAAACCAACCCAGAGCAAACCACAGCCCTGCAAATGAGGGGCTGCCTCGCTGGGCTTCCTCGTATGATCTCACAGCCATTTCCTACCCACCACCATGGTTTCAGCCCCTCTCACACAGTTTCCTCTTGTCCATCACGCGTCTGTTGCAGCATTGACGCTTTTTTACTTGAAATACATTCTCTGGTTCCCCACTTGCAGATAGAAGCCTCAAAACAGATATTTTGATTGTTAAAAAACCTAAGGGTTTTCCAGAAAAGCTGCTTTTAAACTATTCCCTACAGTTTAAGTCACACCAAGTGTACTAGAGGGCTGATCTAGGCTGTGTGGGCAGTGCACAGACCTTGGGAGCAAGGCCCCATATGCAAATCCCACTCCCTTCACCACCTCTGCTCTATTCCTCTGGCTCAAACATGACCTTTTTCCTCCCCCTCCTAATTAAAGGAAAAATGATCTTCCAGATCCCTTTAACCTTAAAGCAAAACCGCTTGAGCTGAATGATGGCATTGACATGGCTGCAGGAAAGCCAATAGCCAACAGTGATTCAAACTGAGGAACCTCTTTACCCACACAAACAAGTTCCATCCAGGCCAATATCAAGCCCCAGTTTAAGTCAACTTCATATATGGGTTCTCTTGGGAGGAGGGTGCTGCAGCTTTCAGCCCAAAATCCTGTGGAAGCTGGAAGAAAGGGAAAAGACAAGGGAAAGGGAAAAGGAAAGGGAAAGGGAAAAGGAAAGGGAAAGTGAAAGGGAAAGGGAAGGAGAAAAGGAAAGGGAAAGGGAAAGGGAAGGAGAAAAGGAAAGGGAAAGGGAAAAGGAAAGGGAAAAGGAAAAGGAAAAGGAAAGGGAAAAGGAAAAGGAAAGGGAAAGGGAGGGAAAGGAGAGGAGAGGAGAGGAGAGGAGAGGAGAGGAGAGGAGAGGAGAGGAGAGGAGAGGAGAGGAGAGGAGAGGAGAGGAGAGGAGAGGAGAGGAGAGGAGAGGAGAGGAGAGGAGAGGAGAGGAGAGGAAAGGAAAGGAAAGGAAAGGAAAGGAAAGGAAAGGAAAGGAAAGGAAAGGAAAGGAAAGGAAAGGAAAGGAAAGGAAAGGAAAGGAAAGGAAAGGAAAGGAAAGGAAAGGAAAGGAAAGGAAAGGAAAGGAAAGGAAAGGAAAGGAAAGGAAAGGAAAGGAAAGGAAAGGACGTCTGTCACTGCTGCACAGAGGCAATCCAATGGCCTTCCTTTTTTTCACCTGGAAGGCAAGTTGCACCCTTTAGTCTAAGGACATATTAAAAAAATAGGTACCTACAGGATAACAAAGCTATTCTGATAAGGATAGTCTGCATATTCAGGAGAATATGGAGCCTATGAAAATCTCCAGGAGATAAATAATAATTGGTATGAAACCTGAAATGGAAAAAAGCCTCAAACTAAACTGGAATAGTAATTATGTAGGACAGAGTAGGGAAATACCTGAACTCCATCCTGTGGCTGCTGAATCTTGAATGTGTTGTGGAGGAAAGGATCCAAAAGGGTTTTGGTGAGGAGAAATGGAACAATTGCAAAGGAAAAGTCCTGGCAGCTCTGAAGAAACTCTGAATAAAACTGTAATGCACTAAAATCTACTACCCAGATGTACCTGAGGTAGGAGCCAGCTCTTTCTAAAGCTAATAACAGAAAAAGCCCCTAAATCACAGCAAGCGTCTTCTGGGTTGGCAGAGGAACTCCATTATGAATTCTTCTCATAGTGGCACCATTAGTGAAAATGGAGACCACCGCACAGTATGAAAATGGACAAACTACCCTGGATGGTGTGACAAAACCCAACCAGCTCATCAGGTTAAAAGCTATTGGGAGCGGAGGGTTGAAGCCCTCAGGAAATCTGCCTTTGACGGTACCCACTGGGTCCACTGAGTGCTCAGGGGTGACTTCGGTACACGGTCAAAGAGAAGAGGTGATGTGACCTCTATGATGCATAGATTTTTCTCTCTTTCAAACACACATACACACACATGTGCATGTGCACACATATGTGAGCTCACACACACATTCTTGGATGCACAGAAGGAAAATCTTTGGCTGTTCTTCAGCTTTCGGCACGAAACGCACGATTCTCACAAACTGTGAACTGGCACCACAAAAATTCCCTGTGATTCTGGATGGGCTGGTGTAGAAAAGGAGTTGAAACTAAATGCAGCAGTCTAGACACAGGCTGTGCTTGTGCTTTGGTTTGAAAGTTAACTGTTCTGCCACCTCCAGATAACACCAGCACTCTGTAGCTATCAGCGCTGGGGCTTTTCCTTCACAACCCATAATTGGTGTCTTTTTCATGGCTTCAGTCCCTTTAGGTTACTTAGATTCACGTGTTTAAGTCCAAAACATCCCTCACTCAGCATGGACTAGACAACAATTCAAGAAGGGTTTATACTTGGAATTAAATATGCATCATTATTTGTTGTGCTTCTACAAAAGTGGTATTGACAAAGAACAAGGCAGACCAATTGTTGGTGGCCTCCTGCCTATCAGGAATGTCAGCTTCCCATCAAAACGAGATTACAAATGCCTTCTGCAATCTCATCAAGGTCTTCCCTTCCTGGTATTCTGAGTTATGTTTGAATAGCTCAGAGCAGCATTGCACAATGTGCTGTGTGGTGCACAAGGTAAGACTTCAATGTCCTATTTTCTTCTCCCTGTAGCACTGTCCAACCCCCATACTGTAGAGATGAGACTCAGAAGAGGGCAGAGGATTAGCTGAAATGCCATCTGAGAAAAACCTCAGTCTGACAGTCATGGAAAAGAACATGAACGTCTAGGAGTGTGTGGATGGTGCTTGTTGGGGTGGGACTAAGGGCTAACCCCACACGTTGATGGAATTGGGTTTACATGGGAGGGCACTCAATCAATCTTTGATGTGAGAGACAACCCGGGGCTTAAGCAATGGAAATCCCTGTGCTAAGCAAAAGTGGTAATCAAAATGCCATAGCTGAAGGTTTTGGGGTGAAAAAGCAAGGAGAACAGCAACTGTGCAGCCTAAAAACCATTGTCCACACTTCGGTCCATCTGCACAGAGGAGAGGTAGTGAAAGCAGAGAGGGGGAAGTGAACGTTCACACACCAGCACTTCTCAAGGAAAGGAAGTGTTATTTTGAGGTGAACTCTGTAGGTTTTCTCAGCCATTCATTACCGTAATGACTGCACAGACCACACAGAAGACAGCCTTAGGGGTCACATCCCCTGCGGTACCCCCGGAGATGGGATCAGCTTTTCTCCTCATCTACCCTTCTGCTGAGACAGCTTTTGTGCTTTGCACCAGCACTCCCCAAACCCACCCACAGCTCCCACGAGCCTCATGGCAGTCCCTCTCCTACGTGTTCTGTTCACTCTGAAACTCCTCAGTGCACAGAACGACATTCCTGAACAGCCCTGGCCTGAGCTGTCTTTCCAGGGAGTATCCCTTAGGAACGATAATCCCCATCTCACCCCATTGCCCTGTCAACATCATCAATCACATCCCTCATTGTACAGGGAGCGGTGCAGAGCGCAGCACTCTCAAGTTACCGGTGGGACAAAGCAGACTAAGTAGACAAAATTAACCCCAATCATACAAAGCTATTCAGCAGGTCCAGGCAAGAGGCACAGCCAATCCTCACCTCCTCCTCCTCCTCTGGCTCGCCGCTTCCAAGGGGCTGGTATTTCTGTACAAGGTGGAAGAACAGCTTCTTCCGGAGGAGTCTGGTGAAACCTCCTTCTACCATCGTCACAGCGCAGCGGAGGACGGTGCCACCCGCTGCCGGCAGCACTGGCTCTGGTTCCCCTGCGAGCACAGAGCTCTGGTCACAGGCAGGGAGATGAGGCAGGTTTACCTGCTGCCAAGTCACGCCTTCGGCCGCAGGTGCCGGTGGGAGGCTGCGCACCTTCGGCAGCGATGCAGGGTGCTTCGCCCATCCAACCCTGCCAGGAGCTGTGTTTGACACCGTGGCTGATACAGGAATGAGGTGTCCCTACCCGGCACCCGGAGAGCAGGTTGAGGGCTTGCAGCTCTGTGTTTTCCTCCCCACCCTCTGAAGAAGTGATGCAGGAGGTGCCCCAGCATGGGCAGACAGATAGGGAGGGTGTTTTGCCAAGGCCGCTGTGTGCAGAGGCAGGACAGGTTGCGCACACTGCAGAGCCTGTTTGTAAACTTCCAGGTTGGCAAATGCTCCTTGAGAAATTCCCCAGTCAGCATAATGTTGGTATTTAGAAGTATTTACATCAGGGAGAGAGTATAATGTGTGAATTGGAGGTGCTGCTCATTTATAAACCACACAGATCTTTCACCAGAGGGGAGCTCTTATATGGTGAATCTCAGTATGGAACTGAAGTTTGCAGTGACATCCTTTCTGAAGATGTATACCTGCCTCTTGGGGAGCACTGTGCTCCCGTTTACACCGGGACATCTACATCCTCCCGCAGGCATCATGACTATCGGATTCACTGAGGCTTAAATTGCCTCTAAGGTGTAAATTATGAGATTAAGATCCTCCTTGGACTGTAAAAACTGCATCAAGGGAATTAAATGTAATCCCCAGTCAGAAAACAGCAATTTTCTGCAGGGGAACAATTTTGCCATAGGACACCCAGGTGCCAGCTTCACAGCTCTGGAGATGGGGAGGTGACATCTGGACCACGATGGGACCACCTATGGGACAGCCCATGATACCTGGAACCTGGCCAGCTTCCACCAAATGCGGAGGGTTTCACTGTTACCTATTTGCATCTAGCAGGTCCCATTGGCTCTAGGAAAAGCTGAAGAGCCCCATGGGACGACCCACCATCACAATGGAGCTTGCAGCTGCAGGTAACACACTGCAGCAGCTTCTTTCCACACTGAGGAGAAAATGAAGCAATAGGGAAACACCCTGCAAATATCCGGGCTCTCATAAAGCACTCCCTCAGCTCCTGGTTGAGAAATGCTTTCCTAATGACCCCAACTGGATGCGTCAGGCAGATGAGGGAAGTTCGTACATTGCTGCAACACCCCTCCTTCCCATGGGAAAATACTCAGGGATAATGCTAGGTACTGATTTCAAGCAGCTCCCATCCAGGCCCTGCTCAGGGCTCAGGGAAGATGCTCAGGGCTCAAAGGCTGCCCAGGCTCCAGGAGTATGGAGAGATTTAGACCTTGACAAAATGTGTGGGAATTCGGTGGGAACACATCTCTGAGCTCACAAACGCTTCCCAACTGGTCCCCTCCTTCTGTAGCTATTGCAAGGATCTGGAGCACAGCCAGCTGGCTCTGCCCTGGTCTTCATAAGGCAAAGCAGGCACTGCCTGGCAAGGAAATGCATTCTTCTGTTCCTCTGAGTGTGTTGGCAGTACTGATAGCCTTGGAATCTCACTGAATTAGAGTTCTCTGTGTCTCTGATAGAAAAGTGGTAAAACAATTATCTTCCCCATCTCTAGGCAGTTGGGAAAAAGAATTCCCTTGTTCTTGTTGTTGCTTTTCCCATCCCCAAAGCCTCACCCATCAATCCAGGAAATTTCCTAGGTTTATTCCTGCTTTTCTCATCCCAAACCCTCCCCCATCATCCGGGAAGCCAGCGCATGGCAAAGGGGAGTCCTCCTGGGTCTCTGTGCTGTGTGAGGTGGTGCAGCCCCTCTTATATGGGAGTGCATGGCTCTCCCATGCAGTTGATCAAGCAACAGGCTCTTGATGGCTCTTTCCTTGTTTAACTTCCTCCTCTTGGCCAAAAGCTGCTGCCTGTGGAAACATGTGTATCTCAGTGTCTGTACACAGCCAGGGAGTAAGATCCAGAATGGGTCCAGTGTGGGCTCATCCACATCCCAGCTCCCTCCTGGCCTCGCAGAGGGATGAGAACTGGTGAAGTGAGGGGTTCAGCAAAAACACTGAGGCAAACAGGACCTAAATAGGAGAAACAGGGGCTGAAGAGCATACAACACACCATAAGAATCAATGCATTGTGGTTTATTACCCAGCAGACCTGCAGCTCCAGAGAAACCATAGTTTGGGCTCAGGATCTGTCCTCTTTCTGTCTATTCAGTCCCGTAATGTGAAATTACATTTTAACACCAATGAAGCCGAATAAAGACAGAAAGGAAATGTAGTTGTTGTGACTATTTGCCACGCATTCCGAAGAATTGCTGAACAGACTGAAGTTTCATTTTCTTTGTGCTTTGGGGAAAAGCCTGTTAGGCAATCCAATGGAAAATTCATGTATTTTGCTGCCTTGTGGCTCAGAAAATGTTGGGAATAAACTGAATCAAGATTATATTGTAAAGAAAATAATGCTAATAGAAGTTTTACTTCTTCGTTCCGGTATAAGACATAATTTTCACACTATAAAAACATAACACACAGCCCAGTTACAGCACTTTCATGGTATTTCCTATTTAATTGGATAAAAAAGCCACAGCATCAGACTCTAGTTCTAAATGGGCTGTTTGGGAAGCCTTCTGTTTTTCTTTTAAATAACAAATATCTGTCAGGAAGACACATACGGTAAAGCAGCTGTAATCTGAGATTATGTGAGCCTGAAAGAGCTGCTTTCAGTTCAAAACTCACAGCTCCTTTACCTGCTCCCCTCATCATGACCAGGACTGGCCACACTTTTGTTCCTCTTGTGCCACCTTGAGGGAAAAAACCTCAGGTGCATGGATAGAATTTAATGTTGCTACCCAAAAATCCCAATATTCTGCTCTCAGGTGGGCTTTTTCCCCAGCCCTCTGAGCAGAACATCCATGGCCTTTGGTTATGAAAACAAAGATTTGGACCATGGTTCCTTTCTGTCTTGTCAATGCTACTGACACAGGGTCAATAAAAGCCTTAAGTCTATCCCTCGGTGTGTCATCAGGAAGAAAGGTGGAATTTAATTCAATCTCTTGGTTTCTGGTTTTCTGAGAGACTCACCTGGTGGTGCAGCTCAGGCTGGGCAAAATGGGCCTCAGCATCCATGTCTCTGTCTTGGAAACTGACCTGTTGGAACCTCGGAAAAGGTCTTTTTTTGTTTTGCACGACTTCTGCCGTGGTTCTTGCTGCTGCGTCCACAGAGAAAAGTAACGAGAAGGAGAAAGTAAGGGGAAGAAATGGGACTTACCTTTGTAGACTCACCTGCAAAAGTGTCCTTTTTATTCATTTTTAAAGGATGGCAAAAGATGCTGTAAATCCTTTTGCCATAGACAGATAATTTTTGCTCACTTGACACCACCTCCAGAGAAAGACCTAGCCTGTGTAGACAAAGTAAGGTGGGATACAACCCCTGTATAAACAAATCCCTGCCGTGCAATGGGCAAAGAGAAACTGTCAGTCTCCAAAGACTCCTATGGATTGTCTCAACCTTGTAGGCTTCTTCAGTGTTTACAAAACAATGGAACATATTCCTGAAGGCAATCAGAATGCTTCTGGACCATAAAACTTAAGGGATCTCTGAACTAAACAGGTCAAAATTAGAGTAATTTATTACTATTATTCTCATATTTACAACTTGAGCAGATTGCTGACATGCTGAGGTTTTAATACAGACCTCTGGCTCTTTGAAGGTCTCTTATAATGTTTGTCCTCTTGTTGATTCCAGCTGTTGATTTCAGGGATGCACCAACAGCACTTCAGTGCCATCTGCAGATGAGGTCTTAGGTTACACAGTGTTCTTTCCACAGAGACCATAAACCAATTAACATCAACAGCAGTTATACTGGCATGCATTAACATGGAAACAAGTTGAGATCCAGGCATAATTTTGTATTCACCAAATATATTCTTCGTTTGCAAGCCAGGGTGCCTAATCTTACTTATTCTTTACAGCAGGAGGTATGAGTTAGCACACACATCCATGATCTCCCCATACAAACAGTCTATACGACCATTGCCATGAGGTGTTCAAGTGATCCCAAGGCTAACTTCACTGACAGGCTGAAGAGCTGCTCTGTCACCTAGTGCTAGCTGGTGCCTTCTCACAACCCGTAGAAAACCTTTCCAGCGCAATGAAACCCACTGCTGTCTCCTCCTTGGCTCCATCACAGGCAGTTTTGCTCCGTCACAGGGCAAAAGGGAAGCCATGCAGACAGACTTGTACCCACTCCTGATGAGCAGGTAGAGCAAGACCTGTGTAGGTGGAGCTGGTGGGATGATGAAATCTTGCTTGCTCCTCATAAAACAGTGCTCAGGAGCCCGACCAGTCAGTACCAGGCTCCTCTTTCAGCTCTCGTTTCCTGCAGTAGTCAGCTTGATGACCTCTACTTGGTTTGCTTATCCATCCTTGGAGCAATCCTTGACCTCCCATAAAACTGCCTGAGATGGCTGCTGAAAGCCATCCAGCAGTGAACAACAGCTCTGGATCAACAAGGAAAATGCCTGGTCAAATAAAACAGTCACCCTCTACTTAGGTCGCCATCACTATCCTCTTTACACTACTGTCCATCAGCTTCAGCTTGGACAGTAGAAATGAAGGCACCAAGAACTGAGTGTCTGACCCACAAATGTGGCCTCTCTGGAAGGGGACCCTGGTGGTAGATGTGTTTTGAGGGTCTGTTACCTCCCTTCCAGTTGACAAAATGAGTTTTTTCTCCCTGTGCCTATTCTTCCTGAGCTCTCCTCACAACTAACGTTTGAAAGATTTGTCCCTTTTCCCTCTAATTCAAAGCCATGTCAAGAACAGACAAGTGAAACAAGGCAGAGTTCAAAAATATACTGATCACTTTTTATTGAGCACCGAAGTGGCAGAACTTGCACATGTCTAAGCACCAGGACACAAACCGGGAAGGGTCTGCTGCAAGGCAGAGCAGCTCCCCTGGAAGTGGTCAAGGATCTGGAAGGTCATGGACATTGCTAGCACACAGTGATACATGTGAAGTTTATTATAGCACCCAACATGATTTAAAGTGTACATGGAAACATTAAGAACAAACTGCACCAGTGATTTCCGACTGTGCCCCGCAGGACTGTTGTTAAACCATTCGTCTTTGGACAGAAGACAAGATGAGGACAACTCATTTGGTCTGTGTTTTCAACAGGCGATGGATGCCAGTGTTGAAAATACAGAACTCAGACAAGTCTTTTCAGTGGCTCTTGTTTCTGAGTTTGACAATGAATAACTTGAAACAACCATAGCACCATGAGGAAGGGTGGTGTCTTTGATAACACCCAGTAAACTGAAATTAATCAACAAAGCATTAATTTTTCAATTTTAATTTTTAAAATATCCTTTTGCAAGTAGAAAATATCCTTATATCCTCACCATCCCACCCAGCAAGGTGGTCAGGTATGTGCTTTTGTAGCTGCAAAAAAGCAGCAACTGCAGTGTGTACCCTCAAATAAAGCATATTTGTGGATGCTTTGCAAGATTAGGCTGAGATCTGAAGTTTTGATCTTGCAAATTTATTAATGCTTAAACTTACTAATGCTTAAGTTTTTCACCGAGATCCTCATAGCTTTTTAGGCACTGAAATTTTAATTTTAAAGCAGAACTATTTGGTATTTGCTCTTTGGGTCTTAGCAGTAACCACTGGAAGGCTTTGCTCAATCAGAATTTGATTTCTCTGCAAAAAGTAATGCTGAAAAAACTCAATCTATTTCACTGAGAAGCACGTGGGAGTGAGGCTGCATTAGGACTTCTGTTGTGAGCTGTGTTGCTTTAAGTTGTCAAGTAATGTCAGTGGCAAAGCAGCAAGTTTTTGGCCCAAATGAAACTGGAACTATAAGATATGGATAGGCTCCTGTTTTTTAGCAGGAGATATCATTGTATGAAGCTGCATATGATATAATCATAGAAATATATCTTTCCACAAATATGGTGCTGCATTTAATACCTAGAACTTGGAGCAAAAGCACAAAGAAGTGGATGGAGTTCAACAAATCAAGATATTTAGGAAAGTCTGGAGCCCTTCATCTGGTCTTTTGCTCTGTAAAGCATCAGGGAGTGTGCATGCTTATGACTGATAGAAAACAGAAGAGCAATTTGGCATCTTTCATCTCTCCAGCTGCAAATGTCATACAAGAAGCATCAAGTGTTTTATAGGTGTTTTAGCTTTGGCTTAAACCATTTGATGAGTGGAAAAAAAAAAAGATCCCTTAGTTCGTGGGTGGCAGCAGGCACTTGTATTTGTGAATTGGGTATTTATATCTACCACTACTACTCCTCATATTTAAATGCTAATTTTATACATGCAGACAGGGACATGTACTAAACAAGGGAGCAAATACGTCCTCTTTTGCCTAGCAATTCTGACAGATTTGTTGAAATTAAATGCAAGTGTCCCTTTGGGACTGCCACTGGAAAGGAAAACATCCATAGAAGATGTGTTTTCCATTTTATAATGCTAAAAGAAGCTGTGAGGCCTAATAGAAATAACTTGACCTTAAGGATTTATGGAATTCAACATAAAGGTACTGGACTTCTAAAGAGCAGCTGCCCATCTGCCAGACAATCGTTTTAGTTACACAAACTTATCCTCAATTTGCCTTTTGAATATATGCATCAAAAAAGTCCAGACTTCTGCCCTTTTGCTGAGGTTATGTGGGTACAAAAGAGCAGATGTGCACTTTGTGAGTATTAACTGTGCTGACTGAAAACTCAAAAAGACTGGCACGTATGTGTGTCTGCTTAGACATTGTAGAGAGAAATCTATTCCATCAGTAGCTCTCAATCTGCAGCTCACCAGAATGAGGAGCTAAAGGGAAGTAACTTAAAAAAAAACATTTATAAAACCGGTTTTGCTCCTAACCCAGATTTTCTCAAATTCTTAAGACTTCAGGTTTAGGATTGTGGATTGGGTGTCAAACCTGGTGAACCCTGGGTGAAAACTTTAAACTTACAGAAAGGCTTATTTAAAGCAGTTGTTAAAGATAGGTAGGCACGGGATTGGAACAAGAGATCCCCTTTAGTCTTATAGTCTTGCCTATTACAATGCAATTGAGATATGATATTTAGGTACAATACTGACGTCACTTCATTTTATAATCCTGAGTTATGTTTGTGGCCGTGAAATCTGAATCGGTCACATAATGCGTATATAAAGGGCAGGCTCTGTTCCAGCAGCCAAAAAATGGCACTGTGGTTTATAGGGATCCACTTCGAGGTAATTGCATTTCATTGGCAGAAGGGCAGCTCATAAACAGTGTGGTTTCTTTCAGAGGATCACATTTCTCCCCCTTCTGGTAGGCTTAAAATCTAGATTCATTGCGCTCCTTGGATAGTGAAGTCTTTTTATCATGGATAGGTGGGGATCAGGGTAATGCCAGAGATGTGATTGTGGAGATTTGGGACCAGAGTTCTTCCAAAAGCTAGAAAACTGTTGGGTAAAGCATTCCTTGACAGCTGCTCAACAGAGTGGTCCAGCTGGATAAAAATCAAACAAAACAAAAAGAGGAATTAAAATATTTATCCTTCCTGAGATGTTTGCACAGAACTTGTCCTTGTGTAGCTGTGCAATCCTAACAGTCAGCCTGACGTAGGTACGTAAAAGACACACTGAGCTGCTTTGTTTCCATAGCTGTCAGTTAAGCCCAAGTTAGTTTTAAAGTGCTGAGAAAACTACCGTGGGACAGAACCTTTGGTATAATAAACATATTCATTCTTACTTAATTCAAAGCCTGATGAAATGACTGGAGTTTTTTCAATTGGCTTCGCTCTGCCCAGATACATGTACACTTACTCACATGAGTGGGTCACACTGCTCAGAGCAACTGTTCACACACGTAAAGTTATCCCACAAAACCACCCATCTGCATAAGTATTTTAAGGCTAGCCCTTATTGCAATCAGTCCAAAATAAAGAGCTTTTTAATTTGTCTTGCAGGAGCAGTTAGACCTACTTTAGAAGAAGCCCCCTAAACAGAAAGGTTAAAATCTTCAGGTAGACAAAGTTTTGCAGCATCCTGAAAACCACTTCATCCTCTAAACACCCTCAAGGTTTCTCAAAAGAATCAGGTGCATCTTGTGAAGTTAGAATAAAAAGCAGGAGGGAAAGTAGGATTTGGGAAAGACATTAACTTCTCCATGGAATGTTTTGGAGAGTTCTATCTCCAATGCTACAGGTTCTCAAGATGCTTTTACAGCACGGTCTGTTTGTCAGCACAAGTGTTTCATGGAGCCCAAGGGATGTATCTGTATGTAGTTTTAAGGTGCTATCCTCATACTGGCATTTTGAAGAGATGTAATTTCACCCTCAAACAACCCCTTCTTTAAATAATTGTATGCTAACCACCAACTATTTTCACCCAGCTTTCCCCCTATTCACAGGACACTTACCCTGGCACACCTTTGATTAGCCTAAATGCTTCTGCTGGTTTTTCACATAGCTGACCACGTTGTTGGAACTGCTCCCTGTAAACCAAATATCAGCAAAGTTAGATTTCATGCTGTTCTGTGGCAAATGTTTACTCAAGATTACCTAAGCAGTACAGTTCTACTGGTCTCATCATATAGGAGTTCTCTGGGAAAGATGTGATAGCTCACTGGACAGAGGAAAGGAAATCCTTTCGTAGCTTTTTCAGCTAAACTGGACAAGTTTGGCTGTTTGTAAAACTTATCATATCAAAGATATTGCCTAGTTATATCTGAGTAGTCCTTCCAATCTAATCTGTCTCCCTCTTCATCCAAGAGTTAGTAGAAACCAGGAGCTTTGAAGCCATGAGGAAAGAGATCTTCTGGAAGGTCCTCCTGCTTTATTTGAGGCACATACTGATCAATTGTGTAAGAGCACAAATACCATTGTGGTTATAGATAACAGCAAGGGGCTGATTCCCTGGGATCTGGTCATCTCTTATCACATAGCACAGTACCAGCTCTTGGCAAAAGACCCTGCTTTGACAGAGCTCTAAGTTCATCTACAAGGACTTAAAATATACTTAAAAATAACAAAAGGGTATTGGGTTGGGTGATTCTCACCCCTTGGGTCGGAACCCCTGGCAAAACCCTTCACCATTTAACACATGGAGTTATTGATTCTCAAGAGTCCACAGGCAGGGCACTGCAGATCTTAAAATGAGATATTTTGACTGAGGCGTAGAGAGTTTCACGTTACAGAATCTCTTTTTCCTATGTACAAACCTTCATTTCATAAGCAGCAAATTACTTGCAAGCAATACAATAACTATAAAGCTTAACAACAGCAAACACTTCCTGCCAGCAGCTTACCAAAGTATTCTTTGTAATACTTATGCCTCAGGCTTCGTCCATCTGAAAAAGAAGGTATGTAATGAGAACATATACAGTGAGCCTTCAGTCTTTGTGTTAAACTCCAGCATTCTGTGTGCAGCACAGAGAAATTATAGATATAGAAATAGTAACCTCACAAACAAAATGAAAAAACTCTGTGGCTGAAGTGGTGTAAGCTGTTATAAGCCTCTTATAAAACAGGTTATTGAACTATGTGGATGCAATTCACTTTCCTTCAGAGTGCTGGCCATGAGCATGTTATGGCCATGAGCATGTTATGTTCTTTTCAGTAGCTATGAATCAAGGAATCACAGATTTTCTCAAATGAAAGCAAATTTGAGTAAAATTTCAGACCATCTATTAGTGTTTTACATAATTCAAGACCCAGCTAGGTTTTTCTGTTTACCATTTAAGCAATCATTTAAGCTTTTAGGAACACCTCATGTCTAAGAGCCACATAGTTATGCATTACATTAATATATGGATGTTATTAAAAATAAGTCATAAAAGAATAAAATAAATGATTGAAAAGCCCTGCAAAAAATCTAAATCTTTTATGGATGCAGTTCAGAGATCTGTTTTGATGTTTCCCCTGGCTTTTACAGTGACTGATGTCTCTACACCAAGATCATTTGTAGACCGGTACGGACATACATATCTTACTATTCAATGTATTCGCTGGCTCTGGAGGAGATCTGGTGGTACATCTGCTCTCATGGGCTTCCTGGGTTTTCTGAGCAATAAGATTCCATTGTCCCTTACTGGTGTTTGCATGACAGAAACAGAAAGGAAGGGACATTTCCAGAACTGACCTGAATTTCCTCGGACCTTGATGCACTGGCCCCTATTAGGGATTCCTTCAGCCATGTTACCAGGGTTGATGATATGGCATTCATAACCAGTGGGGCAATGCAGAGGCTCATCTCCATCCTCAGTGGTACTGCAGGCCTCAGCTGCAAAAGAGGCCTGCAGGTCATAAATACTGTCTTTAACACCCACAGGTAACCCAAAATCTGACACCTTCATCTGTATCTCCCCCCAGACAGGATCTCTGGCTACTTCCCATGCAAGGGAACCAAGGAGCTAACACCTCCAAAGAAGCCTGGCATGGCTGGTGATGCAGTTCACACCTTACATAAAACCTGAGGTGTCTATGTTGACATGGGGAGTGCAGGTCAATGTGATTACATACAAGGACACCCTCCCCATAGCCTGTTGTACGTGGTGTGTGTGAAGGCTGGAGAGTGGTGAAGATGCTCCATGCCCATCATGTTCGTACTGATGGTCCCTCCATGCTGCTATTCCTTTCAACAGGCATTAGTCTGTTCCTCCAGCATTTCAGGCTGGGTGAGAAACCAGGGAAACATGACCAGGAAGCTGATGTTTGGCTGCTTTGTTCTTCACTCCACACCCATTAACTTGTTGATGAATTTAAACCTCAGGTGTGACTCACCATGGAGTAAAGCAGTGCCACCCTGCGCTGATTTGGGCTGTGATGGAGCTAACTTTCTTCAAGGCGGCTGGTATGGGGCTGTGTTTTAGATTTGTGCTGGAAACAGTGCTGTTAACGCAAGGATGTTTTAGTTACTGCTGAGCAGTGCTTACAGAGTCTTTTCTGCTCCTCACACAACCAGCAAGCAGGCTGTGGGTGCACAAGGAGTTGGAGAGGACAGAGCTAGGTTAGCTGACCCCGAATGACACAGGGGATATCCCATGACCTGTGACATCATGCTCAGCATAGAAAGCTGGGGGACAAAGAAGGAAGGGGGGGATGTTCAGAGTGATGGTGTTTGTCTTCCCAAGTCACCACGAGGTGTAATGGAGCTCTGCTCTCCTGGGCATTGCTGAACACCAGCCTGATGATGGGAAGAGGTGAATTAATTCCTTGACTTGCTTTGCCTGTGTGTGCATCTCTTGCTTTACTCGTTAAACTGTCTGTATCTCAACCTAGCCAACATCATCTCACTCTTGCAATTCTCTCCCCTATCCCACCTGGGGGAGTGAGAGAGCAGCTCTGTGGGGCTGAGCTGTGGTTAGGATTAAACCACAACATCCTCCCTATTACAAGCAGAGGCTTTAACTGCCTTGACCCTGGATACCCAGCAAGCGCAGAGCAGAACAGGAAAGCAAAGCAGGACTCACAGGCGGTGTTTGTGTCCATTAAATGTACAGACTATGCAAGGACACTCCACCCTTTCATTTGCCAGGATTTTAATTCCAAGGACTTCTGCTGTAATTCTTATGCCATGACTGATGGTTCTTATTGCGATAATTACTCCCCCAAGCTGAGATGAAGGTGCTCAAGATAAGAACAAACAATATAAGCATGACAAGATGGATGAGGAGGAACCTGTTTGATCTTATTTCTAGCAGTGCAATTCCAGTGAGCTGGAGGCAGAATTTTCTCTTGAAGAACTAGGAGTTTCCATAATAGATGAGAGTCAAGGTTCAGCAAGTCTGATACCATCTGTATATGACCAAAGAGGGTAATTTATTGGCATTATTTGTGTCTGACTAAAGCCGATCAAAAGCTGGAACAGCCTTTCTATGAAGAAATTAAAAGCCTTAGGAATGCACACATACATCTAGCAATGTCTTCTAGAAGACAACTGCTCTTCCCATCTCCCTATTCTCTCCTTGTTTCAATTTGAGGTATGGGAAAAAGAATTAAAAGACCTTTTCCTATGGAATTACCCCAATCTCATTTTCAGCCCTCAAGCTTAGATGCTCCCAGCAACATGGCAGCTTTGACACAACTCTGCAGCAGTTTGCCAGGGTTCTTGCTCAAACCAGCCTTCAGACCTGAGAGCCCTATTCCCAGCCCAAGGCATCTGTGTGAGGCACCACTCTGAATTAAACGATATCCCAGTCCAAGCCCACCCGCAGTCTATTGAGGGGCTGGCAGAAAATACGTGCATATTGACAAAGCCTTTTTCTTAGAAAAAGATGTATTTCCACTTATTTCAAGAATGGATACAACTGATTTACTCCACCAGGAACCAGCCTCCGGCACCACAGTGTTATTCCTATGGAAACTCCAAACAAATACCAGCAGCCCAACATCCCTGCAAATCCTGTGCATGATGAATGTATTATTTAGTGACTTTGGATAAACACCAGTACCTCAGAGAAGACAGTGGAACATACTGTACCTTGTAAGACTTCCTCTGGGCCATCCAAAAGCCACCCATTTCCACCCAGCCAGCGAGGTTTGGGCTGAACCAACCAGTCTAAAACTGTAAAAGACAGAAACCACAGAGCTGTGGCGGAGTAGCCACAGATCACACAACAATGGAGAAGTTACAGATTTCCTGTAACAGTCAATGCTGATGTAGACAGGCTCCTGAAGGATGGATATGAGTTGTCAGCAAGATACTTATATTAATTCTCTTGTTGTCCTAATGGCAACAGGACCATGGAAGAGGACAAGCATTCAGGGCCACAGGCCCTTATATAATCCCAGGAGAAGAACTGTCACCTGTAATTTGCACTGGTGGAAATTCTTTCATGATTGCTTTGATTCAGCAATCATCCCAGGAAATAGAAGTGTGGAACTGAAGCTTTATCCTCAACTCAAACTATGCCTGCCACCCAAGATCCAATGCACACGATGATGATTGCCACTATTCTGCATGCTTCTCTCTACCTCTGGTCACTGGGGCCACCCTACCTGGTGGTGGTTGTACAGACTCCAGGCAGGCATAGATGCACCCATTGTAGCAGCAGCGCTTGTGCCTCTCACACTCGGAGTCCGAACGGCAGCTTGGCACCTCGCAGGCTCGCTCAGGCAAGGTCTGGGGTGGAGGGGGGCACCGGTCGTTCTTCTGGTAGTGGGAACTGTGAGAATGAAGAGGGTACTCATAATCCTTGCAAAGAGAAGAAAAGGAAACAAAGGTTTGGCATGAAGTGAGTACCAAATATCCCATCACCTGAAACACACAAAGGATTTTCAAAGTGGTTTTCAAGTATTCATGAGGAAGAATGAACTGTTCAGCTCCCTGAATACGGTACACTGAAGAGATGTATGATCACCTTCGCACTCTGTTTTGGAAGCTCCAAACACCAAATTAATTTCTGGAACTCATTTTATAATTAAGGTAATTGTAATGGCAATAAGGAGGTAAAAAAAATTCCTGTAGTGTCTTTTACATTTGCTTGGGAAATAGAGGGAAAGATTCCCTGCATCCTCATGATGAGCATGCCATAATTCTTGTCTAGTAACGCAGTGGAAGTGATGACACTGGATTAGTTTGATGTTGCATCCCAAGTGGGATGTGGAATGAATGTCCCAGGTAGTCTTCTGCCCTTAACACCTTCTTTTGGACCAGAATTTACAGGGGAGCCATTCAACCTTGCCCAGTGCAGGGTCCTGGGTTGTTAAATTAAAGACCATTGTTAAAACATGCAATGATCTAGGTGAAATATGTGTGGGTGGTGTCAATTTAATCCCCAAGAAAATGAGGCTGTGTTTGACTGCAGCAGAAAGGAGACCAGCTGCTCATTGCACACCAAAAGGACAAGGGAGATTTAAAGTGGATTAACAGGCAGAGGATTTTGCCAGAAATATTTATAAGAGGCAGCATTCAGATATTATTCACACATTTAGCAAGAAGCCAACTCCCTCCAACAGAGAGGTGAATCACTCAAGCCCATTCCTTTCTCACCTATGGCTAACTACTCATCTCTGAGGTTGGGCTCAGTTCCCCAGAGCAGCATAAAATACTCAGATAGGGCAATCAGTTTGCAGATTTATTGCTAAACATTAAGAAGCATTAATCAAAAACACAGATTCTGGATTTGCACTTTTAACACAGCATCTAGCCAAAGTCATGAGGTGAGCAGTGTCATGCACTTGCTAGCAGGCTGTTTAGTTTAACAGTCCTATATACTTGGTGCCATCACTGTTGTGTTGAGAAATCAGTGACAAACAACTGCGGTTGTTATTCCAAGAAACTACATGGTGCAACTGTCCCTGAGGGGATCTGTATGAAATTTCACCATCAGGCTATGGAGACATTTGAGGTGCTACTAATACTCCTCTTTATTTACATGCTGCTACATCCTTGGTGTTGAAACCTCCCCGCGGCTTCTGTGGAACATGTGTGCCTTTGCGAAACAATGCGTCCACACATGAACTGTCCAAAAAGTATCCTAGGAGAGGCCCCAGGAGGTCCTTTGCACTGGATGCTGAGCACTGGCTTTTGCTGCTGCACATGACCAAGCAGCAATCAATCATCCTTAATGGAGAAAACAGCATCATCTTCACTCCCTTGGGATAATTTGTAATGTAGAGAATGAAGGCAATCCCAAGGGACACCAAAAGAAGTAACAGTGTTCATTGGTTGTGGTACTGATGTGAGACATTTTACTTCCATACTGTACATAGCATTGAATTATATTGACAAGGCAGTGGGTTTTAACACAAAGTTGACCTCTGCTCTTTTAGCTGTAGTGAGGGTGAAATGAAAAGCAGAAAGCTTGTCCATTGCCTGGCTCCACAGTGCTTGTCAGCCAGTGGAGAAGTACAGAGAAAAGTCAGGATGATTAGAGGTTTTAACTTCTGTTACAAGGTGTATGTTAAAGAAAATCCATATCCTGATTACAGCTATAACTGGTTAAAGAATCCGTGTGTGTCTGTGTCTGGGGCAGAGAATTCCTAATATTTCTACAAACGACAGCTGCCTGCCCTGTTCCAGGTATCAATAAACAATTTTATTCACTTTTTCCTCAGTTGTTTCCATTCATCAAACAAAAAACTGCTCAAAAACTCTTCTGTGAGGTTGTTTTTCCATCAATTGATGGGCTTTTTGAACCACAGAATAAGTTTGAAAGAAAACAATTTCCCAATTGTGATATTTTCAATGTTGAAGTGTAAAACAAGGTGTAAGTGATCACATCATCCCATTCCTTAAAAGCTGACAACACTCCAAATTTGAAATAACATGCTTTTGAATTGAAGATATTACATATTCAACTTTTTTTTTTCTGTTGGATTTTAAATAGAGAAAATGTTTGGGCCAAGTAAAATTTGGAATATATGAGAGTATTTAACAGTAAATCTAAGCAGTTTCAAACATTTAACAGGTCTCCTTGCTAGAGGAAGTGCTCATCCTGGAAGGTCACAGTTTATTTTCTGTTATGTGAAATGTCAACTGCAGGCTGAAATCTGACCAAAATAATACTGGCAAATAGTGGATACACGGAAAAAAAAAACCCAAACCCCAAACAATCACTACAGTTGCTTCACAAATGATTCAGAAGCCAAGAAGCCAAAACTGCAATGAACAGTTGGCTCAATAATGAGATTTCCGTTGGGAACAATCTAACGTTTTTTGCCAAACAGCTTTGTACTTTGTGACTTCCCTGCCCATTTGCTCTGTTCACCTCTTGCTCTCAACCTCTTTCTTTCAAAAGCTCACTGTCAAAAAACCCATGGCCATGCACATTTGATCTAATAAAACCATTGCCACCGGTTTATCGATGCATAAACCGTCCCAGTGGGAAGCAGAATTCCCTCATTCCCAAAATAACCTGGGTATGCATGTCTCCAGGTATGGGTTACAAGGTCTTTTTAAAAGCTCTTCCAGGATTTATAGTTTGGCTATGAGCATAGCTCAGCATTATTATCTTTATAGGTTGTGACAACAGTCCAGATTTCTTCCTTTAAGAATATAATTAAATGCAGGAGGCAAATTGGTGTTTCCCAGTGAGACTTATTAAATAATTTTAATGACTGCAGCTGTCTTAGAGAAACCCAGAAACAAAGTAAGGCAGCAAGTTTAGAGTTCAGCTCAGGAACCCTGGAGGTCAGGAAAGAATAAGAGGAAAAACCTGAATGCAATCACTCACTCTCAACCCATATATTCTATAGTAACTGTGGGCCGCAGTCTGGCCTCAAAAAAAATCCCATATCTGTTCTATTATTTGTGCCTGAAACTGAACCCTGAGCTAGTGTCAAAGCACAATTCTCTGCCAAGTCATATGCTGCGTGGCCTGAATATTGTGTGTGAGGGATATTCCCAACCTCCAGTCACCAGTGCTGCCCCAGCAGGTATTTCCAAGCACTGGCCATAAACCATTTTTCCCTGAAACAACACACAGTCAGGAGTAATGTAGAGCCCTCCAATATTTCTGTCAAGGACCTGGAAAAACACAGATCATCAGTGATTAAAGCTGCAAATATCAGACTGAAGGAGGGTTAAATAGGACAAGGCCAAACCAATAGGAATAATATTCTGCTATTGACTCTGGATTACTAGTTCTGGTTCTGTTGTTGGCAGTACCGGAAGGCAGTCCCAAAATTAGGGTGGGCTCAAAGAAGATGCAAAATGGCAATTAAAGGGCTAGAAAGCGGGGAATGCAGTGCAAGACTTTTATGTGCACATGCAGGTTTCAGAGGGGGCGCTGAGGGCTGCTCTGCTCATATGTTATTCTGAGGCATATGCGGGACAGAAATCTCATGAGAGGTGCAAAAATCTGGTAGGCGAAGAGGGTATCTCAGTGTTGATTAATGGCAGCTAGCTGGAGGGTAAATAAGTTGCTGGAAGAACATTACAGCAGCTGTGAGGAATTCTTCATTTCTGGAAATCTTTAAAAGTAGGTTTGTTTTTTTTTTTTTCTCAAATGCTTGGTGTAGTTGGCACTGAAATAGAATCAAGACTGCATCAGGTTTTCCCAACAGATATGTAGGTGCCTTGATAATGAATTGAAGCCCTTGCTCAGGTAATTCCCTTCTTTTGCCTTTTGGGAACCGTCCACAGGACATGCAGGGGCTGCAGAACACCAGCTGCAAATCATTACACTAGACAAGTGTCCCTCTGGCTGCAAAATACATGGATTTGCTAATAGCTGGAAACCCAGCTCCTCCATCCCATTGTGACTGCCAGATTTTAATTCTCACTGCATTCCCTCTCCTCTCTCCGCCTTCACTGTTCCTACTTGACCCCTCCTTGTCAACCAACACCCTTCCTCAGACACCTGAAGGAACAACTCCTGGCCAGATCTCAAGCCAGCTCCTCATCAACACCTGCTCATCATTCTGTGGCCAGCAGTTTGGTGGATGAATTGCTCCTGCTGTAGACTCACATGTTTCGGACTCATATAAGTCATCACCACCTCCTTACCCACTTACCCATCACCACCTCCTCTCTCTATGGACCGTACCCATGTCCTTCTGGGGGTCCCACAGGGATGTCTATGGTCTATCTTCTGTATGGCTGCATATTGCCATAAGCATCTCCATCTGTTTTCCCTCTATTCAAGTGACTCACAAATCAGCTGTTCCACCCACAGCCTCTGATTTTCAAACTGAAGGGAACATACAGCATTTGATAAAAAAGAAAGCATCTTTCTGACAAATAGGAGGGGCTGCTAGAACAGACTTTGGTAGGTAAAATGATGGAGTGCAGACATCTTCCTCCTTGCAAGGCTTTGAGGAGAAGGAAAAAGCAAAGTATGTTCTATTTTTCCAAGGTAAGATGTTTCTATCAATATGAGCAATTCTAGCTGAGCTTGCCATATCAGTAGCACCTGGATTTATGGCTGCCAGAAAAAACAGGCCTTTGAAGAGCTGCAGATTGAAAGAGGAGGATATATCCTCAGGGGAGTAGGCTCTATGCCTCTGCAGAGGACATTATCTGAAGATCAACATGTAAATTCTTGTTCTGCTCCTGCTCTATCTCTCTGGGTCATTTACTTCATACCTACTATTGAATTTGAGCATTGCATTGAAGTGTGACAGAACATCATAGTAAGAAATACATTTTCCTGTGAGTGATTTTGCTGGAAACACAGCTTTTCATGTCACCATTTTCCAGTTAAAATGAAAACCAGAGAACACCTTGTCCCAGGGTGAGATACAATGAAGAAAATGTCTTGTTGTCAAATATTGGGGTGCCTTTCAATATTGGCACAATGTCTCCTGCAAAATTTCAAGGAGATAAGCAGAGCAGTTCATTCAGCACAGGCAAAAGACCTGTGCCAAGCTTTTGAATTAACAATAACACCCAGCCCAATGTAGCTGTCCCCAAACATCACTCTAGATGGCATGGGCAAAAAAAGCATCCTTTTTAGATTAAAGCTTTTCTAAGTGGCTGCAGAAAGCAGGTGGAAGAATCTCATGTGACACCAAGGACTTCCAGCACATGAAATGGATGGAAGATGCTATCAAACCTGAGCATGAGAAGACAGACTGGCTGCGGTTTCCACCTAAGTGACTCCAGGGGCAAAAGCCTTGGGTCATGGCTGGCTTCTAAAGGGACTTAAATGAAGTAAGTCAAAGTTTTGAATTAAGATTTTTCTTTTTAAGCAGCAGATGTGAAAGTCAAGCTACCAGATTATTTCCCTTCTTTATTGTTTTCCAATTTCTTCCATGGCCATTTCTACGTCTTTTGGCTCAAACACACCAGAGCAAGACGTAGAATCATCGTTTTCTCCGCTCACAGTAACTCATTCTTCTTCTAAGAACTGATGCAGGTTTGGAAGCAGTGGCTGTGATCAGCAGCACCAGTCTGCCAAAAGCAGGCAGGGATGTGGGGAGCAGAGGGGAGCTCTGCTTCCAGAGAACATATCAGGAGACTGGATTTCTCTGATCAAATCCTTACACCCATTAAGGTGACCAGCACATTATTCTGACACTGTACATCTAGAGGTCTCTCTGCTGCAGTGATTTACAAAGCCCTAGGCAATGCCACCACCCCTTTAGGACCCATTAACACTAGAAGTTGGTGACATTTACCCAAAATTACCCCAGAAGGCAGAGGAGGAATGGGGCAGGGAGCCCTCCTCCCTGCTCTAAGCAATAAATCACAGTATCTTCTTCATTAAATCTATCCCCAGCCATGCGGGTTTTTCATTCCCCATCTCCCCATTCACAATTCCCTTGCTGTCCCAAGATGTCCATAAGAACAGCAGTGACAGCTGCTGTACCAACGTCTTCTCACTGTTCCAAGCATGCTTTACACATTTCCCACTGCAGCAGCTAGGTGGCAAAAGTTTAGCAGAGCCTGGGAAACTTATTGTAATCCTTTTATAAAGACACAGCCTGCGGATTCAAATACTTCTTATTCTGAAATAATACATGGAAAGAAAACTCCCTTTTCACAGTGAGCACACCCAGCTCCCCCCAAATCACCCCACCACAGTGTACTCACATCATATTTCTCTGTCATTTTCAGATGTAGAGCACGCTTCCAGAGATTCCTTGCACAGCCTGAGTCTGGCAGCAGAACTAAGACACATAAGGCTGCCGTGAGGATCCTTTTACAGAAACGCATCTCTGACAGCAGCCTGGAATCCATTTTTCCACGGAGAGATCAAGTAAGCAGCCTGGCTTTTGGGATCCAGGCGATCAGAGCCTTCGTGAGGATAGGGAAGGATACAGGGAGGGAGGGAGAGTGAGGGCTGACTGCTGCTAAGAGGCGCTTTTCCCTGCGCAGCTTCTGGGAAGGGAAAGGGGAAGGGAAAAAAAAACCACCCAAGCCCACGAGCCAGGAGCTGCTGTTGAAGTTCTTTACTCCAAGTTAGCTCAGGTCCTCGGCTTCCATGTCCGCACAAAGCACGTGCACTCCGACAGTGATAGATGGGAAGATTATTTGTGAAGATTATTTTTAGACCTTTGTTCCCAACATCTGGCATCCTCAGAGAGCCCCATTCAGAGCCAGGGCGTGGGATCAGATGACAGCTGCCGCAGGGGGAAATAAAGGTCTTGGAGGGGTGGGTTCGGCAGCTTTGAGCAAACAGCTCACCCAAACTTACCGAGCCTCCTGGCTTTCCCTTTGTGTGCTTCCCACTGTGCCCCGAGCTGTGCTTTGGGATCGTGTTTGACAAAGTGATAATTTCATATAAAGATTGCTCGAAGGAAGTGATTTAAAAGCATGATAAAAACGCAGGGGCTTTAATTAAACCAAATTGAAGTTAGCTTTCTGCAAATGATTTCGAAGAAGGGGAAGACGTGTCCACTCGGGAAAAGAAATCCATACACATGGGTGGGGAACAGGGAAGGAAAGTGGTTTAGAAATGACATGACCAAATGGAAGGAAAGGGACATGAGTCAGGCTGTGCATGACAATGGGAGAGACGGGGAGACTGAATATGAGGTATTAGACACCTGCGTGGTCATTCAGGCACCCGAGTGGCTGAAGGGTAAGAATGGACTTATGAAATCAGGCTGAAAGCATCCCAGCATCCTGCCTGGGGAAGAGGCAGAGGCAGGGAACAAAGTATGAGAATAGGGCAACTGTTACATGCACGAGTGCAGATACATATATCTGTATATATATGTGCATATACGTATACGTATACGTATGTGTGTATACATGTGTATGTATGTATATATGTATGCATATGCTTTTGCAGCCTTCAGCAATGTTCAGGGTTTGGTGAGCCAAATATGGGAGCCATTTATTTCATAATCCTCCATGAATTTCTCCTCCAGCAGCTCCAGCCTCCACACGGAATGAAGAAAAATGGAATCACAAAGCCAGTCGAGATTAGAGCACTAAGCCCTGCTTGCTTTCAGTTTACCCTGACCTCAGCCCCACTCCATAGCCTAGGCAGAGCAGAGAGAAGGCTGGATGGCCTGAATTTCTTTTATGTCTGCTATAAAATGAGTCTGCACAGGAGTGACAGACCCTGTGAGCAATTGCAAAAAAAACCTTCCAATTCTTCCTTTTAACTGAAAGCTGTGGCACTTGGGTCCACATCTAAGTATCAATAACTGCATGTAGGTGGTAGCCAAAGGATTCCATCTCCACTCTTGCCAGGTTACGGTGTTGAGAATCTGAAGAAAAGTGAGGTACGGTTGTAAAAGCTCTGTATTTAATGGAATATATTTGATTTTTTTTAGCCATAAGGGAGTTACAGAGTTTTTGGCAGCAAACGCTTTGGGACAGTTTTGTCCATATCTCTTCTGCTGTAGAAAGCTTCCTAGCCACAAAACCTGTTCAGTTCATGACAATGAGTTTAGTTGGTAAGAAAAGCCAAGCAGGGACTATTGTTATGGGAGGAAGGCAGAGAAAGAAGGATGAGGAAAGAGAATGAAGAGTTAAACTGGGGAAGGTCACCTCCCTCACAGCTGCAGCGATAGGAGGTCCTCCTGGGACCAGCAGAGTGAGCTGCCTTGCTTGCATGGAGTTCATGGGCTCCCAAAGGAGCTCTGAGGGCAGGTGTAGAGGGGATCTCTGTGGAGTTGCAGTGACTGTATGTTGCTCTGAGTTTACATAAACTTCATCACTGCTTGTTCCACAGGTTGCTTCTGCAATAACACGACAGGCATGAGCAGCGTTTTGGGGACTGGTAGGATTTGGGGGGACTCCATGGCACAGTTGTTTCAGACACGGATGGCGATGGAGAACCTTTCATGGCACAGTGGCTTCATCACCCTCTACCAGCTTTCTGAGAAGGCCCTCTCATCAGAAAGCACGGCTCCAGGTCCTTGCCACTTGCATTGCATCTTCCTGCTGGTTCTCCTCTCTTCCAGAGCTGTAGTCACCCATTTAAAGCAGTATTTATCCCCTTTTTCCTTTAAACAGGACATTTCCATCTGCCTGTCTTCTCTTCTGCATTCAATAAGGACAACTGTGAACAACTCCTGTCCACAGGTCAGTCTACTGCTACACAGAGTCACTCCCTAATGACTCAAGTGTTACTTTGAGGTGAAGACAGTACCTACAGGTCACTGTCATCTCCACCAAATGTCATCTGAAATCAGCAGTTGTTTAGTTTGAGAGACTTTAGTCCACTCACTTACAAGAGGTTCCTTGCTCCCGCCACAGAGCAGTTCATGTCCTACCAAGTTCAATTCTGAATGGCCCATTCAGAAAAAAAAAGGACAGAATAAAAGAGAAGGAGCTTTGACTTTCTGAATTCCATGTTTAACAAAGCATTTCTCAGCAGGTTAATGGCTGCAACTATTAGTATAAAGCATTCTTAGCAGCTTGTGAAGTAATTATAGGAATCAGGCACTAATCTTTAGTAAACAATAACGAGAAATCTAATAATTAGGCAATAATTAGAAATCTAAAGTTTACTGCTGAACAGATTTCTGAATTGTGTTACTCTGAGTGCTAGTGTTTGGTAACGTTTGATGTTTTAAAAACTATTACTACAAAAAGGAAAAGAGAAAATAAACTGTCATTTTCTTTTTGGCTCCATTTTATCTACACACAACAGTTGGGCCACAGTCATTTACTCTTGCTGGAGCAACTCCCTCTGGTGAGTTTATTATACATCCATATAAAGTTGCTGTACGGCTACGCTATGCAAAGTGGAGTAAATAATACTGGCATAAGACGTCCTTGTACTATTAAAATGTCTGGGTTAGATTGGCTCCTGCCTGTCTGAAATCTTGCATCCAGCAAGCATGGAGTTAGTCTGACAGCTAGAGAAAAGAAATAAGATTAGTAATGTATATAACTATATCCACGTGAGCAATGAGCTCAGGGAAAGCATTAAGGTGAAAAGAGCATATCTGGCCACATGTAAATATGTGTGAACCAGGGGGAAAATTTTCTACTACTGAAGGTTTACTGTGGTCTTGGTTGTGTCACTTATAACAAATTGTTTTTTTCTATATGCTTGTCCAGGGAATAGTAGAACATCACCAAGTCAAGATTTCTCTGCTTCAAGATTTGTGGTGAGGTTCCTCGCAACAAATTCCCACTACCTTCAAGTATGTTAAATGAGATTGTTCATACATCTTCACTAAACAAAGAGTCATCTCCTGTGCAAGAATCTACATGAATTCCCATTCCACAAATATTTTCAATAAGGCAAATTCTGCAGTAACATAAATTGCTGTCAGACGATGGTGGGAGGAAGTGGCCAAGACTTGAGCATCTCCCCAGGACCTGTAAAACATTCAGAATCATTTGTTACAGAAAGGAAGATGTATCTGAGCAAAATGACAGGCATTTTATCAGCCTGGGAGAATAAAATCACTTCAGGAACTGGGGTTTGTGCTGCCTGATTAGAGTGAATTAAATAATGGTTTGTAAAAATGTTCTCAGGCAGGTTATGAGTGAAAGTCACAGAGTGTTTGTGCAGCCAAGGAAAAATGTGTTTCCCCAGCCAAGAAAACAAGTGAGGTAGGTCAGCCTAAGCCGAGACTTCCCTTTTCCCAGAAGAAAGATCTGACTTTTAAGGAAAGATTATGTCAAAGAGAAAGTTTCCTAAGAGCACACAACTCCAGCAGCATGAGGTGACTCATTTTTGCTTGATATAATCACTGTAGCTTAGTGCCAGGGGTGGCTGCAATTCCTTATCCGTGGCACTTACAGGCCTGCTGTTTCCTAACCAGCTCTGGATAGGCTCTGTTGCCAAGAGCAAAGGGCACTGATTTACAGAGGGTTAGGCAGGTTAGAGGCTGTTGTTATAACCTGATCTGATGGGGAGTTGAGGTTACAGCTGCTCTGCCTCCCCCATCTCCTGCACAGCTGGGAGCTCATCCTGATTGATGTACCACTTGAAACAGGGCTTGTGTGGCTGGGGGAGACCTGCAGTTGTGTGCTGGGATCAGCAAAGTGTGATAGAGTCCTTCCCCAGTCTTCTTATGGATCAGATACATCAGAACTCCACTGATCACAAAGAAACAAGCCTCCCTGCTATTTTGACCCTTGTGAAGGCTCACGCTTGTGGTTTACTAGTCAGACTTTCACTCAGTTTTAGGAAATCAGCAAAACCAAATAAATCCTGAGCTACTTTGTTGTGAATATAAGCACAGAAAAGCTGCAGCCCTGATCCAGCTTCCCTGATTCAGCTAAACCTGACATAGAAGCATAAAATCATAGAATGGTTAGAGTTGGAAAAGACCTTAAGATCATCTAGTTCCAACACCCCTGCCATCAGCAGGGACACCTCACACTAAACCATGCCACCCAAGGCTCTGTCCAACCCAACCTTGAACACCGCCAGCGATGGAGCACTCACAACTTCCCTGGGCAACCCATTCCAGTGCCTCACCACCCTTACAGGAAAGAATTTCTTCCTCATATCCAATCTAAACTTCCCCTGTTGAAGTTTGAATCCGTTGCCCCTTTTCCTCTCACTACAGTCCCTAATGAAGAATCCCTCCCCAGCATCCCTATAGGCCCCCTTCAGATACTGGAAGGCTGCTATGAGGTCTCCACGCAGCCTTCTCTTCTCCAGGCTCAACAGCCCCAACTTGCTCAGCCTATCTTCATATGGGAGGTGCTCCAGTCCCCAGATCATCCTCATGGCCCTCCTCTGCACTTGTTCAAGCAGTTCCATGTCCTTCTTATGTTGAGGACACCAGAACTGCACACAATACTCCAAGTGTGGTCTCACAACAGCAGAGTAGAGGGGAAGGATCACCTCCCTCAACCTGCTGGTCACGCTCCTTTGGATATAGCCCAGGATACGGTTGGCTTTCTGGGCTGCGAGCACACACTGACAGCTCATGTTAAGTTTCTCATGGACCAACATCCCCAAGTCCTTCCCCACAGGGCTGCTCTGAATCTCTTCTCTGACCAACCTGCAGCTGTGCCTTCAATTGTTCCCACCCAGCTGTAGGACCTTGCACTTGGCATGGTTCAACTTCATCAGGTTGGCATCAGCCCACCTCACAAGCATGTCAAGGTCCCTCTGGATCCCATTCCTTCCCTCCAGTGCATCAACTGAACCACACAGCTCGGTGTCATCGGCAAACTTGCTGAGGGCGCACTCAATCCCACTGTCCATGTCACCAACAAAGATGTTGAACAAGACCGGTCCCAACACTGATCCCTGAGGGACACCACTCGTTGCTGGTCTCCAGCTGGACATTGAGCCATTGAGCACAACTCTCTGCATGCAGCCATCCAGCCAGTTCTTTATCCACTGAGTGGTCCACCTATCAAATTGATGTCTCTCCAACTCAGAGACAAGGATGTCTTTTGGGACAGTGTCAAGCGCTTTGCACAAGTCCAGGGAGGTGACATCCACTGCTCTGCCCCTCTCCATCAGTTCCGTAGCCCCATCATAGAAGGTCACCAGATGGGTCTGGCAGGATTTCCCCTTAGTGAAGCCATGCTGGCTGTCACCAACCACCTTGTTGTTTTTCATGTGCCTCAACATGCCTTCCAGGAGAATTGCTCCAAGATATTGCCAGGCACAGAGGTGAGGCTGACTGCTCTATAGTTGCCCGGCTCATCCATTTTCCCCTTCTTGAAAATGAGGGCTATATTTCCCTTTTTCCAGTCATTGGGAACTTCACCTGACTGCCATGATTTTTCAGATATGATGGACAGTGGCTTATCAACTTCATTTGCAGCTCCTTCAGGACCTGCGGACGGATTTCATCAGGTCCCATGGACTTGTGTGCATTCAGGTTCCTACGATGGTCCCGAACCAGATTCTCTCCTACAGTGGGCCCAGGGTCTTCATTCTCACTGTCCCTGTGTCACCCTTCCAGGACTTGGGTGGTGTGATCAGAGCATTTGCCGGTGAAGACTGAGGCAAAGAAGTCATTAAGAAGCTCAGCATTCTCCAAATCCAGGGTAGCCAGCTCTCCTGATAGCTTCTGAAGAGGGCCCACATTGTCCTTAGCCTGAAATTCACGGAAATCCATAGGAAGGGCTGGGCTCCCCAGCAATGATAGATGGCATCACTTTCATCTCTCCGGTCATCCCTCCAACCTGTGTTTTCTGCAAGATGTCCTAAAGCAGAAACATTATAATTATTATGTTATTTGTCTTGCTTAAGAGCCCAGCCAGTGACTGCGTTTGCTCACTGCATGGGCTAGCAGGAAAAGAAGTCCCCTGTATGTGTCCACCCAGGTGAGTGAATGTGATAATCAACAAATAGAAGAAACTGCAGCATGTCTTGAGGGGTGTCACTGAATGCAGATGATACACTTCCTCAAAGAGGGGGTTATATTATGGCCAGCTCTACAGGAAGACACCAAATCTGTGTTTTCAGAATGGATTCATTCCTTCTCTGAGCAGGAAAAGCTGGCTATTGTGTCTGTGCCAGATGTTTGCTACCAGTGAACTCCACTGGGAATTTATGGGATGAAATAAAAGATCAAAAGCCATTCAAAACACAGACAGGTGATTCTCTTTAAGCATCTGGCCTCAAGACCTCACAAAGCCTGGCAGGGGTCAACGTTAAGTGGCCCCTGACCATTTGGAAAACCATATAAAGGAGAACATAAAGTATCTTTACTTGTAACTAACTTCACTGCATACGAGATATAAATTCAGCAGATGAATGTTATTAGAGAAGCACTCTCATGAGTGCTGCATCCCACTAACAAAATTAGTGGGAAGTGTTCAAATACATAGAATCATATAATAGTTAGGGTTGGAAAGGACCTTAAGATCATCTAGTTCCAACACCCCTGCCATCAGCAGGGACACCTCACACTAAACCATGCCACTCAAGGCTCTGTCCAACCTGGCCTTGAACCCTGCCAGCGATGGAGCATTCACAGCTTCCCTGGGCAACCCATTCCACTGCCTCACCACTCTTACAGGAAAGAACTTCTTCCTCATATCCAATCTAAACTTCCCCTGTTTCAGTTTGAACCAGTTACCCCTTGTCCTATCACTACATGATCAAAACATCATATTAATTATGGGGCAGAAAGGTAATTAGTCTGGGAGAGGCCCATGTCAGGGTGCAGCGTGCGGCTGTGCCTCTGCTATGATTCGGCCGTGCCTCTGCTGCGATGCTGCGTGCCCTGGGGAGACCACTGTGAATCCCAAACATTCCTCAGGGTGGGACCAGAGCTGCGATTCTTGCCCACACACTCCTTGTGCCAGTTCCCACTGGGGCGTTGTTGTCCCAGAGCCTTTTGTCTCCAAAAGAGGCCTCTGTGAGCAGTTAGAGTCCCTGCAGGGAGGCAGAGGAGGAGGTCAGAGGGGCTGGGGGGGAAATAAGAACTCTTTCCCTCTAATGACAATGGGGATTGATGCATGTTTTGGATGGGAGGGACATACCATGAGGCTCTCACAGTGCATGTGCTGAGAGAAGCCGAGTCATGGGCTGGAAGCCTCCAAGGAATCTCCTGGAGAACAGATTTCACCCTAAAATGAAAGGCATGTGGTGTTAGTCAGTGAATCACATAGATTTTACAGCAAATCTGCAGCCCTTTACCATGCTCTGCACAGCAGCCTGATTGAATTCCCTGAGGGGAGAAAGGCTGCACACAGGGACCCCCCTAAAAAAGCAGCGCTGTGCTCTGGGGGCTCTGAAGAATCATGTGGCACATGGTATTTTGCTTGAGCCAGGGTAAAGCACATGTCAGAGCCAGGAACCATGCAGCTGTGTCAGCATAGACACTAATAAACCCCTCCAAAAGGCACATGCCACTAGCAAATTCAGAATTTCACATATGGCACTGGCACGGGTTATTTGGTGGCTGACTCCCTGCACTGACCCACAAAGATTTGGCCAGGGCCAAGCAATTTGGCTTTGGGTCTGCATCTCTATGAGTCTGAAATCTGCCTTCTCTGAGCAGAGGTGTTTTCTCGTAACAAAGGTGTCCTGCCTACATCCAGAAATAGCAACTTAAAAGATGAAGTGCCTGTCAGTGGCACGAGGAAACATTGAACAAGGCAGATGAAGGGCCAGATCTATATCAGCATTATGCTTGCATATCATTTCCTTTAGGAAACCTTTAACCTCCTCCTCCCACGTACTATTTGAAGTGAACACCCTCATTTTGCCATGGCCGCTGTGAGACAATGAGTACCTTGGCAAGGACACTAAGTGATTTCCTCTGTCCAACTACAACGTAGATGTCTAAAGAGCTCTTAAAATCTACAGCTTCCTACGTCAGCTTTGAGGATGTCCAGAATAGCTGATGATGTGCACCTTGAACTGCGCTTCTACCACAGCACAGCCTCAGCACTCTGCTCTGAGAGAGACCTGGCAGGGTCTTGGCAGGGCAGGGAGCGTCACTGCAACTCACCAGCCATACCAGGACACTGGGTCTTGCAGCAGGTAATGTTGCTTCAGAATTTCTTAGAGGAGATCCAAGGATTTTGGAGCTTGAGGGTCACATTTGCTGTATCATCCCATTGCTCTTAAGGAGTTTGCAATGAGAAGGCAGATAGTTTTTCTTGTCTTTTCTTATCCAAGGAGCAGAGTTAAACAAGCGATAAAAAAATCTCACTTGCCTTTGACCTCTTGATAAAAGTCTCATCTAAAGCTGGCTCAAGATAGCAGTATTTTGAGCTGTTGCAGACTGGGCTTATCTGGGAGTGTTCCCTTTTATGTTCTTCAGCAGAGTGTCTGGAAGCCAGTACACGTGTTTCAACCATCTACCTGGTCTGGAAGGAACATGCAGGCTCTCTCTTATCCAACAGCTCTGCTCAGAGGGCTGGATCTCATTCATCACCGACTCCTGGTGCCCAGATGGAGCTCAGGCTACAGCTTTCATCTTAGGTCTCTCCCTAGGCATTGTTTTGAATCCTCTCTTGGCTTGGGCATTAAATATAATTAGATGTAATTTCAAAATCAGGAATCAAAAGATGCAAAACTTGCATTCCAAAGCAAAAGCTTCCTGCAAGGAAGTTCTGAAAGATGCTTGCTGACATCCACATGTGCCCTTGAAGAGCCAAGATTATGCCTCCCCAAAATGCCTCAGGGCAGGCAGACAGCTTTTGCAAGCTTTGGTGTAGCAGGAAAGGAGAGACCTCTGGTAGTGTCCTTTTTTGATGTACATACCCCTAATTAAGCGAATGCATCTTATATCTCGACTAATTTCATTCCTCAGCTCAGCAAGGGACTCCTTTTAGCAGCTAGACATAAGTTAATTTCCTGAAGGTGCTGGAAGAAGTATAACAGAAGGGGTTTTTCCTCTCCTTGTGTCTCTGTGTGAGGTCCTGAACAGCAAGGTTTGGTATTCCAGCTGAATTCCTTCTGAATGGTTCAGCAGGCTGGGAGAGACACATGGAGAGTTTCCACCTTTTATCTCAGCACAAAACTTTCCAACTGAATAGAGTCTTTTTAATGGGAAAGTTATTGTCCTCCAGTGAGCCACTCATTTTTAGGATGACAGTAACTTGCATTTTGCCACAGATGTTGCTTATTACGATGTTTCCCATTCCTGACATAAAGAGGAAACACAAAGGTACTTGGAAAGTGCTGTGCCTCAGCCGCAGTCAATTGATGCTTTGCATTCACTGCCACGTTCAGTTCGCCTCCACACTGCTCTTGTGAAGCTGCAGTAAACCCTTTGGGCAGAGAAGGATGTTTGTATTCTGGAAGAAGAGCAGCATGAGGAACGGTGACAGCTCTAATACAAAGTCAAGGTTTGAGTATTGCATGGACACTTCTGCAATGGGCATCCCTACTTCTGCAGCAAAACAATCTGCACATTGTTAGCTAAGCACAAAGCTCTCTAAACAACCTATTAGCACCAGGCAGAGATTAAAAGCAGTGCTAAAGCCTGGACTGTATCACAGAACCAGGTTCTGTCATCACTTAGTGCTGCATGTGGCAACAAAAGACAGTCACATCTCTAACTCTCATGAGAGCACACTCCCAGCTGGGCATGGCACAGCTTTTTGTCATTCACCCTGTGAATTTTATATGCTGAAAAATGTTTGGTTTATTTTTGGTTTAATGTTCTAGTTTTTTATATATTATTTAACTATATTATATAAAGATAAATTATAGAGATTTCTTTCTAATTACATATATGTCTATATAACTATATAAGTTTACATACACATCAGCTTTAATCCCCAACATCTTTCTTGTTCATTCATGCCCCCTTAGCCTGCCCCCTCAAAAAGTAATGGAGCAACATCATCAAATCTCTCTTCTTCGTACATTACGCCTCTTCCATGCTACTTAATACCTGCAGAGTGGGTATATTCTGCAACATTTTTACTTCAGGGTTCATTTATGTGACATTTCCAGTGACCAGCAATTCTGGACATGTTCCAATGCAAATCGTTTCTACAGAGCAAACAGTTGTATATTTTACCCAGCCTGAAGCATGGCAACCTTCAGTCATCTGTGACTAGCTATCTAATTAGGAGTGGGAGAACATTCCTAAAGTATGCTCAGATCTCTGAATACACCAGTCCCATGGGACAATTTGGTTTTGATGGACTTTCTGCTGGTTTTGCCTGTGGAATCATAAATGTTTTGCTAGCCTACATTGAATGGTCTGACACAGGCATACCAAGGCAAGGGGCCCACCGCTTGCGTTAGGCTGTGAGACATGTCTACACACAGAATGGTATGACAAGTGACATTCAAGCCCCACTGCCTACTTGGGTGCCAAAGAAGCCAAGGTCTCTGCTTCCTCTTTGTATGATGAAGTCCCCACACTTTTGCCTCAAAGTGGGGAGCAAGGGAAAACGCTGTATCCTAGGCAAAAGAAAGGGAAAAACCAAACACCCTTCAAATTATTATCAGGTGACCCCAGGACTGTAGAGGCCAAAGTAGAGCATCTGGTTTGTTTGGACCATTGTCTTAGCATCCTTCAATACTATGGGATAAACATTTGCAGCTGATTTTGCAAGTTCCAAGTCTACCTGTCTTTCAAAGCCATTACTTGTTCTTGAGTGTAACCAATCCTAACAAATCACTTTTTCTGCCTAGTCTTCCCAAAGTTCCCAAAAGCTGCATTATTTCATTGTTCATGTTTTCTTCATTCTGAGGGTGTTAAGGGAATTGCAGGAAGTGAATAGCTGAATGTTCAAATACATTTTCACAATATCTCTCCATCTTCTCTTTAATGTCTTGAGTTTGATGGTTTTTTTCTTCCAACTTACAACCAGCAAGCTCTTTGGCAAGAAAAAGCTCAGATGAGGCTTGACTCCTTAATTACATTATTGGCAGACAGTGGCATTCCTTTGTTACTTTCTTGATCTAATTCTCCCAAAGAGCTGCAAAAAAAGGAGAATGGTGGATTGATTTAATCATAGCTTCTTGTGTGGTTAAATACCAAACCATTTATTCTTCTGATACATTTGGGTACTTTGAACTTCATCTTTTCCATCCGGAGTGAAAGCATCTTTCTCTGTCCATTTTCTCCCTTCAGACTTTACATCAAAGGTGTGATGTAGACACAAAGTCCATGTGCTGGGAGTAAGTGGAGACTCTGTAGCTGGGGTAGAGGATTCAAAGCGCTTGTTATTTCTTCAAGTCCTGCAGTGACAAAACAGAAAGGCAAATTGAGGTGCTGGCTGCAGGACACCTCCCATGCCTCCCTGGAGCAGCTGTAGGCATGGGAAGGGTCCTTGTAAAGAGGATGCATAGCAGTGTCAAAAGTCAGTGTTGGAGCATTGAGTCTGATAGAGGTTTTTTTGGGCACTGAGGTTTGCAAGTCCTACATCCGTATTTTGCTGAGAAGTATGCATATGTACATGGAAAATCCTTCTCATGACAAAGTAATGGGAATTCTACTAATGCCGTCAAGCCTCTTTCATCTGGGGCTTCCTTTCAGCAGAACCTTCAGTTACTACAAGCTTTCTGTCTCAATTAACACTTCTACCAAAAAAACCCAGGACATGCTGTTTGCAGCAGGGCAGACTTAGTTTTCTGTGCAGGCTTAAACAGCTGTTTCAAACTAACTGAAAAGTTATGGCATTTACAGTAGAGCTTTTCCAGACTCTTAACTGAAATGCAATAGCCAAAGCGCTGGTTGTGCCTCTTCATGCATCTTAATGCATCTTCTAGATGCATGTCCCTCAGATGTGAGCCCTCATGTCTTTGTCTCAAGGGCTGAAGTCACACTTCTCCCAAATTAGCTTTGCAGAAAACCCATATAGCCCCATCTAGGTTCCCATTCCTCTAGCTCTTTCCTTTGGGAGATTGTTGCCAGACATAAGTCTGAGGCAGCCTTCGCAAATCAAGTATCATCGAATTTGAACATAAGGTTCTAAAGGGTAATTAGCACCCTCTGCATAGCTATGTATTGGATCATTGCATAGGCCTGCCTCAAGCAACTTCAAGGCAGCTCTCTAGCTTCTTCAAACATCCTCCAAGATGATGTCTGAGGGGTGGATGTTTGAAGATCCTTCGTTCTTCACAGTCAGCTCTGCATCAATGTTGACAAAGCAAGTTGCAAAGCTTGGCTGAAGTAGGCTCTTCTCAGCTAACAGCTTATGATTTGCTGCTGATCTGCCTCAAGGATAGGTCTTTGTATGGAGCTGTAGTCCTGAATTTGCATACAGGCAGTTTTTCACACTGCTGTCTTTAACCTAAACTGCATATTTAAACATCTCAATAATCAGCTTATATACAATAATTGTGAATTACTACAAAGCAACATCTCATTCTCAAAGAACCATAGAGGAAAACAGATTTAAATGTTGTTTTAATTAACAGAAGGAAATTACTCAGATTAAAGGAGAATGAAGACTAACAAACCATTTCTGCAGCCTATGCTATAAGAAAGCACCATCCTATCCACAAGAAAACACTAGAATTTAGGTCAGAAATTTCATAATGTACACACAGGTCACACATGACCTGGCACAGCAGCCAAGCTCCTATAGTCTTCCTCTCTCTGAGGAAGAAAACATGCTGCTTCCCCCTTCCCACCAACGTAGATTTATAATTACATGTAACACGGCATCATCCTGATTGCTTTGAAAAGTAATTGTTTGCTAAGAAATTAGAACAGATAATAACTGAGAATATTAGGAATGTCCTTCAAGTGAATTATTGCAGGATCAGCCCATTTGTGAGAGCTGCAGCCAGCAATTTCCAAGAGGCTGCTGCGACAAATGTGAAGCCTCAGGAATGCATAAGCAAATGCATTAGACACAATACATCTACTGGAGCAGTGATTCATTAAACAAAGCAGCGTCTGGAAAGACGGAAGAAACATGCCCAGCCCAGGAATAATGAATGACTTTTCCCCCAAAATGGGGAGTAATTTTAACTTGCCACTAATAAAGTGAGCACCTAAACAAGTATACTTTTGGTAGTAATACTCACTCTAAATAAAAAGCTTTTTGACAGGTATTTCACAAACCCAAATGCCAATAATTTTCATCATTTTTCAGATTTTAAGGAAAAAAGGACCAAAAATACTATGGACTTCAACTCTACCTGGAATGGGAATTTCAAATGGAAAAGTCTGAGTGTGCTGACCACTTCATCTGGAGACATTTCAGCTTGTTCCACCTTCTCCTCCTTATATACTACCTCAAAGTGGTTGGCATTTACCAAGAAGAGAACAGATGTAGAGAATAATTTCTGGTTTCTCTGAAACAGGAGCAGCGTATTTTTGACTGAGGGCTTTGTAAACTAGCTCCTTCTGTATCAGAGGTTTGGGGCCACCATAGGATGAGGGGCTTGCTGATCAGAGATGAGCAAGTGCCCTAATGTGCTGCCCAGAAGACGAGGGGTTACTGGCAAAACCACTGAGACATGGAAAGTGCCCCAAGGAGCCCCGGAGAGACTGCAGATCCATAAGAAATCTTGGCCCTAGCCCTGCATATCTTGGGACATGGGTAATGTCTGCACTTCTCCTGCTGCTCTGGTCTAAAAAATACCAGGCTTGATGGCTAGATCATTACCCTTCCCAATATGGGACCAATCGAGCTCCCACTGCAGCCAGCTGGAGCCTCTCCATAGAACGAATTGGGGTTGGATCAGTCCCATTGCTGCTGCTGTTTGTCCTTGTACGGTGCACGCTGCTTCCATCCTGCTATGACGGAAGGCAGAGGGAGACCAAGGTCGGGAGATGAGGGCAAATCCTGGAATCCGCAACTATTCCTCAGTGGGGATGAAACTCCTATTTAAGGAAAGAAGGAAAACTGAGAGAGGGTTTTACGACTTGGCCCGGAATGAGGCAAGGGAAAACATTGATGTGAACAAATCAGAGCAGATGGTTTTTACGTTTCAGTCAGCCTGAACCTTGGGAATTAAGTGATGGCACTGCCACAGCACACCCCAAAAGGTGTCCCTGTGAAAATGTTTTGTGTGATGACATTGTAAGCATGAGTGTACTGCTAAGGAGGTCTCACTGAAGAGCAAGACTTCTTGTTGCAGCTACCGTACAGAATGAATGCAGTGATGGTCCCCAACCCAAAGCACAATTAACACTTGGATGTGCAATTATCCTGTGCTCACCAGTCTGAAAGTTTTGACCCTCAGTGGGGTCATGGGCTGGTAGAAAGGGGCAGTGAAAGGCTACAAGAGCAGCAGTGGTTGACGGCAGTGTGGTGATGACAGCAGTGGAGTGCTTCCAAGAGGCAGGGATGAACATGGGTCGTGTTCACGGGCTCTGAGGGCTTCTCCGGGTCAGGACATTCCAAAATCTAATACAATCCCAACCCATACCAGGATAGTGAGTAAGCATTTATAGCCAAGGAGTGCAATTCTAGTTTATACAAGCTGAACTTTGTCAGAGTGCTCTACATTCATCCATCTGTGCTCAGCCCTTTGTACATGGGGGATATTTTGGGATTCATTCTCATTTATTACTGATTGACTCTGCTGTTTAAGTGTATGTAGCAGAAAGCAGCAGAGAAAAGAAAACCCCAACCCTATAAAGTAGGAATGTGGGGAGTGTAAAGTCAGAAAACCAACCATAGGGAAAGAACCAGAAACTATTTCTAACTCATTTTGTCAAGTGGCAATTTTCCAGGTTATGTATGTCCCCTCTGCTTTAAATTTCCCACTTATGAGCAGGTCCTCAGCTGTGGTAAACTGCTCTGGGACCACTGTATTTTAGGATGAAATCCTGCTTCATTGCAAGTGAAACTGCTATTGATTCTTACAGAACAGGGATTGCAGCCTCTGTGCTGAAATCTGTGGGTTTCACACTCTGCAGGGGAGCAAATACTGGCTTCAGATGCAGTTTTGATTGAGGATTTTATGCAAGGGAAACATTCCAATTGTTCAAAGCTGCATTAAAAAAATGCTGTTTCTGCAGCATATTTTTGCAACTTTGGCTCTGCACCAGAGCCAAATTTAAGCTAAGACTTACCCTTTCCCCGTATCAGAATCAGCAATATGGAGAAAAATGACAAAAGATTTCTTATTAAAATCTGAGAAGTGAGATCACAGGGTCAAGGAGCTTTGGAAAACAGAAATCCTTAAGATGCATGTCTGGTTGGTTTTGTCTGAATGCGAAAGTTGCTTTGTTTAAGCCTTTTAAGTGACAGGGTTTGCAGAATGGAAACAATGCCTGCTGATAGAGATGAAGAAAAGCCCCACATCTGAGAACAAAAATGGAACTGAGTCTCCACCTCAGGACAGCAGAGATACAAGTGCCTTTTGTTTTGGAGGCACCCAAACCCCCTAGGGCTTCAAAAGTCAAATGTTTGACCCCAGCGAACAAAGATAAATATGTTATGGTTTTGTTTCTCTTACTTGCTGCAAATATAAGGACCACACATAAAGATGCAGATTCGTGTGGCTTTCTTGATGAGGAGACATGGTTGTCTGCCTGCTGATGGGCCATTAATTGTCAGTGCCAACACATGGAGGGAACTGTAGCCAAAAGTGTTTCAAAATATGGAAAAGTGAGAGGAAACACTTTGCCTGCCTCCAACAGGGTAACATGATCAGTTCCAAGACTTTTTCTCCTGCATTCTATCCTTTTCCTAACATTTTGCTTTTTCCTCATGTTTTTTTTTTTGCCACTCTTCCACCTCTCCCTTGAAATAAAACCAGCTTTCTTATTTCTCCTTTCACAGCCTTGGGCTGCTTGAACTGTTGGTGCATCAAGATGGACAAGGATATGTCAGTCATGGGAACTTCAAAGGCAGGAGCCCTTTGGGTGCTGATTCTGCAAAGACATCGGCACTTGCTTCACAGCAATGTTATGGACCTGGCACACCAAATTCTCACCTACTTAGGAGACAAAATTTTGTGGGTATTTCTTTTAAAGAATGATCTAATGTGCATTTCTCTTGACTTCAAGTTAAAATATCTTATGCAACTTAAAACCCCACTGTTGTTTTCTCTAGGATATGTTGCATAGGAGTATAATTACCTTAAATCAGACATGGAACATGAAGGAAGCAGATGCTTATTTCTTTTAGAGATTAGACAACCTTGCAGACTGCCCAATAGGAAACAGAGTAGGAAACAGGCAATATATCTCATAAGTATCAAGCAAATTAGAACATTGCTCAGGAGATAAGTCGATTTTATGACTGATAGGAAAGAACAAACTGTTGTGTTTTTTCTTTAATGCAGGCTATAGAAAGATTTCATTCATTTTCAAGTCGCCAGCCTCTCTAGTAATTGTTTTTTGGTCAGCTACACCTTCTAGTTCTGCCTGATGGTTTGAAAGAGAGGAAAAAATGGTTTATTTCTGAAACTACAGGCAGCGCCTATAACACAAGGAACAGCAGAACTTCTCTGAACTTGTTATTTGGGGGTTATTGAGTTCAGGATTGTACAAGAGCTGCTGATCATCACTTGCATGGACTTCAAAGCCTAAGTACCTGTGGTACTTAGGTGGTAGGTACTTGGGCTGTACCCCAGACTGAATCAGTCCCAAAAGCAGCAATTCTGCTTTTAGAGCTACTATTGTAAGACCAGCTTATGAGAGGTGGGAACCTTAAAGCATCCTTCTGGCCTCTGCTTAGAGATTTTCTGGTTCATTAAAGCCCTGATGCATTAATGGCCTGTGCGTGATTTCAGAGACTGGTGCACCGAACTCCTGCAGCTCATGCCTGGAGCTTGTTAGCGTAATTTTCTAAAGATTAGCAAGCATTGATTCCATGGGGAAACCTTGGGGAAGTGCTGTTAATCTCTTCTGATTGCTGTGGCAGTGTGTGGCTATGGAGGGTGCTACTGGGGTTCTCACTGCTACTGGGGTTCTCACTGCTGCAGGCGAGGTGTGATCCAGAAGGAAGGTTTTCCTTTTAGAGGAACTGCATCCATTGCAATTGAGAACCATTAGCTAATGGTTGCTTCACTGAGTCAGATACTTCAGTTTACTTCTCCCAGGTTGTCTGAAACCAGGAGGCCTTCCACAGAAGATAGATACTGACTCAATCCTGGTTTTAGTTTGCTCATACAGCTCCTATTAATCTCAACAAGCTGGGATAGGTATGAATTAGGTGGAATTTTACCTGCTGGAAGGAGGCAAATCATATCTACTTCAACAGAGAAGAGCTGTGTATTATTACACAGTGGAAAAAATAAAACCCATTAGGATAATTCAATTTCCTAACCAAAAAGTGGAAAGCACTAAAATTAAGTAGAGGAGGTAATTCAATATTCTGGTTACAAAACAGAACATTCTTGGTAGAATTAATGAATGAATGTCAAGTCATAGCCTAGCGTTTACAAATCAGATTTCACAGTACACAGGTGGGAAGGGACAATAAAAAGCCTAATTCTAAATTAAGGTCACCAAAGGGGGAACCTGGAAACTGGCTTATTTTTTAATAACTTTTTGCTACTTCTATGTAAGCTGTGGAGCTTAGGGATGTGAATACAGCTCTTCAATACCCTGCACATCAGCAATTGCCAAACCACGGAAACAGTGAAAACTTGAAAGAGAAAAGCAAAGTGCCTCAAGTAAGACAAATTGTTTGGATAGTCCAGACATTGTTTTCTTATCTTGAGCTAAGCTGGGGAAGTAGATTTGTTGGTGTTGACAAAAAAATCTTTGTACATTGTAGGAGGAGGAGGCCCTCGGGGATGGAGAACAATAGGCTTCCTTTGACACAGGGATTGATTACCTTCAGGAAGCGCATGTGGTTTGCTCAGAGTGATTGAATTCCAGCATTGCTTTTTCAGAATCATCTAATTATATTACAGACTCTATCATGGTCCTTTAAATGGCCTCAATCTCTTTTGCCATTGAAATGAAATAACCACTGCTAAAAATAATGTTGTTTTCTTCAAATAGGCTTTGCAACCAGTGCTAGAGAATTTTTCCCTTTGATAGTGAGGAGAGCTACAGGGATGTGTTGTAACATTCACATGGGCAGTGTGGTGGGGATCTGTTCCTGCAGTTCCCATGCTTTGGAGATGGCTAAACCACGTCTGTGGGAGTCTCAGGTTAGATATAAGGAGGAAGGTCTGTACTGTGCAGGTGGTGAGGCACTGAAATGGGCTGCCCAATGAAGTTGTGAGTGCTCCATCCCTGGCGGTGTTCAAGGACAGGTTGGACAGAACCTTAGTTGACACGGTCTTGTGTGCGGTGTCCCTGCCCATGGCAGAGGGGTTGGAACTGGATGGTCTTAAGGTCCTTTTCAACCCAAACCATTCTACAATCCTATGAGTCTATGAGAACAGCTCCATGATGCTCCTTGCCATTCACAGCCAGCAGTGAAATGGTTGCTGGCAGTCATACAAGAAAGAAACAACGGGGTAGTGCTGGGTACCCCTTGCACCAGCAGTTGCATGGGATTTGAAGACATTATGGCCAGAGCTGGAGGAGACACAACCAGCATAAAACTTTTGACAGAGCTGCTAGATGTACCAACATGCCACTGGCATTCAGGGAGCCCTTAAGCTGAGCTCTGCTGCCTTGCAAACCAATGTAGACCTCTCTGAATTTGTCAGCAAAATACCAGGCTCACCGCTCTTCCTCACAAACCAGCTTCTTGCAAACTCCAGGCTTCTTTCTTAAACTGGTTTAAGAAAACTTTCCATTTTCCTTTTCCACACAGTGCTCATTTTTGGGGAGATGCCCATTTGCCCCATTGCTGAGGAAGACCTTGAACGCTGCCCTTGCACACAACAGCTACCCAACACTCTGCTCAAGCAGACCTTAGGAATAACAAAGGAGATTCATGGCTGTTTGCATACAAACTTTTAAAAACATAACTATAATTTATGGGAGATTTTCCTTTCCCATCTCTTGTGGTTTAAGCCCCCCACCCACGCAGTTTTACTCACTCACTCCCCTCTTATTTCCCCCAGTCCTAGGGGAATGGGGAGGAGAATCAAAAGAATTCAACTTGCACAGGTTGAGATAAGAACACTTTAGTAACTGAAGTATAACACAAATCACTGCTGCTACCACCAGTAATAATACAAGAGAAATACAAGGAAAGAGAATACAACTGCTCACCAAGCCCGAACCAGCCAGTGCACCCCCCAGCAGTGAACCCCCAGTACCAAAAACCTGACCATGCCGTGCACCCCCAGTCCACCACCACCACACCCTTCCGGGTCTCTGCCCTCCATGTTCACATCTTGGACATGACGTGCTGTGGTATGGAATAACCTCTTTGGTCAGTGTGGGTCAGGTGTCCTGTCTCTGCTTCCTCCCGGCTCCCCCTCCTCCCTGGCATAGCATGAGGCTCAGAAAGTTCTTGGTCAAACCAAAACATTAGCAAGCAGTAACTATAACACTGGTGTTCTCAGCGCTGCTCCCAGGCCCAAAATCAAAACCACAGTGCTGCACCAGCTACCAAGAAGGGCAAAAAACAACTGCTACTGCTGAACCCGTGACACCATCATCAGAGTCATACCTGGAGGAAAGCTCTGAATTGCTTACTGGAGTTATCCGTGGTTTATCAGTATGCAGCCTTTCGATGCTGAGTTATCAAGGACATGTTTCCTGCACAGATGCTTGCAGGAATCATTTGAATTCATCATCTGAAAGTGATGAATTCCAGAGATCGCACAAGCTAAAAACCTGTCAGCAGAGAGCCTGTGGCTCAGGGAAAGAAAAGGCAGCTGCTCAGAGCACCTATCCCTACAGGAACCCCTGCCTTGTCCTCCACCTCCGACAAGGAATCATTGAGGAAGAACGGTATTCCAGGGCATGAGCTAGTTCCCAGGTAGAGGCCACTGAGAGCAATGGCCTGAGGATAAGGAAGGCTCCCAGAGTGTTTAAGGTTTGTGAATACAAACTGTGGCAGTGTGTTACAAAAGATTTTTTCACTAAAAAGAGAACCCAAATAGCCAGGAATTCCTCCCCATCATCTCTTCCTTGAAATCATGGTGACATGTCACAATCCAATTAAATTCAATTTTCTCTATTTTTGTGGACAAAACCAAGTTTGTGACTTTTACAGCCTGAAGGTCTGCCCAGTTGTGTGAGAATGGAGATGGGATCCATGTGCAAATCATTTCTCCTTTCAAACTGACCTTTTACTGCAGTGGATTAAAATCTCTGCTTTATTTACAAACATCAGCTTACTGAATAAGCTACAGAGGGCTGTAACTGTTGATCGATGTTTAGACCATCTGAAACATCAAAGCGAAGGCTGTTTATGAGGAAGGACTGAAAAACCATGGCAACCTGCCTTTCTTCCTTTCTACCTTTTCATGCAGCAGTGGTGAATCAATCAGTTCAGCTTCTATGAGTGTATTTCAGAAGTGCAGGCTGCAACTTTTATGGGCTGAATATTAAATACCAAATGCAGTCTCAATGGCAGCAAGCACAAATCTCCTGATTCCTCAGAGCCACAGTGCATTTACTTCTGTGCAGTGAATAAATATGGCAGAGGTTAGACCTGGGGTTTGAAGCATCAGAGTTGAAGATGCTGTTTTAGCATAGCCCTCTGGGCTGTCTTACGCCAGCAATTAACGACACTGGCACAAGAAGTTAAAATGGCTTTATCAGTGTCATCAAAATGACATAAAATCCCTGTTCTTTCCTAACTCTATTTTAGGAAAAGGTTCCTTTATCCCCTCAGCCTTAGGACTGAAATTAAAGATGTCCCTTTGAGGTTATCTCCCTCAGCTATCCCAGGTTGTAGATCCCACAAATAAAACCAGTTAGGATTTTTTCACCATCAGTTTAGATTTCCCTTAGTCCCATCTGAATCAAAAAGTAGTTTGTTGCTTTTCCGTTAATTACACTTTTTCTCTTCTGTCCTGGGTTCAGCAGTAGCAGCCATTTTTCTCCTTCTTAGTAGCTGGTGTAGGGCTGCATGCTTGACTTTCGGCCTGGGAACAGCACTGATAACACCAGTGTTTTTAGTTCAGTAATGTTTATTCTGACCGAGCACTTTCTGAGTTCCCTGCTTTGTCAGGGAGGAGGGGAAGCCAGGAGGAAACAGAGACAGGACACCTGACCCAAACTGACCAAAGAGGTATTCCATACCACAGCACGTCATGCCCAGTATATAAACTGGGGGCAGTTACCTGGAAGGCTTAGATCACTGCTTGGTCGGGCTGGGTATCAGTCGGTGGGTGGTGAGGGGTTCTATTCTCTTCCTTTGTTGTTCTTCTTTCTTGTTTCATTGTACTTTATGGCAATGACTTGTAATACAATAGAATCATTGATCATAAAACTGATCTGGCTTGCGTTCCCAGTGTGGTCACCACCTCTATACTTTGGGAGGTATATAATAGAAGAATTTAGTAATTACACATTTTTTTTTTCCCTCCATGGGTGGTCAGCCTATGGGTGAGATACTCCCACACACCCTAGTGACAAGTACAGCAGCTACTCAAACTCCAACAGCAGCAGATGGCACAGCTACTCCAGCTCAGAGCCCAGGAGCTACACCAGGCCTAGTGACAAATACAGCAGCATCATTTGAGAGTTCTGAAGGTTTTGAATGGCCTTTAGGTACCCTTGAGACCTACCAGCTGATTGTGATGGGGATCAGCATGTTCGCATGCATACAGAGTATGTTTTACCCACGACCATTTCGTCTGGTCTCAAAAGTTAAGCAAAGTCAGGTTTGGGTCTTGTCCAAGATTAGACAATGATATAGGATGACCAAGAGATTTCTTCTGAGGCTGGAGAGCCATGCATGGCAAGGAGTGTGGGACAGTATAGGTGAGTACCTAGGCCACTGGGCCCCTCCAGTGCTTTGGAAGCATCGGAGATGGAAGGCAGCTGTATGGAGTCCCCAGTGACAAGCTGCAGAAACTGCTGGAGGGGAGGGTGAATTATTTTGAGCCCCATGGGCCCATGACACCTCAGGCCATCAGGGTAGAGATGCAACATACAGATGCACTCGTGATTGAAGGGTGGACTTAGCAATGGACATTATTGCCCAGCTTATTCATGAGTGTGAAACATGTGCTGCAATTAAGCAAGCTAAAGGGATAAAGCCTCTTCAGTATGGAGGACGATGGCTGAAGTACACATGTGGGGAGGTCTGACAGATTGACCATATCACACTCTCTCTCCTGCCCTGAAAGACTGTTACAAGAGATGGAGCCCAACATCATGGACCTGATGGACTCAGCAGCTTTATAGGGATTGGTCCATGCACTAAGGAATGATCTCCCTCTCTCTCTCTCTCTCCGTGGATGTATAAATATGTACATATAGAAGATAAAAGTGATGGCATATTGAAAATGTGGGATCCGAGCATGACGTGAATGGTATGTAATAAGGGATGGATACTGTCCTGGGTTCAGCAGCAGCAGTCATTTTCCTCCTTCTTAGTAGCTCATGCAGTCCTCTGTTCTTGACTTTCTGCCTGGGAACAGCGCTGATAAGACCGATGCTTTTAGTTGCCGCTCAGTAATGACAAGGACTGACGAAGGACTTTCTGAGCCTCATGCTCTGCCAGGGAGGAGAGGAAGCCGGGAGGAAGCAGAGACAGGACACGTGACCCAAACTGACCAAAGAGGTATTCCATACCACAGCACGTCATGCCCAGTATGTAAACTGGGGGCAGTTACCTGGAAGGCTTAGATCACTGCTCGGTCGGGCTGGGTATTGGTTGGTGGGTGGTGAGTGGTTGTATTCTCTTCCCTTGTTACTTCCCTTGTCATTATTATTATTGGTGGTATCAGCAATGGTTTGTGTTATACCTTAGTTACTGCACTGTTCTTATCTCAACCCATGGGAGTTACACTCTTTCTATTCTCTTCCCCATCCCTCCGAGAGAGGGGGGAAGAAGGAGGGCCCCGTGAGGGAATTGCTGTGTGGTTCTGAGTTACCGGCTGAGCTTAAACCACAACATCTTCTTTTATTTTTCTTGTCAGGTTGAAAAGATTAAAAAGAATAATTTATTTTTCAGATAAATTATTTCACTTGACCCTTTGTCAAGAACTGGGATGCCTGTAATAGATTTCAGACTCACATAAGAAACCGCTCTTTATTTTTCCTGGGGGAAAAAAAAAGAATAAATATGCAAATCAAAGCTATCAGCGGCTTAGATTTTCATCAGTAACCACAAATAAACATGCAGTTTACTCAGAGGAAACACATTTTGGAAAAACTTTCAGATTACAAAAAGGCTACAGAATAGCCCAAAAGGAGAGGGAAACAAGAAACAGTTTCCTCTTGCTCGCTCTCACAATATTTTACCTTGACATTTCCAGTTTACCAGATAAATGATTTACACCAAAATTTAAGTATTTCTTTTCATCAGAGAGATTGTCCACATTACAGAAGTATTCTTTCAAGGGTGGTTCCTTTCTGTATTTGGCTACTGACCTCAGAGGACTATATTTCACTGTGAATGACACTCCAGTATAGCTTGTAGTGTATGCTTGACTAACTAAACATAGCAACCCAGAGCAAAATAGGCATGCACCAAGACACCAATTTCACCAGGCAGGACAGCCTTTCAGCTTTGGTTTTCAATCAAGAAAACATTTGGACAAATTAACTGACAGACACATTCTTATGATGCTGGCCACTGGATGGTAATGTTACATGGTCTCTCTAGTTCTTTTCTTTGCCATGTGGGCAATCAGCTCAGGTGCGGAAGAGGGCATTGCATTGCTGTTGCTAATTAAGGAGGGAGCTGAGCCTGGTAGATATAGAGTTGGTTCAGAGCTTTTACCTCTGTCAAAAGTTGTTTTTGTGGTACAGCAGCTTCCTGAAGCTTGAAAGGTAAATGTTAGATTGTCAAAATGGATCTTCCCCAATTACTGTTGGTAAAAGCACTCTGCTTTACTTGCAACCACGACCCCCACATCACTTCAACCTTTGGTATCATCCCACCTCAAGTCTTCTCACTTTCCTGCACCTCAGCTCTGTCTCTTGGCTACATATCTTCCCTTGAACTTGGGCTGACCCTAAGTGAAAATGAACCTGTAACCTCAGAGCGCCAGAGGAGATTCTCTGCCACCACAATTTCTTACAAGTCTGTCAATAACCCTTAGCTGTGCCCTTGTCTTGCCTTTTGAACTAATGTCCTTTGTCTCCATCAAGCACTATGTCTCCATCAGTCTGTCTCCACCACACACTAAACGCTAAAGTTCACACGCAGAGAGTAGGCTTTGTCACTTTTCCAAAGCAGTATCCCCCCGAAAAAACCTCAACGAATTAGAATCTCAGAGCATTTCACTAATCTTCAGGTGAAGGTCACTCACCAGTGTATGAAAGCAGAGCATTTTGTTCACATAAGGCTGTGAGTGTACGTTTAACCTTAAAGAAGTAACTCCCATAGAAGGGGACCTCATACGCTTAAGCTTACAGACAGTATGTAGGGTTTTGCTGGCTTAGGATCTAGGACCACAAAGCACATAAAAGAGACCTGCCAGGCCTCTGACAAACCACAAGGGCAAATTTAATCTCCTTAGAAATGAGAAGCTGACTTGTTACAGATTTTCTGGTGCACAGATCAAAGCTAAAGCTGTATGCTGGGATAGCGTGTGTCTCCACATAGATGAGGAAAATGGAACTAATATAAAAGAACAATGAATGAGGTTTCAATCTCTGGAAGATTCCCTATATATGGTAAAGAGACTCTGTCTGCTGACTAGTAGCGAGGACTGGGGAATGTAGGAATTTTGCTGCTGTCTTATGGCTACTTCAGACAAACCTCTCCAAACTGCTACAACTGCTGGCCTGAGTAGGTTGCTTCCAATTTCTTTCAACTCCTTGGAGAATATAGGCTCTTTTAGCCTCCTCGGATAAATGGTTACGCAGAAGCGATTCCAGATGGGAGAGGATGGGATGGCTTTTGTATTCACAACATCTGTATAGCATTGGACAATCCAAAGGGTTTAGGGAATTAGGTGACAAGTTGTGTGGCTCCCTGAGGTTGCTGCTGAAATCAAAGAGTAATGAAAAAGGCTTCTGATCTGTTTGAAGTGTCCCTGCTGTAGACATGTGACATGCTGCACGGCTACTGGCATAAACGAGCCGCAGATACATGCTCTTAGTAGTGCAACTTCAGAGGACACAGTCTGACCAGCGGGATGTTCCCTCTTCTGTCCCAGAGGAGACAGAGTATAACTTTATACCACTTGATCTAGAGGATAAGGTAGCAGTGCTTGTGGCAGAATTTAAATGGCAAAATAGAAAAGTGCTCCAAGCAAGAAAACAAAGGTTCAATGTTTCCATGAGCTGTCATAAACCAGGACTCTGTATCCTTCCCCAGACAGGACCTTGACAGCAATCAGTAGCTAGAAAAATGAATCCAATTATTAGCAGCAGGATTTAATATCTCTTCAGTATGGTACTCTGTTTTATTTCTCTGTCTGGCTGTCATCTGCTGGGACAAAATTTGGGAGAAGTAAAAAAAGTCCAGTTCTTGTTGCTCTTTCCACAGTTGGAGTAAGTCTTTTTTTGCACCATGAGATATGACTGAGCACTCCACAAAACAACTGCTCTGTCCTCTGTTTGTCCCCCATCCCCAAATTCTTGAATTCCAATAAAAGGTTAAATGTGTTTCTGCTTTGACCTGGAAAACAAGATATGCCTAACGGAGTTTTAAGGATTAACTTTTCCAAGGTGCATTATCTAACTCATTACTTCAGTGCCCAGCTGAACTGTCAGATTTGGTCTCTGTTGTGACACTTGGAATAATCTCCAATTAGACACAACAGATTCTGCTGGGAAACAAGACATAAATCAAGTGGTGCCAAGCATGGAAGCTAAATAGGCAGACTAAGCAAAACATATGCTCCCCTGCCACTCTGCATGACTAGACATGATGGGATTTGCTGGGAGGTATGTGATGTGGGCCGCAGTGAAGTGTAGGTGTTGGGCTCCTGGCACACTTGCCTTGCAATGTGAAGAGACACCAAGCAAATTCCTTGGCTTTGTGCAAAGGCAGGGACTGTCTCAAGGGCAGTGCCCGGCTTTCCACTGGACCCCTGGAAAACATCCGCCTCTTTCCAACTCACAATTTCTTTGCACTAGTGAGACACTGGCAATGTCAGTGCTTGATAGCAACAAGTGGCAGATAAGCCTCGGCCTGTTCAAAGCAAAACAAGAGCTGAGAATCAGCTGTTCCTCTGCACAGAAATGATATCGTGAGTTATTCCAGCTGGAAACGGGCTTCAGAGAAGAGCTCGCAGTGCACAGGGATGGATGATGCATCCGTAATTGAGGCTGGTTTACAGAAGTGTGCAGGGCCTTTTTGTTTTGAGCGTTTAATGGGACAATCCCCATTTAATCCTGGACTCTGCTGTAATTTTCAGATTACCAGTTGAGATTGTTTATTATGAGACTTCCAGGGCTCCATACAAAAGGGTGGGATTTTTTTTCTGTACTTTTGGATTCAGCTGTCATGCAAAATGTGACTATAGGAACCACTAATATTACTTGTCTTACAGCACTGGGCAATCCCAGCTGTCCCCCCTACCAAGTCCTGCAGTACATTGAGGTCTCTCTTCATGGCACAAATGAGCAACAGAGCAAGTAAGCACAGACTTATTTAATGTCTTGTATTGCACATACACGACTTATTCTTCTGATTAGCTTTAAATATGAGTCCTTACCTTAAAATAGGTATTATTTCCTAGGCTCAAGGAAGTCCTGCTACTGCAAGCGCTAATACTAATCAATGCCACTAGCCCTAATTAGTGTCAACAAGAGCTTTATCTGAAATTAAGAAAAGTGATAAACATATTTCCATGTTTCAGTTAAAAAATCCTCCAAACCCCTGTCACAAAATTGCATGTTTAGTAAATACCTCTGATGACATGAAACACTTTTTATTCTTCAAGTTAAATTAGTGTCATGGACTCAATTAGTTTCACATTTCCCTAGCAGGAAATTGGAAGCCATTAAAACTGCTGCATTAAAATAACCCTCAATTGCTGCTTCTTTGGAGATGATTTCAATTTTGTTCTTCTGCCTTTTCCTGCTGAGTAGTTTCAGCAGAGGTGCTTGAGGAGCAGCACAGGATGAACATCTGCATCAGAGAAATGCTGTCTGCAGGTCCCGCTGTCTTGCCATGTGTGCCCACATCTCATGGGTCAACAGAACTCATGCCATCCTGGCCCTCCCCACACTCCCTTCCAGCAGGGAATGTCCCTCCATGCTTCCTCCATCCCTTCTTGCCTACCAGTCTGACACCTCCATTTAGTAGCTCAGTGCCTCAGTCTTACTCTTGTGGTTTAGACCCAGTCAGCAACTCAGCCCCATGGAGCTACATCACTCCCCCAGTGGGATAGGGGAGAGAATCAGAAGAGTAAAGGTGAGATGAGATTGGGTGGGTTGAACTAAGGCAGTTTAATAGACACAGTAAAAGCTGCGCAGGCAAACAAAGCAAACAAGGAATTCATTCATCCCATGGGCAGGCTGGTGTTCAGCCATCTCCAGGACAGCAGGGCTCCATCACACATCATGGTGACTTGGGAAGATCACTCTGGAAATCCCCCCTTCCTTCTTCTTCCCCCAGCTTTGATGCCACAGGGGATGGGGTATCCCTTGGGTCAGTTGGGGCCAGCTATCGCAGATGTCTCCCCTCAACCCATTGTGCACTCACAGCCTCCTTGCTGGTGGGGCTGTGGAGCAGAAAAGACCTTGACTCTGTGTAAGCCCTGCTCAGCAGTAACTAAAACATCCCTGTGTTATCAGCACTGTTTCGACCACAAACCCAAAACACAGCCCCATGCCAGCTTCTATGAAGACAATTATCTCCATCCTAGCCCAAACCAGCTCACTTACACTCCATAATCACCCTGATCTGTATCATTCCTCTGTCTCCAGAAGAAAAACTACGTCTATGTTCAAATCCCCTGATCCTCTGGACAAATTGTGTGCTCACCCTCCTGTAGTTCTGGCCTTCTCGTGTGCTAGTGCTTTCCTGTCACCTACAATTTAACACATAACATTCAGCCTTTCAGCTTACAGTATCATCTTTATTACAAGAATAAGCAAAGAAATAGAAAAGGCACCAAGAAAGAGGATGAGCAGACGGAAAGGCTTTTAATTTGTGTGAGCTCAAAGCAGTATGCACAGAAGATAATGGGTATGCTGAAATAAACTGAGCCATTTAATTAATGAATATACTTAAAACAAGGAATAGAGGGATAAAAATCAGAGAGGTGCAATTATTTCAACAGATGCTACAAATAAGGCCCTGTAAATCCTCATGGAAGGATTGCAGTGAGGTAGTTGCAATGCAGTGACTCCACAAATAGGCTCTTTTGGGGGGCTCTTGTGCCTTGACCATAAGGGCTGAAGCTGGTCCTTCACTGGGACTTCATTCAGGGACTTTGGAGACTTCACCAAAAGCTGAAAAGTGTTGCATCATGCTATCATATATAAAATGGGGAAAGAATGAGCCCTGCAGTTTGGATCAGTGAGCTGAGGCAGGATCCCAACATCAGAGTCTGCTCTAGCTCTTGACCGTGTGGTTGTTGAACACATGAAAGGCACATCCAGACATACACAGATGCGGCCAGAGCATCCAAGGGATGATGGTTGCTGTAGCACCTCCATGGTGTCATGCTGTGACAAACGAAGGCAAGGGCTTGTGAATCCTCCTCGGTCAAATGTGATCACTGAAATTCTTTAATGCTCTGCCACCGCAGATTGGGAACAATATATCTGGAGAATCGAACTCTCCTCAAAACAGATACCCATGATTTATGTAATCTCCATCTTTTAGTCCTTTTCATAAGCCAAAACATATTTTTGTCTTTTTTTTTTTGTCAGAGTACCAGAGATTGTTAGACAAAGTGCGGAATAAATCCTTAATCTCCCTGAAATCCACCTGCTCTGAGATTGCAGCTTTAAGCTCAAACCCAGCTTGTTTTGTGCAAGTATAAACCATAAACTGCTGCACCAAACGGCTCAAACTCTCTTGAGAAGTTTGACATTTGAGCATGAATATAGAGAGAAGAGTTCATTTTGAGTGAGGTCTGATTTTGTTTGGAAATTAAACCTATTTAAGAAAGCTCTTTGCAGCTTCACAGCTGTGGTTAAACCTGTTGTAACCCTACAGCATTATCACACCTGTTTGAGTAAGGTAATGGAAGGTGCAAACTCACATTTTCCAATTTCAGAAACTTGTTTTCTTTCTTATTTGATAGCATCGTACCTTTTCTGACAGTCATTTCTTCCATTTCCTGTTGCAATTGACTCCACCATTTACTTTAGGATTGTCAAATATTGCAAAAGATGAATTACATGAAAATAGATGTTTGGTAACTTTGTTAATACTGCTCAGCAGTAGCAACCCTGAGAGCATTCTAAAGGCTCTAAAAGCCACTCAGAAAAAGAGATAATGTTCATTTAATTTATTTCACTGATGCTGTAAGTGTCATACTCAAATGTCATAACATTTTCTCTTATTTAAATTCAATTGGGAATCTGACTGCAATTCTGCTAGCCATTTTGATGCAACTGTTGATTTAACTTGAAAGGATGAGTGTTTTTATTGTGCAGAAAACATCACAACAGAAACAGTTTTGCTCCAGAATACAAGGATCATCTGCCTTCTGAAAGCAAGGTACAGCAGTGCAGACTGGAACTAGCTGGGGGTTCAGACCCACTTTAGAATTAGACTGGGAGATGTCTTTGCTGCAGTTCCTGTTTTGCTGCATTACTTGCTAGTGTAGATACTATGAGGAACTTGGGACACCATTGATTTTTCTGTCTTTTACTGCATCCATTAATGTCAGCTAAGAGCTTTGCACTGACTTCCACATTCCATTGACAACCTTTGATTCAGATTTGTCTCCACAGACATAAACCACATAATCTACAGAAGAAAATGAGACAGATGAAGGGCGATGGGATTATTTTTTTTTCTTTATCACATACTGGTCCTTCTAAATGCTTAACCTGATATTGATGTACTGAAATTTTTACCACTGCATATGCATCTGAAAACAGACACTGCACAGACATTAGGAGACCTCTTGACAACAGCTGGATATATGAACTGTTAAAGACAAAGAGCTTTCTCACAGAAACTCATATGGCCTCCCTATCTATTCAAGTAACAACCTGAAGCAGTACCCCTATAACAGTTACAGCTCCTGAATTAACCCAATATCATTAAAAACTACTTAGGATAAATTTTTGCAGTAGCTGTTATCCTTCCTCATAAAGCAGTCACACTACAGTTGAAATGAAAGGACTGCTCTGTTGATCAACAGTGCTGTTACACTGTTGAACGTTTCAAGCATCACCATGTTAAGCAACCTTTCCTCAGAGATATGACATCAGTGCAAATGAAAGGAAATTACTGAACAGGTTTGTAATTAGTCAGACTAAGCACTGCAGGTTAAGGGCTCATGTACCCCTTCAACTGATGATGCAAACAAGCACACATATTTAAAGCATAAATGGAAACAAACCACAATCTGCATGAAATACAAGAAAAGTACTTCAGAAAGAGCTCATAAAACTGAAATATTTACTAAGTCCAAGAGAAACCTATTGGTGGGAGATGTCTGACTTCAATGTCTCCAATGAATTACCCTCTTACAAGCTCTCTGGAGCTGGTGGGGACTTTCTAAGAATATTCTTAAAGTTAGTCCTAGTTCAACACATCCACTCTTCAAACGAATGCTCCTCAGCTTCTCCCAGGTTCCCTCATCCTCCTACACAGCCAGCAAGGAGACTGTGCCTGAGGCCTTCATCCCAAGAGTACAACATGGGACACATTGAAACCTGTATATAAAAATCTACCAAAGGCAGCAAACACACTGTGATGCCATGAAAGCTACTTTATGGTACATTTTTTAATGCACAGCCTTACAGATGAAACAAGAAAGTATCTAGTCCAAAAGTGCTAATGAAAGAGAAAGATAAAACACAGCTAGAAATTTCTCCATTATTGCAGCGCTACCATTAGCAAAGTGGAAAATGAAGGCACATCTTTGTATCTGCTGTATTAGCCTAACACATCATGTGAGTTGTCCCTAATGCAGAATTCAGTTTATAACAACAGGCAGGAATTTGGGTGCACATTTGTTAATCCACACTGCAGTTTTATAGAAAAGTTTTAGCAGCTTAGGGAAAAGAGACATAAAAAAGAAGTGGAAGCATTTAGAGAACTTCTGTTCACGCAAAGTGCAGAAATAAACAACTTCTTGTAGATACTGCCCTCATGCTGCCTTTTAATTGAACTACATAGATCAAGGAGTGCCATGGGGAAGAGAAAAACAAACCAGTGAGGAATTTAAATGAGTTTTAGGAAGGAATTAGGAAAGTTACAATCAAGCCAGGACAGAGTTGTAAATAGTACAGATCTGAGTACAAGAATATAATGGATTTTCACATATCGTGCTTGCAGCAGCTCTTACAGGTGCTCATGCAGATCATCCCTTCCATGCCAGGCCCCACACGCTTCACTCCTTTCTCCTGTGTGCTATGTATGCTACTACAGATCCTTTTTACATGAGCCCCTACTCCTGTTGCAGCATCCAGATGTGTGGATAACTCTTCCACATGTAACTCCAGCCAGGATTCCCTGGCATGCCTGGGTTTTATTTGAACCACTGAGAACTCCTCATTTTGCACTGGTAATTTCTCTAGACCCGAACACACGTTCTTAAACGACTCTATCTTCAGAAAAGCTGTCTAACCCCTGGAATAAGCTTTTTGGTTATAGGCAGGAATTCGTGAACATTTTACCCTCAGTGAAAGGAAAGCCAATGTTGTGCTTTCCAACAGACTACTCATTGCTATGACAAACTTTATTAGTCTCAAAGGCAGCTCCCTCTCCCCACTTTTTCCCACCTTGCCTAGCTGTTTCATTCAATGGTTTCTTCTGCTTGTCACAATGAGTGTAACACTCTAAAACCAAACAGCCTATTTACTTGCCCAGTGCCATGAGGCCAGAGCTTTAACTGAAGGTTCCAGGTGCTACCTGGTGATAAATGATTATCATCTTTGGGTGAGCCCAAAACACAAAACCAAGCTCCACTGAAATCAGTGAGAGCTTTGCCAGAAGCTTGACACTGGCAGGATTTCATCCAGCATTTCTTTCATGTTAGATTTAATTAGTGGTGGGTAATGAGGCACTCTTAAAATTCTCCACATCTGGGGAAAGAAAAGCATGATTAGAGTGTACAGTTATAATTCACAAATTGGATTGTTAGAACTAGTTTTGTTCTGCTTTTTTCCCTTTCTTTTCTTTGCCAGGAATAACACAATTAAACTCAACGTCTCCACACAGAATTTAGACGGGAATGACTGAAGTGGGGTGGTGGAGAAATGTGCTGCAGACCACTGAAATGGAGGCCCCATTTCACAGTCAAGGAGTGTCAGGTTACTTCACTATGGTACTTTACAGGAGGTTATAAATTAACTACAAGTCATCCAAGAACATGCCTTCCAATGGAAAATAAGAGGAAATTAGTCAAAAAGTAAACACCTCTCTTCTTCCATCAGGTATATAATAAACACAGACCGTTCTTGACAACAGCATCCTTAGCTGAATCTAATGAGTTTGTGCTCCTGGGAAAAATTCTGTGATCCTCTCAGGAAATCTCAGCTGTGGGTACACTAGAAATGCATCTCTGGCCTTAAGAAAGGTCCCACAGAAGCCAAGGTGGTGACACGCACTCTTGAATGCCATGCCACACCACTGTCTGCTCAGTCCAAGTCATGGACTGGCTTGGCCCTAACAGGGAGGCTAGTTGAGCCTTAATAAAGTGGTGTTAAATTGCCTCTACAGCAATAGAAGTTCTCATTGATTGCATTGTGATAAACTTACATTTATCACAACATTGAATTGCATTTGATTTACTAAATCTGCCAGAGCTCTTAGTATTAGAAACTGAATAGAGGACAGCATCTCAGCTATTTTCTGACACTGATTTGTGATAATAATGTACAAATACAACCCCAGAATTAGATGTTGCAGGTCTGTGCTGGGATGTCCGTGCACTGAGGAAGAAATGAGTAGCAGTAAAGTGGGGTAGCATGGCTGGTATGAAAGGTAATTTATGCCATAAGCCCAAAAGAGGGTTGCACAGATTCAAAGAGAAGGGAAAATGGGTGATAAACAAATGAAGCTCAGAAATCTGGCACATGATTTTCATATTTCTTGGAAAGAAAATACGAACACACCAAGTTTATTTACATTTGAGGATTCCATAGGCAGATGTTTGATTTATTTTCTAAGCAAGAATTTTCTTGGTCATGTCAAACTCCTACTATTCCAGGTCAGAAAAGAACAAAGACTGGAAGCTGAGCTCAACATAAACCCAAAGTCAGACACTAGCTGTAATAATGGCTGGAAATATGGGGTTTATTTCCATTTCCTTTCCTAAGTGCTCCCTGGTTTTCATTAACATTTGGAAGAATTCATGTCGACTCCAAACTGATTAGAAGGCGAAGCCAGCAAATGCAACATGGATTATGGGATCGTTGTCTGGATTAAGCTAACCAGAGAATGGCCACAACCTTCACTTTCACAGAACAATAGCTTCCATTTGTGAATGCAAATGAGTGAGCAGTGTAGTTACAGCTATATTATTTTATCCAGGACTATTTTTAATTTCACTTCCCAGAGGATTACTGCTTTGCTTAGAATAATAAGCAGTAAAAATGAGTAGGCTGCAAAACCAAGTGATCTGGATGGATTTCCCCCCAGCCTGTTTCAAAACAGCTAATGGTCATGATCCCCAGTAATGAATGACAGTGATAACTGACCATGGCCAGTCCTAGGACAAACAGACACTCACGGACTTCCACGCTCACAGGATGCAGAAGGATGACTGTACAGGTAGTCTTGCTCAGTGAAAATCCACATTTTAAGACTCCTGCCCTTGAAGCATCCTTTGCTGTAACTGTGGGGGTGTGGAAAAGTGGCATCAGTTTCACTATACAGCTTAGAACAAGAAGTATTGAGTTTCTAACCTGTTTTTGCTCAGTTAAAACCAAAATGAGCAATGACATTCAGCATAAATGTAAGATCAAATGTCATAAGTAACCTGGTGCCTTAATTCTGCCCTGAAGGTATCATATTTTCATTCGCATCAAGGTATAATTGTGGTATCTACTAATGTCACGTCCACGGGGAACAAAGTCAACTTGGCATTTTACACACAATCTGAGATACTGTCAATGATGCTAAAGAGAGCTTCTATCACTGTGGAAGCTATTTAACACAGTTTGCATGAGTCAGTTATTGGCATCAGCTGAAAATCTCGGTGAAACCACAGTATAGTGGCTGATGTTGCATAAGACTTTTTGTGATTAGAAAGTACTTATTAAGAGCAGGTTTGCAACCAAAAAAAATTGTATCTCAATTTTCCAAAATGCTTCTGGAAACACATAACCTTCAGAAAATGAGGTGATTCATTATGCTTTGAGACTGATGAGCAGCTAAGCAAATGTTATTCTAGTATTTCATGTTGTTACTAGGAAAAGGCACTCTGGTACACAGACCTTCAGTTCTTGACTGCAGTGGTATATTTGGGGACTTGATGCTCAGACATACAACAAATTACATCAAACTCTTACGAACAGACAGAAACATACTTCTGAGGAAGCTCCCCCAGATATATATAAAGTTCCTCCCTGTATAAACCAGATACATATTCATAAACCTTAATCCATTCACTCGGGACATGTTGAATATATAGCTGTATGTATATAGCTTCCTTCCCAGAACCTGGAACACCCCAAGGAGCCATATATATAATTTTATGGATTTGATCCCATTATATGATAGAATTGTGCGCTGTCACTGCCTGGCCAGGCTGTACGATCCAGAGGGAGTGAATCTCTGCAGAACAGATTTCTGTTCCAAGCAGATGAATAGAGCTGTTAAAAATTAAGTGCTGTCGGTGTACCAGCCTTTTCTCAGAATCCAGGTCTGAGAACAAAGATGTTTCCCTCCAGCAGCAGGGAAGGGAGTCTGAAACTTGAACAATTGCTTCTTTTTTCCGCAGGACTTTTCCACTCAGAGTAAGAGCATGCCTCTCTCCAATTCTTTTAACTCCTCAGAGAGCAATCACCTCTTCTAATGGAAGTGATGCCAAAACTCCTGGGAGCACAAGCATGGCCCTAAAGAATATAAATCCTTCTCCCACTTTCTCTCTTAATCTCCACTAAATCCTCTTACATTATGCTGAATTAGATAACAGGGAGGGCATTAATATTTCTGCAGATAAGAAATAAGCTGCCCTCAGTTAAACAGCCCTTATTATTTATATCCATGTGGGCAATGATCATGATTTAGAAGATGCTGGCTTCCCTTTTTTAAAATGTTTTCTATCCATTAGTATGTTTGAAATAAACTTGTGAAGGTGGAGCCAGAAGTTATTAGAGTAATGGGAAAAGCCTGACGGAACAAAACTGATCCAGAACATGGATTGAGGAAAATTATGTAACTATAAAATGCTTCCCAAAAACAAGTGAGTAGTGCCCTGAATCTGTGGAGATGACATCACAGCCTCCTAAGAACTTAATTCCCACAGATCCATTGTATCTTATTATTATTTACAGGGAGAGCACTGAGTGAGATTGTCTCCAAATCACACACTGTGTGCAGCCATTAGGCTTAGGAAGTGCTGTTGCCTCTAATGGCTTCAATAACTGGGTTTATGGGCTTCTTTTTTGTTATCATTGCCTCTGAGATGTGCATTCTTTTCAAATCTACCTGCTTCTGTGATGAGGGAACTGCCTGTTGCTGATGCCCAGGGGCTTTTGAGCAACACTCACCCAACAGGAGAGAGTATCTGAATGGAGGTGGAAAAGGATTGTTAAATTTTTCCAAGCCACAGATAGGAGCATTAAAAACCCAATTGGAAAAGTACATATTTTATTCCACTTAATCTGAAAGGTTAGTCTGAACTGTGAAGATGTATGACTCAACCCCCGTTAAAACAAAGTTAATTCAGTAATTCAGCAGGAACTGTTGATGAAATAATAATTACCAAATAAACTTCCTGAATCTGCATTTCTGAGGCACAGGTCTGGCTGTCCAGCAGTTCATCTAATGGCCAATTGAAAGCACAGTGGACAAATTATTCAACAGAATATTCATTTGCCATTAGTAGCCACATACGACAGGAGTTACATGAGAAATTCTTTGAACTGATTGAAATCATCAGGATCTAGACAAACTACCTGTAATAATTTCTTTGATGAATGAAGATTTTCCTCCTTGGCAGAGAGTACACATTTAATTCTTTTTGTTAATCACTGTCTCAGCAAATGAAAGGAAATAAATTGGTAGGAAATAAATACCTGTGGTTATTCAATCTGTAAGCTTAGTCACAAACAGAGCATAATTTTCTGTTCCTGAGAAGTAATATACCCTTTTTCTACAATATTTGCTAAGAGTTCCTTGAAAAATAGAACACTGTTGCAAATAAGAATAAAGAAGAAACAATAATAAGCAAAACAAGGGTTTCCCAGCTGATTATCACGTACTTTATTTCTGTTCAGGTAGCCACCACCCTAGGTAGTCCAACTGATGTGTTTAATTTCAAACTAGGAATTGCACCTACAACTCTAAGTCTGATGCACCCCCATTGTTCTTCCCCTCAGTCAAAGAAATGAACCTGCAAATTTCCTGTTGCCCTGCAATTTCAATCAACTCAGTATAAATGAAGATGCTAAGAAATCATAGCATCAGGCAGGGAGATCATGTCAATAATTCACATCTGCAGTGTTTAAGCCATATCAGTCTCTGCAGGACTATGATGTACTCAGCTCTGGTTTCAGACCTTGCTATGCTAGGAATCATAAAGTCATACAAGCAGAGGGAATGTGTCTTTCCTGTTCTCCTCCCAAACTCTGCCTTCTCCAATCCCTGGCCATACAATCAATCCTTGTCCAAGCCCTGGAGAAGATTTTTGTGTAGTCAAGTGAAGAAATAGCCTGACAGACTGTTCCCTGTGTCTAATCCTGCAAATCAGGACCAATAATCATCTTAACTGACCAGCAGATCTATTTTTAATGAGTGCCACCCACTATCTGACTTTCAGCTGCAAATTCCAGATGTGAAGCTATTGGCTGGTGGCTAATACTGGACTTTCACTGGGACTGTATAATCTGTTGGGATTATTCAGTGAGATGCTTCCCTCTTTTTACATAACCAAGGGGACCTTTCTTATTTATCATCTGAATTGAGTGTTTTCTAAATTCAGGCCAGAAAAGCTGTTCTCTAAACTCACTCACTGTAACACTGATATTTATCCATTTATAAATACAGTATACCAAACTCAGATAACTAGGCTCCTAATTTTAGGTCTTTCAGATTTTCAGTAATGGTTGCAATTAAATCTCAAATAAGAATGTATTTAACTTCTCACTAGATTCCAATTTTCCATGGAAAAAAAATCCCAAATTTTAATCATTGCCCAAAATATAACTATTCAGGATATGATTCATAGCACAACTGCATCGGATGGCAACTGCATTGTGAAAGATACACACACAGACATTGATGTTGTCTGCCAGAATATCAATTTTCTTTGAAACATATAAACTCACTCTGCCTTCCTTTGACTGAAGGGAGAAATCTGTCAATGTTTTTAAAGTTCAGTATGAAATACCTCCGTTGTGACAAGAACTGAGTGGGAAGATTTTTCCTGTTCCCTGAAGAACTGTAAGATTTTGGAAGTGTTTCATGTTGTGCATAAGGACAATCTATCAACACTTCAAAAATCTTCAAGGAACAGAAATCAGATTTCACGTCATCATCTGTGCAGCCAAAAAAGTTTCATTCCTGCAATCTGAAAACATTTTGTTTCTGTTTGAAGCATTTATATATTTTTGAGCTGAAGGTATCACCTAAGATATTGAAATTAAAAATTAATGCCTTCTAATAAAACACCAATTTTCTTATTTTGAGAATTACTTTTAAAAACATTCAAAATTAAGCCAAGGAATTCCTTTAAAAGTTTGTCATTTACCAAAGGAAAAATTCTACTTTTTTCATGTAGGAACTTCTCAATGTGGCTATTTCTTTAGGAATAAATAGGTCTGTGGGCTCAGTTACCTGTATTATAGTGTCTGGATTAAAGTAATCAACTTTAATAAGAGCCAGAGAGAACTATTACATATTGGCATTGCATTACCAGTGCAATATCTAGGGAAATGGGGAACAGGGGAGGGCAGCTGTCTGTGTTATCTGTTTAATCAAGTAGACATATGTTTCTACCCAGGAATACTTCAAATACTATATATTCCTCATGGTTTAATTAAGGAAAACACTGCTGCAATTTTTTATTTTATGGAAATTGGAAGTTTACAGAGACAAAATCTGTCCTCATTTGGACTGTAATGTTTTTGGCTTTTCCTGTTATTTCTAAAACCTCAGTCTAAAAAAAAGCGGGATCTTTTCTTTACAATCTTTTTAAAACAACATTGCTTTTAAAACACCCACTCAATAGATGGGAGTGTAAGGTACAAGGGATTTCAAGAACAAAAAAGTAATGAAATGTATGTGTCTGGCTTTGACTTTTGTAACTGAAAACAGAAGGAGTTTCTGTTATTTCTTGTCTACTCCTAAGTCTTTCCCCTTCTCTCCTATCAAGTATTTCTGCCATGACCTGTACACTCCTGATGCCAGCTGTACAGAAGAGCCTGCAGAAGTCGACATGTGCCTGGCCATCCGGAGGTGCTGTGAAAGCTTCATAACTCCATTGAGGGCACAGGCAGGCTGGGGGATGGCAAAAAAGTGCATCCTAGGAAACCATAAAATCCTGAAAATGCAGTATTGCTCGATGGAAATAGCTCAATCAGTGATTTATCTACTTCCTCTAGATTTAATTTGGTCTCAATGACAAGTTTAGGTTTTCTTTTCTATTTTGATTCTTTAAATAGAAAAAAAACCCCTCACTTTACTTTTAGCCACATCTTTGAAATTATATCACAGATAGTTCATAGGATTTGGGCAAAGATACAGCCAAGGTTGCTGGCAGGATTAGAGACTGACCTTTGAGCTCTTGACCTTCTAGACCAGAGCTTCAACATTTCTTTCGATGAAGGTTTTGATAAAGATTTAAAAATTGGGTCTTCTTCATGAACTCTGTAGTTCTCTTTGGAGGCTCAGGCTTTGTCATTTTCCTGTTTCAATGACTGTAAGGGTTTTCAAAACTATGGCATGAATGTACCAACTACCACAAATTCAGGAGGTTTGCTATTGTGTTTTGTCGTTGATTGCGTCTGTGTTACAGAGTTGGAGATATATTTTAAGTCATGCATTTTTAAAAGCATTTGGTTAATTTTGTAAGGCCAAGTAAAACATTTCCCCATGCTTTGCATTTAATGCCATTTGAACAAAGAGTAGAACAAAACATTATGAGATGAAGCAAGAGATTATCAGTGCATGCTTCACATGTCTGGTCTGGGAAGAGCTAGAAGCAGACGCCATGACTCCTGTTGTGCTGTCTGAACAAGCTATCACATACAATACCCTTTGTTACTTGAGGACAATCCCTAATGGACTGAATCACTACATCACTGTAATCTGATTTTAAATGAGAAATAGCCATAAACATCTGTTGCGTCACTGTCCAGTTTGGCTTTACTAAACTCCTGCGTCTATCGCAATGAAGAATCCACCATCTGCTACTGAGGTCTTGCCCTTTCTGTCTATCGCAATGAAGAATCCACCATCTGTTACTGAGGTCTTGCCTTTTCCGTCTTCTGTGCCTCTAATAATAACCTCCAAGAGCAAGAAAATCTCTAGGATGACCTTGAGGTAGAACAGGACTGAGACTAGAGCTCAGTGGAAGATGTAACACTGCATGGTAGGTCGAAGCATCCATACAGCCACTCACAGCTACCTATGTACTCCCACATAAACACGAGTGCGCTTGGAGGAGCTCCGGCTCTGGAGTCATCCCACAAACATCTGTGCTATTTGCTACACTTCCTCCTTCAAAGGATCATGGTGACATGGCTCATATTTGGAAGCTAATTGACTTTCCTAAGCTAAGAGGGGTATAAGAGAAGGCTGACTGTGAATCTGGCCCGTGAAACAGGAATAAAAGTAACTTCAGTTACTGTATATATCTGCATGTTCATGTCAGTTTCTTGCTTATTTTTCTACTGTCACAGAAAATAAACTGTAAGAGATCCATCAGCAGCTTTATCTGGCTGCTTCCAGCTATGCTGTTATAAATATCATGGATTTGGAGAATGCATAATATGCCCTGACCTTCCCCATCAGTCTCCAAACCCTAGTGGAACTTGCGAGTGAGAGCAGCGCATAGCAGCACACGCACCTTTTGGGGTTATGGAAGACCCTTTGCTCTGACTAGCCAAAGATTTTTCCCAGCATTTCAGTTCAGCTTCAAACATTCAGTCTGGATCCCAGTGTTCTCATTTTCCAGTGACTTTTGCCAGTGGCAGACCACAAAAAGTAATCAAGGACATTGCATTGTAAAGAGAAAAACAACCCAGACAAACTCCTTGTCAAATTTTCTTCTAAAAAACCCTATTATCTCTACAATGAATTAAAAATAACACACACGCATGATAGAAGAAGAGAGGAGAATGAGTCTTTGCTGTTTGGCTTCGTGTTCATTGGCTGTGTTGTGCAGAAGATATTATTTAACCCCCCAATGATATTTTGCTTTCATGATCTAAGGGCCTTAGCATTTCAGCAGGCAGTTCTCACACTGTTGTTTCAGTCTTGAAATCTCTCTGGTAAGTAAATGTACACAGCCCAGTGACAGATTGGGCTCTTACTGCGCAGACAGAAGAAATAATCAAGTACAGGACAGAAAATCCCAGACACCCATATGACTTTACTGACAGAGAAACCAGTTGGCTTCTTAGATTACACAGAACAAATAGCAGTAATGTTGTGAACTGTGGCACAACAAGGTTCAATCCCTGTTCTAACACAGTGTGGCTTATCCAGCCCAGGTCTAACCTTTCATTGCTGAAGTCAGAGAAAAAGGAAATGCAAAATTGGCACAAGTCTTTCTGAAAGATTTGGGGCAATAAGGATTTTTTTCATCTCTATTTCATCTCTCATCATATATGTTGTTAAGTGGGATCAGTTGTGGAAGGGAGTCATTTTTTCTTCTAGGTTTCCAGAGGCTGATTCTTTTTATTATACAGCCTGTTTACAAATATTACAGCTTTCTGAGCTGCGGCACATAGTTAGCATATCCACGGGATCCGCAAGGCTGCTGCAGTATCTTGATACCCACTATGGAAGTTGTGGAGGCAGGATATATGTTTTTTCTTAATTACAGTGAAACCCAGATCACCCCATTTATCTGTTTCAAATGTTACCTTACAGAATTGCCCCTGTGTTACTTAGCAAAACTCCCTGAACCCTGTGGAAGACATCTGTCTCATGCAGGTGATTTAATACAGGAATGGAAACGTTGTGCAATTCAACCTCCTTGTCCGCAAAGTCAGGGTTTCCCCATCCTGAGAAGCCCCCTCTGCCTGATCACACATACAAGAAGTGAAGCTGATCTTGGCAGACCAATCCATTTCAGCCCAAGACTGAAGTCTCGACCTTGCTGAAATAGGTAACAAAGCTCTCAATGCATTAGTGAAGCCAAATCTCATCCTAGTCACTGCTTTCCATGTCTAAGACTATTACATTTGTCCATGATCCTTGTAAAGAAGAGTTTCCCACAGATTAAACATTCAGCCATTAGAGCCACAGACTGGACTTACCTAGGCAACTTCCCTTCTCTTCTAAACAAATATGTGAAATGACAGATAAGCAGATACTTCTGCTGTTCACATTTACAAACTGGCATTAATCACATTGTCTATCCTTGTCTTATGATTACTGCTCTGAGTGAGAAAAGCACCTTCATCTGTTCAAGGCCTCCAGCCAGTTTAGATGGAAGGGAAGAGAGAAAACCCCTAACCATAAATGCAAGGGCTTGGGAAGTGCTGAAAAGGTATGAGCCTTAGTATCTTGCAACACATCAAGAGCTCCCGCTGTCCTCCAAGAGACTGATCTAGTCACTAATCTACCTTTTCAGTGAAGAAATAATAAACATTTAAAGAGATTTAGTCTCTTTTGTCTTGTTTTTTTGTTCCCTGATCAGCTGTACCTTGCTCTGTGGCTTCTGGAAAAGATGCTGCAGAAAGGTTATTGCATCCCTCAGACACTTTTAATGTTCCTTTTTTTTTTTTTTTTTTTTTTTTTTATTGCCCTCATCTTTCTGTATCCTGTGTGAGGTTTTTTTTTTTTTTTTTTTTTTCTCCTCATTTTATACTTTTTCCTTTGATTTTCTGTCTTCTTTATCTTTCTCCTTGGTCTTGAGCTGTAGGTACCCTGCAATACACCCAGTCCTCTAGCTGCTTTTATTTTTCAAATCCCTGCAGCTGCAGACAGGAAAAGGAGCAGGAAGGATCCTGCAGTCGTGTGATGGGAAACAAGAGGGAAGCCAAGAGCCAGAGGTGGGCAACTGGACTGAGGAGTGTGAGGGAAAACAGCCTTGAGAAACTCACACTGTGGATGGAATTTGAAAACACAGCTCAGTTGTAACCAGAGAAACTGAGGTGGCCAAGAGTGAAAACTTTCATTTCAGTGAAATGCTTTTCATTGCCCCCTGGACTCTTCACTCCCATCAGATGCCCCCAGTCTGAGTTAGATCTTGTGGTCCTCAGACAAGCAACTTACCCACTGACTAAAAGTATCCTGCTCGCACACCTCCTGAAGTATGCGTCAGGCCCTGTTTCCACAATGAAGAAACAACTTACTCCAAACTAACACACCAGATGGACATACAGATCTCCGAAGATGATAATTCCAACATCCGTCGTCTAGTTTCTTTGAGACAATCACCACAATGAAAATAAATGCCTCAGGACGGACAAAAAGCAGGCACTTGATTACATGAACAGCTAGCTTTCCAGCCAAAAGTGGTAACAAAGTAAATAGCCATCTGAGATGTTAAATAATGAACCCCTGTATTCTGTCACAAATTGCCATCTGTGTCTGGCTCACTGAGGTTCATTCTTTGAAGACACTAAGCACCTTAGCCTGGATCAAGCAAAGCATGTGTGTGGTTAGTTTTAAGCACATGTAGTAGCAGCAAAGCCCAAGAAGCAGCTCATCCAAATAACATGAACCCTGTATTTAACTACTTTGCTAGAATAAAGGCATAAAATTCAGCTGATGATTTAATATATATACATCTCAACATTTAGCACTTGTGTGAATAAGCATCTCCTTAATTTAAGCAAGTGATGAGTCCCTTCTAATTTGTGCTATTAGAAATAACAACCTGCAGTAGATACAGATAGCCTGGCTGTTACTTTACAACAGTTAATATTTAAACCTGAAGCAATAAAATCATGGGAATTCCGAGAAAAGATTGGATGCGAATTTCTAATATGATTACTTTAGCAGACCCCACAAGCACTGTTTCTCATAAAGGATGATTTCATGTTTCTGAGGTTCACAAGCTCCTGTGTATGCATTTGCTCCACACAACATCATTGAAGAAATGACAGTTCTGAAGCATAAAATTTTGCTTCTTCAAATCTCCCAGGTTACTACTCAGGTGTCCGAATTCTCTTCATAGGAGGTAGCTTTGTGTGAAAATCTTTCAGCTAAAAAGCCATTGCAGCTAATAAAGGAAAAAGCCAAAAATTGCCATGTCAATGTGCAAACTACTTGCCTGGCCTGCAAGTAGCATTTTCATTGCAGCATCATTGTATGGTACATATGCTTTAGGGTTTCACAGCAGCAATACACAAGATTAAGTCATGTAGTCAGTATTTTGAATTTTGTTTTCTGCTGTTTTGTGTTTTCCCTTCTTTCTTTAGGTTTCAGGTCCAGCAAGTTGGTGGTTCTGACAGTTTAAGCACGTATTAGAGAAAATAAAAAGAGGAAATGCAACACTAAGACTTCATGGTTGCAATGAAAAGATTGAAAATGTAGTCTTAAGTATGCCTTTCGGAACCAAACAGATGGTAGAGGTAAGAGAATAGCTTCATTTTTATATAAAGCAGCAATGATTTAGGAAGCTTTATTTGTGACTTAATGGCAGGTCTTGGTAATGCTATTATTAAACACCTACTCCATCCATATGAAACCCTGTTGGCTCAGTTGACTGGATCACTTAAGTTTAAGTACATGAGCAACCATGTTCCTAGACAAGAGCTGCTGGCAGAAAATTTCCCAGCAAGACTGAATTTTAAGGCAACTTATCTCCAAAATTCTTCAACAAAATTCCCTGCTTTATTTGCTTACACAGTCAAACTGAAACAAGTTCTGTGGAATACATGACATACAGAAATGTCTTACGTGTAAGAGCATCTTTGGGATTCCTCTGTACCAGTTAATTCTATAATGCTAAAATACAGTTATAGCACTTTCACATAAAGGCTTTGACAACCTGACCCCAGTATTCTGTATAGAATTTAAATCACCCAGTTTGATTTTACTTTCTGCACTTATCAATCTCTTGATTGTCTTCTGTGACTTCGTCATGTGCTTTATGATGATATCAAGAAAGCAAACTAGTAAGACCTAATAACTTGGATGTCATTCCCTCTGTCTTTATATTCAATTTCCCTAGAATAAAATACAATGTCTAATTTCTTTGAAGTTTTGAGAAGATGCCCTGAGGGAAACTATCAGACAAAAGTATTCTTTGTTAGAAAAAAACCATCACAGTGGCTATGCTGCATGTTTTTCACATCACTAGGCAGATAGGTGGTACCAGGAAATGCTGGTCCTCAATTTCTCATGATCCCATGGGGAGGGCACTCAGCACAATTTCATTTTTCCTATGCCATTGCATTTTTATTTTAATAGATGTCCACCAGTTCCAGAAGTTGATGAAAATTAGAGCATCTGAGTAAGTCAGTACTCCCAAGAACTAGCACTGTGTAAGCAGAACAGATGGCCAGTCCTCCGACTTTGGATGTACATTCCCCTGACGGCATGAAATGGAAGCTGCAGCACAAGGAAAGTGAGGTATTGGGCTTTTATTAGCTTTATTAGGTGACTGGCAATTTGCTGGAAGACAGGCTATTTCTGGCTGCCATGTGTGCTGCTGCTTATGCCTACATTGGAGATGAAATTGCGGAAAGATGTGAAAACTGTCATGATGAAGCAGATGACAGAAGGATGAAAGTCACTGGTTGAGATAGATTACAATGGAGTCATTTTCAGTTGACTATTGAAAGACATTTCTATCAGCAATGGGGATGAGTGGACACATTCTGCTCTATGACAAAATAACCAATTATTTCTATACAAAGAAGTGGTATTATACAAGTAGCAATGAATGATATATAAAGAGTTATTATGGGTTTCTTACATTTGAATGTGTAGATGACAAGCTGTAGATAGATATACATATAAAGAAATAATATGTAGACAGGCAATCAGCTGTCAAGACTTGAGTGCCTTGGTACCTCTCATTAAATATAGGGCTAAAGGCAAATCTTCTCCCAACTTTTGTATTATTGCAACAAAAATGATGGAAAAATAAACAGAGCCCTGCCTTAGCTTTGTGCATCTCTGGTCAGTAACAGGCTTTTCACAAAACCTGTCAACATCTCTGCAGAAAGACAACTGAAAATTGTGGGTGCACTGTTTATTACATGATTAAAATGTCTCTATTTCCAATGCACTTATATTGCACGAATCGCCTATTCTCTGACATATTACCTGAACCCCACACACTTGGATAATTTTTGTATCCTAAACTTAACAAAAAACAGATAAAAAGTTGCTGCTGTGACATTTGTATCTTTCTGTCCATGTAGCAGGGGTCAGTTGGGGTCTTTGCAAAGATGCTGAACTATGTAAGCGTAATCACCATCTCATGGGGTGGCTCAACTTTGCAAAGCAGGACGACATTTGTTGTTGATGCTCCTTATTGCTTCATTTCACCTTGCACTTAACTTACAGCTTGAGCTCACTGAAGTATTTGCTTTCTCCGGGAAATCACTTCATATTCTGCATGTGAGCTGGCCATACCATGTACCGCTGGGGGCGGAACAATGTTTATATGTGGAAAGAATACTTTTTTCTGTAAATAACGAAGGTATTGCAATATCTACCTTATTCCTCAAAAATATGTTACATTGATAATATAAAGTACTGCAGAGGGGCAACATGGTAACAGTAACTCCATATTAACATTCCTATCTGGCATGTTGTCCAATTTCCTTTAATAAACTAAAACGCGTGTTAACTCACCTTGACGCATAGTGCTATCTACACAAGTTATTTACATGAAACTCTGATTTCTAATTTCTAAAGTCTTCTGATGGTTTTAACATCTATTCACTCTAAAAACTGTATACTTTAAATTAAAAGCTTTAGGAGTTAAGCTGCTCTGCTATATTTTTAGAAAGAATGACTAAATCTTCCTCCAGTGCTCACATTAAAGTTGTGTGGACATATGAAATAATGAATGATGGTTTATATTGTCTTCCACACATGGTACTTGGCAACAATATGGCAGGTTAATGTCTTTAAGGCTAGGAAAGTGAGAAATAAGAGTGCCCCTGGGAGCGCTTCCAGATACAGTCACAACACACATTCCCAATAGGACCGGGGTCAGTTAATTTCATAAAGATCATATATAACCCAGGCGTTTTCCTGCCAGCTATTCTGCATTCAAAAATTATTACATCTATTCCTAACCACAATAATCCATTATGAAAGCCAACCCCTGCTTTGCAGACTCAGCACATTATTGGATCGCCTGAATTGCTGCAAACGCCGTGAAAACATCCTTAAGGGTTTGATCCTTTCCTAAACTGGTACAAAAGCTTCCATTATTTCTGGAAGCACAGGATAAAGCCCTAGTTTTGTGTTTGTGGGCCCCTATTCAGACTATGAGAGGTGCAGTGCACAACGCCCCAAGTTTCGATCATTACAATCTATTTTGGTATCCGTAGCCCAAGGGTGTAAAGAATACTAGAGCATGTCTCTTGAAATAAAAAGAGAGCAATAAAGCTGACAGAAGAGCTGGAAAACATTGCTTACAAGGAAAGAGTGGACTGGGAATGTTTAGTCCAGACAGCTATAACAGCCTTAAGCTACACAAGATGACTTTGTTGACTGCCCTTCTCTTTGTAGTTCTCCATATCCACTGCTGATGGGCAGGAAAGAGCAGGCTTGGATTGCAGAGAGGAGATTGAAAACTAGTTAAAAATCAACAACTGGCTGCTGTTAGAGTTCAGCACTGGCAGCACAAGACTGGATCAACATGAGGCGTTCTCAATTTGCCATTATGGCAAGAGATGGGGAATGGACAGCAAGGGGACTAACTTGGGCAAGTATCTGTTAGAAATGGGATAGTTCAAACCTGCTTTGAGATCAGGCTTATGTGTCCTCTAGAAACTCTTTCCTTCCCCATTTAAGTGTAGCTGGAAGATTCCTGCAGTTCCTCTAGGCATAGATGATTTTGTGACTGCTCAAAGGCAACAGCATTTCTCCCAGGGCCTGTCTCACCCATCTGCAGGGGATATATGGGCTGTATTAACTATTCCCATACTATTCAAAAAAGTAATTAAAGTACAGCATTAAGTACATCCTCCCTCAGTTTCTTAATAAAAATGGTTGTGGTAGAAGCAAACTGTTAGGTACTCAGAGGTCCGTGGGACAGTCTGAAATTAAAATGCTTTACAGATTTGCCTCCTCCTTATTCCAATCCACAATAATTTTCAGTCTCCCCTGTTGTTTATAAGCCTCCATAACCACACTCTCTCCATCCCAATGAAAACAACCACAGCACATGCACAGTTCTCGCAGCATGTGTATTTTTTGCCCGTGTGCAGATTATGATCTGGGTACTTGCCAGAGTGCTGACATTCCAATATCTATCACATTCCGCTTGTTCTGTCCCTCTGAAGTGCTCACATTTGGATGGAATTATGATCTAGGTATTTTGGTTTGCACCATCACTTATTTTAGAGAGACATCCAAAGAAGGGGGGGAAATGAAAGAGAAAATTACTGGTTTTATTTGGAGCACCTCACTGGAGCAGACAGTGCTCTTTCTTGATTTACCTGCTTCTCCTGACCTGGTTTGCAATTTCATTATTTACTCCTGATATGATACTACATAATATAACACTATCATGATATAATACATTAATAGACACAACAAAATCCAGATGGAGACATATAGCAGTCAGAAAACTAACCACTGAGAGTCTCTGGGTGGCCACAAGCTAGTGGGATTGACACAAGACCAGTGGAATGAGTTTTGTGACCCTGTTACACAGATCGGAATAAGTGCTACAGATTGCTTTGGTTCTAGAACTCTTTCTGGTATTCATGTACACACAAAGGTACAGAGACAGGTATTTCACAGTTCTCTCATTGCAGCAAGCTGAAGCTTCTCAGCTGGTGCTTCAGATTAAAGAGTTATTAAGGACAGAGCAGTATGGATGTTTGAAATAGTACTAATGCTGAGAGACAGTCGTATACTCTGTATTGTAAGTACTTAAATTGTAATATGTTGCAAGTATACCCTGTATTTGAGAGGAAAATTGTTGGCTGAACTACAGTCTGCTGAAGCCTGATGTCAGATAAGAGAGTAGTATATCAGGTATCAGATGTAATTAGACTTCTTAGAGTAAGCTGTATTCACATGATTCCGTGATTCAAAACAATGCAGTGCTGCTGTGGATATACTGAACTGCAGGTGCCTGGGCACCCTTATTATTTCTTGTCATTGAGACAAATGCTTTTCTTTTTAATTATGGCAGAGAACTGTCAGAAGAATGCGTCAGACAAAAGGTAAGGATTAGTTTTCTCTTGCTTAATGAGTGCTGTTGCCAGTGTCAGGTATACAGAAAACCAATCCACATGCAATGCGGTCACCAGAAGTTACCAGCAACCTAAGACAGCTCACTGCCCTATAAAGACAGGCTATAACACAGCAGCTTTAGTATTTTACAGTGCTGGCACTGGTTGTCTCTTTCCCTGCTTATGCAGCTGGAGTTTGCCCCTACATCTGCTTTTCCTTTTTCCTGTACAGATCTTTTCTTAAGCAGACAATAACAGTGAAAAAGATAACCCATTCTCCCCAGTTTCAAACAAAAATTAGCACTGAAAAACATATTCTTAGGTTATTGCAAAGGCTGAGTATTATAGCTGCCGCGTAAAAAGACGGCAACACTGTTCAGAACTCTGAATTCAGACCAGAAACTGGGTTTCATTATGCCACTTATTATAAGAGGAATATGAGAAATACGTTGTAACAGTTTGCTGAACTTTGCGAAACAGATCAACTTAGTTAATGAACTTTCCCCTTGCTCACTATTCTGCTGTTCCTAAGATGGCTAGAGCATCATTGCAAATCACCAAGCACTATAAATCAGAATAAAAGCATCAATAAAGTTTACTTCCCCTCTGAACATTTAACCCCACCCCCCACCCCCCCCCCCCGAAGAGGGTGGCAGCTTGACTAATATCCATGCTTGGAACAACAACCTGTCTCTGAAGTGTGTCATTATTAAAGTCCTTCTTGCACTGAACAACAGCTTTAGATAAGAAGAAATTTTCTAGTGAACTACAACATCAATTAACTTGGTTCTAACCCTCAATGTAATAATATACCAGATGACACTTTTTTAATAAAGTTACTAAATATGTTTTAAAATTTAAAACTTATGACCAATTTGTCCTGAGTCTTAAAGAGAAACAGCCCCAAAAACTACATAATAAAAAACACTTGGAATATTTAAAAGTTCTTCAAAATGGCTTCTGGTTGGGTGCAGTGCAGGGTCCTGGAGGAGCTGGCTCATACCTGCATTGACCACAGTGTGCTCAAGGCATCTCCACAGGGGTCCCTGGTAGGGATAAAGCAAGAGGAGCACACTAAAAAGCATACCATCAACCTAATGAAGCTAGGTGGGAGAGAGATCTGGCAAGTGAAATATCGCCTTCTACACATTTTGGGCAACGAGGTGAAAAATGGCAAGAACACAACAATGAAGTGAGACTGTGCCCTCGTCAAGAAAACCCATCCAAAGAGCACCACAAAGTCACCTCCAGTTTCTCAGTGCTCCTGAAGTCAACAAAAGTTTTCCATTGGCTTTTCTGGGCTTATGCTTTAAAAAATGCATATATGCATAACACATTCGCATGTGACATACACATTGTCACATCACCTTAGACACTAAGGCCTGCATGACTAACACTCCTTACAGCTAAGCAAACATCACGTATTAGTACAGTCTTTAAAATGTTGTGACTGTTTTGCTTAGCAAGTCTGTAGCAGTTAGACCCAGGCTCATGACAGTGTGAGAGATGGGCAGAAGTACATGTTCCTTTTCATTCTTTTCAGGCACAGATATAATCCTGAAGATATTAAAAAATTCATGATATTAAATATTTAAATTCTTCAACCCTGCTGGCCTGGATACTCCTACATTCACTAAAAAAGTGAGAAAAAAGAGAGTTCTAACATATGCAAAAAACATACATAAAATGTTAAACAGAAAAAAGAATGTTTGATCAGCAAACGCAGGTGAGTAGCTGGGAAATAAAAGCTTCAGTGGAATGGTGATAAAGCATTCCGTATGAAAAACAGGTGAATATATAACAAAGGCATGACAATAAGAAATTACTTCCTTCACTATCCAGTGGCACACAGAGAACTAAGGGTCAGGGTCAATAAATTTTACATGTTTAAAGGGTTATATTTAAAACTTAGACCCAGATTTTATTCTAGAAGTCTTTAAACTACAGGGTCATGCAGTCACATGCCAGAGGCCTGCTGAATTTTATCAACAACACATACTTTCCTTTCTTGGAATATGCAAGCCTGGGGCTGGAAGGCATTCGTTAAGCTCACAGACAGGCAGCAGGCCAGTCACATTTGTGTTTGACTGCAGGGCAGACCTACTGGAAGTATAAAGATATAGATCCTCAGATGAGATAGTTTTCCATTTGCTTTTAATAACTTACAGAAAATAGAAGGGGAGAGACAGTTGTGAAACCAGGCATTAAAACCAGATACTAATGGAGAGCCCAGGTATGGACAGCCCTCCTTGATGGGAGTTTCAAAGCCAGGCGCTGGGGATGGCCACATCCCAGGAGCAGGGATTAAACCAGACTTCATAGAACTTGCAGGTTTCAGATAAGGGAGTTCATGCTTACTAAGAAAACTTCCCTTCTCTCAACAAAGGCTATTATCAAGACTTGATGGGCTGACCTTCAACAGGGATCACTTTATGAAAAACATTTTTAGAACCGCTAGGCTGATTTCAAAATGACCTCTTCTCTTTAGTTATTTATTAACTGAGACATCCAGGTCCCATCTCCCACTTGATTTTTACTGCTCTGCCTTTGTTTTCCAGAAACATGTGAGCCAGAATTTTCCACAAATCCATGAAAAAAATGTTGGTGTTGGTATTGGTATGCTGAATATAGAAAACAGATGAGCAAACATCTTCCAGATACGTGCTGAAAACTGAAGTAATAAAGCTAATCCGACTCTGAAAACATAAAGACACAAAAAAGCCAAGCAAATAAGAGGCTCTTCTAACCTTGACATTTTTACTTTCAAATGCAAACCCAAAGCATTCAAAACAACTGGAGCATTGCTTTCATTTCCAGACATGATAGCTGGAAATGATGATGCTGAATTAATACATAGGTTGCATTTGAAAGGCTTTGCTCTAATGTTAGGCCTTTGAATACAATTTTCTTTTCCTATTTCTTTCTCCCACTCCTTCTCTATAATCCTGGAGTGTACGGGGTACTTTAATCCTTTAGATTTTCAAGGTTTTATTTGCCTTGGCACAGCTGAAACCATAGCAGCTGGCCACTTTACTGAAATACCAAGAATTGGTACTATTACTCATTACACTGTGACCAGCAACAAGAATTCAGAGCTCGTAGGCAAGAATTAATCAGGAGCAAACCATTTTCCAGAATGGTTGAGAAAGAGAGTTCTTTGAATTTGAATTCACTAGAAGCAAATTGCCCCAAGTTATGAAATTTCAGAAATCGTTTAATATGAACCTGACACATGATTCCTGGAATTTTCATAACAAGCCCTTAAATCTAAATATTCAGCAATTTCAAATCAAATGTATTTTAGGAAATGTTTAGAGTGCCAAAATTATGCAACATTGTAAAATGTACAAAGTAATTTGCATGCAGACACAGTTACTTTGAATATGGTGATTCTTTTTTCCTATGCACCACCCCCAGGTGCCAGTTGCTTCCCATTTGCACTCATGTTGCAGCAGGGTACCCATGTACTGTGTGAGAGCAAAAAGCCGGGGCAAGGAGGGACGACTGGTCTCTCTATCAGTGTGAATGCTACTCGTTACCTGCATGAGGGTTTTTGTTCTTTTGCCTAATTTTGTCTGCTGGAATTGCTTTTGCTCTGACCAGTCTGGCATAGGCAGGAAATCAGCTTTTGTCAAACAACAGACTGATCTTGTAAAACGAATAGGATAAGTAGTATCCTGAAAAGCAGCTACAATCGCGGCAAGCAGCCACATGTTCAGCTCTGACCCCACTGGAACACGATGGCAGGAACCTGAACCATTGGGCAGAGCTTTGTCTGTCAACACAGCTAGTTAGCATAAACAGAAACATAAAAAAAAAGGGGAGGAGGGGGAGAAGTGATTCCCACCATTGCTCTTTGATGGGTTTATGCATGTTTTGAACCCAGGAGTGCTCTGCAGAGAGGTATGTGGAAGGTGCGTCTCATTTCTGGGTCCCCATGGGACTTGGGCATGGGATAAAGAAGCAGAAGCAAAGCACTGTGCTCCTAAAGAGACTCAAGAACTCAAGTTGCTACAGAAGGCAGCTCCCTCCAAAGCAGGATAGAAACTGATTGTGGGGGTTTAGGGTTGTAAATCCACCGCCCACCATTCATTTGCCCCCATCTCAGTCTCATTTTCAGTACCAGTAGCATCCTTTTCCTACTCTAGCTCTGCCTACTGTACAGACTGCAGGAGAACTTCCACACTCCTTGATCCAAGGTATTCCCTCTGACTGACTGTGATACTACACTGCAGCAAGGTATGGCAACTTTGGGGCTCCTCCTTGTGCCATGGCTCCTGAGGAAGGAAAACTGCATGTGGGGTAACGGGTTCAAACTTAAACAGGGGAAGATTAGATTGGATATGAGGAAGAAATTGTTCACTGTGAGGGTGGTGAGGCACTGGAATGGGTTGCCCAGGGAAGCTGTGAATGCTCCATCGCTGGTGGTGTTCAAGCTCATGTTGGACAGAGCCTTGGGTGACATGGTCTAGGAAGAGGTGTCCCTGCCCATAGCAGGGGGGTTGGAACTAGAACTAGATGACCTTAAGGCCCTTTCCAACCCTAACTATTCTATGATTCTATGTGCAGGAGGTACAATGTGTTCTACACTGGGTTCATGGTCTGGATAGCGAGGGAATGAGGACCCTGGAGTTCACCAGTGGTCACTCCAATAGGCAATGAAGGATGTAATTGCTGCCCCTCTATCCTTTATAGAAAAAATGGGGATAAGAGTTCCTTGCCCGTACTGAGAATGCAAAGGTATTTACATTAAAACTGGCGAGACACTCAGATCCTGTGATAATGGATAGGTGATAACGGGTGCAATAAGGATGCTGGGGAGGGATTCTTTATTAGGGACTATTATGATAGGACAAAGGGTAATGGGTTCAAACTTAAACAGGGGAAGTTTAGATTGGATATAAGGAAGAAGTTCTTTACTGTAAGGGTGCTGAGGCCCTGGAATGGGCTGCCCAGGGAAGCTGGGAATGCTCCATCCCTTGTGGTGTTCTAGGCCAGGCTGGACTGAGCCTTGAGTGGCATAGTTTAGTGGGAGGTGACCCTGCGGAACTAGATGATCTTAAGGTCCTCTCCAACCCTATTCTATGATTCTATAATGGACCCATGCAAGCAAGTTAGACCAAAAGAATGTAATTCCTAGGGAGTTCTTTCTCTTTACTTCCTTTTCTATCAAAGACAAGCTTTAGCTTCACACAGCCAGGTTGTTCCCTCGTACCTTCTACACAATTTTCAAACACTTCCCACACTCTGCTCCAGGGAGACTTCACACAGGAAACCAAAAGGGGTGAGGAGCCACGTTACGCAATTCTCTTTCCTCACCTTTCCTTAGACAAAATGCTTAATATGAGTGCAATCTGCCAATGTCACCCACATGACAGTGCTCAGCATCTGTGTGGCCATATGATTGCTTAATCTGCCTGTTTCATAAGATAATTACTAAATGAGACATTAATATTAGCTATAAGCCAGAACCTCACTGATTGCAGTGGCTGGGGTTTTGCAGGCATGCTTAAACCACTTAAGTTCAGACATAATTTTGCAAGGAACTTTGAACACTTCATTGAACATGGAAGGTGAAAGGACAAAACAAGCACTGAGCCTGAAGTCTGCTGCTTGTGAGCTCCGAGTCCACAGTCCGTACAATCCCTGTGATTGTTTGCATCAGAGAAGGCAGTGTGAATAATTCATCAGCCATTTAAATAACTTACCCTTCATTTCTCTAGCTAATAGAAGAGCATTAGTTCTCTCAAAATAACTGTGTTGAAACAGCAAATGTTGTGGAACACGTTAAATTTCTTTACGGGAAATTATTCTGAATTATATGCAGAATATTATTGCATATCAGTCCAGCAGAAATATTAAAGAGAAAGCTCCTCATTCCTGTCTAGTGAGAGCTCAAAGATTTCTTAAAGGAGCCAGAGCAGTGATTTTGCCTCCTGAATTTCTCAAGATTAGGTAGGACATATATTCATCGTTTGTGACATGTCTATATCCTACCTTGTGTGTGCAAACATATATTTATTTACACACACAAATATGTTCAATACATGTCATAGGAATTAAGAAAATAAAGTTATGTAGTGTTACATAGTAGAAGTAAACAACAGTTCCTATAAAACATGCATGAAAATGATCCATACAAAAATGGCTGTGAGGTAATGTTCTTTGTACATCATCTTCTGCATATACACTGCATGAAAAGAGAAACTTCTGAAACAACGTAGATATGAGTATTTGTCATGTTTCTCTCTCAGTAAATAACTGATCCTTGCCAATGCAGGAAATAATGCACTTCCATTATTACCAAAATGCTTCAGTACTTGTTTTCTTTGGCTGTATTTTGTGACTGCTACCAAACCCCAGGGCTACTCTCCTGCAAAGCCAGTGGCTGTGACCAGATACCGTGCGATGCTGTTGTGCTGACAGGTTGTGAAGGAAGCCACAGTCTCCGGTTTCAGAAGCACAAATGCAGGCAGGATGGATACAAGGCCAAGGCAGAACAACAAGATCGTCTGCTAGGCAAACAACAGCAAACAGGCCGATCACAAAACAAACATGATACCATTGAAGAGATGGGCTCTTTGACAACAGGTTCTAAACTTCCTCTCCTAGAATGATTCTGTCCATGACTGAGTCAGTGGTTTTTATGATGATCTCCCTCGACTCATGACCCAAGAGAAGACTTTAATCAAACCACTGCTGTTTCTTAAACCATTAATAAGGTATTTGACAGTACCAGGACTGTATATTGAAAGGAAGATTAACAGCCTTTGGGAAGAGAGTTATTTTCCTTTATTAAATGTCAGAGAAGAACAGTTCCAAAACCTGAGTAAAACTAAGACTTACCAGTGAAGAAAACTATTCCCACCATAGTAGCTCCACTGATTCAAAAAAATTCACTGCACAGCATGTTTTAACAGGCATCTGTGGGCATTTTAACAGGCATCTCACATTTCTGATATCTCCCCTAGGTACTTGCTGTCATGGGTTCAGCAGTGGCGGTCATTTTTCTCTTTCTTGGTGGCTGGTGCAGGGCTGTGTTTTTGATTTTGGGCCTGGGAGCAGCGCTGATGACACCAGTGTTTGTAGTTGCTGCTTGGCAGTGTTTTGGTTTGACCAGGGACTTTTCTGGGCCTCGTGCTCTGCCAGGAAGGAGGGGAGAGCTGAGAGGAAGCAGAGACAGGACACCTGACCCAAACTGACCAAAGAGGTTATTCCATACCACAGCACGTCATGCCCAGGATGTGAAGTCAGGGGGTGGAGACCCGGAAGGGTGTGGTGGTGGTCTGGGGGTGCACGGCATGGTCAGGTTTTTGGTACTGGGGGGGGGGTTTGCTGCTGGGGGGTGCACTGGCTGGGTCGGGCTCGGTGAGCAGTTGTATTCTCTTTCCTTGTATTTCTCTTGTATTATTACTGGTGGTCGCAGTAGTGATTTGTGTTATACCTTAGTTACAAAACTGTTCTTATCTCAACCTGTGCGAGTTGCATTCTTTTAATTCTCCTCCCCATACCCCGGGACTGGGGGAAGAAAGAGGGGTGTGAGTGAGAGAGTAAAACTTCGTGAGTTATTAGCCTGGGTGAGGCTTAAACCACGACACTTGCCCAAGAGACAAGGCCCATCTTTCCTCAGAGGGGGGACCATTCTGCTGCCAGCATAACCCGTGTGGACAGCTGGTGCAGCTCAGTGTTTGATTGCTTCCCAAATGCTTTGGAAGCATTCCCACTCTGTTCCTGCTGGATAACTCACTGGATTTGGTCACTTCAGGAGCCCCTCTTTCCCACTCTGGTTGTCTGTCATAAGTCAGAATGACCCAGAACGAACTTTAATAACAGATAAGTAAGAAACAAATTTTCCTTTAAAATAGTAAAATTACCATCAGTGAAACCAAACCGCAAAAGCAGGAAGTAATTAAAAATGTTAGCTTGATAATATCATTTTCTTTAGATGCTATCTATGACAACATTAATGGCAGAAATACAGATGATAGAGGTTCACTCACAAATGTTAAGGGTAATCCCATGGAATAAGATAACTTTATTCTGGAGGGGATAAAATCAGATGCTGGAATGAAGTTACAACTGGAAACGATTTCATAAAATCACAACATAACTTGCTCCCCTGTGCAAGGTGTCAGACAAAGTCAGACACTGGCAGAAATCATGTGTCTATATTCCTGACCAGATGAGGCAACAAATAAATGGGCAAAAACTAAAGGTCACGTTAATCAGCACTAGGCGACATCATCTGAAATACTCCCATATAGAAGTGATCATGATATTGATATCTAAACCCCAGAAATATTCAAGCAAAAAGTCATGGTTTATTATTCTTCAATATGTGCCTTTGTTGTACCTCCAGTGTGGGCCACACATTCCAGACTGCAACTTCAAATACACGAGTGGACTTATTCCTTACTCATACAGGCATTAAAGCATTAATGTCCCTTAAAAAAAATAAATGCTAAAAGCCAGGTTATCAGAGGCATTTGTAGTCCCTATCATTTCCATATTCAGCATTCTTACAGGACAAATATGGAGCTGAAAGAACAATATGGAATGTAAATTCAAGGCAGAAATACCGGGACCCTTGAAAAATCACCTTTACAAGAACTATGAAATTGGCTTTCAAAAATGAAGAATATTAATTGTCATTCTGTAGTTAGTTTGGATGAGAGTTTAGTCCCTGGTCAGACTCCTTAAAATGAACACACTTCCCAGAAGAGAAAGGTTCAGCAGTGAACACCAGTGTGAAAAACAAATACTGGTGGCACTAGTGTAAACCCAGTACTCCCTGCTTCACTATGGAGAGAGTTTGAGTTGGGAGAAGTAAAGAACATCTTAGACAATTAAATGAGGCTGGAATTTCCTCCAAAACTAATGGTCTTCTTATTTCTTTGCTGAGGAGCTCCTAGAGTTTCCCAGTAGAACTAGCCCTTTATGTTCCAGGTCTTGTGCAGACACATACTGAGAGATCAGTCATCTCCCAGAGCCTTTAAATCTACAGACAGAAGTAACATCATCAGTCTACAGACAAGGAACCAAAGTACAAAGGGTTGGATCTTTATCTAAGTCCCTGCCTGAAGAGCAGGAGCCTCCTGCCTCTTTCTTAAGCCCAAACATGCTAGCTGATATCCTCAGGTAACACAGGAAAACTGTGCCACAATTTAAGCACTGAAGGATTAAAATTAGGTTTCTGTTCACCCACCCAACAGGACAAATAAACATCATAGCAGGTAACTGCTTTAAGATGAAGAAACTATAGGAAATGTCTCATGTATTCCCACACCTTATCTAACCACAAATGAATTCAACTTTTTTTTTATTCCTCTTTTCTTTATTTGAAACATATAAACATTATTTGAAACACATGCTACAAGGAATAGCAAAAACATCAGTTTCCTGTCAATTACGTATTGAACTGTGAGGCACCTAACAAGGGAGGTTATGGATTCTTCATAAAAAAAAGAACAAACATAATAATACAAAAAAACTTTGAATTTTTTTAAGCATAATGTCATGAAAGTGCTAATAATAAAAGAACTTTCAGGGGGGCTCTCATGAATATATAATCTTAAAGGAGTGAGTCATGAGATTGTTTTTTTTTAAGAGTCCCCATTCATACTTAATGATATAACTCGTAGTAAAAGCAAAACAATGGATAGATTCTATTTTTGTCTTTAGGTCAGCTTAAACAAAATTAACTGTAGCCAAGTATATCAGAAGAAAGGAAATAAAACATTTGCTGATGTTGACATGCCCTCCACAACCTTGTCCTGTGTGGTCCATAATATATAATATTCCTGAATCCAGGAATATGCAGGGCAGTAGGGCTAGGTTTGATGGTCACAAGCACTGTACATGCCAACAACATTAAATGTACAATTAGCAAATCAGCATTCTGTATTTTGGGCATGGTTGGATCAGTAATTAAAAATTGATATTTAAAAACTTGAATTTATTGGCAATTCAAGGATATGGGAATGTTTGCATCTTCATATCTCCTCTCCAACCAAAAGAGTTTGCCCCTTATAACAAATTCACCCCAGCTTCCATATACTGGCATATAAAATCAAACAACTTATTGAACAAACACTAAGTTTTTCACAGAACATTTTATTAGAATTGCAAATGTAATGACATTAAGCTCTTTCTAAAGCAAGGTATCTTGAAGACTACTGAATCTTTTATTATGATGTGCAGCTTCTGACTACTTGACTGCAATCTGCTTTTACTCTGTACACCCTAGGAAAGATACATGGTGTGATTCTTACAAGACAAAGCATCAGAAAAGCAAGGAATTATCGCTGGAATTTATTATTAAACGATGAAATTCAAACACAACCATTAGCCACTGAAGTCCACTGTAAATAGATTCTGGAAGGGACTACAATTCAAAGGACTCATTAGCTTAAGATGTGCTAATGTCAGGCAAAGACTCTTAATGCCTGAAGTGAATTTAAAGTTGGTGATCTGAAGGATACTAACACTGCTCCTCCACAGACTTTTCTGCATATGATCTATGGCTCAGCATTAATTTACTGGTGTCTAAAACATTCAGCTTCGGCCTTGGCCTTAAAACATACGGCTTTTCTTCCTTGAACAAGTGCTGACAGATTCTGCTTATCATGTCCATATGAATATTTTTTACTCACAGTTAACAGCACAGGATCCATTATGACTGAAATGAACAGAATAATCCTGGGACAGAAGCAAACAAGATTTGGCCCTGAAATTATATGTATCAGGCACTTGGTCAGTTATTAACAATAACAGGAATTCACTCCAGAATCTCTCAGTAAGAGACCCAATTTTGCCCCTACAGTAGATATTTTCATACAATAAAGAAGTCCAAAAATACCCACAGTGCCTGGCTTAGTCTGTTGTATCCATTTCAAGGGTGAGCTCCCTGAGACAACAACCATCTGTTTGTCCTGTGTTTTTACCAAACAAGAGGGTGTTCAAGTCTATTCCTTGGACTCTTCAGCTCTGCTACAGCACCACTAATGACAAGTAATAGCAAAACCAATCTTGTCTCAGATACCAGACAGCCAACATTGATTTCTAGAAAATATTAATGCAACAAAACATTGGGAAATCATAGAGCCATAATACAGCAAAGCTATCAAAGAAAGTACACGGCAAGGTAGATGTGCTTCAGAGACTGTTGTATTCCCATACCCTGAAACACTTCTTCCTGTGAATTGGAATATAAATTATAGTATCAGTTCACACAAAAATAACACCACTTCTGTAACAGTAAAGTAATTATGGGCACTACCAAAATGTGAACCTGGAATCTACAAGTCCTTCCAAAGCCCTGAAGCTTGCCAAAATATGTAACACAAATCTTCACAGAGCTATTTCTTAAAATTAAGATCTCATTCTAAACCCAGGATACCAATTCTGTTTTTTTCCAGTCAGTTTTAGTTCTTTCCTTGTCATTTCATTGGTAATGAAGAATGTATAGCCAGAGCTATGCTGTCTGTACCCTTGGGTCCCCTTCTTCAGCAAGCTCTGCTTGAAGCTAATGACTAGTTCTGTTGACAATGCACACAAAGGAAGATGATTTGGTTGCTTTTCAGCTAGTAGGATTGCTCTCCTCCAGGTGGAGGAGAGCATCACCATCAGTAGTAAAAGCAGAGGTTCTGCCTCTGTGGTCAAGCAGGGAGTCAGAGATGCTGAGTAAAGCAGTACAATTTTTCCCTTAGTCATTGTTCAGAGTAGACTGTGCTTTCAATAGATACCCTCCGTTAACCTTGTGTTTAGATGACAGTACCTCATGTACTCTCCCTGTTTTTATCTGCTGGTGCATTTACAGAAGAAAGTAGTAAGCATCTGTGTTTAATTTACAAGCTTTTGCAGTAGCACGTGATCAGGAGGGCTGGAGGAGAATACAAGCAACAATACACTATAGTCTCACCTAATGAATAAAATGATGTACCTACCATATTGCCTGATTCCATCAACATGGACTGATACACCGAGATTACTCCTCAGAGGAAACAGGCTGGTCAACGTTCCTCTGAAAAGGACAAGTACTGCAGTAGCAGTACAAAATGGCAGCACCAACAAACCATAGCAGCAATCGGAGTGTGGAGGGTTATGAAAACTCATTAGGTATATGATTAGGAACCAGGGAGCTGAAGGAGCCCATCAGGAGAGATGTCAGAAAAAGCTTTCTGATACTTCCGCTGCCTGTATCACTTTATGAGCTCATGACAAATTGGGTTATTTCATCCTAATCAAAATATTTTCCTATTTCTAATCCCCTCAGCAGATTAAATACTGCTAGAAGGAAAATTGATGCCTGTGCACAAAGCCTGGACTCATTCATTTAGTTTAGTTGTCAATTTGAGTTCATGAAGGCTGAAAGACAGTCCCTTTTGGACAGTTATATCCCCAGTAGAGAAGGATGAGCAACATAAGAGACTCAGCCTTTCCAAGACCTCTATCACCCTTTAGTAGCTTCTTGCTTTCTGCTATGTAAATAAATAGCCTGAATGAACACATGTGAAATTAGCCTTCTTTGTTAAGTGAGATGGACCTTCGACAAGTGCTGCCATTTACTTAGATCCTTCTACATCATTATTAAATAGGGAAGTTCTAAATAGTTACATCTTGGAGACAAGATTTGTCCTGGGCACAGTTTGTGAACAAAATCATAGAAGCACAGAATGGTTTGGGTTGGAAGGGACCTTAAAGAAGCACAGAATGGTTTGGGTTGGAAGGGATCTTAAAGATCATCTAGTTCCAATCCCCTGCCACAGACAGGCAAGCGTCAATGTAAAATGTGAATCTGTACACTAATAAAAAGACCAGAGACTTACTGTTTCTAGAGCCCATGTCTAACCCAATGAGTTTTCACTAAGGGTAAAGACTAACTAAATATGATGATAATTTCTTCTTACCTTAAGAAAAGGGGTGCATGGTGACTTGTTAATTCTGTTTTTCCAAGTGAAATAGTTAAAATGAACTACAGGAATTCTGACTTCTATACATGAAGAAATATTACAGCCACAATGAGCCTCCAAATTCTCTTTTCTGTCTCGTTTATGTGCCATTCATTTATATGCAACACAAGTGCCTGGTTATTTCCCAAGCAAGCAATAAGAGACCAAGCGGTAATTAAGTTACCTCACTCAAACGTCAGGTTTATTTTGAGCCATGGTAATATCTCAGCATCTCACATACCTTTCATGTCCTGTTTAATTATCAAAGGAGCAATGAAAAGGAGCACAGGAGTGAGGTGTAGATGAATATGAATTATTTAAAGGAACTAAGAAGAAAGCACTGCAGAAACAGGAGTATCCATCATTTAAGCTCTATGTAAGAGGGTCTACAGCGCAAAAGAGAGCAGGGAATGTGAAAATGCTCTGACTGGTGTTTACACTCCTAATAGAGAGTAGTGGGTGCTGGAGTTTCCACACTACCTGCCTCTCTGCTGTATGGGGAAGACCAATACTGGGGGAGTACCCAATAGTACCCATCACATGCAGCCGGCTTCTACAAGGCTACTTCTGCCATCTCAACTTCAGGAAGTAATTCAGCGAAGGACTGGGGGATAGTGGCATCTTCCAATGCCTTCTCCCTGTCTCACCAGCCTTTCAGGACCATTACTGTTACAGTTTACAGAAGCGCATCATTGCCCTTGACCCGGTGGTAAAAGTTAATTCAAACATTCCCTCCTGCTTACATCGAGGGCTTGCACTCATCCAGACTAGTTTCACCGGAGAAATTCCCCTTTTTATTTAAAACTTCTTCTATTGTCTAGCCCAGGCTTTCAGACTGAAACTTTCTGTCTTCACCTGAACCACTCAACGCAGAATTTCATTTCCTTTCATGCTAATACCTATTGAACAACTGTCGATGGTTGTCAAGTCACTGATAAACACTTAAATTCTTATTTCCTTTTTTCTTTTTTTTGCCTTTTTTCATAAGACAAAACTTCTATGTCTTCAGATGACTTTGCTAGCCCCACTCCTTTCAAATTCCTCAAATCTTTTTTAAGCAATAAAATCCAAAGCCCCAGGAACTTAATGCTGAACACTATTTCCATTTCATCCATCTCCACAGCCACATCTTTTTAAATATCTCTACAAGCATCTTTAGATTTAGTTTGGTGGATGGCCTACATGAATGGAATAATTTTATGTCTTGCTTTATGCTGCCCCGTCGCATTATAAAACCGAACAGCATCTCTGCTTTCCAGACACTTGCTTTTCATTGCATTCATCTCTCTTCCTAATTTATTGGCTGCTTTGCTTTAGGTTAGTCCCCCATAGTAGACATATTAGCCTATTTTTCCTCAGGTTGGCTTAGTTTTAATAATGCCTACCATTTTCTCTATTCTTTCTAGTTCCAGCTCTCTATGCATCATAAATGAAGAACTGGACTTGTATGGTAATTCATTTGAACAGTATGATGTTAGAAAAAACAACATCAAGTAATCAATCTCACCAGCAAAAAAATCTCAGACCTTTCCTCACTAGTTTTAAATTATTTAAGAAATAAGTTATAACAGAAAAGGGAGAAAAATCAACAACATTCGGTATTCAAACCCACCTCACCTGCTTAGCAATTCATATTTTAATCTGGCTGTTTGTCACAGTAGCTAATGCAATTTTAACACTGTTTCAGCAAACTGAGAGCATTATTTTATTATTGAGCTATGTAACTTTAGATAATCAGTCTTTCTGGTAACTTACCCACCTATCAAAAGCCGGTCTTCTGCAGCATAGTTGAGGATCAAACTTTAATACCGCGTGTCCTCCTCCCTGGTTGGGATCTTGGTCTCATGTCTTGGTATTATAAATAGGGTTTCTCCTTATAAAACCACAGTAGTTATATTTATTTGATTTATGACTAGGGAACTGAGGCACAGAGGTATTAAGTGATATGCCTGGGATGACAAAGAAAGAATTTTACACCTGTAGGAGATTAACAATGAGCTTCTGGATTGTAACCACAATATTACCTTTTCACTTTCAATACTTCACTGTCCAACTGCAGGCATTGTAGCGTGCACAATAAATAAGGTGTGCGTCTATGTATATAGATACCCACAACCATGTGCACTCCAGGATCAAGGATGCTTATGGACATGCATATTCCCCAAGTGAGTATTCTCCTCAGCATCTGATAAATGTGTTCAGGCTACTTGGAACGTCTGGTGAAGTGTTTCTTCAGTATTCCTTCCTAAAAAAATATGTGACACCTTCTTCTGCCCATTTCCCTCTTCAAATTCTAAAAAGCATATTATTTTCCCTAACACATGGTGGCACAGATACAATTCCCCTGTTACCTATCCCTGTGTTGATAGCTTCAGATAACTTCTCTTTGAAGCAAAGAATTCTCTTTCTTAATCATCTCTTGTTACTGACTGTAGAAACTCATAAAAATGATAATAAAACCCCAACCTCAGCACTCAGATTGCAGTAAAATATCAGATTTTATGTGGCCTTTGGAAGTAGTAGAAGTTGTACCTGTATTCCTGTAACCTGCACCATATATTAGGTACTTGTGGTATTTCAATGATCCTGAGGTGGATCACTGAAATCACTCTTTTAATAACCATCATGAAAATGGTGTGATTCATAAGTGCTTTGGAATTTTGAAAGGAAAAGCACTTGGTAAGAAAAATATTTATCTCCTTTCCAATTTTTATCTCACCCAAGGTTTTACATTGTCAAGATGTTTTCAGCTTCAACAGAAATGTCAAAATGCACAGCCCAAATCTGCCTGCAGAGGCTCATGCTGATATCACCAGGGAGTGCTTGAATTCCCTCAGTTGCTAGGCTCTCAGTGGGGCCAAAAATGCAGATCAGGTTTTTGTTACTGATGGGCATGCAATTAGACAGATGCGCCCTTTGGTTTAGACTCCAGGCAGGGAAGGTTGCATGTATTTCCCCTAGAAAGTTTTGGCCCCTCTTAATGGACCAATGCTCAGAGATGATAGAAAAACTTCTTCCTCAAATGCTCCGTTTGTGGTGGTGCTCCTGGTGAGACTGATCACCGGAACTGCAATCAGAAGGGAATTATTCTCCAGATCAGCTTACGGAAGACTTGAGATCGTTTTCCTCTAAAGCATGAATCTCACATTACCTGGGCATATTTTACTTAATCTCTTGCTATATGGAGAGATAGAGTAGTACTCAGCTCTATGCCACTGCATTCAAATTTCTGTTTCCCCTCTGGCTATGCCACACAACATTTTAATCCCCTTTTAAACCTAAGTGATTCAACCCTAATGCAAAATTCATTGTGATCGACACAGGTATGATTATCCATTTGAAATCAGTCTCCTTGGGTACTGTCCATTAGCAGGTTCAATTTTCCAGAGCAAATGAGTACAGAAAACTCTGGGAAACTTCTCCGAGGTTCAGTATTCATGCTAAAAAAGACTGAAAGGACCCAGAAATTTGTTCATTATCTATCATGAACCTTATTTTACATTTACATAGCAAAGAAAAGCTCTGAATAGCTCATTTGTTTCAGTGGCATTTCACTGAATGAGAAGTGGCCCTTTTGATTTTCATCAAACTCAACAGAAAAAAAAGAAACAACTTTTACAAAGACAAGGATGGAAATAAGGAATAAAACTCTGCCAACAAGACGTGACTCAGTTTTTCAAGACAGTTTATGGCACAACAGGAGCCTGGATCATACTGGGGCTTCTAAGGGTTGGGATGACCTAGCAATATATTAAAAGAGTGCCTACTAAATCAAGGGCACCCATCGCCTGATTTGTCACATATTGCTGGGCAATTGCTGCATTATTCTACTCAAATCAATAATGCTGCAACTTGGTAAGACTTGAATAATGAAGAGGTAAATCTAACCCCTTACTGTCAATTTAATTATCCACAAAAACTAGGTGTTTGGCAAGAAAGGGTATTTCTATTGCTCTATAAAGACAAATTATGAGGAAATAAACAGGAACATGAAGCTAATACTTCTGGACTGAATAAAATGTTAGCATAAATCCTGAAAGTTTACCTTCCTATGTGTAATGTCATAATCAAACAGAGAAAAGGTTAAGCTGTTCTTTATGCCCAGTGAGTAACACAAAGATCTGAAGAGATGTTGAAATTCCATGTAACAGGGCTATCTAAATCTGATTATTTCCATAAGTGTTAACAACCCGTGAAGAAAATAGAAGCATTTAAACTAATTTTTTTCTTTTTTGTGTTAAAATGCTCTTTTCAATTCCATGTCAAGTGTTCTGCAAATAAATGAAAAATTATTTTATTTATCAGAAGAGTTCACATGGCACAAACACAAAGAACCCGGGAAAGGCCAGGTCTGTACACTGAGGTTTAGCAAAGAATTAGCCCTCAGAAGGCTATATACTCAATTAATAAAAGACACAAAACACAATGATTTTGTAATGAAATTGCACCAACTGAAGATTCATCACTGGGCTAATTTCTAAGACAAGGAATGAAGACAGTACAGGTGTTTAAAATTAACTTCCTTCTTTTTATTTTGCTCCTGTTTTCAATGCATTCATATTTCCTTATATAATTATTTTGATTTACACTTTTGTTTCCTGCCTGACTTTAAAAGCCTGAAATGAGTCTTCCATTTTAGATACCAGGCAAGGTAGTTATCTTCGTGTTATATTTAAGCGTTACAAAAAGCCCAGTTGGGAAGGAATGAAGATTGACAGCAGTGCCTTTATTAAATTACATGACTGCTCCCTGCAGAATGACTGGAAGACCTGCAAGCACACACAATTTCAGTGAGCAGTCAACCCCTTTGTGTGATTTCCCATTATATACAGACATCATTGGTCTTGAATATATATATATGTGAGCATACATATATAATCAGTTTTGTCTTTAGCTCTTTTTTGCTATTCTAACACAGAAATACTGTTAGGTAGTGCACATTCAACCCAGAAATGTATAGAATCATAGAATCATAGAATAGTAACGGTTGGACAGGACCTTGAGATCATCCAGTTCCAACACCTCACACTAAACCATGTCGCCCAAGGCTCTGTCCAACCCAGCCCTGAACACAGCCAATGATGGAGTATTCACAACTTCCCTGGGCAACCCATTCCAGTGCCTCACCACCCTCACAGTAAAGAATTTCTTCCTCATATCCAATCTAAACTTCCCCTGTTAAAGTTTGAACCCATTACCCCTTGTCCTCTCACTACAGTCCCTCATGAAGAGTCCCTCCCCAGCATCCCTATAGGCCCCCTTCAGATACTGGAAGGTTGCTCTGAGATCTCCATGCAGCCTTCTCTTCTCCAGGCTCAACAGCCCCAACTTTCTCATCCTGTCTTCATACGGGAGGTGCTCCTGTCCCCTGATCATCCTCATGGCCTCCTCTGGACTTGTTCCAACAGTTCCATGTCCTTTTTATGTTGAGGACACCAGAACTGCACACAGTACTCCAAGTGAGGTCTCAGGAGAGCAGAGTAGAGGGGCAGGATCACCTCCCTCGACCTGCTGGTCACGCTCCTTTTGATGCAGCTCAGGATATGGTTGGTTTTCTGGACTGCAAGCACACACTGAAGACAGCTCATGTTCATTTTCTCATTGACCAACATTAGTACAGCCTAGACCACTCTCCTCGAGTTTCTCAGCATGAAAACATCTCCAGAGATGTGCAGGCCTGTGCAGCCCCCGTGTACATCATCTATCCAAAATCTAGGGGAAAAAAACCTGAACAGGGCAAACATACACATTGTGGTAAAATACCTCCCTTCTGCCCAGCAACCCATGGGTTACTGACTTCCCATGCCAGACGATGGATCGACCTGGTGGACATCCTTGCAAAAATTTGCTCAGTCCTTTTATGACTTTTTTTACTTTTTACACTTTTGGCCACCACAACATCATGTGCCAATAAATTCCACAGTTTTATTATACGGTTTATGAAGAAAAGTGCTTGTTTATGTGTATCTGTATTCTGTATGTTTGTGCTGCTTGATGCAGAATTCTGGCATAACTGCAGAGAACAAAATACAAAAGATGAAATCACAGGTAAGCAAGTGACAGTGAATGTCACTGGCTTTCTTGTCTTCTACAGCATTTCACTATCATCAATACCCAAATATCAGTTCTGAATGATTTCATTTTTGAACTATGTAAGAAAAATCTGCTCATTATAATGGGTGTTTCTCACCAGATTCTCCTGTGCACATCACAGGGGCATGATGTTAACTGTACTATCAAACACACAAGGTTTCAAGCCAGCCTAGTAGACCACTGCTGTGTGTGCTTGAATTTGAATGCAGCAAGTTACACTATCAACTACCACACAGTTCAGATTGAGGCTTTAACCTTGATTTACACAGGGTGAGGGTTAATCCAGATAAGAGAGCTGTACAACAGCTTGCAATTGCCTTGTCCCTGGAGCCATCTGGGTAAGAACTACCTCTTCTGCTCAGCTTTTCTCTCAGAAGTAGCATGATGCCCTTGTTGTACACAGGGGATGAGAAAGGCAGCACTAAAACAAATTACAGTAGAATGGCCAAACAACAAAAGCAAGTGAACAAAAGGGAGGAGACAGGGATGTCATTCATGTCAACAAAGAAATGAAGCATAGGGAAACTGCACTTAAGGCATAAAGGGCATGTAAGAGAATTTGATATAACCAGATGGCTAAGGAGCAAGGGGAGAGCAATTCCATAAACTGTAAGGGAAATAGAGAACAGAAAAAGAGAATAAAGACTATAAACTTCACACTAAATAGGGAAAACCCAAAGAGAATTTAACAGGGAAACTACAGCAGTAGTTATGAAAAAGAAAACAATAAAAAGGGTGAACAAACAAGTCGGCAGAGGTTAGAATTGAACCAGAAATGTGCCCTTCTTTCCCGGGCAGAGATTTCAGTTTTGTGGTGTCAACATTAATAGTTTAAGATAATTGAATACTAAGGAGGGTCTCATATAGACAAGGGAGTGGGGTTCAGGAGAGCAGAGGGCAGAGACTAGCCAGGGTGGAAAGATAGCTTTAGGTGTGAATGTTTAAGCCCTTCAGATCTGGGTTCAGGGCCTGGTGTGCTCAGACACCAAATAAAGCATTTTTCTTTTTGGTGCCTTCCTCCCCCCTTAATAAAATTCAGATAAAAATATTCCTATCCTTTCTCTGTCTCATTTATGAAGACAGATGACTCTTAAGGACTGACTGACAGCCACTTGCACGGTTCTAGCTGGCAATGAGGTCCTGATCTAGCTACAGATACAGCTGCAGATCCCAATAAAACAAATACTGCAATATGCAATACTGCAAGTGAAGTCCTAAAAATTAAAATAGATGTATTATTAATTAATAACACTCAAGTTACTTATGTACAATATTTACTCATGGTTTTGGATTTATTCATCTTGTCAGCTGTTTTCAGAAATATAACATTTAACACCACCACACAAGGGCTTTGCAAGGTAAGAAGGAAACGCTAATTAGTTTTATCCTTTTGGGTAACAATCCACCCAAAGTTAATTAGAATAGGTTTGCTTTTGCTTTGCAAAAATAATATGTAAGAAAGACTGATAGGCAGAGCAAACCACATCTTGCACAAAGGTGGTAGGATTTAAGTGATTTTGAGCTATGCTCCCAGAACTCAGTTGCCTTCAGGCATCTATCTGGTCTTTCTCTGTGGATGCAATAATTAGGACTTGAGTGAAACCCCCAGTGGTGAAGCCTGATAAGACATTAATCTTCAGGGCACCACGTGGACCAAGAGAGATGTGCCTAGAAGTCCAATTAGCAAAGACTTCCCGTCCTAGGCTGTGCCACTGCATTGCTCAGCTCTGATAAACACCCATAGTATCCGCTTCCTAGGAGCATCGGCTCAGCAGTGCCCAAGTGCCACACACATTACTAGGGTAAGAAGCCCAGTGAAACCAAACGGCATCTCTGCATCCTGTACCCACTCTCCAAATGGGAGAAAAGCAGCTCTGTGATCGAAGCTCACTTATCCATGCGACCTTCATACTCAGAGTGGGATATGTAAACCCTACAGATTCATACACCTCTAGTTATAGCAGCTTCAGTGCTTTCAGCCACACTGGATATAGACATAAGTTATAGCATTCAGCATTTCTTACTGCATTTGGAAGTACTGCAGAAGATACTTGTCAATGTGATCTAACCGTAGTTTCTTGAACCCTCTGACTGAGGCCAAGCAAGTAGAATACAGGCCAACTCCACATTACCATAACTTGAGACTGAGGCACGTACTGGCAGTACAGAATCTAAAAGCATCACAGCAAGCCCACTCCACTACAGCCATGTATAAGAAAAGTGAGAAAAGGATTGTGTTTGATTTTCCATCATCTATAAAGAAAGGTAAAAGTTCTTGGCTATTGGAAAAGCACTGCAGACCTGGAAAAACAGTGCTTAGCATCTCTTCTTTGCAAGTCAGAGATCCTTTCTTTTATGGGAGGAAAGCACTTCCCTAATAGCCAAAGCAATGTGGATGCCCAGCATCCCTGGATCCAAACAACTACCCACTCTGTCTAGGGATATTTAAGAGCAAATCCCAGTTTCAAGAGGGACGCAGGACATGGAAACTGCTCCTGAGGAATTTGACTGGTGTTTCCAAAGCAAGCAACTCTGGTATGACTACAATGGAAGGAGTTAAAAGGTACTGATTTTTTTTTATTAAGTATGTTTGCCAGAATTTACTTATCATTAAAACTCATTAGTCGGAGACTGTCCTTGTACTCCATGTACTTACCCAGTTGCTGCCTGCTGCCTGCTGAATAGATGGAGGGATGCTGGAGAGATTATTTCTAAGCCCTTCCCCCTTCCCTCTCCCCTCCTCTTTCAGGACCACATTGACAGTCCCAAGGGAAACAGAGGATAGACAGGGAGAGGGCAGGATCCACCAGCTCTCACTGAGCATATTTCACCAGGACGCTCCAGGAGTCCAGAAGAGGAGCTGCTACTTCAGACACGGTCTCCTCTGCAAAGGATTTATCAGTACAACATACGGTACATGAACTCATACAAATATTTTTCCCTTGCAGGAAGAAGAGAAAGAGAAAAGAGGCTGAATTCTCCACAGTGCTATAGTGATTTTTCATGCAATCCATATTGTAAAGCATCCCCAGGTCTTTCTGCTGGTCAGTTTGCGGCATGTGGACTTCACCTGCAGGGAAGCCAGGTACCAGGCAGCAGCCCGGGGCACGGTGGTGAGTAACTTTGGGAAGTTTCCCTGCAATTTTTGCAGTTCAGTGATTTGGGGTAATAAATGCCTTTGAATCTTCAGGGATTATGAACAAAACCAGGGATTTGCTCCTGAAAGGGGGAACTGAAAGGGGAGGCATCTTTCAATTGCTTTTCCCTTCTGACTGATGAAGTACATTGCTTTCTGTCTGTGTCACAAAGTTTTCTCCAGGGTGGGCAAACGTTCCTTGTATCTTCTCAGCCATTTGTGGCAACACAAAACCAGGTTGATAAGAATGGTCATCATTTATACAGCACTTTACCTCTTAAGGCATTTTAAAAACATCTAGTAGCTAATCCTCGCAATAACCCCGAGAGGCAGGCAAAAGCAGGCATGCAGTGAAAGGAAGAGGAATTGCAATCTCAGCATTCAAGTCAAAGCAATTAGGAACGTTGTATCCAGCTGATAACAGATAATTGACCACTCTAATAGCTATTAAGCAGCTTAGTTGAGTTAGCGTATTTAAGGGTTTATAGAAATAAGAAAGCAAAACGACAACCCCTGAAAAATATATTGATCTAACAGTGACAGAGATCTGCTCGGAAAAGAAACCGACCTGATCACATCTAGATTCACAGGAATCCAATCCTTTGCGATAATTCTGAATGAGACTTTAGCTCTCCTCTGTGCCTGTGTGTTGCCAGACAACCAATGAGGCTGCAAAGCACATCTCATTCACAGGCTGCAAATTTCAGGAGGAAGCACAGAGGTGACTTTTACTTACTAAACAGGCACTCATTAATTTTGTAATTTAGCCTGGAGCACTTTTTCCCTTGCAGTAACCTTTTTTATGTTTTTTCTTCCTTCCCTATGTCTTTTGGCTGACAGATAACCCTGCTCTGATGCCGTTTTGGATGTCCCAGTGAGAACTCTTAGAGATGCCTATTCTCTCCAAAGGCAGTGACCAAGACTATAGTAACATTAGCTACACTTCTTGTAATTCCTTGAGCCACTTCTTTCCTGTCTCCGTTGAAACCCCTTCTGTCAAAGGGGTCCATTACCAAAGAGCCAGGAGGATTTACCATCCTGAACATGTCTCTGCAGTCGATCTGAAGACAGAGATTATGATAAATGTTGGAGGCATCAAATACCTGCTACCTTGGAGCACTTTAGATGAATTTCCCTTGACCAGACTGAGCAAACTTAAGTTTTGCAGCAGCTATGAAGAAATAATTCAGCTGTGTGATGATTATGATGAAGACACCCATGAGTTCTTCTTTGACAGGAACCCCAATGCTTTCGGGATGATCGTTAGCTTTCTAGCAGCAGGGAAGCTGATGCTTTTAAGAGACATGTGTGCCTTGTCTTTCCAGGAGGAGCTGAGATATTGGGGGATTGAGGAATCCAACCTGGAGAACTGCTGCTTTCGAAAACTATTTCAAAAACTGCAGGAGTTGGCAGAGGTACGCAAAGAAGAGGAACTTCGGAAAAGCAAAGAAGCGACATGTGTCTTGGATGAAAAAAACAAATTTGGACAGTTTATGAACAGGCTCAGGGATATGGTAGAAAATCCCCAGTCAGGACTCCCAGGGAAAGTCTTTGCTTGTCTCTCCATTCTCTTTGTGGCCACCACAGCTGTAAGCCTTTGTGTTAGCACAATGCCAGACTTAAGAGCTGAAGAAGACAGGGTAAGTCAGTCCTTTTCAACTGGTCTAACTACAGAATTAAAAGAAATTTGTCTGCCTTGCCTTATCTCATCATTAAAAAAGATGAGATACAGAAAATCGATGGTAATGAGGTTCAAAACTGTTGCTGGTAATGACATGGTCTATAATGGAAAATGCAACAACGGTTTAAATAAGTCCTATCATCTTTAAAGTGATAGTTAAGAATATAATGTAAACAAAGTCACTAACTTTTGGACAGACTACTTATTGCAGCTGTCTGGTACAGCATTGATTTTCCTTCTTAAGAAGTTGTTGTAAGGGTAGCTTATACTAACTTGTTAGCACTGAGACTCTCAAACTGACATTGTGGAGTTTTCTTTCAACATACTTTACTTTCAAATTACAAGCAATCTCTTTTTGGGTACATCAGCTAAAGAAATATTTTCCTCTGACAACTTTCAAAATAACTGGGCATTTTCCCTTATGATAATGAAGTCAAATTTTTAAAGAAAAATAAATATTCATTGACTTCTATAATGCTATAATGTTACATTTTAATAGTTGCATAAAGACTAAAGGATGAGAGACAGATTAAACATTTTTGCAGATACTGGTACTTAAAAACTGTGCCTCAAAAAATCATAATTCTATGCTAATAGAATTCTGTATTTGCTCACATATATAGGTACATATTGTAAGAGTAATGCCAAATACTACCTGAACTGCTAACTGCATTTCAAACATTTTCAAGTAAGGCATCCAAACTAATTTAGAGCAAATCAAGCTTATATCATACATGAAGAATTTTCTATAACATTGCTGTGAATTTTTCAGCACCTTAAGTATTTGTTATTTTAATAATAAAACAGAGGAAGTAACAATCCAAAGTTATTTCAGATGTAGTAATGTTCAAATTCATCAAATAACCTTGACTAATATCTTTAATGAATCCTGAACTTCATTTGCAAACTGCCCTTCCAAAAGTGCTGAGAAAATCCAGGTCAAATAAACTCCCTGTCCCAACCACTGCTGTAAGATAAGATACTCCTCAGAGTATCATATATCGATGAATAAAGTCATTTTTGTATTTATAGCACAGCATGGCATGCACAATGCAAAAGCTTGTGCATATTTTATTGTTCCAGCAGTAAATCAAAGCAGAACAGTCATGATGAAGATTAGTTATAATATTTGGTGTCTTTGAATAAAATTAAGGACTGAACAGAAGGCTGAAATTTAAGATCATTCCCTGTCCCATTTAAACCCTTGAATATTAACTTACATTTGCATGGGAAGACTATTACCTTTCAGTAATAAGTCTGTTGCTGTTGCAGTCTTCCACAGCTATTACTTTTGGCAGGAAAAACTGTAACACTGTTCAAGTGTTTCTTCCAAGGAAGTGCTTTAAATATAGAACATCCTTCATACAGCTAGGTATAAAAACATTACAAACTCTGCTCTATTAAGTGCTTCCTACTAACTTTGTTAATGGAAGCAGCCCGATGCATTTTACCTTAATTTCCCAGCCACTGCAGAAAAAGCTTTTATAAATACTTCTCATGTAAGAGAACAAGGACATAATATTTCAGCGCTCAGCTAGATGTAATATGTTGTGTGTTTTAAAAATAGCTGTATGTTAGAAAGGGAAGCATGTTGAGGGTTATAAGCACATCTGGTAGCTGCAGTTTAGCTGCTGTTCCTCGACTTCCTATAAAACCCAGTTGACATCAACACTTCTAGTTTTGCATATAGATCTTACTACTTTAAAAAACAAGCTCAAAAGATAGAATGTTTAAAGTGCAAGGAGAGGATGAAGGATGAACTTGAACAAAGAACCACATTTACCCAAATACTTGGAAGCACTACCTCATTTACACTTGCAGCACCAGCCTAATGCACTTTGTCATTGTGCCCCAGAAGCATAGAACAAAATAGCAAAAGTCCTAGTATTTGAATAATATCAAATTATGCCAGAGAAAACAGAGGGGAATATATGAGACAGAATACTCATGCCTTGTGGAAAAGCAGGAAATATGAACTGCTAAATAGTAGTTTTTCCATCCCTATGGATGAAAAACTTCCTAAATTTCTATCCCTAAATTCTTAGCAACACCTAAGATTTTCTTATTGGTGTCACAAAAGAGCATTTTAGCTGGAACTGGGCAAAAAACCTCAGGCAACTTAATTGACTAAACCCACTACTGCTTGCTTGTGGCTGAGTCATACCCAGGCAAACTGCGGTTCCACATTGATTTATAACCCAGAATTGGTCACTGGACAACTCTGAAAGTGATTCCAAGATGGGGCCAGATTGGCCAGCAGCCTGGGACAGGCATGCAGAATCTGAAATTCTAGCTGCTGGGGCTGAACATGAAGATCACACAGTATCTGCTTGCCCAGCAAGAGAAAACAGCAAAATTCCTTCAATAAAGTTTCTGAACAACCTGTAATTCCACACCTGAATTCAGACGTGTGAAAGATGCTCTTGTCCTGAGTCTTAGCCATTTCTGAGTTAAACCTTGGCAAAACCACTGTGGTAAATGTACTTACAAGTACTGCAAGGGTCCGTTTTCCAACATCACTAACACTGAAAATAGAATTGGTCCATTCCAAAATACAAATAAAAGAAGACTTTACCTCTGCTGCAAATGCACCACTCTAGGATCCTTTTTCTCATCACCACAGCCACATTAAGAGTGAGAACGGCCTGAAATTCAGCTCAAGGAGGAGGATCAGAGTCAGAAAAATAAAGGAAAAATAATACAAGGTGACTTCCACTTCAGTCAGAGGCTTGGTTGATCCCACCCTGCAGGCACATGAAATCGCTTGTTCTTTTAGCAGTTGCTAAATTAGGTCTGCCTAGGGAGAATAACTGCCTGGGCAGGCGGAAGAGCAAACAGGAGTCACCACCTGAGGGAAAGGGAAAACTCCAGTCTCTGGGAGAGCGAGGGATGGCAAGAAGCCAAGGCAAGAGCATCCGCATCAGCGAAGCCCAGTCACCCTAGCAACCAGAGGGGAGGAATGGAGCCACCTCCATGGGCAGCAGACAAGGGAGGGGAGGGATAGCTAAAAGACAGGAATACAGCTGAAAGTAAAATAAAGACTGAGTTACTATAATTGGTACCATGCACATGCTCCAGAACATGTCAAATGACATTTAGGAACCTCCTCATTAGAGATATGAAAGAAAAACACAGACAGATGGGCAAACAGTCCTGTAATTATATGTCACATCAGCACCTGCTGTGAATCCTAACCCAGAGTGAACAGACCTGGGGCAAAGGCAGCCAAAAGTTCAGGAAGATTTTAGAGTGGAAAATGTGTATCTCCAGTGATCACAAGTTTGAGTCTAAGTCTGACCATGTAACAGATGTACAAAAGGATTTATCATACACGATGCTAAGGAAACAGGACTCATTAGTTAAATTATGTTATTTGGGCATAAAGCAACTGAGATGTCACCTCCACCAATGGCAATTCATTTTTATCCAGGATATTTGCATCTGTTCTTTATAGAGACCAAACTGTCTTCAGTAAGGAAGTAACTGTAGTATCACCAAGATACAGTGATCAAGGCATGTGTGTAAGTAGGCATAGAAATAAAGGCATATTTGGAGGTGAGAGACTTTATTATTGATCTGAATGGGTAGCCTGAGAGAACTAGAAATCTGAATCAGAAGCCATGCGTATAGGATAAGAATGCTGAAGTAACAAAATCTACCAGCATTTTCCTCAAAGGAATTAAGATTATCTCACCAGGGACAAGGCAAAAGGCCCATCAAAGACCCCCTGAAAGTTGCAGTCCCACGTACGAGTTACAATCAGGATCCAAGAGGAGTAATTGAAATAGTCACTTCTCAGCATACCTAACCCAGTGGAAAAAACATCATTAAACCAGAGAACTATGCAATAGAACCACTGCAGAATTGCTCAGACAGGGAGACTGGTTTGAAGTACTCCTGGGATTTTCGTTAGGTACTTCTTTTAGTAGGTCCCTAAAATTGGCATCCTCTGGAGAAACGACTCAGCAGGAAGGATACAGCAAGGTCTTTTTTTTTTTCAGGCAGAGAAGCAAATTAAGGTCAGGGGATAAAAGGAGAAAAAGAAACCCTAGACATTTCCATTCCCTGCCCCTCAGCAGCAGTAACCACCAAATCCTCTCCCAGTGTAGATGTCTCTCAACAGATCACACTGTTTAAGTGTGGTTTAAGAGAAGGAAACGTCTATTCTCTGTTCTCTCTCTCCTTTTTGGTGATCAGTGGGTCGTCAGATCGTTACTACTCATTTTTGAATTTGCTCTTAACTGACCTTGAGAAGCCTGTAACTGCTTTACATATTGTACGTAACTTAATGAACATACAGGGACATAAGCTGCAACCCGTATATGCTAGATCTAATGACCTTATCTTGAAACCTAGACCATTCATCTTGTTAAAGTTCCTATTTCTGGGGTCTTCTGATCATGTTAAAATCTAATTCCTTTTAAAAGAGCAAGGTTTTAGTCTCCAGTTGCAATGAGAATCCAGAAAACATGGTCCCAGCAAAAAGAACCCAATGCCTAATATATAGAAGCATTTCAATTTTTTTCATTTTACACCATTATTCTGGAGGAACCGGCTTATCTTTTTCACTGTTTGGTACTGAACCAGAATATTTCACTTGCACACTAGAGGAAACTGCTGAAAAACTCATCTTCTTTAAAAGTGAAGTAATTTTACCTTATAGGGAAAAAACAATTTGTTGGTCTTATTGTGGAGAGAAAGAAAATCTAATGCTCATTAAAAAGTGTAAGACTATAAAGGTGTATGTGTACAGGCATATCTATAAATACACTGGTATATGCATATCACTTGGAACAAAATAGAGCTGAATGTGCTTTGGTTTTACTGCATCTGCTCAGTACATTTTTCTGAGTTCCTATGAGGCCACTTAACTGCAAACACTTGACTCTCCTAAGTTATCTAGTCATCTAGTACCACTCTGATTTCTTCTAACCATGAAAGTATTGTAGCATTTTAAAGTAGGAAATTATGCTTCACCAAAGCACATAAAAACTCCCACTCTAATAGCAGTGGACACAGTAGAGTCCAGGTAGCTCACTTGCTCTGCAGATTGAATTAGTTATATTGATAACAGTGGAAGGAAGATATGACATAACAAGTCATGAAACAAGAGAAATCATAATATTTAGGCCTGGAACTTTGATATATACAGAAATTGTTGCCTTATGGGATCTGTCTTTTGAGGTTGGCATATCTGCTCAGTAACATCAGAAGCTCCCACCTCAAAATTGCACCATTAAGACTCTGATTTCATACTTTCACACTGTGACTGTTTTTCAAGCCTCTGCCAACAGAATTACGTATTTCAGCATTAAATCTAACATGCACAACATTGATGAAGTTCTTATGACTTAAGTCTGTAATATGACTTAAGTAATGACCCTCAAATGGGGGGTGGGCACTGCTGAGCATCTCAGTTTATCCTCTCTGCCACAGAAAAAAATTTTCTTGAGGAAGTCTGGGCATTCCCATGAGCACATGGATGCTGCACAGCTTTCAAGGCTGGCTCTGCCAGTGCACGGTCCCATGTTCAGAAAGCACAATTAGACGTTATTAGTTTGCCTTATGTTCATCCAGTTTTGGCTGTATCCCAACAGCACTAAGCCTCCTGGCTTTGCACGCTATCCTGGGGGGACACCCAGCTGTTCCAGCTGTTCTGCAGCTGGAAGTCAATCCACAGTTATTCAGTGTGGCAGCTTATTTGTGACACGTATTCCTTGCTGGGAGTCGGGCTTTTCTTACCCTTTTGCCACATTAGGTCTGTAATGCTTATAATACAAAAATACTCTGTTCACTTTCCTCACTTGACTCATCTCAAGGGGGTTAGCACAGATGATTACTTAATAAATGCCTTACTTAAGATGGGTATTTCCTCTAAGGGAGGCACTTTATGTTTGGAAAACACTATTTGAAGTCAATGCACCCTCCAAATTCATCACAATAATGTAACAAGTATTAAAAATAACTAACCACCCAAATTTGTGCTTTAGAAATTCCTCCTTGAATGCGATGGGAATCTTTGAGGACTCTTCACCCTTCTGCTGCAGTCAAATTCACAATGAAGCACTCTAATTCTAAGCAAACCTAATTGCTAATTTCTTTGCAGCATCAGGGCTATGCACTACGTATGCTGTGTCTATTCCTACAGCATCAGCTCCTCCTATTAGCAAGAGCGTTTTACCTTATACCAGATTCAACCATATTTGGCACCCCACAGTACACCGTGTACTACACAGGTACAACAACAAGTAGTTTCTGCTCCAATGAACTTACAAAGCAATGAGGAAAGAAGTAGAGAATAAACAGTAGCAGAGCAAATGATCTGAACAGCAGCAAAACTGGAAATTGAAGGTCATCCTCCTAAGCCCCAGATAAGTACCTTGTTATTTCGACTATTGTTCTTCAGTTACGAAATGAACTCTGTTCAATTTCTTACTAGAAAAACAAGAAGAAGATAATTCTTTCACATCCTTCTCCTAGCACAGATACTCTGGGGTTACCAATTGGTTTAAATCAAACTCAGATTCTTTAGACTGATTCTCACGGTGTTTGCAGAATAGGGACCCAAGCTTAAAAGTTAATTGAAATACTTTATTTCTGTTACACTTCTGCCTTAGAGGAGATAATTATGTGTTGGACACACAGATAATAATTTCCTTCTATGTTCTTTGCAATGTCCACACTAATATAACCCCAATATTAGTTTAGTTTCCTCATTTGTACTAGTTACAGTAATAGCATTCATAAGTCTAGGCTTCTTTCCCATAAAGCAAAGTGAGTGGGAGATCGTTCTGTGATCAGAATACGCAGCACTCCTTTAACAAGCTCATCATTCTGTAAATCAGGTTACAGTCTCTTTCTCAGCAGGCTGTAAACCTTTTGATTTTATTGCATCAGTCTGTAACCATAAATCCAAGCACTGAAGTGATCCACAACACAGGGGTTTCAAGTTCTCCCTAAACACCACTTGATTCAGCATAGCATGGCTTAATTTTTCAAACAGCAGCAGCAATGCGGTCGCAGTGATTCAGCACTACCTGCAGCACTGCAGCCGGATCCCACGGCCCCAGGTACACAGATGGGCACAACACTTCCCCACCGAGCCATCATTTACAGTCCAAAAGGGATTTCTCTCCTGCGTCAGTTTATTTCATGCTGTGGACTGAGATAAGAACAGCCCACAGTTAATTAGGTGTATGTTGTAGCCTCTGCTCCTGCCTACCCACTTTCTAGACTTGTAGCCTCACCCTGTAGACCCACCACCTTGGATTTGTGGGCAGGCAAAAGCAAGCAAGAACCAAAGACTGGTTTTTCACTGTTACATTAGCCCATGTTATTTTCCAGAGAGGGAACTGCCCAGGGAGAAGCTGTAACCCAGGATCCACTGTACGCATATAACCTTGAGAAGCGCAAAAGGCTGGAAAACAGTACTTTGCCAAGGAAATGCCAACCTTGGGCTTAGAGAGGAAAGTTCCTGCCAGTTTTGCTCTTAAATCCTCCACATAGAGGGCTGAATGCTTTATCTCAGCGTGGGCCAAAAGGCCAGACTGCAAGAAGAGCAGTCTTGCTGAGATAAGCCTCTCTACTTAGCGTTGGGTAGCACAAGTGGGCAGAAGGCAGGTCGATCCCCATAACACAGGCTTGTCCCATCTGCTACCGTTTCAGAGGACACTGGCCTCTGTCCATAAACCAGTGTGTGAATCAGAGGGAGCAGGAACTGGCTGCACCTGAATGTGCCAAACAAAATCTGGACCTGCCAGGGTAGGTTTAGCAGATGTGAATTGTGACCTTGCACCAGCCAAAGAGACAAGCACATTCCTGGTGTGAACAATGATGTGCTGGCAGCTTACCTTTCGAATGCAGAGTGCTGAGCAGATCCAGGTCCTACATTTAAGGAAACTCTCCTCTAAGACTCCAAAAGAGTCTGAATCAAGAAGAGCCAAGCATATTGCTTTATTAATTCCTTCCCTGCTTTGTTTTAAGACTTTTTAGTATGGGTGACTGAACACCAACACAGCCTTTACTCAGAAGCAATCACTGCTGCATCTAGGGTGGATCTAGCTAGGAAGAGTTTTCAAATCCTTTCTGTCTATCACACACTCGTTTTATGATGAAGATCCAGCTGGTTTCCATAAATGTACCCTGGGAATAATAGTGCTTGCATACTGTGGTTCAATCATGACTTCTAGCTGGGTTCAAGGACTTTTATCAAATTGGCTTAATAAATAATACTGGTTGCCTCTCCCCTAAATATGCTGTATAAGCAACATATATTCATATCGCTGATGTACAGGTTGCTTTTCACTCTAAAGCTTTGAAAATATTAACCATTAAGTGTGCCATGACTCTGAAAGGATCCATATACTAATCTAGCAGAACATATTAGCAAAGTGCTCTATAAGCTTTGGTGCAACTTTCACTATTTAACTAGGAAATAGATTACTTGCCACAAGACTTGAAATCACTAACATTATAAACAGTGCTAACTGGCAAGCATAGAAAGGAGATCACAGGAAATTGCCTTATAACTCAGATCCACCCTATCAGAAGATTGCCCTATCCAAGGGCACATGGTGAAAAGACAAGGGGGAATGGCTTTAAACTAGAAGAGGGTAGAGGTTTAGATTTGGGAAAAATTCTTCCCTGTGAGGGTGCTGAGGAGATGACACAGGCTGCCCAGAGAAGCTGTGGCTGCCCCATCCCTGTCAGTATTCAAGGCCAGGTTGGAAATGGCTTGAAGCAACCTGCTCTAGTGGAAGGTGTCCCTCCCTGAAAAGCGTGATTTATAAAATACAGATTATCACTGGTTTGTGTTTGCTTCAGCATTTACAGAAAAACATCTTACAATGGACTAAAACCCCACTTGTCGTGGTTTAAGTCTCTAAAACTCACGCAGTCGCTCTCTCACTCACCCTCTCCTCTTTCTTCCACCAGTCCCGGGGGGATGGGGAGGAGAATCAAAAGAATGCAACTTGCACAGGTTGAGATAAGAACAGTTTAGTAACTGAGGTATAACACAAATCACTACTGCTACCACAAGTAATAATACAAGAGAAATACAAGGAAAGAGAATACAACTGCTCACCACCCAGCCCGACCAAGCAGTGCACCCACGCAGTGCACACCCCACCCTTCCAGGTCTCTGCCCTCCATTTTCACATCCTGGACATGACGTGCTGTGGTATGGAATAACCTCCTTGGTCAGTTTGGGTCAGGTATCCTGTCTCTGCTTCCTCCCGGCTTCCCCTCCTCCCTGTCAGAGTATAAGACTCAGAAAGTCCTTGGTCAGACCAAAACACACCAAGCAGTAACTGAAAACACTGGTGTTATCAGCGCTGCTCCCAGGCCCAAAATCAAAAACACAGCGCTGCACCAGCTACCAAGGAGAAAAATGACTGCTGCTGCTGAACCCAGGACACCACTGCAAAAGGCATTGGGCTAAATCTTTGCAGTAGGAAATTAATTGGCAAATCAGGTAATGATTTAGAACAAATTTTACAGAGCATATTTTAATTATAAAGTATCTTAGAGTTCAATCAAGTGGGACACAAATTGTCAGCACAGAGCAGACCCTGAAGGCACAAGAATAGTTCATTGGTGTTCTTATCCAGCTATGTATAAAATAGTAAGATTTTCCTTGTCTAGAAAATGTAATAAAGTGAGTTGCATCTGAAAACCAAGGTGGATAGACAAGATACATATTCCAGAGGGGAAATTCTAATTCATTCTCCCTAGACATTGCTACAATTACTGATGCATGTAAAGACATTATTTTCACTAGATGAGATTTATCCCTCTTGTAAGATAGGTTAGTGCAGCATAACTGAGATCTGACTTTGCTATTATCCTAGATGTCATTGCACCTTAAGTAATGTTTCTTGGTAAACTAAAAGGGCACTTGGACAGGAAATTCATCTTATTTATCTTGTGAATGGCATGAATCTCAGGTTCATCTGGCTTAAATTCAGAGTTAGTGAATAAATCTCTTTTCTGTAACTTCACCTGTGTGACTGAAGGCATTGGGCTAAGCAGACTCAGTACTGCTGTTCTTACATTTTATTGTGAGCCTGTTTCTTCATATCTAAAGAGAAGTTAATAGAAGCATCCTAAAATGAGCAATTTTACTGTAACACTATAAACATTCCAGCGCATAAGAGGACAGAGAAAATAAGCCATTGACTTATACAGCAGAAGGCAATAATGAAAAGGAAGCATGAATTGCTCATTATCGCTGGTGGTACAGAAGTTTGAAACAGCCTCTTTGCTTCTTTGAGACTGTTTATAAATTTAAGAAATCACTCAATATTTCAGGCATCAGGCTCAGTATGTAACTTTTTGCATACAAAATGTTTCCTTTGTTGCTGGGCCAAATGCTATTTTCATACACATGGTCAATAGCAGGCATGTGGTTTATTACATTTACACCACACTTTGTAGAATTTCACCTAGAGAAAAAATCTATAAATCCTGATAAATTCTTGCATTGTTCAAAAGTAAATCTGCATGGTGAATAAAGTATAAAGACTTAGATACTCACTCACTCACCACTGCCTTTGTCATATCTGTTGTCCCATTAGAGTCAATGACAGTTTGACTACTGATTAATGCTGTAGTGGAGTAAAACATGTCAAGGGGTTATGTTGAAAAGCCCATCTGAAATATGTTGTAGTCAGTGATAAATAAAACCTCATCTTCCCCTCGTGTTCACAGTCAAACCACACAGCTTGGAGCTTTCCTTCCACTCCACCAGGATATTCTGGGTGCAAAATGCAGACAGGAGGAAAAATTGGTCAGTGATGAATTTGTCTCAGAGATCTGAAAATAGAAGCTCAGAATTCTGCTCTAGTTAATGGTGAGGTTATGGGAGGGAGTAGTTTGCTGTGGTTTGTGTTGGCAGGCACTGATAGCTAGAATTTCCCAAATGTGTTTGTTTTGTTCAAAAAGAGGAAATATATAGAAGTTATGCACAGAAATTGGTTTATTGGCCATTTATGGAAAAAAAAAAAACAAACACAAACTTTCATGGATCAGAGCATTCGGGCTATAATTTGAGAAGTTGCTGAAAGTCACTAACATCTAATAGCAATTGCGAGAACAGCAAATTTGAAATCTACCACTGGCATACAGGCATCCATATTTTGGTAAGAACATGGTATTTTAAAGTCACTATGTTATTCTGCCTGCTCTATGGACAACAGTTGTAAGGGGAACATAAAGCACTCTGAGGCCTAAAAATCATCAGAAATACTGAGAGAAACAGAAATTGTCTTTAGTAGTTAATATTTCTTCTTTTTCCTGTCTTATTCCAATATGAGTTGCTTTTGAATGGGATGTTCAAAAGGATCAAGAATCTTCAAAGGGACTGACATTAGAGAGGGGTATTATATATAAACCACATCACATATATTCCATAATATATACAAACATTCCTAATATATAAAACATTCACATACAAGCTCACTGGATGAAATCTATTTCCCACTGTGAACTCAATGAGCGCATTCTCACTTAATACCACAGAGTGACGGTCTTCCACTCTTTATCTAGACACTGATGACAGAGAAATAAAGATAGGCAGAGAAAGAGGCTTGGAAACTTCTGGCAGATGTTGTATATGGACTGAATAAGTCATGGTACATCTACAGTATATAATGGAGTCAGTGGCCTTTCTACGAGTGTAGCTCAGCTGCATTATTTCTAGGGCTTGAGGCAGTCACCTCCATACAAAACTACCATGCTGCATGGATAAATCAATTCCCTCTGAGAGAAACAGGGCAAAACAGACAATATGCTCACACGGGAGAGCTCACTGTCCTCTACATCCACAACTATGCACCGAGGAAAAATAAAATGCACAGTAACACTCCTGAAAAGTTTGATCTGAAGGACACTCTTCTGAAAAATGAGATATGCATTTAGGAAGCTGACTGCATGAAATTGCTTGCTTGAAGTGTATGTAACTTTCCACGGGGAATCCTGAGGCAGCTAAGGATGGCAAGAATTGAAAACACAATCTCTCAAGCAGTCCTTACAATTTCATGCTCATTTCAAAAGCCACCCGAAATGCTAATGGTTAAAACATTCAGCAGACAACAGTTCATTTCTTGCATTTTCCAAGGAAGGAATAGCAAAAGCTACATCATGATCTGGAAGCGATGTCACCTGAAAATGTATAAAAGTAAATAAACAACAGATGTACTGTAGAATCAATCATTAACAAAATAAAAGCAACCTTGATGGCACCAATGACTAATTCCCAGACCACATCACTAGAGTGACCCCAGGCGGGTCTGTGCAGAGCCCAGTCTGCACTGTACAAATAATTTACAAATCAAACAAAGTGAACACTGCAGAACACAACTGCTGTTTGCAAGCAATCCCATCAAGGCAAGTCAGCAGACTGCAAACATCAATGCATTCTAGGCACGGCCATGGCAATGAGTTCTAATGGAGCTATAACCTGATCCTCTAGCAGGGCCAAGTGTTCACTACCTTTGGCAATGCTTTCTAAGAGATAAATTATGATCTCAACGGTCTACAGTGTAGAAAATGGAAAAATCCCCAAATGGTGCTACAGAGAAAAATTATTTTGAGAGTAAGACAGGGAAAACATATATGCCAGGAATATGGTACCATTTTACCTGGTGAGCCTCAGATAGCCAATGACATAAATACTGCCTGAACAAAAAGACTTGTTACTCCCGAGACCAGCAGTAATTCTATCACAACAGACACTCTGCAATACAGAGGGTAACAGCATTGGTAACAAGTTTAATTAGTAGTAGGGATATGTATTTCCTGTGGTGTTTTTAATCAACATTTTCTGTGAGAATGGATAAGGCTATACGAGGAACTGCTCCTCTAAATTGCTTAATTCCAGAGACAGGCAGTCACGAAAAACACATACAGAGGACCTGACTTTATTCGACAGAGGATACAAAAAGCCTTTAATAAACTAAGAGTCTGCAGTGATTCCTGAATAAGACATGGCCACTGTGCCCTCTCAAAAGGAATTCCTTTCTCTGCACAGACGGTCCTTCAACACAGAGCCACAGAATCAGAGACTAGTTTGGGTTGGAAAGGACCTTAAGATCATCCAGTTCCACCCCCCCTGTCATGGGCAGGGACACCTCACAATAAACCATGTCACCAATGACTCTGCTCAACCCGGCCTTGAACACTGCCAGCGATGGAGCATTCACAACTTCCCTGGGCAACCCATTCCAGTGCCTCACCACCCTTACAGTAAAGAACTTCTTTCCCATATCCAATCTAAAATTCCCCTCTTTAAGTTTGAACCCATTACCCCTTGTCCTATCCCTACAGTCCCTGATGAAGAGTCCCTCCCCAGCATCCTTGTAGCCCCCTTCAGGCACCGGAAGCTGCTCTGAGATCTCCACACAGCTTCTCTTCTCCAGGCTGAACAGCCCCACATGGGAGGTGCTCCAGCTCCTTATCATCCTCATGGACTCCTCTGAACTTGCTCCAACAGTTCCATGTCCTTTTTGTGTGAATCACTAATTCTGCTTGACCTTCTGCAGCTGTGAACACCTTACAGATGCAAGTCACTGTTCAGCAAGAATATGAGAAGACTCTTTAACCTTGCTAAGCCCTCCCGTACCTAGTTGCAGCTAGAAAGAGCTATTTGCTAAATATTAATTTTCAAGCAACTTAAAAATCTAAAACGAAATTACCACCTCCTACATTTGTTTTTTTCTGGAACATGGTGTGACAACCCATATTCTGAGTAGGGCCAGGAATTTCAAAGGGTTGCAATGCTGGTCAAGTCCTTTCTCTGGTTCTCAATTATAGCTGAGATTTCTCATCTTGACCAAAACCTCAGAGCCCACACACTTCATATGCCAGTGTTTTGATAATGTGTACACAAAGATGCTTCAAAGTCAGCCAAAGTCCATGAAAGACTCTAGTTCACTTCAATTGTAATCCAAATATTTGCACTGATGCAGGAACTTCATGTAAACAGCTGCATACCTCTGAAAATACCTTACAAGAATCTGTTTGGCACAATTCTTCAATAAATTTATTCACAATGCTCAAAACCAGGAAAAAAAAAAACCCACAAAACAGCATTAGTCCAATCACAAGACCAGGTTTCTTAAGAATATATTAAGTACATCTCTGAACAGGTATAGGAATGTATTTATCAATAGGATAAACAGGGTGTGTAAGAACACAGTGACATCAGTATTCAAAACAATGCATTTCTTTAAGGGGGAGGTGTCCAGCTGCTAAGCTGTAGATGCTGCTCTCACTGCTATTTCTTATCTAAGACAAAAAATGGTGGCAGGATCTGGTTTGCTCTTTGCCAGTTGGAATACAGTAAGCAGAAACCTCAGTCCCTGTAATTAATATGTGCATCTGTTAACTTGCCCTTTGGATGGATGCAATCTAGTGGCTACCATCACTAAAGGACAAAGTTTGCCCAAGTAATTACAAGTTCATTTACATTTGCCTCCTCATTTCCCTGCAATAGGCCAACAGAAGTTTGTTTTTTTTTTTTTTTAAGGCATAGCTCAGGAAAATAATGAATACGAGTTCAAGGCAGTTCAAATAAAGCAATTCCTTCAGCAATAGAACCAAGGAAATGCTTCTTGTAGCATGTGGCCTCAAAACTGGAAGAGGAGATTTCAATGCAAGTTTCAGCTACTGGGTGGATATTTATTTTCCTTTAGAATAAAACATTTGCATGTACATATAGAAACAAAATTTATATACGGCACTACTCAGCCAAAGATCCAAATGACTCAATGAGTATCTCTGAACAACATTTAACTGCACCAGCGCACACAGCATTTGTGAAAGCACATGCATCAAACAGCACCAGAAGTCTACAGAGACATTCAAACATTAATCTTTTGAAGAGAAGCTGATTTTTGTACAGGCCTATAAACCAGTCAAGTTTAAATTAATTTCCCTTTGAGAGCAGAAAGTGAGACTTATTTGGGACTTACAGGCTGCATGCCAAGACTTTATACAGAGATAAGTTTCATTCATTTAGATTGGAAGAAGCAACATAATAAGAATAGAAGCCCAACACATCCCAGCAGTGTGTGCTGACAGTCCAGAAAGCCAACTGTGTCCTGGGCACCATCAAAAGGAGAGTGAGCAGCAGGTTGAGGATTGGGATTCTCCCCCTCTAGTGTACTCTGGGGATATACCCCCTGCAATCCTGCGTCCAGCTGTGGGGCAACAACATAAGAAGGACGTGGAGCTGTTGGATTGAGTCCAGAGGAAGCCACAGATGCTGTGAGGGCTGGAGCAGCTCTGCTCTGGAGACAGGCTGAGAGAGCTGGGCTGCGTCAGCCTGGAGAAGAGAAGGCTCCTTAAGGGGAGACCTGAGAGCAGCTCCAGTGCCTAAAGGCGCCAACAAGAAACCTGGAGAGGGGCTTTTGACAAGGGTCTGTAGGGACAGGACAAGGGGGACTGGCTTTAACCTGCCAGATATTAGAAGGAAATTCTTTACCATCCTTGGCAGTGTTCAAGGCCAGGCTGGACACAGCTTAGAGCAACCTGATCTAATGGAAGGTGTCCCTGCCAGTGGCACAGGGTTAGAACTGTGTAAGCTTTAAAGTCCCTTCCAACCCTATGATTCTACGAAAAATAAGCAAGTAGATACATCCATTCCTTCGGATATTTCATGTGCTTATTATTGTCTACACACCACTGAAAGATGACCATCATACAACTACCTGCTAGGGATTTGTCTGTTTCTGATACCAGTGACTCAAACAAGTACATATTGCTTCTTCCTTAGTATTTTTGGATGCTGGTTCACAGACTGTTCTTTTATTTAATTCTCTTTTTGTTTTTGTGTCAGGGTGAGTGTTCCCAGAAGTGCTATTACATCTTCGTCATAGAGACCATCTGTGTGGCTTGGTTTTCCCTCGAGTTCTGCCTCCGATTCATTCAGGCAAGAAGCAAATGTCAGTTCTTCAAAGGACCCCTAAATATAATTGACTTCTTGGCTATATCACCATATTACATTTCCCTCATCTTCTCAGAGGATGACTCAAATGAGGAGGACAATAGGCCAAGCAGCAACACATATTTGGAGAAGGTTAGTTTGGTGCTAAGGGTTTTACGAGCCCTGAGGATCTTATATGTAATGCACCTTGCCCGACACTCCTTGGGCTTGCAGACTTTGGGCCTCACAGTTCGGAGGTGCACACGGGAATTTGGCTTGCTTTTACTCTTCTTATGTGTTGCTGTCACTCTGTTTTCTCCCTTGGTCTATCTCGCTGAGAATGAATCTGGGAAGGTGCTTGAATTTACGAGCATACCTGCTTCTTACTGGTGGGCCATCATTTCAATGACCACTGTGGGGTATGGGGATATGGTACCGCGAAGTGTCCCAGGCCAGATGGTGGCTCTCAGCAGCATCCTCAGTGGAATTCTCATCATGTCTTTTCCTGCGACATCAATATTCCACACTTTCTCCCATTCCTACTCGGAGTTGAGAAAGGAACATGAACGAATGCAGTCTCGGCTAAACAGAGTAAAAAACGCCAATCAGTCTGGTGAAAGTGACACCTTCAATGAGACAGATAGCTTAATCCTGGAGGATCCGGCATCACCAATTAAATACATTTACACAGGGAACTAGGCCTGGTTGTAAAGCATTCCCAAGAATAAGAATAGAAATATACACACCTGTATGTCAATATATTAAAATAGCAAAGCAACAACATCAGTTATGACACTGCTTTCTGCCAGCATAGGTATAAGAAGTACTCAAGCCAACACATCTAGCTCCAACACATCATTATGGAGCTGGAGGTTTTGAGAATGTCAAAAGTCAAAGTTTATTCAATAATAAGCATTCATTCTTCTCTATAACTAATAAGAATAAACTCTGCCAGTCGTGTATCTTGGTGAATACGTAATATTGAATGAGTAACAAACAAAACAGCTTATGTCAGCAGAAATACACTTACTGTTTTATTTGCCTTTGAGCTTCTAATGTTAATTCAATTAACATCTTGCACCAAGCACCAGAAAGCGTCCTTTTAGGGTTACACACCAGTGTTGTCTGTACAATGCTCATCCACCAGGCATAAAGAAGAAGCCTCGATACAAAAATGAATTCTGTTTCTAGAACCACTAATAAGCTTAAAGTAAAATCACTGTATGTGAAAGCTTTCAAAGTTTGCCTGTAGCCAGACGATCAACCTATTAGTAACAAATTGCACTGCTATTGTATGAAATACATAGTGTCTGCAAGAGAATTTGCTTGAAGTGCAGTTGCAGTGTGCCAACTGTGAATGTTTCATACTAGAAAGCAGAAGTTTCCAAACTTTTTCATATACTTATTTAAAATAATAATAAGGAATAAAAATAAACAGGAATAAAAAAAAAAAAAAAAAGCTTATTGACCATATTGAAAAGAGTTGGTGTTATCTTTTTTTACTAAATGGTGAACGGCTTCTCTGGAAGAAAGATAAAAGAACTACTGAGAATGAGATGATAGCTCAGAAGTATTAAAATTGTAAAGAATTAGGTGAATAGAGGCAGTGGGAGTATAAATGAGAAATAGTTGCATTTTACATACTACAAAGCACAGTTTAAAACCAAATTAAGGAAACAGCAAAGGGCATCATTTGTCCCATAATTTGATCCTTCAGCTGACATACTGCCCCTGTAGTCTGCTGTCTTTTCTTCCAACCTTCTCAGCTTCTTTTCCCACTTCCCCTTACAATTGTGTTCAGATCCATACCAGGATTTAGTCTTCTCAGTCAGATATCCTATAGTGAACAGAAAGTGGAAGTAAAATCTCAGATATATAATAAAGCATATCCCAAAGAAAACTAGAGAGAGTGGATGTGCAGTGTGCCTTTACCATCTGCACTGCTCTTGCATGGTACAGTGCCATTTGGAGCACAGGTGATACTTCCCAGTGTTGTGACTTATCTCCCACATGGATGTACAAACTCAGTCACTTGCAGAGTTATGCAATTTCATGGAGACATTTGGGAGTTTCAGGTTTTAGATACTATCCTCACTGCACTGCATAGCTTAAGAATAGAAAAGCACAGTTGTTCACACAATTTGGAGCACGTGACTCAAATTAATCTCTTAGGGTCAATAGCAAGATAAATCCATGATTTAAGCCACAGAAACTGTAACGGATTATAGATGGGATGCTCCAACACAACTGAAACAAGTCAACACTAGATGACAGGCATTTATATTTGCCACACAAAGGGTGGAATTTCTGCTGGTTTATGCATAGGTCCACCTGTATTTTATGATTTTATTTCTTCTTTTGCTTAATTAGCATTTATTTTTTGCCAACAACTCTCTACAGCAGGACTATTTTGATGGGACTACTTAGTAAGATTACTTAGGTGGTAAAATAGACAAGATTCCAACCCAATCTCGACCATGACCCAGACCACTCCAAGATCCTATGCATGGTGCTGCCACTTTCATTTCTCTGGGAAAGCCTATATTTCTTCACAGTTATTCCAGTTCCTTAGGAAAAACAATTGCACACTGCCACAACAGTCAGCACAGCCCACTCCTGCCTTTCTGGTCTGGTAGAGCCAAAGTCAGCGCTGACTCTGCCTGTTAGAACAGGTATCCTGGTGTAGAACAGACATCTTTCAAAAGTTATTTGTCCCCACTGACACACGCTTTGGAAATACAATCAGGTAGTGCAACTGATCTGCTTTTTCGGAATAACAGTTTTCTTACTAGTGCAGGAGGCAGTTCAATATGGTCCCACAGAAAATCAGCCCGGCAACTGTTCTAAACATGCAGATGGCTGGAAAAAACACTGGGGCTTTTACTGCCCAAGTACTTAGACCAGTTCAATATCCAACAGGTTCTGTGATGTAGGTGGGATTGTGGACATAACAGGCATCCAAATTCACAGCAACCCGAATCTTGACTCACCATTTAAGCTTGTTTAAGTTCTTCCATAGAGTAAGGTCTTTACAAGGAGGTAAAACAAACAAATCACCACTGTTTAACAGTGAAGCGAGTGCTTGTACTTCCGACATGTTTCTGTTTTCAACTCAGTCTCCTCCTATAGCTGGGTCTGAGCTGCACCAGCTCTCATAGAAAATGTCCTTCATGATTCATTGTGTTACTAGGGAGGGGAAAATATGTTGAGAGGAACATTTAGTGCTGTATAATTCAACTGAGAAACAAATTCAGAACAAGCAGTTACAATTAGCAGATATTGTTATTGCCAAGATCTTAACATTTCATAACCAGACATAATTAAAAGAGCAGTGTAGGTGCCTGGCATCCAGCTTCATTTAGTTCAAAGCCTTTTCCCTGAATCTGAATTCTAGAAGCAGCAGAGGAACAGCACTTATTATCCAAGGGGAAACCATGCTGTTCATCCCTCATCAATGCATTGCATCTCTTTTTAAGCTTCTAATTGCTACTGTGATGCAGCAACAACTCCTACCGCGTAGTGAAGGGACGCACAAAACTCCCCACCATGTGGCTTTATTTGGGAAGTTGACAGATATCTGGTCTAACACCAGAGTGTGGCAGAGTTACATGAAAACACAATACAGGACACTTCCAATTACTGGTCTGACTTTGAACCAAAACACAGTGAATGGGTTTTGATCAAGGACTAAAAGCAAATTTCCTATGATGCTGGAATTGCACTGAGGGGCTAAGACCTTTGCTTTGACCTAACTCACTTCTTTAGGGATTCTGCAGCTCATTTCATATTCTCACTACAGCCCTTGTACCTCCCCGCTGTTCTCCAGCTGTTTCTCCTCTTTGATTTTCCCGTTTATCTGGTAGGGAAGCATTACATAAGATGGATATATTATTATTTCAGTAATGAACTACCATTAATTTCACAGGTTCGGTATTTTATATTTTCCACCTACTGTTAGATCACCTAAAATCTGCTTTTCATCCAACTTTGTTATAAACAGTAGTGAGTGGATGCAAACTCCAAATTGCCAAAGTTACCAGGTTTATTCTTTAAGCCATATAAGCTCATTGGAGGCAACAGTACACTATTCTAGGAGTAAACTGCAAAAGAATTCACCAAGTGGACTACATATCCTCTGCATAAATTACAGCAGAAGTATTTAAAACTTGCATTGGTCTATATTTTTATTTCAAACATACCCAAACAGCATTCTGCAGTTATCTTGAACAACTAAGCACATGTACTGATAGAAATTACCCTCCGATTTTACTTATAATGAAAGATATTTTCCCCCATTCTTTCTGTTCAGAAAATTATTTTAATACATTGCAGTAACCTATAAATGATGATGAAAATCTCAAAGGTCAAGGAAATGAAAAGTACAGCACATCCCCTGTAGGAGATGTTCTCCCCGAAGGACCATTAGAAAGATTTTACTTCGACAAGTAATAAATTATTAGCCACATGTTAAACTGATAAAAGGCTGATATAATACTCACGTTTCCTAAATGGAATCTAGTTTCTGTATGGTAAAATCTAGATATTCAAGCACTTTTTACTCAAAGTATTGAATTTCTTCTGAACTACTTCGTTTCTGCAGCAATGGCTTATCTAACCTAAAGGAGGCTTTGACCAGTTCCCCGAGTCTTAGCCATGGCACAATACCTGGCAAAGTCCTATGAAAGAGGACAAGGTTGTGAATATATGATGTACTCAATATGCACACTGGGTTCTCTGCTGACCTCTAGCACAGGACATTAAACTGGATTTTCCAAGCAGGCACAGCACAGAGACTGAGCTGAATGCTCTTGTTTTCTTGCAGAACACCAGCATCCAGCTCCATCAAGGTCTACAGATCTCCCTGACTACTTTGGGCAAACCAATTGTTGCATACAGCCTGCAGATCTTGTTGAGAAGCTTCAGTTATTAGTTTCAACATTAGGATGCAAGCTCATATTCTAGGTTACTTTATTTCTTTTTTTCTGGATGACTAAAACTGTACTCACAGGGAAAAGATGATGAAGAGAAACAAGGCATTTTCCTGTCTTTACTGCTGTACTTCCAATAGAAGCTAGTTCTCTAAAAAACTCATTTTCTCCAAAGTTTAGTGTTCCTGCAGTTCCTTTATGCCAGTGTCTGAGCTCCATGAAAACCTCACACAGAAGGGAAAAAAGGCCAGCCCAAAGCTACTTCACTCTAAGAGAGATCTGCATTCACAATAGTACCAAAGCAGCTCATGTAAAGAACTGGGCCTGGATTGTCAGCACCAAGTAGAGCTGCTTAAGGAGCACTTTATCAGAATATGACAGTAGATTCAGCAAAAGGGATAAAAATCCAACTCAGATTTCATTATTTCCATACTCAATCCCTGCCATATCTACACCAGCTGTAAAAGTCTAACATGTCTACAAGGAAAGGGCTGTAGAAGACCCTTAGGGTATTTCACTTCTGAAAGTTATAGTCTGTTATATCATCAGAAATAAGTATGAAAACTAAGTAATAAAACATAATTCTGAAACACTCAGAATTTTAAATCTCCAATGAAAAGGTCTACTGCTTCATGACTGACAATTGTGTTTAATAAAGTACCTTAGGACTTCAATTATTAGTATAGAACTCCATACACGCATATAATAAAGTCATAATATCATATGAAATTTCCTGCTTGCCAGTTCTAGCATTCAGTCATTAGTCAGCTAGACACTAACTACAAGACAATAGGTTTTATCTCAGCTACTTCAAAATAATTTCTTTCCATCAGCTTCCAGGGAACTGTGACTATTCTCAGTAAGAACAAATGAAGAAATACAGAATTTTTCTTCTGCTTAAACTTAAAGCAGATGATGTGGCACAATTTATATGGACCTTGCAGGGCAATGAAGCTCTCACAATGCCTCTGTGAGAATCCAATGATGTTTCACTTCATTTCAGACAAACAGCATAATAATTTGCCTTTAACTCAACATTCAGATGCACAACACTTCCTACACAGACAGGATGTAGACCAAGTACATCCTAGTTCCATCGCAGCTTTTGTTTCTGCCTGCCCACTTTGAACCCCACATCAGGGTCTGTTACTTCGCTACACAAAAATTCATCTCATTAAAGAGTTTTCTTATTAAAATTCATAACCTCAAAGGTACCGTATGACAAACACTGAAGATAATTGGACTGCACTCATGGAGAGCACTCATAAAACAAAGGGAGTGCTTTCATGTCCTTCCATCAACAGGTCTTCTACTGTCTTTTTAGTGTCTTACATGGTATTTTAAGAAAATCCCATTAAAAAATTCTAATTAAAAATTTACTTGCAAGTTACTGTTTTTGAAATATCTTCACCAGAACAACAAAGCAGGTAACATAAAACTTTATGCCCTGAGGTTCTACCTCTCAAAATTATATATATTTCATCGGTCTGATGTTTTAGTTTTACCCAGCTAGCCTGAAGCTGTCCAAACTGCCTAGTTCCACACCAAATTAGTTAGAGCCTCTCCAACTCTGAGAGACTTAGTTGAGAATTTCACAAAAATCAGCTCAAAGACAAGACAACAAACTCCAGGAAATTTCAAAGCTTCAGACAGAAGAAAGAGCTATGTGCTACTCATGATTAAAGGCATAAAATATTACACAGTTCAGCAACGATACTTGAATAGGCTCGTACAGCACAATTACTATGTTTTTGCAGTATGTTTTTAGAAAAGAGAGGGTAAAACCATAAAAGTTTGCCTATCTGTAATTCCAGGTCTGATACATAGCTTCATGCCTTGAATGGTGCTTGCAGGACTCAGTACAGTCATTTCCAGGGATGAAAAAATTAATGCTATCAGCTCATTACGATGTAAGCATGCACACTTAAACAAATTAAACTACTTTCAAAGTGATACAAAGATACCAAAGGGAAACTGAAGGTTAAATAGATTCATGACATAAGTAATTCAGACATTGCGAGGTGTTCTACCAGAATTTAAAACTGTGTTTTGTCTACACAATTTTGCATTTCTGAATAAAACTGTAACCAAGGGTACACTACTCAGAGTTATTACACAAGCAGCATAAAAACACCCCCCAAAACCAATAAACAACAAAACCCACTGAAATACATTTCAAGAGCAAGAATATGTAAAGAAGATTACACAGAACAAAAGATAAATCAGTTTCAGATCATCTCCCCAAAGAGCAAAATATGTCAGCAGCATGGGTTTGCAGGTCTATAATCACTGTTTGTTGAAGTAACAGCAAATTAAAGGCCCATTTTTGCAGGTTATTGTGAGTTGCTAAGTACCTCTGGCTTTGTGACAGTCTAGAGAGACTGAATCACCCAGTATACTGAAAACTCTAAGAAGTGCAACTAAATATTATGATAAGGTAGTTAAATTTTATACTTGACTATATTTTAATTTCATTGAAGTAACACAGATTCTGACTGGTATTAGAAAAGACCTCTGTGTTTCACACTGCCTGATTCTGTATCTCAGTTTCAGATACCAAAGGAAAAGGAAAACAAAAAGCACCATAGATGTGGTGTAAATCAGTATCGCTTTTCAAATCCATACACTTAATCCAATTTACCACAGTTAAGAACAAGGCTGTAAGCACTTCTAAATTGTTGCAATGCATTCACTGTCATTCAGTTCCTTCATCAAGTGATTCTGAAATGTAAAAAAGTCAATCAGAAAGCTGAAGACAAAGATCAACCTTCCTTTTATCACCAATGGTAACCAACACTTCAGGTTCCCCAGGTCTGCTGGACTGTGATACCTGTGACCTGCTGGCAAGAACTGCAGACTCAGATACAAACATAAGCCTTGGTATTCCCATGCTTATCCATGCTCCATCCACTGTATGCTGTAGTTTTATATGTACACTGATCTTCCTAAAAACACTTACGATGTTGCTATGACCATTCCAAGCACTCTCCAAAACAGCTGCACCAAACACTCACAAACACCCACATTTCCAAAAGGGACAGTTTCATAAGACCCTCAAAGACATCCAGTGTGGCTGATTCTGGGTGGGAAACTGGAAGAGAAGGAATGTGGTTCTCGATTAATCCCTTTTCCAGTAGGGCCACCAAAGGCTCTCTAATGGCAAGGAATATCCCAACCTGTAAAGCATTATTAGACAAATGTTGTGTTGTTGTGGGTCAACAAACTCCAATACAAACTACAGTGAGGTGCTGAACCTGCTCCTTAAGGGCATGCTCATTTGAGAGAAGCTGATATTGCCACAGCTCTTTACTCAACCCTGGCTAAAAGCCAACACTGAGGACTGCCAATATTTATGCAATTCTCTCATTTTAGTCAGACAGCAAGGTCAACCAGCCAAAAAGGCTTGGAACAACCTGCACATAACGAGTCAGCAATAGCACTCATTGCCCCTAACTGCTTTCTGCTGAATAATCAAGCTGGTATGAATTCTGGAAGTTTTTCTCCTCCAAGATGGGGTGGTAAGTCAAGCAGCTTCAAAGCTGAGGACTCTGCACAGAGTTCTAACTCTGCTAAAATTTATCCATAGAAATTGTTCCAGGGAACTGCATTTGCATGGCTGGGTCTCATGAGATAGCAGGGAAGCAGATCTAGAGAAACAAGTATTAATGGAGCTTTTCCCTCAGGAAATCTGTGGATTTCCCTATGAGAACTTACTCCAGTTCCCACAGCTCACTGATTGTCACAGATACAGTTTCTTCTTTCTTTCTCTTCATTCATGCTTTTTGTGCTGCATGGGCCAATCCATTTTTTATTCACAGGCTCTGAGATGATCAGTAAATTCACTGTGCCATGGCAGACAGGTTTCAAGTTAACATGTTCCCAGCTGTGACCTGCAGTTACATAATGTAATGAAGTGCATCTCTAACACTGCATTGGCCTCCCTTCCCAACACAGTCCCTCAGTGTACTTCTACTGACTGCAGAAAAATCACTGAAGAAGCATCTCATCAAGCCCCCACGGCAGGGGGATGGAACTGGATGATCTTAAGGTTTTTTCCAACCCAAACCATTCTATGTCCCTATATGTGCCAAATGTCCAGATGAGTCTAACCGAATCTGCAGGAACACCACTTCAGTCTTGAGCCAGTATCAAGACATCAGTGTTCAGGATTTTACCGTACTCTTCCAGTCCAACAACAAAGTGAAGCACACATGGATGGATGATGTGCTAACTCTTCAGCGGCTGTGTTCCAGCTCTGTTCCTGCCAGATATGAGCCTAAGACTAAGTGCCAAACAGGACCCCCAAAGTCAAGTCACTGTGCGAGCCCCTTCTTATTTAACATCTTTGTTTTGTTGTGCCTTCTGAGAAATATTTTGTATTAATTCAGGGCAGCTTTAAGATACACTTCTAATGCTGACATACAAATTATAACACTAAGCTGAAAAAAGGAAAATACTCCAGTGATTCAGCTCTTTTGATTCTGGGATCTCTGTCTCTTCAACATATGAACTATCAAAACAGGGTTTAATTAACCTGACACTGGTAGCTCCTAGAGATACCTCCAGCCTAAATCCCAAAGCAGACCAGGAGCATTCTGCCTCAGAACCACAGAATGGTTTGGGTTGGAAGGGACTTTAAAGCTCATCCAGTTCCACCCCACTGCCACAGGCAGGGATGGACACATTCCACTAGAGCATATTGCTCCAAGCCCCGTCCAATGTGGCCTTGAACACTGCCAGGGATGGAGCAGCCACAACGTCTCTGGGCACCCTGTGCCAGCACCTCAGCACCCTCACAGGGAAGAGCTTCTTCCTTATATTTGAGCTAAATCTGCCTCCTTTCAGTTTAAAGCCCCCTTGTCCTATCGTTACCTGTTGCTTTCCAAGCTAAAACATCAGTCTATTTATAATTATCAGTGATGATTCACATCATACAATGCCAATTCAGCATGACTAAGTCTCCCCCCTTGCCCCAAACTTCCTGGTAGTTAAGACCTTACCTCAAAAGCACTTTATAAAGGCCCTGCATTGAACTCTGGTCTACCCTGGGTGCTCTTCCAAAGGTTCTCACTCGCACCTTCAGTCTGACAGCCATCTAGTGGTACCTGCACTGCTCTGCAAGATAAAGGAGCCGCTAACTCAGTGCTTAGATAGAGCCCTCTTGTAGAGCTGGAAGTTGCTCTGGGAGAATGTACTTACATCCTTTATTTACCATTATCCTATAAAAGATTTACTATGTACTCCTAATTTAACCTATCACCAGAATGCTGTTCATGGCTTTTTATGGTTGCCACCTTCAACGCATCCTGCCCCCTGAAGCGAGATAACATGGCTGCTTCCTTCAGACCAAAGCTGCTGCAGGACCCCAATCCTTCCTGCAGCCAGGCCTCTCTTCCTCTCTAGGGGGAAACGAAGCATGGGGTGTTTCTGCTGTCTTCCTGCATTGCTGCCCAATGGATGGTTGCTCCAGGACATACACAAGGTATACAAGCGATTCAGCCATGGATGCAGGCATTGAAGATGCTATTCTAGCCTCAGGCAACACAGTATGGCGGTGACTTTTACAGCTGACTTTAGCTGCTGCATGCTCCTCCTCACTGCCCCTCTTATGCCTCCCGCTTTCAAGCATGCCATCTTGTACAACTCAACGACAATTGTCAGATTCCTTCTGCAGACTAAGCTCCTTGTTACACTAATTTCCAGGTGATTAGAAGGGAATTCTGTGGCAAATACAACCTGAGCTTTCCTAATTCCTTCCTCAGTTACCATCCTTTTGTATTCTAAATGGTAAGATGTACCCTGCCTGCCCACAATCACATAGAGGTCTTTCTAATGTTTTTATCTTCACATATCCCTTTCTCTAATTTCCTTTTACCTCAGCCTTGTTCCCACCAGAAGTAATGAAAGCAAAACCACATCTGTGAGATACTTCGCATGACAAAGTTACAGAAACCCACTTAACACTGAGCATATTTCTAAGATCAGCAAACCATGGCACTCATTCCTAACTAAAGACATAATTCACTACTAGACATAATATAGACAAAAAAGCTTGAGACTTTACAGGTGCTGCATTGCCCTGAGGTACTGGGAACTGTGAAATTAAAAGTAAAATATCTTGGGCAGCTTAGCATGAAGGCAAGAAGACTGAAAATTAACATTAAGTCTTATTTAGGTTTACCCAGAAGGCAGGAATGTATTCCACTGTTAAGGGAAGAAAAAAGGCAAAAGAGGATTTAAGGAGCCAGCATGAGTACTCAGAGTCAGGTATAATTATTCCATGTATTACAAGAAATCCAAACAAAACCAACTGCCTCTGGTATGTGCCTTTAGCTGTAAATGTAGGTGTTAATTCTTAGTAGATAGATTAACACAGCTCAGGGAAACACCTCATTGCCAAAAGCATGATTTGACCCCAGAACACAAACAACTACCCAAGTGGCATCAGGCAGATTGCTCAGCCCAGGGTTCCTACTGGAAAGAAATGCTGTAAACAAGATTTGAAGGAATGCAAGTTCTGGTGAGCTACAAAGACAGTGGCAATGGCAGATACCAGCATACTGGACTTCATGCTTTCTTTTCCTCTACTTTTAATATGTTCAAGCCCTAATTAAATTAAACCCCTCAGCTTACCTCAGCATAAATGCCTTGTAGAGAACTTGTATGCAATGTTTTCCTCCAGCACTCAGAAGGGATACAAGAAACCCTACAACCAATAAATAATACAAGAGAAACTAGTTATACCTTTACCAGTTGACAGAGAAAACCCCCTTACATACTTGAGCCTCCATTCCCTACAGCAGATAGTCTTCCTCCTGTTGGCCAGCATGCTGACCACTCAGCCCCAAGCATCTGAACCTTCCATGAGGCCTAAGCTTCTGCTGTTCCTCACCATTTATAATGATCCCAGCTTGCCTTGAGCAGCAAGCCTGATTAATTAACAACTAATTCTTTGCTTAGGGGTTCTATGTCTCTTTATGAAGTTCTGCAAGCAACCAAAGAAAGAACAGAAAGGGAAAAGCTCAAGCTAGCACACATACAAACATGCATCTTGATGTGGAAGATAACATCCTTAGGGAGGAAAAATGTGACATTAATTTTCCCATGACATAGCACAGCAGAAGAATGCTCTGTTACGCACTCTCTAAGAAATTCAGCTTTTCTGCTCCCATTAAAAAAGGCAACAGGTTTTGTCATGGACGTTATACCAGCTCCTTTCACAGTTCAGATGCATCAATCGCAGAAAGCTCTCAGGACAGACCCTCCTTCACAAAGAATTCACACTGAAATAAGTAAATAGACTTGATTACTGATGTGTGCCTTTCCAGAACGAAAGCTCTAACTAATAGCTCAAAAACTACCTGGGAGCTGCTGGTGAAATAAATTACTTTCTTTGTTTTCATGTATCAGAGCAAGTGAACCAAATTACAGAAGTATTGAAAATCAGGCTAATATTTTGTCATTTACAATTGCAAATACAGTGTGTGAAAGCATACAGAAAAGCAAACAAATTACTCCCAACCCCTTTGAAACTTGAAAAGGTAGGTGGGAGGGAAACATAACAAAATGAATTGGTCTTCAGACCTCAGCCTTTTCTCTGCAGATAAATCGCTGTTGAAATTGAACACAAGTAGATAAGATTAAAAAGCCTAAACACAAAACCAAAAGATAATTCAAGTTAGTAATGTAAAAGCAATAGGAAAATAGGGAGTACTGAAAATGAGCTCATATCTTTACATTGACAAAAGATTAAATGCCATGTTTAAAAGACCTCAGTTCATTGTGTTACATTAAATTTATTTTTGACAATGGCTTGTTTTCACAGAGTAGTGTGATATCCAATGCTATTTTAAGTACAGCATAAAACTCTTAAAACAATTATTCTTGAACACAGTTGTTCTTACTGTACCATGTTACATTGACAGGCACGTACAAATATGGTTCCATTGAACTGGGAGCCCCCAAAAATGTGATTTTGATCACCTGGTCTGGCCTGTAGACTTTTTTTTCACATTAAGCCACAAAAATGACTACTTATCACTGATTATCTAGAGGTCCAGCAACATTGTATAGAGTGTATTATTTGTGGAAAGAATTAAGTTGTCTGCACAAATAGTTCACAGTTGATGCAAAAGGTAAAGGAAGGAGAATGATTTATTATGAACATTTTCTGTGTGTCTTCATAGCTTCACATTTTTATGTAATGTTCTTATTTTCAGCCATCTATTTTTGAACATCCCAGCAGGATGTGCTCGTAAGTGAGCCAGTGGGAAGAGCTGAAGGAGGCAAATTAAAAAGAGAAAAATGAAGCCCAGTGGACACAGTTAAGAAGGCAAGTCTTAACATGCACAGGGAGCTGGGCTGGAACATGCACAGTGTAGGAGAGCTGTCTCATTGCCAAAAAAAACACTTCTGAAATATGGCTTCAATTGTAGCCCTAATGCTTGTCATCACCAGGTCTCACTGATTTTCACTATTGCCCTGACTTGCCTGTCAAGGATGCATTTTGTGTGGCAAGCACCCAGCAAAACAATGTGACCATTTTCCCTCCCTCCTGACAGCAGTAAATATGCAGTAAGGTTAGGAGTAGAAGCATTGTGTTCATTACTACTATTTAACAAGTATATTTTCCCCACTTCAAGAACATTGCAAAATCATTAATCACATCACTGACAACACGTGAAAAGTCAAATGCTGGGAGAACATTATACAAGACTTCCACAAATTCCAGCTAAAGGCCAAAACTGACAGCTGATTTAAGATTATAAAGCTCAGTCCTGACCCAACTCTCTAAATCTCTGCTCTTTACACATCAATGTATTGGAAAAGACTCTCAGCTGTTTCAGTATCACATACCAAGCATGAAGCAGCGCAGCAGGTCCACAAACAGCAGCTCACAGTACGCACCTCTGTCTGACGAGACATTTGCTGTTGGCCTGGTAGTTTTTAAACTTACTTAAAATTACCTTTTGGACAGCTTGTATGATCACTGCTATGGAACCTGGAGTCTCAAAATCATTTTTTTTAATGCAGAAAATGAGTAGAAAGTGGCAGATTAGGAATACATATTTCTTGAACAAGCATAATACTGCTGAAATGCCTTTAAGATAAATTGTTGGTATGACATTTTTGTCACAAACTGTCTTTAAGAAACATCCTCCTCAAATCAACAAAAAGTACTAGTGATATTTTGCAGATTTTTTCTAACTGTAGAATTTTGGTTGGTTGGTTTTTACCATACAGCTGTTCTTTGTCACAAGATACTTAAAATTGTTGATTTATGAGAAGCTCGATCAGATCTTTCGACATAAACACCACCTGTAATTAACAGGTTTCCTTTTCTTACTTGTTTACTGATGAAGTGGAAGGGTGGAACTTTGGTCTGCTGTAAGAGAATATAAAATGAAACCCAGTAAGAACTGGCTACCTAACGCTGAGGATGCCTGAAAAACCTGAGAATGCAGTGATTAGAAAGTTCAATGAAAAATAAACCACAAAACATAAAATTGAGGAGACCAACCTCCTCCACATATTTCTTTTTCTTTTCCCTGTAACAGCACAAATTTTAACATAAGCTTTGAGCTGGTAGCAGTAAAACATGAATTATTTCTTAGGCTGAACTATCACTACATGTTTCATAAGGATTAACTAGCATGTTATTAGAGCAGACAGTAATTCAGAATGCCAGAAGACTGGAAGATTAAACAAAAGCTAATCTCTGGAAAAGTAGGACAAAATGCTTTGTTTCTTTTTCAGGAAAAAGAATTCACAGCATGCAGGTTCCCAAAAGCTGGCTTCTCCCTCTCTGAATTGGTAAGACAAAGTTTTTCTCAACCGCAATACTTCCCTATCTACCTGTCCCAGAGGAATGCAGCTTCCAATAACTGTGTGCTACAAAACATGATGGATCAGGAAGGAAAAAGTGTTGTTTATGTTTTTGACAGCTTAGTGCTAGTAATAATGAATTTTTCTATGAATCAGGCAACTCTCTTGTTGCCCTGCTCATCAGAGTTGACAAAAAGGTTGACATGCCAGGTTGCTGCTAAGTTTGAAGAGGTATTCAGGAAACCACTGAGAAACAAAATGCTGTGAAAAACTTTTTAAAGGAAACTATTGGCAGAATCAACATTTACTTTAACATGAATACACAGTATAAAGCATATTTAAGTTCCCATCACAGACTTATCAGCTGTAGAACACATTCTAAGAGAATAAGGAGGTCAGTTTGACACATCGTGTTCTACCAGAAGTCCCTTACTACAAGGGATGGTTGCTTTCACAGAACTGCGAGTGCTGCCAACCTTCATTTATTCTCAGCAAAGAATAACAACTGGAGTTCTGGATGCAAAACGCGAAATCAAATAATTAGGGCTTATAAGCAGTGCCTCTTTTTTTCTCTTCTGGTGTCTCCATGATGGTCTGTAAATTTAATCCAAAGCACCTGTGTGTCCCAGTCGTAGCTTTTAGAACTGTTTCTAAACGTCAAAACAATGTACTATCGTCATACTGATGGAAAAGTTTATATCCAGGTTATCCTTGACTAGGTAGCAATATGCCACATTCTTCAAAAGACAGATGAGTTTTCATTCAGCATTACATTTAAATAATGTTAACTGCTCATATGAGAAAGATGGTGAATTCAGAGTCAGCCTCCTAATACTGCTCTGCATTAGGTTTGTCTCTTATATTTAACTATTACACTTTTAGCAGCACCTCTCACCAAGTTCTCTATTGGAAATATCAATGACAATCAATCAGGACTCTGATAAACAGGTAAAAGATAACAATGATACAGTTCTTGGTAACATAAGACATAAACAGAGAGCAACAGATACACCTCCTACACAATACTTGAGATTTTCAAAGGTGGCTTAAATTTTTTTTACATTTTAAAGACATTTTAAAGAGAATTTCTAGTATTTCAGGGACCTTTGACAGCTATCAATAAAAATATCCAGGAATTTAGTGCTCAGCTTATGCAGGAACTTATGAAAATGGTATAAAATAGCATTTGAAATGTCCAAATATCTTCAGTAGCTCTGGAAAATATCTAGTATCATGCTGTAAGACAGAGAAATGTCACATATTAAGCAGATCTCTTATACACTTCTATTAAATGATCTCCTGAACTAGAAGAAACTTCCCATCCAGGCGTAAATTGCCCAGGAATAGCAGTTGCACAAATACTGCAGCTCCTGGGAGGATTTATCCAGGGGTGAGTGAAGCTTTTAAACATTCGCAATTCATACCTGAGTGATCTCTCACTTCCCTCCAGGCTCCCTCTTACAGCCATGTTCTGCTGAGAGACCCAATTAAACAGATGCAGCTGCTGAAATTAGTTCTTGTAAGAGTAATGCATCAGTTCATGCCTCTCCTTGGGATCAAAGGCACCTCAGAGGGAGCAGGTCTCTGGCAGCTGGAAAGGATGCTCCTGCTCATCTGCTCCAGGGTCAGACCTTTCCTGTGGCAAGGTCTGGACCCAGCAGTTGGTATTGGGCACTTTTTGCCTCCAAGGATGCTCAGATGTGGATGCAATGATCTGCTGAGAAATTGGAAGCAGCAGGGCTGGGGTGTGAGGTCTGCTCAGTGCATCCCTTTCAGTTGAACTATGCTGGAAAATAAAAGAACCAACTTAGACTTCCTGAACTAATATTTCTCATCAGCCTTGCAGCACACAGTTGGATATCCTTTGAGACTGAAACTCAGCATAGATTAACAAGACATAGTGGTAACTTGCAGGAGAAAAATGTTAAGACTATTTGCCAGAAATAAAGTACATGAAACATTCACCTCAATTAGGCAAATTACAAGAAGATTAAAAGCTCTTCTTCCTAGGTTTTCCTTTGCTCCCCATCTCCTATGTATCCCACTTACAGAATCTGATTAATGTTGCCTTGTACCTCTTCTCAAGAAATATGAACCAAATCAGTGCTCAGAAAACCCATAGGAGGCCTCTTACTGACCCCTAGTTTCAGCCAGGTCTTGTGTTAAGCATTGCTAAATGTGACAGTGTGAGCTAGCTTTAAACTCAGAAGACTCCAGGCTAGCTAGCAGTTAGTAGGGAATGTTTATCAATCAGATCATATATTCACTTACTGGCTTGTTCTGTTCCCACAAGTTCCTCTATCTAGTCCCTTAAAATTAGAGTAACCATTTTTCAGGAATGAATAAAGTTTCTACAGTTTCAGATCTTGCAGTTAAAAATTAACTGTTATCAGTGTTACAATCTTTAGCATCTGCTGCAAGTCACTCCTGGCTAGTTATCAGCTCTTCTATGGCTCCCTAATGATTATCTTTGAGAGGGAGAGGCAAGGACAAACTATATTCTATCCTCAGTGAGATAATTCAGCTCATGCTGGCCAGCAGACCTGGCAAATGTTTCTCTTGCGTAGACATTTTTGATGGACATTGCCACAGTGACACTTGCCAAAGCAGCATCTGTAAAAGAATAAGAGATGAGCACATCTATACCCATGTGCTGTGCAGGTCAGGTGAAAAAAGACATGAGGAAGAACTTATCAGATGTTAGTGTTTGCAAGCAGCCATTTTGGAGTATTAACAGCTCCTGTTGCCTGAATAAAATGGCAGAGTTGGTGGGTTTTTTTCTCCCGCTGGAAAACAACTTTGCTAACAAACCCAAAATCAGAAGGTGGAAGATACGTTCAATCTTACATGCATCCTTCCAATTTCAGTGAATTCCACTTTGAAATCAAAGGTAGACACAGCATCATTTCCAGGGTGTTTTGGCCAAAATGCACACAAAATGCAAAATGCCAATATTTGATAGGTAGGGCCTAGACCCTTCCACACGTATATCAAAAAACATACAGTGGGAAATTTTTATTCACATTCACAGCCATGTATTCCCAAAATACTGTATTTGCAGTGACTTGTGGGAAATCTAAGGAAATACCCATTACATCTCAGGGACTGGCATTCTGTGATTCAGGTTTGGCTTTCTGCCTGCTCAGTTACTTAAATTTTCACTAAATAATTATTTTTGGTTTACACTGATTCCATTGTATTTTATATTCTAGGCTCACCATTCACTTGAATAAAGAAGCTGAAGAATTGACTCTTAATGTTAAGAATTATGAAGGGATGTAGCAAAGTGTTTTGTTAACTAAGCACACAAGGCAGAGTTATGCCCTGAGACAGATGGAGTTAAAAGAATGCAGAATCTGGAGAACTTTATGATCTTCTCACAAAACATAAATTAGTCATGAAAAATCATTTTCTACATCCTGATTTGCAGGTACCTGAAAATTCAGGCTTGAAAATAGGGATGATATTTTCAGAGACACAGTAATTGTCCCTTCTCAAATCAGCCTGTTTCCCTATACATTAACAGTTCCCAGGTGGGCAGTTTTTTATCCTGAAAACATTGATGCATCTACATACAGTTAAATGCCATAAGAAGTTTACATCCCAAGTTGTAATGACTGGATGGGATCTTAAAACACACGATAGGACAGCTATCCACCAGGAATGCCTAGCGTAGCCTGGAGAAGAGAGAAATATCGTGGGCAAAACCCAGTCACATATACCACCCCCAAAACCAAACACAATCTTATACAACCGGTAGCTTTTGGAGAAGATCTGACTAATATGCCATATCCACATAGCAGGAAATGGTAGAGTTGGAGGATGCCTTTTCCAGGGCTCCCATTTAGGTTGGCAATTGGGGTCCCAAATTATCATAATTTCCCCTCATAACCCATATCCTTTGTTTTAGAAAGGCTGAACTACCGTTTATGACTGTTACTCAGGCTGAGGTACATAAAAAAGCTTAGAGTGAAAGGGCATCAGAAATCAAGAAACCTGATTTTTATTCTCTGCATTTGTCAGAGATCATAACAACAGGGTTATTCTGTACTCAGGCTACTAAATGGACAAAGAAAGAATTAGTTCCATAGTTGTGAATGATTGATTACTCTCCTTGGTTTCTAATTTTGTGTCAGCAAATATCTCGGGTTCCGGTCTTAAGGTGGCAAAATAAATCATGATATAATTATACCTTGTCAGTGTTTCAGTGGAAAAAACTGCATGAATTTATTATTTCTGAACAGCAGTCTTACAATAACAGAAGGCTGAGGTTTACCAGCAAGACAAACAAATTAACTTCTATCCAAGCATTTGAGTCCAGTTTAAAAGGACTAAACTCAGAATTTAAAACTGACCTGCCTCATTGTGGAACATGAGCAGGCTACTGTTTATAGACACAAGGGTCATGCAGCAGGATAAGCACTTGTAAGTTTGGAAGGCAGCCAGTTTCAAGCTATCAGATATATCAAGCCAAACAGTGTGCACTGAAGCATTGTATCTACTGTCAATAAATATGAATTACTTTATTTTAAATGATGAAAGAATTTGTAAAATTCTTTGGTAAAGCCAATGTTTGGAAATCAAGATAGTGAATTTATGCAGTAAGCTACCTGATTTTTGGCTGTCAAGCTAAAAACCTGTCTGGAGAGGATAGAAGTCAAAAGCTGAGATTCACTAGAATTCCAGAGCAAGACTGCCACGACAGATTGAACATAAACTGTGTGACAGAAGAGAAAATCACTTAATGGTATGTGATAATTCTGTATGTTTGTAGTTAGAAGAGTAATTCCCTTGTAACCTCATCACTGTGTCACTCCAGAGATGCTTTCCTCTTCTTTTCTTTTTCTTAGGCACATAGGTAATGTGAATAAATAGGAGTTGGCCTCAGTCCGTGTGTAGAAGCAGAAAAGTGCAATTTGGAAAAGCTGAATTAGCTTAATTACTTTTGATTTACCAAAGCAAAAGCATGAAGACTTGATCCTGAATTCATTCTCAGATGCAAGAGGCCAATACTTCTTTCAGTCATTTTCCATCCCACCCTGTTGCTAGAAAGGCTGGGCCTTATTCAACAGCTATGACAGATATTAAGCTAGCTATCTGAGTTAATGCATAGTCATTCGGCAATTCAACAGGACTCTGCTTAGCAGGAATCATGACCCAGACCCATAACAGCACTTAATGTCACCAGTCACCTAAATTTACTGTGATAAATGGAATATTTCATTGGGTCCTTAATGATTTCTATTATGAGAGTATAAAAGGCAGAGACCTGAAAAACCTAAATCACATGTCGGTGATATTTGAATAATAGCTCTGCTCCCTGTTTGCCTGGCAGGCAGGGTGAGGTGCACAGAGCAGCACATGGCAAGCCCTCACCACATTTCATTTCTCTAACTCATTTTAATCAAGCAACACTTGACCTGGGAGACATTCATGTTACATCCGGCATATTATCAGAAAGCAAAGGAAACTGCAGCTTGAAGAAGCTGGAGTCCACACTCCATGCTTGCTCTGCACAGCAAATAGTCTCTCAATACGGATTACTTTCAGCCTTATAGTCATCTAATTTTTTTCTCTTTTGAGTCTGAATTACCTAATAATACCTTTTTTTTTTTTTTTTTTTTTTAAGCAATGGAAACTCATTTTAATCACTCTGCTTCCTAATCTCATTGCAATTTCAGCATTCAAGAATGAAAGGGTCTAAAATTACATTAAACTTGTCAGGAGACACTGGGAATCGCTGTTTTAAACATCAGATAGCAACCTGAGCCATAAACTCAGAACAATGGACTTTATTAACCAGGTAAGGAAAAGGGACTTAATTTCAAATTACCTGATTTAAAAAGACACTCAGCTGTAGTCTTCCCATGATCACCAGACTAATTCCTCAAGGACTCAGCCCAGTTAAATTATGTCATCTACCTACTGTGATTCCTGCTCTATTTAATTTTTTGCTCATTTTGAAGATATGGGATTGTTAGACCATATTTTTGGGTGAGATTCTTACTACCTACCACTGATGCTCTCTGAATGCCCAATTCACTGTAGGGTGCTCTAAAAATTCCTACTTATCCAAGGCTTTTGAAACTCAAATGATCTCTGAAACCTGCTGGGTTCTGAAAATCGGCCTCCGTATTCAAATGGTTCCCCAAACATCAATTCTTTCCTGTTTGCTTCAAAATGTCCTGTTCTGACAAAGACTGCCAATTTCAGAGCAGCAACGATGATGTAATTGTCATCATCTAATGTCATCATCTAAACCATTAATAGAATTGCTCAGGCAGTGGTCAGGCTGCTACAGTCATTCCGGGTTAGAAGACTGCTAACTTTAGATGGCTTTCTACTCAATTAATTATAAGTTCTATAAAATGTATCTACACAGATTTAAAGCTAAGTGGTGATTGATGTGTGAATTTCTTTAACCTGAGGTTAACATTAAATGAAAAACAAAGGTAAATGGAACTGCATGTGAATGGACAGTAATGACAAGAAATAAAAGTTTACTATGTGGAAAAAGAATTTTAGAACAAGATCTTATATTAAGAGATCCTGAATATTGGAGGATATTAAAAAAATATTTAATACAAACCACTAGTAGGTAATGTAATTTTGTAGAAAAGCCACCATGAATTGAAAGAGTTCATATAGTGGAAAATAGAAGATTAAAATAATGAAATTTTCACACCAGAAGAAATTTTAAAGCTGTGATTGGTATAAGGCAATCCCATTATCCAGTTCATCATCTGACGCTATTAAGGGAAATAGCTAAGAACATTTCAGAGAGTGGATTAGATGCTGTGAATAAGGACATCTATGGCTGTGAAAAAAAAAAAAAAAAAAGGCCAGGGTGTGGAAATCCAGCCCTTAGTCTTTGCAGCAAGTCAGATCGCTGAAAATAGCTTAGTTGGAGTGACATTAAAACTCTTACATACATGGAAGGATGGGAGATAGTTTTGCAAACATGCCTGCTACAGAAACCAGTCCCATTGACTGCAGAGGATTCCCAAGGCAAGGCACAAAAGTATTCCTCCCCAGAGCAGTATTTCATGAACATTCTGGTGACCAAAAGACTTGATAGTAGATGAATCTGAAGCCCATGATACTCAGCACAAATGTTGGTACTGAATGAAGGCTACTTGTACAGAATATCCCACAGAAAAGAACAATTTTCTCCCAAACTGATGGCTTTATTGCCACTGAAAGCAGTCTTTTAATAACAAGAAAGAGCTTTTATGACAACAGGTTTCTGGTTCACAAGCCAGGCTACTCAAGTGCCAGAGGAAAATGACTTCTCCGCTAATTCCTTCTTCACACTCAATGTTTATGAAAGAAAACAGAGCCATGATTCAAATACTGAGAAAAAGAAATTGCGTGACAGCTACCAGAACCATCTGTGCTTTCCTGAAAGTCTAGGATACCATCTCATCTTTCTTGTTTTTCTCACTTTGTTACTAAAGCACCAATGTTAATTCTACCATACTAGCCACTTCTATTTAGCTTTGTATTTCAGATAAGACTTATCACCTCATTTACACGTCTGTGGCTAGCATTGGCAAAACATCTTCCTTTTCAATGCACATGTGAAGTCTGCAGCAAGCAGCATTGATCATTCTATTATCACTCTGTTATGCTTAATTTTCTCTTTATCTTTCAAGTCTAACTGTCACACACAGAATCAATAGTGGCGGCCACACAAATTACCCTCGCCTTTGGCAGGCGTGCTGCAGGTACATTTGTGACATTGCTTTTGTGTTACCCCAGCACAACTGAGGAACCCTAAACTATTCAAAGAATCAAATTAACAAGTGCATGTCAAGCTTTTAAACTTCCAAAGTTTGAGCTCTGATAGGACTTTATAACAAGCAATTAACTGATGCAGCCAGACAGTTTGACAAAGCACTAGAAATCTCTGCCAAGAGGGAGACTGCTGCAGCCATCAACCAGCTTCAGCATCCACCTGGGCAGCTCCTCACCTCAGTTCTGCCCCAGACAGCAACAGGCAGGGCTCAAGTGATCTTACTTACCCTGCTCCTAGTCGAACAAAGGAGGCAGCGCGACTGCAGTACGTAGAAGCAGGGATAGCCATTCAGTGTTCTCCACTCAGAATGAATGAATGAAGAGTAGGAAACAAGAAAATTGTGAAATGAAATTACACATTGGTGAAAGGATATTCCCATCACGCGTATTATTTGCTTCTAAAGCAAAGGTGATTTGGGGAAGGAAGGTCCCTAGAGTTCCTCCTGACAGTACCAGTAATTTCCTGATGAAATCAGTGGTTGCCATGGGCTTTGGTTTAAAGCATTGTGAGAAACTATGGGCTAGGGTATTGTTTATTAAGATTTATGTTAAGCCCAATGTAAAGGTCGGACCACTTGTGCAAGATAAGATAATGAAATCGCTTATGCAAACTAAAACAGCCATCAAACACCCGTTTGTGCAAGATAAGATAACCGCCAGATGTTCCAGGAACTGACAGAAACATGACAAACAAAGGAAATATGAGTGAGAGGTCAACTATGGGACAAGGGAGGAGGACTTCTTACTCAAATGGCCACCAGGAAGCAGAAAACGACCCCCTAGCAACAACTGAAGCATGCGCAAAGTACCTCCACTACTTCAAGAACACGGAAGGAAAGATGTATAAAAGGGGACTGTTTAAACTGCTTAAGGCGGCAGTTGGCGGAACGCAGATTCCCCTGCCGTCCAGCGCTGTTTTTGCTCATATTCTACGTGCTATAATTAATAAATTCCAATTGGATTCTAGTCTGCTGTGGTCTCAACTTATGATAGCATGAAACAAATGCTTTTCCTCTTCTTTCTTTCTGGATCCAGCCAAACCACCAGCACTTGCCTTATCCACAGCCCAACCCATCGTCCTATGGCCCCAGAAAGAACACACTGGGATTATAAGAAATGCCAATGAAAATATAAATAAGTTGCATCAGTCCATTTTTTTCTGATACTTGAAGATCCTTTGAACCTTTGGCACTTCCAAACATCCCTAGGATTATCAGCAACTTGATTTCAGAGTTTATCAACACAGTATCTTGCAAACTGTCCTGCATAACAGCCATGCATAGCTAAGCAACTCTGCAAGCAGAACAGAAATTGAACAGCAGGTCAGAAGCAAAATCTGGTGACCCTTTCTTCTCTTGTTTTATGAAGCTTTTGTCCCTCTATATTTAGGTGTGTTGGCTAAGGCCCAAAGCGATGGAAGTTTGTTTCCCATAGAAGGACACGTACTACCTGCAGATGCATCTTTCATACCTGTGCTGTAATCTGCAAGCCAGTGGCAAATAAGTGAATCTGCTCTATTCCAGTATCAACCATCTCAAACAAGAATACTCCACAAGTTCCTTGCCACAACAGCAGAACCTTCACTTGCAAACCTCTATGAAGAAACAATTCCTTTTTAACTGCCATCATTAATTAAGCTTTTTAGAACATTTTAACAATTTTTCTTAAGACATTGGCATTCCACAGATTAGCACATGCAAAAACGCAATGCCCAAACTGCTGAGAGTACTCCATCCATCATTTACCATCCTTAGCGCATCTCTTGGGTCCTGCCTTTACTTTATCTGGTCTATCTCCATACTAAACAAACAAGTTACAAAACCATTTGAGAATATTAATTAACAAGAGAACTTTTGCTCCATTTTTTTCTCTGGCAAGGTCAGTTCAGGAACTTGCAGTGATAATTACAGGTACTCTGACTCAACTACTGTTTGTGTTCCCTAGATGCTACTGGCGCAGATCTGAACAGAAGTGATAACTGAAACAGCCAGCATACGTTACTAACTCTGCACCAGCTTAATTACAGCAGTCTTTGATTATGGAAAGTGCAGGAGAAAAAACATTAGCTTCAGATGGAGTTTTATTCATGGCTAGCTGAATCATGAGGTAACAACATGCACAAATAACATGTTGACAAGTATTGACTCACAAGCATTTATCACTTTTTTTTCCAGTTCCAATTTATTTCCAAAATGTGCCTCCTCTCAGTTTCTTTCTGTTACTTACATGACTACGTGGCCCCACTCAAGATATGTATTTTGACATCTGAAAGTGGGAAACTTAATAGTATATAACCTTAACTCTTCCCCTGGCAGTCATGCATGTTCAGACAACTTTTGAAACAATACACCGTGTGATGTTTTTCAGCCCATGTAGCCTTAAGGCAGGGAAATGAAAGATGACCTCTTCACATCCCTTTCAGGTTATGCTTTTAATGGGCTTCTTCTATAGCTTGAGATAAAGTAAAAATGTTATAATATAATGTAACCAGAACTAGAAGAGTTGAATTTCACTGCCATGCAATTTGTGTTCTTGTGGTTTGATTTCTTCTTAAACTTTCTGGTTTTCTCATCCAATAGGCTATGACTATGTGACCCTTTCAAAAACCTTCTGCTTGGCACAGGCTTCACATTTTTGCACAGAGCTAGACAAAATACATTCATGCAACTGGAAATTACAGCAGTAGCCCTGCATACACTTTTACAGCTTGATATTGTATATTGCTATGCATTTTACTGCATAATCACTCGTTATAGAATAGCAAAGTAAATGTTTTGTATTGAAGAACTGAAAATACTCACGTACTATCAATGCAGCCTAAAATTAGGCAGCGTTTTGAGACCCAAGAACAGACACATTCTCTCTCCCACAGACAAGTGTAACTCTCATTTACCACATGCTCTGAACATCTTTACATAGTTTGTAACAACATAAAGAAAGAACTAGTTCTTTTCAATACTAGCCACTCCTATTACTGATACAAGGGGAAATTAGATCAAGATGTTAAAAGCTGGTCTTTATCATATCTGTTAGAAAAGAGCCCTAAAACATATTCCTAGCACTGCTTCACAGATGTAACAACACACTGAATCCATGAGGAGCTGGAGCCACAGCTTCCCGTAGGAAATGCTTATTTAGAAATAGAAAAGAAGATATTTGGATCGGTGGATATTTTTCCACAGTCATGACACTTTCGCTGCTCTGAGAGTCTTCTTTATCCTAGCAGAGACATACGTCCAGTGTTAGGACCAATATGCTGTTAAGTTCACATAAGGAGACCTTGTTGTGTTGTGATGAATAGAGACAGAACAGCACTGACATAATTTGAAACTAAGACATGAACTGATGAGGTGTGACAGGATGGAAAGCTAACAGCATGTTTTAAGTGTGAGTGGGACTAATAAGTAGGAGTAAGAAAGTTACTTTACAGCACGGCTGAGGCAGACTGGAAGTCTGTGTGCAGCTCTAGTAGCCACTTTTGAAAGGATATTGAAAAACCATGAAATGATGGATGAGCTGTATCTGGTACCCGAGGTTCTGTCTGGCTGTTGCATAGCAACAAGGGGTGCACACTTCTGGGCCAGCTCTTGATCTCCAAGGAGCGCCTGTAAAGGGAACAGACCTGTGGGCTGCAGTGTTTCCTACAAACCCTTTTTCATCATCTGACCCAGGATATGGGTTGTCACAGTCAGGCTCAGGAAAATGGTGACAAGTTTTCATTCCTCCTGCAGATAAAGGGAAGAAGCGCCCACCCAGAACACACTCCAGAAATGTTATGCTGATATATTGCCTATAATTAAAGCAGGTTTGTTTTTTATTTTCCTTTGAAGCACTTCATATTGCCAGATATGATATGCTTAAAGAAGTATTTATTTTTCACTAGTGGCATTTCTAGTTTATCTGTGATGACAATTTTCTGTATTTTTTCTACTAAAGACACTTCAAGTCTTTCCTGAGGAAGAGAAGCGATTAGATCAAGTGATGATTTTTCCTCAGTTTTAGAAGAAGAAGAACAACAAAAAAATACAATCTGTTTTGTGCTACAAGGTTTTGCTGCATTGTAGAACAAATGATATATGTGTCTTCCACACCACATTTAAAACTTGAGGAAATCTAAATCTCAAGGCTTATATTTAACACTACCATTCTGCCATTTTTTAAAAACTAATCTTCCCTTCCTGCAGCAGGGACAACAGGAATACATCTGCCTTTTACAATCCACCCTATCCTCTAGCCCCTGGCTGAAGAACTAAAAAATAAATTAGCCCACCACACAGAGGCAACTGATTTGGTTTGTGTGGAGTGCCAGCAGCTTGAAAACTCAAAAATTCAAAGTCACACTCCAGAATCCATGTGATTGTCCCCAAACAAAATGTGTTTTACTAAAAAAACCCAAATGATGCTCATGTCCACATACGAATTTTCTGCCCCGCTATCTATTGAAAAGGATTCATGTGAGCTCCAGCCCACTGGGGTTCAGAGACCCCTTTGACTTCAGTGGTTTCTGGTGTGGATTCTTGTGAGAAAACTGCCTTCTTTTCTGGTTCCTGCTCATTCTCATCCTAACCTAATCTAAGATGGCCTAAGGGCAGGGACTGCACTACCTTTAAATGAGGAGGATCTTGCCTTGACTTTATTAATGGGAGTGCAAACGACAGACTGGGAGAAGATGATCACATTATCAATGCTCTATCCCTTCCAAGAGACAAGTCTTGAGAGTTTGTTTACATCAGATGTAGTGATTGAATTTCATATGACATGTCACAAGCATCCAGTCTGTTGGCCACAGAACAAAATGAATAATTTAGCAGGGAACTCCTCTATGCCAAGCAAACAGGTTGTAAACCAGTTCTGCACAAAATCTGGGGAACCAGCTGTCTAGATCTGAGGCACAGAACAGTATTTACTGCTTATGTATCATCCTGAGTTGCTAACAACATAGCCCAAAAATTAGGAAAAGGATGATGAACACAGGAGAATTCTTTTCTTGTTGTCCTTCATCAAAATATCTTTTAACACATGAGCAACCATAGGGAACTACAGGAATTGCTTTTAAGGTTGCTAACATTTAAAGAAGTGCACACTAAAGCAGATCTATCTGAGGAATATCATAGTCTATGTACAACAGATGAGGCAACTGCTAATTTTCATGTGATGAGAGCACTGGCGCGCAATTTGGGCAGAAAATGGAGTAGTCATTCTAATGAGTAATTTGGGAAGCTAAATGTAGAGCCATGTTTGCCTGGATGGTGCAGTCTGAAAACTTCTCCTTTCCTATCATGACACTGAACAAATGAACACTGGTTTTATTCACTCCTCAGTGGGTGGATTTTACAAAAGAGCTCAGCATTGTGGTCATGCTGGCATCAATGGGAATTTAACACCAGATTCATCCAGAGTAGGAACTGGCTATCACTGCCCAAGGGGTCCAGTGTTACACATTCACACATTCTGCAAAGCCTTCATAATTACCCTGCCATTCAGAGTGGCTGCACATCCATGTAATTGCTCCCTTTTCTGGCCTGGCTTCCCTGCTGGCTTCCATGGTTATCCATTTGTTTTCCAGGTGGCACCTCTGTCCATCTACAAATGACATCTTTCCCAGGGATTTATAGAGTTGGAACTGGAAGGAATTAGTTTAAAATTTAATGAGAAAATAGTTTGACTGTACTTAGTCTAGGATATATAGTTGTAAATTTGTGATCAATTGCCAAACTTTCAGTTTAATAACAAAGGGAAAAAGCATCTTAGTGGAGCAGACACCGAGAATTATCACCTATTCCCTTCCACATAGGAAGTATTTATAATTAAATACATCCAGCTTTGTCCATGTGAAGCGGCAGAAATGCCAACGAGTTCTTTAAGAAATACTCAAGAAAACGTCATCCTTTAAATTTTCAGCAAATTCTGGGTAGACTGTTAACATTCAAAAGGTAAGACATACCTATACTTAACTACTCATCCAGAAGAAGGCAAGAAATGAAATAAAGAAATATTTCAGTATTGTGCATAAAACACTAAAACTGGGTAAGAAATCATTACATTATCTTTGTGGAAAGAAATGAAGACTTCAGCAAACAAGTTGTTCATGGAGATACATTAAAAAGAGACAACAGCTGAAATTCAAACAAAAATGTATAATTCTTAGAGCAGAGAAACTCTTTTAACAGAATGACAACTATCATAAATGGAGTTAGAAGACATAAGAACAACAGCATTGATGTCTCGCAGAAAAAAAATAACAACAGTGATAATAATTTTACAGGAAAAAACGGTGAAATAAATCGTACCATGTAGTTATAAGTCATAATTTGGATACAGTTTAGAGCACTCAAACCTCAACCATTACTGGATGGAAATTTCCCCCTCAGCCCACTGGAGTCTGTTACCTCCAAACCAACATAATTTGTGCCCTTTACTAAAGGCAGCTGTTCTAACCTTGTCTTCAGTTTAATTTTTGCTCTTCAAACTTTCCAGCTGAGATCAAATATTATCACCTCATTTGTAGCCCAAATATCTCTGAGAGCACTTTCAGTATTTAAACCAGAAACTGGCCATCATTTAATTAGTGTCTGGCACACTCTGTAACACAGAAAAACTACTGCAAATCTGAATACATTATTTATGACTTACTGCCTATCCTTTGCTTAATTTGGGAGCATGAACAGTAACGCTGCATGCTCAACGCCAAGTTCAAAATGGTTTGGCTACATCCTTAAACACAACAACAAGTGAAGTGGGTCAAATGCTAGTTTGACTTCCACCTTTGAGCGCCCAGCAGCAATGCTGTAATATCATAGAATCATAGTATCACAGAAAGGTTTGGGTTAGAAAGGACCTTAAGACCACCCAGTTCCAACACCCTGCCATTGGCAGGGACGCCTCACACTAGACCACGTCACCCAAGGCTCTGTCCAACTTGGCCTTGAACACTGCCAGGGATGGAGCATTTACAACTTCCTTGGGCAACCCATTCCAGTGCCTCACCACCCTCACAGTAAAGAACTTCCTTAAGTCTAACTGAACTTCCCCTGTTTAAGTTTGAACCCATGCCTCCTTGTTCATTGCTAGAGTTGCTGATGAAGAGTCTTTCTCCAGCGTCCTTGTAGGTCCCCTTCAGATACTGGAAGATGCTCTGATGTCTCCACTCAGCTTTCCCTTCTCCAGGCTGACCAGCCACAATTTTTTCAGCCTGTCTTCAGATGGGAGGCACTCCAGTCCCCTGATCATCTTTATGGCCCTCCTCTGGACTTGCTCCAAAAGCTCCATGTCCTTCTTATGTTGAGGACATCCCAATATTTGCAAATAAAGCACTGAAATGTCTCTTGCTGCATTGGTATATCTCTTTGTGGTTAAAAGCCAGTTCTTCTTCCTGCAGTACCACCTACAAAACAGCCTCATCTGTCTCTGCTCTGAAGGTGCATGACCAAGAAATTCCAGAATTCAAGACAAAGACAGATTAATTCCAGTGATCCTGGGCACAAGTTTCATATCTCACTGAGGCCTTGCAAATCCTAGGTTAGGATAAGAATGGTCATGCAGGAACCTCTGAAAGCAGAACATCAGTGACTTTAATAGAGGTAGTGATCTGTACTAAGAACACTGAACCACAGCCAGACCCAGCAAGGTACAGAAGATTTCACTGGCATCCCTACCCAGAGAAGAAACTGAATATCTATTAAGAAAGTTCTCTCTTCCTGCATTGCAAACCTCTTTTTCCCACAGAGCATCACTTACATTTAATTAGCACTGCAAAATTATTGCTGGTATCTGTGGCATGTTTGCTCATTTTAGGAATCTCAATGAAATGCCCTCTGGAATGCTTATAATTAAAGGAGAAAATGAACTTCAAGTTTCTAAAAATTAAGGTCTTCAGGCACTGTACATCATAAATGTCAATGTATGTGAGAAGAAAACATTTCATTTTGGTGCACGGATCATATTACAAACAGCTGCAATAGAATATTGGTATCTCTACATTAACATCTTACCTGTAAGGTACTGGGCATCCACACAGCTCATTCCCTTGCAATGAAGTTGGACTCCATGTCTCTTCACAGAAAAATCAGCAGGTATTTGGTGCTACAGAGCAACAAATCAGGGAGGGACCTGAAACTGGCAGTGAAAGAGAGAGGTATCAGGAAGACTGTTATCTCTAGAACTGTCTGAAAGAGACTGAGACAGCAATACTTTGTGGTAGCCAAGTATGGCCATTTCTTTTCTCCTGAATGAGCTGCAGCAGCATTGAGGTGAGGAGCAACCCAACTTCAGGCTAATGAAGACTTTTTGACAGGAATTCCTCCAGGTCCTTTGGTACTCAAACAATTCCACAGCCTGACTTTTCTCTCCTGTGCAGATGCCTGTCAGAAATAATGGGATTCTGGATTCAGTGGTCCTCATGAAATTTTTATCAAGGCAGAGCTAGAATTGGAAGGTGCAGTTTTAAAGTCAAGTCTCTTTCTAAGGTTCACACCTCCTTACCTGTCCCATCTTCCAGTCTTTTCTCATGCTCAATTTAAAATGTTCCTACATACAAAATACAAAAATTCAAAGAACTTTATAAAGCTAGTACACTTCCCCCCCCCCCCCCTTGTACAATCCTAGAGTTCTCTTGGTGAATTTAATTATTGCATTTAATGTACTGTTACCAAATGAACTGTGCACGTGATCACGTAGATCATGTACATGTTTTTAAATATGTGCTGTCACGCATCCTTTGACCAATATCTCCAAAAGCTGAATTTACCAGAGGACAGACAGCCGTGTAAAGCAAAACATATCTTAGTAGCTTCTTTTAAGGCTCACCTATTAACAATAAGGGTATCTATAGTTAGTTGACTTTTCTACTAGCAAAATGGCCAGTGTTGATCCTTTTATTCACAGAACGATTGGTTCCACTGAAGATAACAAAGATAACAATAATCTTATAATCTCTTCACTGTTATTATTGTCTTCATTATGGTTGGACTTAATGATCTTAAAAGTTTTTTTCCAAACTAGTTGATTCTATGATTCAATGATTCTCCTCTTACAGGCTGTTCTTGAGCACAGTTCCTCTTGTCCTGGCCCTAGAAATCCCAGTAAGCACAGCCATACATTACCATGAATGACAAAGCAGGTATTATTAGGCCGCTGATATTGCCATGCATCACACTCTAGAGTTATTTCTGATTGCTTTATGCTGCTGTCAGCTTAGTATATCTAAAGGAAAAATAGTGCAACATCCTTCTCCTTCCAGCACCTCAACAGTTTTGGAAAGGGTTTTTGGCTTTGTAGTTGTTGACCATCAGCAAGCTTTTCCCTTCATGAAAGTACAGATTAGAAAAGTTTTTGTTCTCCCAGTCACAGAAAGTTTAGTAGCAATGATAAGGAAGGTATTCAGTTAACATTCTGAAGTGTCTGTGTACAAGTACAAAGTGGGAGAGTGAGGAGGAATGAGACAGTGAAAGGCTAATGCATGAAATATGATAATATCCCTCTTACCTTGCTCACTTTCCTCTGGTCCAACCTCCTAAAATTAAATCGGTCTACTCTTAATGAATCCATGCCTGTCTTTCTCTTCCCTCACATGACCCAAAGGCACCCAGGGGAGTACTCCTTGATCAGCTCAGATGGCAGGCAACAGCAAGCTAATCAAAGATTGTAAATGCAAAATATGGGATAAATTGCTGGAGGGGAATAACTGCCGCAAAAAAAAATTTCATTTCATAACAGCAGTTAACTTTGTGTGAGAACTACTCACACCAAAGTTACTTGGTTTAGTTGCTGAAAAAGCAGTTAGTTGTTTCTGTTTTGATTCAAATAACTTTCACGTTTATTCCAGACCTGGGTTTGCTTTATCCAGTTAAATATTCAGGAGTCATGATACTGAACATTTACTTCTCCCATGACAGCTGTTCTCTAAGCAGAATTCTTTGTTCAATATGTTCTGACCTCCTGTATATTTGACAGCCTGTTAAGGGTTTTATTCCTCTGGAAGTAATAAGAGAGTTCTATTTGTTATATTTTTATCTTTTCTCAAGAATTTCTGCCACAAGCAACTCGGGTTGCAATTGAGACATTAAAGATTTCTCCAGATTTCACCATAAGTCTTTGGCTTGAATAAAAAAAAAAAAAAAAAAGACCTGTGATTTTACACACTGAGTATCTTAAAATCCACAACTCACACTCAAATGAAGGAGCAGGCAAGAGCAGCTGCAACAGTTGAAGTGCACAACCACTCTATGAATAATACTCAGAACTACCACAACTATCTGAAAGTCATCAGGGAGCCCAAATAAGATCAGATAGCCAAAGCAACTGAAGCATGGTTGCTATTTATTGCCTCACAAAATACACAGATATAACAATATAATCTTTTCTAAACTGTTACTACTGAGCTAATGTGCTGGAATTCTACCAGGAACAAAGTCCTCTGGAAGAGCTGCTATTTAAAACAGAGGTAAATATAGGACTGTTCCACCTCTTTGGGGTCATTACACAATTAACAGCAGTGGATTTGGTAAAAGCAGGGTCTCTGCAAAAGTTGCCTTTGGGAAGTCTTATTCTGCCTTTTAAAATTTACATTTCATTAGCTGCCTCCCAATCCGTCTGTTGTGATTACTGGAAAGATATCAACATTAACATGCATCAACATTAACATATACAACATTAATTGTATATCAGCAAATACACAATTAATACTGCAGCATTAACTACTTAATGTGATTTTAGCATTAACGGGCACAAATAAATAAGCTGTTAAATTAACAGCCTTTTATTTCATGTTGTTGAGCTCTAATTCTACACCACCAAAGGAAACAGGAACTTAATCACACCTAAAGATACCAGTACCAGGAATCTCTATCATGTTTCCACAAGGGCAGGGTTAATTTTGAGCTCTCTGGGAAACTGAAAATGTGCCTGGTTTTGTACACAGCCTGACCATCACTTACCGCTACATAAGATTAAATCATTCTGCAACGGAACCGTATATCCCTACATTTTAAAGAAGTTTCACTAGGTGGTTTTAAATTTATTTTTGTAAATTTCCCTTGATTTTAAGGAAAACAACAGGCTTATTCTCTCCTTATTCTTCTTATACTTTAAATTAAGACCTTGTCAGTAAAAAGCTAGCAAGAGAATTCAGCCTTCCTGACTTCCATTCATTTTAGTATGTGGAAGTATTGTGGAAGGATCGTTAATCCTATCAGTCCTCCGTGCACAGCATTTTCTTTCAGTCCAGTCTCAAAAAGGAGATAAAACCCTGAAAATTTTCAGATGCTTCCATGCTAGGGAGCGAATGAATAATGAAAAAGTTTTATCCTGACATGAAAACAGTTCCTGAAGTCATGAGAACAAAAGCGCAGCCATTTGACGCTCAGTAAAAAAATCTAATGGCCTGAGGAATACACTTGTTAGTCAGATCTGACTCCCTGCATTACAGCAGTTTAGGGGACACATGTTTTAAGCGGTATGTCAAAATCATCTAGGGCTTGTCCCTTCCCTAAAATGGAACATGGCTAGAACGTTTGAGCTAGAAGGACCACCAGCTGAACCTATAAAGCACTTCTTCTAAACTTGACACTGCTGGTAACAGTATGGTCATCAGCAATGTCTCATTCTCAGGGTCAAGCTACAATAAAATCATCTACAAGAAACTAACTGGAGAATCAGGCCAACCATATCTTTTCCTTGTTCAATCATAGAATCATAGAATAGTTAGGGTTGGAAAGGACCTTAAGATCATCTAGTTCCAAACACCTTGCCATAGGCAGGGATGCCTCACACTAGACCATGTCACCCAAGGCTCTGTCTAACCTGGCCTTCAACACTGCCAGCGATGGAGCATTCACAACTTCCCTGGGCAACCCATTTCAATGCCTCACCACCCTTACAGTAAAGAATTTTCTCCTTATATCCAATATAAACTTCCCCTGTTGAAGTTTGAACCCATTACCCCTTGTCCTATCACTACAGTCCCTCATGAAGAGTCCCTCCTCAGCATCCTTATAAGCCCCCTTCAAATAGTGGAAGGCTGCTATGAGGTCTCCATGCAGCCTTCTCTTCTCCAGGCTGAGCAGCCCCAACTTTCTCAGCCTATCTTCATACAAGAGGTGCTCCGGTGCCCTGATCATCCTCATGGCCCTCCTCTGGACTTGTTCGAACAGTTCCATGTCCTTTTGATGTTGAGGACACCAGAACTGCACACAATACTCCAAGTGAGGTCTCAACGACAGCAGAGCAGAGGGGCAGGATCACCTCATTTGACTTGAGAGAGAACCAATAAAGACATCATTGTTACCTGCTGAATCTTCAGGGACTGCTGCAGGGACTTTGGACCATATGTCTTCTCCTGCTAGGCACCTGGTCTATGGGCTAAAGCCTTGACACTCTGCTCACGATGCTGCAAGAGACAGAAACAGCCGCTATAGTTTGACAGGTCAAGCAGTTTCCTGGAAGATTCCTCTTTCCTGCACTACCTAAGAACAGTAAGAAGATAATCGACACCAGAATTTAGCTTACCAGGAAAAAATGTAATAAAATAAAGACCACCCTCCACTTGGAGTCATAAGGCACAAGCACACACATCAGACCTCTCATACTCTGCGCATCTGTCCCTGCTGTTTTGCACCTCCTGGGCTCATACAGAAAGCCACACTTCGCTAAGTGAGCCACACACTGTGCACACAGGAGATCACTGTGTTGTCTCCCTGTACAGTCACATGCTCAGGAGAATGCCAGGGAAGATGCAGTCCCCTGACAGGCACTGATATGCCACATCCTGTGGAGTCTCGAGCAGTCAGACAGCAGCCAATGCCTAGCCCCATGAGCACCCCTGTCTGCCATGGGACACACCAGATCTTGGGGAAGATGTAAGATCTCCCTCAGTAAATCTGCGGACACCACCAAGTTGGCTGTGAGTGTTGATCTGCTGAAGGATAAAGAGGGTGTGAAGAAGGATCTGCACAGCCTGGATAGATGGGTTGTGGCCAACGGTATAAAGTTCAAAAAAGCAAAGTGCCGGGTCCTGCCTTGGGCCACGACAACCCCACGCAATGCTCCAGGCTTGGGGCAGAGTGGCTGGGAAGCTCCTTATGGAAAAGGACCTGGGGATGCTGACTGATGGAGCTGAACATGAGCAGCTTGTGCCCGGGAAAGCAAGAAGCCAATAGCATCCTGACCTGTATAGTGAGGCCAGCAGGACCAGGGCAGTGATCATACCCCTGTACTAGGCACTGGTGAGGCGAACCTCAAATCCTGTGTTCAGCTTTGTGTCTCTCACTATAAGAGAGACATTGAGGTGCTGGAGCTTGTTCAGAGAAGGGCAACAGAGCTGGTGAAGGGCCTGGAGCACAAGTGTTAACAGCTGAAGGACCTGGGGTAGAAGAGGGTTAGTCTGGAGAAGAGAAGGCTCAGGGGGGACCTTATCGTTCTCTACAACTGCCTGAAATGAGGTTGTAGTGCAATGGGGTCGGTCTGTTCTCCCAAGTAACAAGTGGATAAGAGGTAACAGCTCAAGCTGCTCCAGGGAAAGTTTAGAATGGGTATTAGGAACCATTTCTACACAGAGAGGGTGGTCAGGCATTAGAACAGGCTGCCCAGGGCAGTGGTGGAGTCGCTGTCCCTGGAAGCATTCAGAGGACATGTAGAGACCCTTAGTGACATGGTTTAGTGGTGGCCTAGGCAGTGCTGGGGCAATGGCTGGACTTAATAATTTTAAAAGTCTTTCCCAACCCAGTTGATTCTACGATTCCATCTGCACTCAGATGAGCACTCAGAGACCAAATACGACCTGTTCAAAACAACAGTTTATCTAATTGAAAACAGCAGTTACAAACCCCACCAACTTTTATAAACACATCAAACAAATAAACGGGAGTTATTTCTCAGCATTTTTCCAAACCAAAAGCCACATTTGCTTTTTAACAGACAACATTTCCCCAAAATGGTACTAATGGGCTTTTTCATTACTCCTGCAGTGCTCCAAAAGGCACATTATTAATTCAAATGCCTTGCATCTCAGATTTTCTGCTAGTTAGGGGGTAAGGCAGAGTGTATCGGTGCATTGCATTGGCTTCCAGGTGAAATGAGGCATTTGAGAGTCATCTGCTGCTAATGGGAAAAGTTCTTCTTTTAAAAATTCATATTCCATGCTTTTGTTATCTTTTACTTCCATACACAGCAACCAAGCCGTGTAAATGGCCACTCACTTCACAAATGAAAACTACAAATGAGTAGTTTTCACCTGAAAAGCCTATAAACGTACACTTAGAAAGAGCTTCCCCTGCTTCCATCCCTACTGAGAATATTCAGTCTACAAAGCTTTGCAGTATTTTAAGGACCATGTTGCTAATCTGCAGCAGACACGAATTTAATCTAATGCATGAACTTTATTTGCACTTTATTTCATGAAGACAATATGCCACAATAATATACTCCCTTTAATCATCAATCCACTTACATAACATTCCCAACTTCCAGTGCTAATCCCCAATGCCGTACATCCCACAGCCAGCCCCTCTCTGAAGCCAGATTACCTGCACACGTTTGCGGGCCAGGCTTAACTTCCCATTCCCTTTTAAATTAAACAATAAAAGGGGAGATGGGCTCTTCACACAGCACTGCTACTCAGCCTAGGAAAATACATCTGTCATCCCGCCAACCTGCAAAGTTATTTCCTAAACACTTGAGTGAACTAATAAATCACTGTGTGGGGAAAGCTTTTACTCTCAGCTTCAGATTACATGTAAATTTAATGCTCTGGGGGGAAAATCTGTTTTCCTAGGATGGCTGGGGTTGGAAAGGAACATCATCCAGCTCCAACCCCATGCCATGTGCAGACACCTCACCCTTATACCACGTTGCCCAAGGCTCTGTCCAGCCTGGCCTTGAACACTGCCAGCGATGGGGCATCACAACTTCTCTGGACACCCTATGCCAGCGCCTCACCACCCCCACAGTAAAGAACTTCCTCCTTATATCTAACCTGAACTTCCCCTGTTTCAGTTTCAACCCGTTACCCCTTGTCCTCTCCCTACAGTCCCTAACAAAGAGTCCCTCCCCAGCATCCCTATAGGCCCCCTTCAGATACTGGAAGGCTGCTAAGAGGTCTCCACACAGCCTTCTCTTCTCGAGGCTGAACAGCCCCAACCTCCTCAGCCGGTCACCATAAGGGAGGCGCTCCAGTCCCTGACCATCCTCATGGACCCCCCTCTCCCCGGACCTGCTTCAACGCCTTCGTTCCCCGTACAGCCGCGCCAGCGCAGCACACGGAGGGGCGCCCACTGCTCCTTACTTCCACATCCCACCGGCAGGGGAGGAGCCGGAGCCCCAACCCGCACCCACCCCCAGCGGCAGGCCCCGGCGCGGACTACACCTCCCAGAGCGCTCCGGGGGCCCTGCTTCTCGCGCGAGGAAGCGTCGGAAGCGGCGAGGCGCGGCCGGAAGCGCAGTCGCTACGCTGGAGCCGGGACCTGGGCCCGCAGAGCCCGCCATGGCCGAGACCGACCCGAAGACCGTGCAGGACCTCACCGCCGTGGTGAGGGCACCGGGGCCGGGGGGCGCGGGGAGCGCCGAGCGGAGCGCGGCCTCTGCCGCGGGGCCCCCTGAGGAGGGGCCTGTCCGGAAGCGTGAAGCCTCCGGCCTCGCCCCGATCGTTACCTCCTGCTGCCGGGACCCGCGTCCGCTTGCTCGGGGGGGGGGGGGGGAAGGAAGGAGGCCGGGGGGTTACCTCAGCCTTTGTTATAAACCGCTGCCACTGCGGAGCTGTGTGGGTGCGTCCTATGGCGGCACGAAGTCGTGCGCTTCCCGGAGGTGCTGGGGGCCTTCTGTAAGGAGGAGTTACCGGAGGGCTGTGGTTAAGAGCAACGGTCTGGGAGAGAGCGGAAAAGGATTGTTATTCAGGAGTCCTCAGGACGGGAAGGACGTGGACCTCCTGGAGAGGGTCCGGAGAAAGGCCACAAAAGTGATGAGGGGGATGGAGCACCTCTGCTATGAGGAAAGGCTGAGAGAGTTGGCGTTGTTCAGCCCGGAGGAGAGAAAGCTCTGGGAGACCTTATTGTGGCCTTTCAGCTTTAGAACGGGTCTACAAAAAAGGTGGGGAGAGACTTTTTAGCGGGGCCTGTTGTGAGAGGATGAGGGGTGATGGTTTTAAACTGAGGGGAATTAAGGATGAGGGAAAAAATCTTTATACTGAAGGTGGTAAAGCACTGGCCCAGGTTGCCCAGAGAGGTGGTGGATGCCCCATCACTGGAAACATTCAAAGCCAGGCTGGCGGTGGTTCTGGGCAGCCTGATGCAGCAGAAGATGCCCCTGCTCATTGCAGAGGGTAGGAGTAGATGAGCTTTGAAGGTCCCTTCCTATCCAAATAGTATGATTCTATTCTGCTCTATGATTCTGATATTGAAACAAGTAGCATTGTGATTAACACCAAAGGTGTTAGGATTAGGGTGCTGGAAGCAGCTGTGGTGGGTTTAGTCCAGGTTGTGGAGCGCAGGCATTTTTGGGCCTTAAAATTGTTCACTGTGAGCTCAGTTCTCCTGTGTGTACACATATATACACACACAATACCTAAATATGGCATTATACTGCAGCTTTTGTGCACAGTTGAGCTCAGCAATGAAAGAAAACGTACTAGCCCCATTACATGGGATTAAATACTATAACAACCTCTTTAGAGAAAACAAAACAGAATTCTTTTTTTCCTTTCCATTAGGTGCAGACATTGCTTCAGCAAATGCAGGACAAATTTCAAACCATGTCCGACCAAATAATTGGAAGAAATACCCTTTTTTAAAGTCAGTTGGTAAACAGTATAGAATCGTGTTTTAAAGTTTATTTACAGTGGGATTTTTAAGGTAAATTTAAAGAGATCATGAAAGTTTGAGCAAAACTGTAACCAAACAAACCAGTGCAACCAGTACTGGATTGCAGTCATATTCCTTAACTCCAGTGAACTTGATGACATGAGCTGTCGCATAGACGACCTGGAGAAGAACATTGCAGACCTTATGACGCAGGCAGGAGTGGAAGAGCTGGAAGGCGAGAACAAGACCCCTGCTGCTAACAAGACTTAAAGTAAGACAGTTGCTTGCTCGCATTGAAATAAATCCTTGTGTTACTTGAAATTACTGACTTTAAAGTAGATGGACTTTTTCCTTTGACTTGTGAAGGAGTCTGAAATTCATGCAGAGCAGATTTATATATATAGAATTGTACTATACAGAATTATGTACAAGAAGCCTTAAGAAGCTCTCCTCAGCAGGCTTCTACTAGCTGCTTCACTGAAGGTGTTTTACTTATAAGTATTGAGAAGAGAGTTATTTTCTTCATGTCTAGTTAGTTTTGAGGAAGCTGAATTCATTCTCTGAATTAAATCTGAAACAATGACTGCTTTTGCAGCATGGAAAGGAGGAGAGGTGGGAAAAAGTGTTGGTGACAAACCAAACTGTTCTCTTGTTTTTTCCTCTTACTGTGTTTGGATGATCTGAAAAGGACCATAATCTCATGTGCATTACCAAAGTCAGCTCCAGTTTCCGTAGCTGGAAAGCTGGTAGGACTGTGGTGCTACTCCATCTTCTGCACTGTGTTGTTAGCTCCCTTTTAGCTGCAAGAGTCTGTAGACTTGTTGTGCACAGGGGCTGAAGAACAAGTTACTGTCCGTCACCTGTAAAATCCTGTTTGTGTAAGTTAGGAGGTTGCTAGGAGTACAACAAAAGCATGTAAATAAATTCAAGTGATCAGGTAGCACCACACACAGCATGTACAGCAATCACTAAAGGTGTTTCAGAAGATGGGGGCAGTGCAAGTGTGTGACAATTGTTACAGCATTGTCCTGGGTTCAGCTGTAACAGTTGTTTTTCTTCTTAGTAGCTGGTGCAGTGCTTTAGTCTCAGAGCAATGCTGATAACACACCAGTGTTTAGTTGTTGCTAAGTAATGCTTATCCCAACCAACGACTTTTAGTCTCTCTTGTTCTGCCAGTGAGGAGGGGCACAAGAAGCCGGGTTTCACTTCAGTTTGTATAGAGGTTGAATTTTGTCATCCATGAAAGGTAAATTAAAGTACTTAGATGTATCATGTTAGATTAAGGGTTTCGTTTTTACTTTTAAAGTGGAGCTGACATGTCTCAGCTTCTCTTAGGCTTGAGATTCTGAGGTCACATCTAGATTACTATGCAGCCTATGCAATGGGCATGTGTTGTTTGCAACAGGTATGCATCTTGCTTGTTAAGGTACTTGTTTTTTGTAATGCTTTGACAGAAATGCAAATTATTATGGGCTTTATTGCCCTCAGTGCCTGTTCCCTTAGCCTGCACTCACAAAAATCTCTGATGAGCATGATTCTCTTAATTCTTAATAATGTATTTTTTTTATTATTATGTTTCCCCAACAGGTTGCCAATAACTGAAGATGAATCCTGAAAGACAACTTTTTTTCTTTTTTTTTTTTCCTAGAAATCCTTGGAATTACAGAACAGCTTTTTTGCATCTACTGTGTGTAAAAGCATTTTTATATTGTTACGGAGCTTGCATTCCCAATGTATATTGTATAGCTAGGGATAGGTAATTTATATTTTGATTTGTGTACTGTAATTTAACTTTTTGAATTCTTGTTACGAGGATCAATTAGTTGTGTTATTAAAACACAGATCTCACGTATCTCAACTATTGGGTGTATTTTTTTGTGAAGTCACTTTTTTCTCTTTCTTATACTTTTTCTAGATGTTTAATTTTTGATAGCTAAAGATATAGTGACTCCCATATAATGGAAATCTTAACTTGTCCTGTGTAACTTTGTGAAGTGAGGCACAAGACTAAAACTTAACATTAGTCTTAGCTCTAAGCCTCGGTCACTCAACTAAATGAGGACTGTGTGTTGTTTTCTCATACATGTAATAAGGTGATTTTTGGTAAACGTGAGACTGACATGCAAATCATATCTCCTACTCCTGGTATTACCTTACTTGTGTGTTTTAGAACCAGAATTTTAGATTTAATACTAGAGATGTGTGTACGCATTTGCGGAACCACTGCCATTCAGGTCTGTTTGTTAGACAGATAAGGAACTATTGACTATGAAGAAATCTCACTGTGGAATTTTAAGTTTTTTAATACTGTAAAATTCTACTTTGTGTCATTTAGTATCACCTGTGAGCAATAGTTGTCATTAGAACAGTAGGCACAATGGGGATGGGATTGAGAATATCTGTATGTGGGTTTACAGTTTAAATCCCTGGCTCGTTGCACAAAATGGTTTGCTTAACGATGACATACTGAGTAACAAAAAAAAGGAGTTAGAATTGCTAATCCTTGCTTCTCTTTGAATAACAGCTAGCTGGAATTCTTCAAAATACTTGATTTGGAAAGATGTTCGCTTTACTAATCACATCCACATATATGGGTCTGGAGTTTAATGGGTTATGTTAGGGTGTTTTGGCAATGGAATATTTAGAAGAGTCTGTATTGTGTCGCTTATGGAGAAAAATGGCCGATATTGGACACAACTGACAATCACTGCAATGCTCTTCCAGCATGACACACAAATTTAAGAAGGCACTGGTGCCAGTCAGCAGTTACATGTGGGCCACACTTAAAACTGCTCTTTGAATGCCACCAAATTGGCACCTATGTATTCTGAAAGCAATATGACAGGTCATTTTTCAAAGCTGGGGACACTAGTAAAGGGCCATCATAATGGGAATTTTGTGAATATTGGAAATGTATCGCTGTACATTGTAATACCAGCCTGGGGCTCTTTGTAATGTCACTTAAAAATCTAATAAAACTATCGTGGTAACAAATAGTCAGCTCATATATGTTGAAGCAAACTCTAGTATATTATTGTGTGCATGTGTTGTGGTTTAAGCCCAGCCGGTAACTGAGAACCACGCAGCTGCTCTCTCAGCACCCCCGTTCTTCCTCCAGCTCCAGGATGGGGAGGAGAATCAAAAGACTATAACTCCCGCAGGTTGAGATGGGAACAGTCCAGTAACTAAGGTGTAGCACAAACCACTGCAGCTACCACCAATAATAATAATGATAAGGGAAATAACAAGGGGAGAGAATACAGCCGCTCACCACCTGCCAACCAATACCCAGCCCTGGTGGGCAATTCGTGCCCTGTCAAATCTGGGGTTTACTAAGTAATTGCAATATAGACCAAATCCATAGGAAAGTATACTGAACTAGAGGATCATTTTGTATGATGTTTATTCAACCATAAACCTTCACCTGGCCTTCCTTCTGTGGGAGAAATGAATTTGCTTCCTCTGTCCTGCACACAGCAGCAGTCACCCTGCTTTTCTGCAGTTTATTGTGTCAGAATAACTTTCTGGAAACTATTTCAGCTGTAAGGAGTAGCTAGATTCTTCACATCACTGGAAAGATTCTAATCACTTTCTAGTAGGGGTAGTTGTCCCTCATAAATTTAACACTTGACTGATTCTGAAAAATAGCAATTCAGTTCCAAACAGGCCCTTCAGATGGGAAGGTATTGCTTTAGCTCTTTCAATACAACATACTTTGCAGAAACAAGTTTTATTATGACTCAGAACCTGTGACAGAGCTTCTAAGTACAAACAGCACGTGTAAGCCAATGTACAGTCCCATTTTGAAGCACTTAGGCCTGCTGGTAAGTGATCCAGAATCATGGTATCCTTAAGAGGATTTTTCATTTAATCTCTGCCCAAAAGACAACGTACAGTAAATAAGACTGCACACACATAGCTCTTCAACTGACACCATCTGGTCCATGCACTAAATGTAGCTGTTTATAGGCCAGAGAGACACACTAAATGATGACACTCGCTATCTGCATGAGCTAGATTCGATGCCCTCCTTCCCCTGAGCTGAAGCCAGGTCTCGCAGATGTCTGGCAAGTTCTGCTGCTGGTTTGGGATGGTGCTCACCGAAAATTACTTGGGCTTCATCTCACAGTCTGCTGTTGGCAGAGGAGTCGGGCAACATTTGCGCACATTCATGTTATATGGCCTCCTCTAGCCTTACCTTCTCAACGCTCCCAATGAAGTACCATTGGTACCACTGGTTCCTTTCCTTAGATAAATGAAGCACAGGGGATTAGTTTGCCTGAGCTTACCATTGCAACCTGTGGGGGACCGAACCCACCAGTCTTTCAATCCCTGGGGGAAGACTGAAGTCACTCAGCAGTTCCTTCTGCAAGTTTGAAAGCACACGAAACCAATTCCTTCATACTGTTAATACATTTGACACTGTTTTCAAAAAGAAAACCATTTTGATTCCATACGGTTTGCTGTGAAACACCTGTAACCAAGGCCAGAGACACTGTCCATCCTCTGTCTAACGTTATACCTGAGACTGCAGTTCTGCTGCAGGTATTCTCATGAAATCACTTAACAAAGCCCTTCTCTTTTCCTCAGGATGATAACTTTCTAGCAGATAGTGCCTTCTAGTGGGCGCACTCTCACTAATAGAAAGAACACTACTCAGATTAATTATTTGGTTACCTTTCACGTACAAGTTCAGATGTTAGGACTTTAATGAGCCACATGCTGGTTTGAAATGTTATTACACAAGACACTAAGGCTTTGTTTACAACAAAGAAGAAATTTAACAGGATACACAAGCCACTTCCTGAGCTTTGAGACTTACTGTGCTTTGAAAACCCCTGATGCTTGCTGAGATTTATTTTCTGACTGCAATGTAGAGTTAATGAAATTAGGTCATTAGGAAAATAAAGTGTGGGAATAGAAACTTTCCATCTTACAAGCACTCTGAGATAGGAAAGATTAAGCTTGAATTGTCTGCCTGAAAAATGCACGTGTATTAATAGAAAGTGTTCTTTCATGTCGTTTTGCTACAGACTTGACATTTTTATTTATGAAGCTCTCACAGTTAGATCCATATGTAAAAATATCTTTGGTTTACAAAGCTGCAGAACATACAATCCTTGCTCAAGAGATCAAATCCTCTTCAAAATAGCACCTGAAGAAGTGACAGGGTTAAGTGCTCCTCAAGTCTCACATTCATAGGTTCATATGGCAAGTCCGGATGGAAGACCCATGACCCTTTTTGGTCAAGCCCCCATGCAGATATGGAAAATACAGCAAAATAATTCATCTTCTTCTGGGCAAAATGGAGAAGACAGGAAAAGGGCTACTTGAAAACCTTAGACATCCTCTCTTCAAAACATGTTCATTTAAAAAGTATTATTTAGAGATAGAAAGCAGTAAGAAAAAATCGAAGAGCATTGCAATAGTAAATGTCTAAGGCCCAAAAGTGCAAATAGCATTGATCTTTGCAAACAGAGTGATTCTTCAAGGATTTTGTTTACTTGTGAAGTACCAGGAAGATGACCCTTCAAGGCTCATCACCAGGTCTTTTAGGAAAAAACACTTCTTCCTGGCTCTAGAGAGCAGTAAATACTTTTGATGGAAATGGCTTGTCACCAAAGATAAAACCACCTTAGTGCTTGTTTGCCTAAACTCATGCTGAGAAACACAATACAGGGCCTCACTCATGTTATTATCTTTAAAAAAATACCTAGTTCCAGCCACTGAGAGTGATTGTTACTGAAAGTTACTGTGATATAGGTGGATAAAAACCAAACCAAAACCTTAGCCCTCTCACAACTGACATTCAAAACACCATAAATCAGACCAAAACTTCTTAATAAAATTAATGGGACTGAAAACGTTAAAACTAATGACAAATGCAATGGACATTTATTAGAAAGGGCATCACTGGGATCTCCAACAAGTCAGGCAAAAAATTTAATCAGGTTCTTCTGAGAGAGTTACAAATAGATGTGTCGTTTTAATAGCTTTGAGAAGTGTACCATGCAGCTGAGAACTGGGTGCATCTTAAAAGGCAATTAACCATAGATGTTGAATAGGATTCACTGCCCTGGAAATTACTTGTGAGTACTTTGTCCAAGTTATCAGTGCTACCCTGTTATATGAGAAGGTACAGAACTGTGCTCTTCATGAGTAGCCCAATTCTCACTTTTTTAACAAAGGATATATTCAGAACCAGTGCAGAATCTGTAAGCAAGAGCTTTTTAATTCTTTGAGTGTTGCAGGTGGCAGTGGAGATGATCGGGGTACCCTTGATTATCTGGTTTTAAAGCATAGAATCATAGAATAATTAGGGTTGGGAAGGTCCTTAAGATCATTTAAAATGCTCTTAATGTTATTTTTATACAAGGCCTCCACATTAATGTTGTTTTTCTCTTAGGTCAGAACAACTTTTAAATAAAAATCAATGCAGCAGTTTAAGACTTTATTGAGCAACTGTGGAAGTGAATGACCATGATGTTTTAATTGCTTCTCAGGGATTCCAGACATGATCAGGGCCTTCCTCCCTACATCCCCACTGAAGACACTCATTGGGATTCAAGGTGATTGACGGGTTGGATTACTAGTACCACTCATTAATAAGAAATATAGTTAATTGCATGCCTTGTACGGTCTTTTGCTTGTGCAATAAGGCTCTTGTAAAATTCCAATTTGAGCACTTCTAAAACAACAGGCAACAGTAAACAATATTTAGCAGGATGACACCATCTGCCATTTATTTAGTTTTTGTATCATCTTTCCAGTGTTTTAAGCAAAGATTTGGTTGCAAATGCTGACAATTGGCACTATAAATTCTGATTTTCTGCTGTCTGAGTAGTGAGGAGCAAAACCAAATAAAGTGCAGATTTAAATCTCAGTTTTCACACATTATGGAGCTCATGAGAAGTGTTTCCAGACCAATTCGCTCTTGCCTCATGCTCATGGGAGGGGATACAGAAACTACTGAAGAGCATTCAGTGCTGTTTGTAATTGGTTCTGCTTTGGCTGGACCACCTGGAAGTGGGGATGGGTCTCTGCTTCATAGAGATAATGGCAAGATGAATAGCTGACGGTGTGGAGCAAGACAAAGCAGTCCCTCTGCATCTCTATTTGGAGGCCCTACATGTCCCACTGCTTTCATTCTAAAGCCTGGATTTGCAGGAGTGTCCTGTTCTTTCAAACACTGGGAAATTTATAGGAGCTCTGTGTTCTTCCTGTGATACAAGACAAGAAACCGAATGGAAATTTCTACCATCTTTACTTGTTTGTAGCTTCATTGATCCAGAGCAGCTTAGGAAATCCTGCTCCACCCTCCTGAAAGCACTGAACAAAATCACTGTTCCACACATCACACAAAATTAAAACCAAATTCATTGGACCTGAGGCGTATTTAAAGATCAGGAGGCTTTCCATGCCTGAAGTTGTTTTAAAACATCTTTGAAGCTACTCCACAGACTGAAGTTAAACAATTAAAATGCATAATCACATTTAAAAAGCAACACCAAAAATGTAAGTCACTTTGTCACAGAGGCTGTTCTGGCATGGTTTGATTATTTAACGTTATGCCCTAAAACCAATTTATACCCTCTACCCTTGATCTCTACTTCAATTTCAGGATGCTAATGTACGCACCATTGCTGTATTAGCTGATAGGGCAGAACAAATATTTCAGGAAAAGATATGATTAGAATTTGAAATCTCTCTCAGGCATATTTAATACCCAAATGTACTCACCTTGCTGGCTTTTCCTGCAGATTTTCCCACTGGAACCCCATGTTTTATACCGGCAAAGAATGGTTATTGAACGTCAGTAACCCATGAATGTAGAGCTCTACAGGGAGTATACAGGTGCAGATAATGCTATGAATGGTGAAATTATCAAGCATCAACTAAATCTCTCCAAATTGAACTGTCACACAAAGAGTCTGTCTCTCTAGGCAGGGAGAGCAAGCATTTGCCATGAAATCTTAGGACCCAGATAGCCAAGTCTAAAGGTGCACAGACTATTTGCTCACTTTCCTCTTGGCATTACTACATTTTCTGCAAACTTTCCTCTATCCTTTGTGCTGACCCTGTTTCACTGTGTACAGCACTGCAATGAGAAGATATTGAGGGATTTGGATCACCAAAGCACTCCAAATGTTTTGAAGTCTTTAACATTGCACCGAGTTCTGTTCAGTCACTACTAAAGGAAACAACATGCTAGATAGATAAAACAAGGAGACAGAATCATTGTTGCAGGATAAATGATTTTGTATTCCAAGCATCGGCAAAGAAATGAGTGAAATTTGAGGAGAACTTATTTATAGGAATTTAGCCAGCAGGCAACATTAACACAAGGGCTACCATTCCCTGTACTATTAATGCTTTATTAATTGCATGCATACAGCTAGTAAAGTGATTCATTACCTTGTTCAAGATATATTGTATATAAATATAGTCTACTATTCCCAAGCATCTCATATGTATCCTGGGAGACAAGCAGTTAACATGCACTTGCACTCTTTGCAGAAGGCATGAGGGGAAACTGTTCTCATCCTCCCCAGGTTCCTCCAGCAAAGAAGGGATGTTGCAGCTGGTTCCTTGAAAGTCACAGAGAGATAGAGGCAGTGTAAAGCACATGTATCCATGTCTCAAAACTTAGCTGGGACAGATGCAAGTCTTTACCCCCTCAATTGAACATGTGGGTACGGTTCAGTGCAGTTACCTACAGGACAGTTGCCATTTCAAGTGGCACAGGGACTTGCACTGGAACTGGGATTTATAAGGCTCGTGCCCACTTTGGAGAAAGCAGATTTGTGCTGTCAATCTTCACAGTGGCACAGCAAAGACCATAGCAACCTTTTCTATACCTGCAAAAGGGCTGCCTCAAAAACCCTGCTAAATAACCCTGATTCCCACGAAAAGCAGCAAGTAACTTGAAGGAGACAACTTTGCCTAGTACTAAGTTCTAGTTCTTTTCACTGACTACTCCAAATTCACTCTTAAAGATCTGTCTGTTGTTTCTGTTACAAATTTTCAGGCTGAGGACAGAAAGCTTTAATTTTTGGCATCAGTTGGTGTTTTTCTTACCGTTTTACAGCTTGTCTCAGAACAGGATGGAAATTTCCCCCTATATCAACATCTTAAAAACCAAAGAAACAAGTGGCTCCTTCCTGATAGCAACGCCTATATGTTTTCCAAGGAAGGTTTACTAAGCAAAGGGACTGTGACACTTTGCAAAAGTTCTGCAGTGTCTCTTGTACAAGACAGGGAGGGATGACAAAAGTAGAGAGCTGTCCTTCAAGCGCCCTTGCCAAAATAAAATGAACAGCTTGAATGTCTATCATTAGCAGGCAGAACACCTCTGCAGGAGGCACACGGCTTGAAATGCAGGCAATTCTGCATGTTTACAGCTAAGTAACTCCACAAAAATCAAGCAGAAAGTTTTCCCGAGGGAATTTATCTATGAGAAAATGTTTACAGTAAAGTTAGCGTTTATTAACTGGGTCCGAGTGGAAAAACTGCTATTTGGAGATAAACAGGGAGTTTCAGCTCTCAGAGGCGGAAAGGGTCGCGGGCGCACACCCTCAGTGCAAGGATGCAGATGATATATGCTTCACCTCAGGGTACTGGGAACTATCTCCAACTCCAAGGTGATGGGTGAACACACACTCATAGCACAGCATAAATACACAATTATTGGAAATTTTGTTTAAAGATGGGAGTTGCCATGCAATGTGAGTCTGCTTGGAAATGTCTGCTTCTGTCAAATGGGAAACTGGAACTGCTAACTGCAGTTTTGCACATCAAGGCTTTTCTAGCTTTGTTTTCTATGATTCTGTCTTCAGAAACATAGGAAAAAAAAATAGGAATTACTTTAAGAAGTCATTTATCTCTCAGTCTGCTTCAAAGCATAACTATGCTACAAAGGCTGACAGATTTAGCTTAATTGTTTTACAGATGCTCAGTGATAGAACTGTCAGTGAGGTTTTTGTGATTCTGGAGCACTCCTACCTGACCATCCTCTTGCATCAGCCCCAAGGATGGTGCTCAACCTGTAATCCTTTGGGTTTTGGATGGTGCATGCTGAGGTGGAAGACCAGAAAGACTGAGCACAGGTAAAGCAGGTCAAATTCTTAATGATAAACAAGGCTCTTGTACTTTGGTAAGAAATCCTGCAGGTTAAGCTTTATCACAGACTAAGCAGACATGGTATAATTCCTCAGAATTATTGCACAAATACCAGTGGAATTTTTATTTAACTAAGGAATTTGGGTCTATGACTAAAACCCCTCTCATCTTCACCCAAATATCTATTGCTATTTAAACATCAGCCCATTCTTACTTGTTACAATGAGTGTTTGTTAAATCTTAGTCTTACAGTAACGTTAACTAATTAGATTCCCACTGTTCTCCAGGGCATAGGACTGAATTGTCAACTGTGGCAAGAAAATCCTGCTAACAGAGAAATACTTCTATAAGTTCTGTAGTATAAATGTTTTGCTTCTGAGAAGATGTCCTCAGACAGGTGCTACAATTCTATTACAGGAGCTTATTACAGATGGAGTTTTGCTTCAGTGTGAAATTAGTTCAGGTTTTTGGGAGTCCTTGTAAGCTGGCTTGCATAGAAAATATATAAATCTACTTTTGCCATTGCTTTGATTTTAACAATTTTCAGATATAGCTGGAACTGATTAGTTTCTGAAAAGATCACATCAGTGAGCAGACATATAGGTGAGACCCAACATAGCCAGGTAAGGTTCAAAGTCAAACTAAGAAAGTTCAACAACCTAGAAATCTGCAGTTGTAACACTGGAGTCAGGGACTCATGACAGCACAATCCCTTGATTTTTCCTGTTCCAAAGAGCAGGAACAGATTTATTGCCTGAAGGGAAGGAGTGAAGCAACACTATAGCATTTATAACTGTCAAACCTAGAGCCTGTGGAACAGCAAACCTCCCACATTACACAAAAAGAGCAAATCTCATCCATTTTCCCCTTTAGATGACAGCTGTGTATAGCCTTTAAAACCAGTCAGGACAGTATTGTTTGATTCATTAGCTACAGAAAACCTCAATGTTTGTTTAAGAATCAAACTCCATTTACTGTAGGTTTCTGGCCCACCAAGCAGATTCCATATTCTTTTCTTTTCTCAGAACAGCTGTGTTCTGCATATGTTTGTCAATAGAACTGGGAAGCTTTTATGTAAGTGGCAGATACAATAATTGTTCACAAACAGCTAAGAGTTCAAGAGCTATACAACTGCAAAAGAGCCTAAAAGCTGATGGAAATATATGTGATTTAGATAAAGATTAGGTATTTTCTATGAAACCTGTCAAACGATCTTCAAAATGACACAAAACCATACAGGAGAGTGCTTGGATTAATGTGATTTCACAATTGCTTGCGTGACTATTGTGTACTATTGATGCTAAGCTATTGTCCATTATTTATCCTTAGTGTATTCAGCTCTTGCAGAACACAGATGAGGACTCAGGCTGAACTGAAGGAGCAGAAAGTGCTATCTTAAATGAAGTCAGCAGAGATAAATCGGTAAATGTACAAGACCATTTCACATTTTTGAGGATACAGAAGTACATTGTCAGCCTGATGCAGTAGATGGCACTCTACTCTCTCTAATGAAGCCGTGCTTCAGCGCAGTGCGAAGGGAAGAATCAGGCTCTGGATGAGAAGTACAGCAGAGCTCCTTACTCCTTATAGTCATTAGATGCTCAGATACTGTGGCGGTAAGTGCCACTGATGGGCCTTAACAGATGGCAGGATCCAGGGTGCTTTTTAACCCCAGGCTTGATAGCCCAATGACCCAGTTGTAGATGGGGTATTGACAATCCACCTCCCAAAATTCCTGTGAAGTGGAAATTGAGCGTAATGGCATCATTCATTTCCTGTCCTGAACTCCTTGGTCATTTCAGTGTGACTTCCCAAAGCAGCAGTGAATTGTTTTCCAGGCTGTGCTGGATGATTTCGGAAAAGATGTCTCAGACAGTAAGATGTTTTGCTTAGGCTTAGTAGAGGCACTTTACAAGTTAGTAAGCAAAAAGACATAATCCCTCAGTTTTTCATGGCCAGCCTCCTTCATGGCGTGCTTCCCCTTCTTTTGCTCTTTCTTTGCTAAGGGAAGTAATTCTCTCACCTCAGTCTCAGAGAGATAGACAGACACATTTCAATAGTAGCACCTTTGAACGTGACATCTTGTTGCAATACCACATTAGACTGCAACCAAATTCCCCATGGTGTTAAAATTGGGCACAACAGCATTCTTTACTCCATGTCTTAAATCGTTGCTGACAGCAGTATTCCAACCCAGTACATAGGCTGCGTATCAACTACAGATAAAACTACATGGGCATGCTTGCCCAGTATTTTAGAGATATAACAGGAGTGCAAGGTGCTGCAGAACTGAACAAAAACAGTACAACAAGCAGAAGACATTTTACTTACTCTGAATTTGGTGGCTGAGAAATGAGCTTGATCAAAAACTTAGCAATGAGATTGATTTGGTGGCCAAATAGGAAGCAGCATTCTGGCCCGCTTTGTCGTACAAAAATAGATATAGAAGATTTCAAACTTCTTTCCAAACAATGCAAGAACCTGCAGCAGATCCGTGTTTCTCTGCAAAAATCCTATTTTCTTTTATTACCCCAGCACAAATCAGAAACAACTCAATTCAATGAAGCAGAATCAGAATGGTGTGAGGAAATAAATCTTTTTATCCCTGAGGGCTGGCACCATGAGTGAGGTGGGATGGATGGGTACATTACTGATGTCCTCCTCCCCTTAGAATATTAAAGACCCATGACTTTAGGGATGGTGAAGCAGGGAATCCACAGATGAAAACCACAAATCAGACTCTTATCTCACTTTTATATGAAAATAACAACCTTCCTCCTTCTTATCTTCACTTGAATTTCAAACTGCATCTTGGCAAACACAGGATAAGCACAATTTCAGACGGCATTTAAGTCAAATTCACATTGTACTTTTATACCTTCTGTTCCACTCTCATAAGAAAATACTTGGTCAAGAGAGATGATGCGCCACCCATCATACTACTCCCACAGCCTCTAAGCAAAAAGAGGAAAGAATGGCAGAACCAGCCACCTCCTGCTGAGAATTCATCCCTGTTCCTTAGATTTTTTGGTATTTCAGACCAAAAAAAGCAAGCCCCTGCTTTACTTTTGAAGAGTGATTTTTCAAAGTGAACTCATTCTGCCATGATTCTTCTCATGACACTTTCCATCTTTTTTTTCCACATCAGCAACTTTCTAATAGCAGCAGAGAAGGAAAGAAGAACTCCATAAAACAGTATTAAACAAGGAGGCTCATTGGTAATTAAAGTGGGAATGGAGATAAAGGAACAGTGGGTAAAGCCTGCTGGAATGCCTCTTTGGGATATTTCAAACTGTTTTTTGAAATAACATTTCTGCCGTTCTAGAGCTAATTATACATTTGCTGCACACTAAGCAGAAGGCTAAATTAATTGGAAGAACAAAGGTAATTTGTTGCGGGTTGGAATGAGGCCACAGATGCTTGTACCCCTTGTGGGAGAAGAACCGATGACCTACCCTAGGTTTGTCATAGAAAAAACATGGGATGCAGGACAAGAATGTGCATCCCACCCAGCCCATCAGGTAGCAGTACTACCCTCCTTCCTCCTCGTCATCACTAGCTGTGCCAGCCACTGTGACCACCGACTGGGTAGCAGCAGGTGGAAAGTCTCTCTGTCTCTCTTGCCAGCCTCCCTTCATTCTTCCACCATCTGGCAGAAGATTGCTTCAGTGAGAGCTGCCAAATTCAACATGTCAATATTAATCACCAGAGTCACAATGGAGTATTTGTGAGGCCCATACTCATGTTCTGCCTGTCAAATAGATCATCTCCTTTGAGCTGGTTCTTCACAAACAGCTGGAGATTTTTAAACACCTTATTAAAATAGAATAGATCATCAGCAGCTGGAGCATTTCAAAGATGAATGGGCTTTATGCCAGCAAATATAGTACTTGCCAAAAACCAGGTGGCAACTATAACTGCGAAACTCTACAAGACTGCTGCCCTTCCTGTTATATTTATTGATTTGGACAGGCTAAACTATGCAGGACATGTATTGAATACCTGCCTCCTTTTCCCAGGTTGTCCAAAGTTGCAAATAGAAAACGTATTCTCAGGCTTCCAGAATATCTGCTTAAATATGAAACAATTCAGTAGCTCCGTTTTCTCATGTGGGTTTGGGGCACCATGATCAAAAAAATCTGCTGCACGTTTGCAGCAAATCAGTTCCTCTAAGGTCCTAGAGAGCTTATACATTGCCAAGCTTGGAAGCCATTCAAAAATATACATTTTAGTTTGAGGTGTCAGTGCTTTTATGGCAAAACATACACATGCAGTTGGTGTCTTTAAACTCAGTTTTATTCCCCCGTGAGAAGGATTTAATTGGCTTCAAATAAGAGATCACTGTTCTACATAGTACAATCTTTTACTTAATGCCCAAGAATCCATGTCATGTATTTAAATTAAAAGTGAAATACTTACTAATGAGCTAATGTTTTGCAAACACCCACAGAAATATTTGAACCTAACCACTTTCCTTTTAAACAGGACATGGTGTAGAGAGGGAGGTAGCTTTTTTGGGTACTCACAGTACTGGTGAGAGCACATGGCTGCTAAACAGTATTGTGGCTCTTCATTTTACTCCCAGCATTTCCCTCTAATTCACTGTTTAACTTCGGGAAGGACACTTAACCTCTATGTGCCTCAGTTCACCCGTCTGTAAAGTAGTAGATAAGTCACCTAATTCACGGGCATGTCATGGAGATTAATTAACTAACGTCTGGAAAATGTCTCAAGATCCTTCTGTGAAAGGCATTATAAGGGCAAAGGATGGTAGTATAGCCATATGTAGAAGGTTTTATCACTTGGCACAAGACAGTTTGGTGTTATCCTCTTTCCCACTACTACATCCCTGAGTGTTTTTACCGGGACCATTGACTAATAGCAGACTCATGCAGCTTCACAGAGCACCATTATCTTAAGTCAAAGGGCATCTTGCTTCAGCGTTGGGAAAATTGTGTTTAGTTAGCTCCCGATACTGCTGCAAGATCCCCAGGGAGACTAGAGCCCTGGCAGGCTAGGTACTGTATACACACTCCTTGAAAAACAGTCCTTGAATACATAAGAAAGCTGCATCTATTTAACGTAAGAGATGTTTTTAAGCTAATTTAATTGAACTGACAAATGTACTGTGCAGGCTGTCTTTAATAGCAGTGTGTTTTCATGGCCAGCTCTAGGTAGAGGCAAGGCAGGCAGTTGCCTTGAGCAGCACACTGCTGTGAGTAACAAAATGGCCATGGGCTTCCTGCCAGCTTTGCCTGCGCCAGATCCATGAGAAGTCTGACTTCCAATTGCTGCTTCCTGACAGAAGAAGAGTTGGGATGGACTGTGCTGTTAGTTAGTGACTCCTCCTACCTGCAAACCAGCACGTTCCTGCTCCTGCCCTTCACTCACCATTCTGAATATGCTCTTTCACTCAAGCTGAAAGAGCAGATTGCAGCCCTCTGACATGAGTTTGAGTCAATCAACTGATTTGAAGTCAGACCTAATGTTAATCCAACAGTTACTGCTCTTTGGTGCTTGTCATGTGAATAGGGAGGGAAAAAAGGCAGAGCAGAACAGGGACAAAGTGGGGAAATTATATACCCTTCAATAGCATAGTCAGAATAACCTCCCAGAGTGCCCGGTGCCTATTGTCCTAACTCCCACATGTAGCTGGTACCGAAGGAGGGCTTTGTCTTGGTCTACCTGCTTTTCCATCAACACTTCCCTGTATTATCTGACAGACCTTTTCCCAGAAAACTGATTCCATCATGTCTTCTTCTCCCCGGAGCTCTGCATGCAGCTTGACATGCTCCACTCCCCTTCACTTGTTACCTGCTCTAAGAGCTGGTTTTAAAATAGAAAAGTATCAGTCACAGCTGCGTTGCTTTCAGCTGCAGCACAGCGTGTTGCAGGAAATTTTTACATTAGGAGGAGAACTGGAAAACTCTACTTTAAAGCAGCTGTTTGTCTTCCTGAGCTATTCTGATGCAGCTCCCTCTTGGAACAGCAGACCTGGATGGGCAAGGGAATGGAGAGAAAGAGAGATTTGGTCACAATTTAGAGTCATTTGTTCCTGTCAGAATTTATATGAGCTAGATCTCAAGCCCAGACAAGCCTTAATAACTATCATATTTAAAGTTCAGCTTCACAGGGGAAGACTGCACGGCCCAAGGGGATAAGTAATAGAATATAGAATAGTTCACCTTTCATATCCCCATTCGTACCCAATCCAGGAAGGACAGGCTGGTGCTGGCCTTTCAGAGGCATACATGACATGAATTTAGCAGTCTCTAGCTAATCCCATTGGACTAAAGTACTGCCAGTTGGTGTCCTTGCTGGGTAAAGTCACTGAGTAGGTCACTGACAGTCAAAAGAGCTAACTTTGCTGCTAGTCCTGTGCCTGAGGGCTGGGAAGACTTTGCTTTCTTGTGATAAGCTGACCCAAATAGGTTTTTAATGTTCCTATATAGGAATTTTTATACAGAAACCCAGAATTTTTAATGTTCCTGTACGTACTAGATCTTTACAATCACACAAAGCTTGCTTCAAAAGAATGCATCCTACTGAGCCAGTAATTTAAAGGTGAGAAAAAACGACATGTGGGCTGATGGGTTTTCCATGGAGTGAGGTGCATTGTGGATAGTAAAGACAAGAAACAGAGGCAAAGTTTCTCTTCCACTGAAGGTGGTACAGGTCAAAAATGAAAATGTCCTACAGAAAAATCCGGAATAGCTTTAGCATCCTTTTACCACTGCAGACTGCTAAGAAATGAATGGTGGCAGGGCAAAGCAATAATCTGCCAATTAACTGTACAGAAATTGGCCATTAACAGAGACGTGTCTCCTATTATCAGCCTCTCAAGTTCAGAGCTTCCCTGCTCGAGATTACAATATTATACGTTCTTGTTCCAGAATAGAGGAGAGCTAACCAAAGCAGTAGGCCTTTCCCAGGAAGATTTCTATGGTAGTTGATAGATGCCAGTGTCTTCTGCATGGGAGATCCCAGAGCTGGTCCCTGCTGGGAGGTTTATGGTCAAAGGACATGGAATACACTGCTAAGAAATCCCCCTTGCTGAAATCACTTCTAGCGCTAAAGCAGAATTCAAGCTAGTGTGTTCAGCTACAACCTATTAGTGGTTCAGTTACACAAGATACCCACAGCAGCAGTCAGTGTTCCCTGTGGCACTTAATGGAAGAGGCAGCTGGTATAGATGGGTGCCTTTTCAAGGAGGGAGTAAGGTAGAGAAGAGCAGAAGAGGGGGGAAAAGGTAGTTAGGAATAAATTCAGTTGGTCAACAACCTTAGTGGGGATGTGGGTGAATGCTAATAGCCTTGAATTATGCGTGTGTAATCTGGTGTGAAGAGGCTCAGCACAATAACATTTTATGGTATCTGTCTGGAGCAAGAAATCACTTTAAAAACAAGATCTGAGAGAGAGACTGATCTGGTGAAAGAACAAAAGCAAGAGGATCCTCCCATAACAGCTGTAGCTGGAGAAGATGCATTTCTCCAGCGCTTGAAGCTGACAGCTTTCTCCAGCACGTAATTTGTTCTGGCAAAAGGACAAACACAAAGAAGAGGTCTGAGAGTCACCATCAAGTCTTAAACGTCTCTCCTTATGTCCCCATGTTCTGCATGTCAGGTAGTACAGATATAGAATAGGTGAATCCTGACAGCAGCTTGCACATGTGAGCTCACCTCACCACGCCATGCCTGGACACAGATGCAACAAGGGCTTGTTATTTCCTATGGATGACCAGAGAGCTCCCTGACCTTCAGTGCTGACAACCATTTCTGTTGAGGGGCAACAGTAAAGCCTGATGTCTGCAGACCACTGAACCTTGTTACTCATTGCAGCCATGAGTCTCTCACAGGGTATCAGTCACACAAAACCTTACCTGCTTTATTAGCTGCTGATTGGAATCCTTCCTTACTTGAGGGGACCCCCTTTGTATTTCCCTGTAAAACATCCTTCAGATGGAAACTGGGACATTGTGAGGAGTTTTAATCTATAATGTGCTTGCTATTAGTGGGAGTCCACAGTGAAGAATGTGTGTGCGTGAAATATAATGTAGGGGAATAGAATATTTACTTATGTTTTAAAAATCAATCTCATAATTTTTTTGTAATTCCATAAGTTGAAGCTGAGGCCAGCTTACACTTGGTAAGGCCAGGTTTGCACAGGAGAGAGAAAAAGCCAGCTCTAAAATTAGAAGACTAAATAATCTCGGATTTAAAAGCATCACAAATGCTGGTCTTGTAAACATTCTCATCAAGAGGAATACAAGTATGCTTGCCATGTAATTGCGTATTCAAAGATAACACAGAAGAGAACATTTTGTGAAGAGATGTAAATTTAGAAAGGTCCTTTCTGGACAGTGTATGGAAAGGAGCTGCTGTGCTGACTCACTAAGGTGATGTAGCAGCACGGCAGGTTGGTCTCCCTCCAGTTCTGCTCATAATGGAACAAAATCACTGCAAATAGCCCCTTATTTACACTTGCTGTTCCTGTAGTTATCCCACAGATTTTCAACCTTTCCTTGTACCTCCACAGCGAGCAGGTCTGTAAGGATACACATTCATTGATGGTCTTCAGTAATTCTGCCTGAAGAGATAGCTTGTCAACGAAAGACAGAAAAATACTTCCTGTCACAACTCCATCGCTTTTGACCTCCAGGCTACATGACGTTCACGCATATATCCTTGCTATGTCTTTTTTTTTACTAGTAACTCCATATTTTTCCAGATCTTTCCCACCCTGAATTAACACGAATAGGGGCAGGGAAAGATATTTCAAAATAAGGGAATAAAAGAGGTTAAAATAACCTCAATTTTCAAACACTTCAGGGGTCTGGTATACACTAAATCTATCTTAAAATGTCTCTGGGGCTTTTGGAAGGCTTAGTTCCAGATATGAATTTAAATAACAAGCACTCCATCTCTTCAAACTGGAATACATTTCAACTATTATGAAACTGAGATGCTACTATTCCAATGATCTAAGCCCAGACACTCCTACTGGTGAGTGCCCAACGTTTAGACCCAAATGCTGAAAATTTGAATGATCTTCATTTTTTTCACACTTACATGTAATTTGGAATAGGGGATGGATCTCAGAGCTGCTGTTAAGCACTTTAAAGTGGTATATTAGGAGGTTTCTCAGAAAACTTTACCCTGCAGTTCCAGTGCCTCAAAAGGGCACTTGCCAAAATAAACCAAAACATCAGGATTTTAAACCTCTGCTCATGGCTTTCACACAGGTCTAGGATCAGAACTGAGATGCTACCAGATGGTACCACATGCAGTTACTGAGCTGCAGTTGAGGGACCAGAACAAATTGGCTTAAAAAGAAAAGAAAAAAAATGCTTGTATCTCATGCAAATAATAGATTTGCAACTCTTGCAGCACATTCACACAGACACGTTCTTCAAATAAAATCTAAATCTGTGCTATCATCAAAGGATACTGAGCAGTACATTATGCAGCTTAAAAATAGACCCAGAAATTGGTTGTACCAGTTACTGCAACTTTAATCTGCAAGAAAATCTTTTTAATGAGGCATAAATCATAGGATCACAGACTGGTTTGTGTTGGAAGGGATGTTAAAGCTCATGTAGTTCTATGGGCAGGGACACCTTGCACTAGAGCAGGTTGCTCCAAACCCCATCCAACCTGGCCTTGAGCACTGCCAGGGATGGGGCAGCCACAGCTTTTCTGGGCACCCTCTGCCAGTGCCTCAGCACCCTCACAGGAAAGAACTTCTGCCTAAGAGCTCATCTCAGTCTGCCTTCTGGCAGGGTAAAGCCATTCCCCCTTGTCCTATCACTACATGCCGTGTAAAAAGTCTCTCTCCAGATTTCTTGTAGGCCCCTGTTAGGTACTGGAAGGCTGTTTGTCAAAAGCATAAAAAAAATCCTATCTGGCAAACCTGAACATTTATATCCCTTTTAATTATATAATCTCATTTATAGTGTGCAAGACTTAATGACAGTCCTGCTGAACAATGTTTTCCATGTCAAACTTGAGCATGCTTCTTCCAGACTCATTCTAGCGATATATTGGTTTACCAATGGAAACTGCAAACAAAAAACTGACGACTTTATTCATATACTTTGGTGGATACATTTTTAGTGACACTGAGATGGAAGTGGGGTAGAAGGCAGCACACTTTGAAAAGGCTCTTTGAAAATACTTCAGTGGGCATTTTCTTATGAGATTCATGTGATAAGATCACTCATAACTGTCTCTGCAGCTGTGTCAGTCAGAAGAAATAGGGGTTGGTAACTGCAGCAATGGAGGTCTCCAAGTGTTTCCAAAAGGAATTCTCCATTTTATTGCTTCCTGTGTGATATTATGCGCTTGTAACAGTGCCCAAAAACTTCAAAAAAACCTTTCTTGAGGGTCTGCCTTGCTAAATTCCTTAGATTTACCTAGGAAGACACATGCCTTCAAAACTCGGTCTTATCTAGCCTTGCTACTACCATGTGCAGTATCTGCATTGCGAATGGCAACACAGGATGAATAGAGATTTTAATGGCATGAATACAAGCTGACCAACTTTTTGAACAAAACAGCAAGATTACTTGTAACTGATAGAGTTTAGCAGAACCTACCATGATTAATCACAACACGAAGAGCAGGCATTCTCGTGCCTCCAGTAGAGGTTAACACCATCCAGTTATGAGAGTGCATCCTGGCGAGTTCAGCCACCTCACACTTACGTGTCTTCCATTTAGACAAATAAGGCCAGCTTCCCATTCTGCAATACAGACACACGAAGCAAAATTTATGAGTAATGTTCAGCCAGAGTATTTGCTTCACACTAACAACCAATGTGCTTGCATCTTAGCTCAGATCAAATGTAGCACAGAATATATGCACTCCCTCTGAGGATTAATCATCAAAATAGGGCTGGAAGAGAACCTCAAAGGTCGTTCAGTCTATCTTCCTGCCTAAGGCACGCTCAGCTACACAAACTATTCCTGACAGATGTTTCTCTAATCTGTTCTTGAAAGCCTCTAAGGATAAGGACTTCACCACCCCCAAGGAAATCTCTTCCATGCTTAATCACCCTTGCAATCCAAAAGCTTCTCCTAGTAGGTAAAATCTCCCCTGGTTTAAGTGACTCATGAAATAGCAAAACAGTGCAAAATGGGGTCACAGAGACCTTCTTGTCTCCATCTTGCACACTTCATTCCAATGATTCATTTTTTAAGCCACAGCACATGTATTTGATAGATCCCTGTATCTTGTGCGTCTAAGATGTCAGCCAAGTGATAGGATTGTCAGGATGAAATTCTTCCCAGTTGTGACTTTATCTTTCAGATTGGAATGGAACAATAGAAACAAGTTTAAGTAGTGCCTGTAAGAACCGTGCATGTATGAACTGAAATGAATTAAAATTTTATCTTCATGTGATTGTTAACTGGGCCTTTTTCACGTTTAAAGACTCGACTGTTACTCGACTGTTTCTGCCTGGTTTTGCAGTGACACTGGCAGAAGAGAGCATTGATTCAAAAGGGATTCATAAGGCTTCCTTATGAACCAGCATCAGTTCTATCCATAAATGTCCCCCAAATATTAAGTCAATATCATCTCACATTGGACCAAAATGAGGTCCTTAAGGTAATGTCTTCTTCTGATGTTCAGTGTTTCAGGGGGACTTGCCATTTGGTCAAGTGCACAGAAAGCAGCCCAAAAGAATGAAATTAAGAGCAGAGAAACTGAATAAGAGTCCAGAAGAAGAAACGCACTGCAAGAATACAATGAGTAGTAGAACCATGCAAAGAGTACTCAAAGCCAGCCGGAAATGCAAGGAATTCTGAAGACCCTCCCTAGCTCTGCCACTGACAAACAGGTCAGAAGGCCATGCCTGCAATAAGTAAGCAAGTTTACTTGCATGAGCAAGTAAAAACAGTCCAGAGAGAGCTTTTGCTTTGCTAAATGGAAAATGGCAGCGAGTCCCCCACCAGGCACAGGCTTACAAGCTCTCACTTCCCCACAGAGATCTTCCCCTTCAAGGAATCAATCACAGCTCTCGCAGAAACGGAGGCACGACATCCAGGAGATGGTGCTCTTGGGTAAAGCACAGCTTCTGGGCGCAAAAGGTTTCTTGGAGATTCCTTTGGTTTTCACGGTACAGCAAAGACTCCTGCACCCTTTGTTTTTAATTCGCCGAGGAAGCCTGCGTGATGATCACAAAACAGCAGAAAGGAAGGCGCAAGGAGGCAGGCAGATTAATGGAAATGAGGCTGTCCCACTGAGAAATGTCCCTTCTCCCAGGGATCAGATACACACGAACCACAAAATAGCACAAGTAAACAATTTTGCCAGCAGCTTGATCAAGATCTATTCAGGATCAAGGGACTATTTGGAGTCCTCCTCTAAAAAACACGGTGGAAAATACAGCAGAAATCATGCAAGGAAGGGGAACAGATAAATCATGATGACCATGTCCAGCAATTCCCTCAGTCATCACATAATCCTTCCAGGGATACCTGTGAGGGGCTCTGGTATTGCAGAGAGCACCACCTCTGACTGTTCCCCACAGATAAGGATTGGTTAATCCTAAGGAATCAGGAAAGGAAGCAGCTGCATTATGAAGTCTCGTGAATCAGTATTATTTAGCCAGTGCTTAATTTTTAACTGCATCTATCAAGTAAACAACATTTTCTCTCAAGGAACTCCAACTATTTTACATAAATAAATACAGTTATACACATAGCAGAGATTGAATGGAATTATTTTCACTGCCAAGGAACTCTGTTTTCCTTCCTTTTGAAAAGAGCAAAACAACTGTTGTGGCCTGGAGATGATGCACTGGAATAAGCGACTGTGCTTTGTTCCTATATTTCAATTTATACACAGTCCAGAAAGAAAGAAAATATATGCTTATTTAGATAGATATCCACAAGCTTGATCCGCTGGAGATCTGATTGTGCTTGCATCTGGGTACTGAAATCAAAAGCAGACAGAAGACTCACTGGATATTAAGGTAAGCTTCAAGAGAATTCCAAGGCCAGAGACTGAATGTGTGGCAGTGACAAGGGTAGGGAATCTCCTGCATTCAGCTGATCCCTCACTCCTATTGTTGTTAAACCTTTTGTTTCTAAACTTCAATCAGCCTCTTCAACCAGTCTTAGCATGGGAATGCCGGGAGGAAGGCCAGGCTGCCTTTTTGCTAGAATTGGGCCACCCAGTGAGGCACTGAAAGCAGTTTCTTCCTTCATTGACCTAAAAAGATGTTAATAAATATGGTCTTCTTTAATTATTATTTTTTGTGGTGTTGGGGTTTGTGGGTTTTTTGGGGGGAGGTTGCTTTTTTTTTCTTTTATTTTTAAGAAATAACCTTGTGCCTCAGTTCTAAGCTGAAAGAAAAAGACTTCACTAAAAATAAATCAAGACCAGACCAGCAAGCTCACAAACCTCTATTCCCTAAGCTGAGAGTCAATTAGTTATAATCAATTAAATAAAATTAAGGAAAACAAAGTCACATGGGCTTGGGAAAGGAAAAAATGATAAATGAACTACCATTATAGCCACTTGGGGGGAAAAATGTCACCATCAAGGAGAAAAAAAATGGAAGCAATTAAAAAAGTTAAAGACTTTCCTTATTGTAGGGAGGCAAGGGAGTGTGCCGGGCCCCAAAGGTTTCATCAAGGCTTTTCAATTCATTTCATTTTTGTCTCTTTGCTGACAGTTTCTGGTGGGCTGTGGGAAGTACTTGGGGCCCAGAGCCTTGCTGAGTGCCCTACTTCTCAAACCCAAGTGTACCTGCCATCACTTGTGCTAACACAGTCCAGATGCTCACAGCTGACTTCAACCCAAATGTTTTGTCCCCATTACATTCTAAGCATGCCCTCTGTGGGCAAAGAACAATCCTAGAGTCTACACAACTGTCAACCTGAGAAAATGGATGCTCGCAGCCAACAAAATGACTAATTAGACTCTATGACTGCTCTAATGGCTGCATTTAGCAGAGTCCATGTAAGACCCAGGCAGAAAATATTTTAAATGAAGCATGCAGATTTCAGTAAAAAAAAAACCAAACCAAAAAGTTCTCACAATAGTCCAAACTGCCCAGGACACAGGGCATCTTCTTAATGATAACTTCAAAGCCTGCACTGTCTGGATTTGAGTCCAGTCTAATCTGACAAGGCTAGTACTAATACATCTCACTTTTAACATAGATAGAGCTTCCATGACACACTGCCAACAAGAATGTCAATGAATAGCAGCCTTGGTGGTAGGTTTCAAAATCAATATAATCAGCACAGTGTTCTACTCACAGCTTATAAATTGCTGTCACAGTGGCTAACTTCATAGCCCCATCAGTTCCAGAAGCCTTGTTAAAACTGCCTGTGAACTTTGCTGGACACAAGTTCGTCAAAAAGGTATTTTGGCTGCAGCTTAACACATGTGCACTATTCAGTATGTTATAAATGTTCCAAGACCAATTCCAAATCAAATGGATATTTATTGTAATTTCATATAGGAAAGGTAATAAGCAAACAGCGCTGGGTGCGCGGGGAGCCTCCGCTCCGCCAGCACTCACACCAAGGATCACACAGTCACTCCTTTTACAGAGCTTATACATGCATATTCACTAAGATGTTGTAATAGGTAAGTTTGCTCCCGCTTCGCATGATAATTAGTTTCGCAAGTCTTTTCCTTCCGCATGCGCACTGTCTCCTGGTGGTCTTGGGTGAGGGTCTCGGGATGAAGTAAGAGTCTTCCTCAGTGACCTTTATACAGACTTTTAAGGTTGAACTTTTTACCTTCTTTCTCTGTGCATGGCCCTTACTGCTTCTTCTGCCCCCTCTTAGTTGTCCTTGGGAATTTACAGTCTCATAGAAAAGGGGGCTTCTACAGTTTGTCTCAAAGACAAAGGAACATAGATAAGGGGGTTTCTGCAGTTTCTTAAAGGCAAAGGAACATCTGTAGTTTATGATTACCCAAACTTCACGTAGGGGCCTTACTTAATTAACAATTACCCAAACCTTATTGTATCAGCCTTGCTTCAGTTACACAGTTACTCAGGCCTTATTGTATCAGCCTTGCTTCAGTTACACAGTTAACATTACTCCCAGCAAATTTACAATGTTGGTTTTTATTACAAGTACACGCGCATTATATTAGAAACAGAAGTGGCATATTTAGAAACATAAATTGTTTCTCCTGCCCCCCTCCCCTCAAGGGGCATTCTTAAAAGTCTTGAATTTGGGAATCTTCAAGCAGAAGCAAAAAGTAGAAAAACAAAGCAAATACCACAGTGTTTTCTCCTTCAGCAGTTCACACTAACACCGCAGACTTGCAGACATTTAAAACCACATGAAGGCTGAAACAGGCTATTTTTCATCATAGGACAATCCTACACCACCTACAAGGCATATCTCCTTTCAACACGAATTCACGTCATTATCAACCAATTAATTTAGTCTTCCACCTATGAGGTAATTACATGAAGATCTCACCACCCACTTTCAGCAAGCTCACATATTATTTCAGGATTCCTGAGATATGTGCTTTGGATCTAAATTTCACAGTATTTCCTAATCTTTCAGTCACTACTCCGCAAGCATCTCATTTTTCAAGCAATTTGAATAAATAAATTCTTGGTATTTCAGTCGAGTTGTATCTTTCAGTTTCAAACTTATCAATGTATTCTTTAAGTTTGGAAGAATAAAGTGCTGTTCTTCCCTCAGACAGTCCCTTAAGGACATAATGCTTTATCATGACCCTTAGTGGTAAAGTGTCATTTATTAGAATATTTTTCTACTATTTTATGCCTTATCCTGCTATTTTTAAGATATTCAGAAATCAAACCACCACCAAAATAAGATGAAAAAGTACTACTGCAAATCTACAGGGAGAGAAATGGACATAGACATGAAGTGATTTGCCTGAGACAGTTGAAGAAAACTGTATCAGGGCTGGAAAAATGAAGTGATGCCCCCTGGCTCTTCATTCAGTCCTTTCTTCTTGAGATCACTCTTATCTTTCTCAGCTTCAATAGCCTGCAAAGACAACATTTAAGTGCCTTGGGTGGTGTCATCTTCTTTCATTCAGCCTTGCAGCTCCTACAGCAATGACAAGCTCAGAAAGCATGAGTCACTTTCACAGACAAAGCAAGGTTTTGCTGTTTAATGGGAATACTTGCTTCAGTAATAAGTTTTAGTTTCTTCCCAAATGATGTCAGGAATTTTAAACCATGGAGGTGAACCCATTACTCTTTGCATTTTCCTCTTTTGTTCACAGTCCGTTTCACAACAGAATCTGTAGTGGAATAGATTAAATCTGTTGTTGTCGAACTCATGATGCCAAAACCCCAAATTGCTACAGCTATGAATTGTATCAGGTAACCTGGTATTTCTGCTGAAAGAGAGACCATATAAGAAATGCCTAAAAGAATTTTAAAAAATTTAAATATTTAAAAAATTTACAAATTCAATATATTAAAAAATAATAATAAAAAACCCATCATGCTTACAAATATACAAATACAGTCTGGACTATTAGCATACAAACTTGTAAGTGAATTGGTCTTTTCTCCATTTCTATACATAGAAATCCTTAGAGAAATTGTGCAAATTACAAAAGCAGCTTACTGGAAACAGAAATCACAGATCACTATCACCCGTCTGTCATTTCCTCTTTCCTAAAGGACTATAAACACACAGAGTCCTTACTGTTGACATTCTACTCTAAATGCGTCCACATGTCCTCACTTTCTTTCCCTGATTTCTATATGGGCATCTCTCACCTGCAAGGCATGGACAAATCCTACCCCTCTTGTACTGAACTAAGTGGAAAGATAACAGGTGTCTGACCAGAAAGCTGAAAACTGTGCTTCTAATTTTCACCTCTTTCATCTTGCTTTTACACTATCTCCTGTGAGCCACCACACAGGTAATGTGAATTTTCTTGCATCTGTCTGAACTGCCTCTATTTTTCTGGAGTATTTTGCTGCATTCAGAATGGGATGCGCTTTACTCAGTCTTTTCTGCATCTATTACCTCATGTAACATCATGGACATTAGTGACAGGCTCAATACAAATGCTTGCAAACAGCAGCTGTCAATGTTCAGTATACTAAATCAGATGAAAACCCACATTTTGCTAGATTTTTACCACCCCTTTTCTATACTATTCCCCCCCACTTCCTCACAGATCTGTACCAAATTAGTTCTATTTAAAGATAAACCTCCACAATTTCAGCTAGAATTATGCTCCCCCTTCCCCAAAAATACGAGTTCTTGTTTCTTCAAGTTGTAATTGCTGCTCCTTTTAATGGTGCTGGAAATATCTGCTAATGAGGTTTTTCAAACATGTCTAGTTTTGGTAGGGGCAAAAAGATGGTTACATTTCAGCCTTACATCACATCTTCAGTCACTATACAATTTGTGCTGGTTTTGCCCTGGATGGAATTAATTTCCTTCCTAGCGGCTGGCATGGGGCTGTATTTTGGGCTTGTGCTGGAAACAGTGTTGATAACATTGGGGTGTTTTAGTTACTGCTGAGCAGTGCTTACACAGAGACAAGGTCTTCTCTGCTCCTCATCTCAGCAGCAAGGAGGATGGGGGTGCACAGGGAGTTGGGGGGACATTGCTGGGACAGCTGGCCTCAATTGACCCATGCCATATAGCATCATGATCAGCACAGAAAGCTTGGGGAAGAAGGAAGTGAGGGTGTTTGGTGTGATGGTGTTTTTCTTCCCAAGTGTGTCCCTTGGGACACACTTAGGTGGCACTGTGACGTGCGATGGAGCCTGGCTCTTCTGGAGGCGGCTGAACACCAGCCTGCCCATAGGAAGTGGTGAATTAACTCCTTGTTTTGCTCTGTTTGCGTGCAGCTTCTGCTTTACCTGTTAAACTCCTTTTGTCTCAACCCACAACGTTTCTCATTTTTATTCTTCCAATTTTCTCTCCCATTTCATCAGGTGGAGCGAGTGAGCAGCTGAGCAGGTTTTAGCTGCTGGCTGGGTATAAACTATGACAAGTTAGAGACTCTAAGGCCTCTTTCACAGGAGGACCGCATCTTTTCAACAGGAACACAGGGCTTATTTTTTTCTGCTGAGCATTATGAGCTTGCTGAGTTACACCATCTAGCTACAGATAATTAACTACAAGTGTACCATCTTCTATGTTTGAACCCAAACCCATGGCTCTCAGTAAGCAAATATGACCCCTGCCGTTGCAGGCAGGGATGGATACTCTTTAGACAGTCACATTAGGGATCAGGTTTGCAGAGAGGCGGAGCTGCAAGCTGAGATTTTTCTGTCAGATGGGGCTCAGACTTGTCAAAACACTTTCTCCTGTTTATGCTCACAAGAAAAGCCCACATATATCCACTCTCCTACTCTCATCTAAGGCATCATCTTCCAGCACTTTTAGTCACTACATGTTTATGAGCCTGCATTCGTATAGTCTTACTTGCTTATAAAAAGAGAGAGGTACTGAGCTGCTTTGCTGCAGCATACATCTGTGAAGGAGGCTTTGCAGCATTCTCAGAGGGGATGCTAGAACGGGGCTTGAAACTGAACTGTTTGAATGCTCAGTAGAACTGAGTTCTACCTTAAAAGCCGGCTTGATTTAACTTACTGGGAGCAACTATTCACCACTGACTTTGCAAAGAGTAGAAGACTTTTAATATCTATTTAGGGTGAGATTCAACTCATTCACTCCCCTCATCTGAGTTGGGTGTCTAGTCATCTGCACTGCCTCACAGCAAGAAATAAAGGGGCCTCCAGGAAGCAAGTTATACACTCTCTTAGCATGGAAGAATCACTTTCTGGGTATGTCCATCTTCCATTTCCTTGTAGAGAGCGAGCTTAAAGATGACACTTTAGTGAGGACAAGTAAAGTTAGCTGAATGACTCCATCCTTAACTTCACTTTCATAAATAGAAAAGGTGTGGGTTATATAGAGCCCACACTTTTCTGCAGTACTGAACACACGATACCCTACACTGATACAACATAAAGATCTGTTTTTCCAAGGGAGTAATTGAGGTAAAATAAAAATCCATTTTCTTTGCCTGGCTTTTGTCACTGATTGTATATATCACCCTGGGCAGGTCACTTTATTTCTCCTAGCTGTGTTAGTTTCTAGAGTATTTTCTATAAGTGAAAGTAATAAGAGGGCCTCACAATAGCAGTGCCTGGTGTAAAATTAATGTTTACAGAGAACACTCAATCCTCCATGAAAGAGGCAAGGTCAAGATGAGGCATCCCTTACATGGATATTTTTAAAGAGGCAAAGGCTATATAATGCATCTTGTTCCATTTGACAGGTATTACAGATTCAGATGAAGTTACTGTGGATTCAAGTACAGTTCTTTTCTGTAATTATGTAAATTACGTTGGGTACAACTGCTGGATATATTCATATAAATGACCCTGATTTTTCAGAAACACTCCTCTTTTTCAAGTGCAATTTTGCATGCACAATAAACTGCGATTTCAGAGAAGCACTTTAAGCATCTAAATATCAGACTGTGCCCACAAATTGTTTAGATAGACATTTTAATACTGTAATTTGTTAATGCAATTACTTATGTAGGGAAGACTGCATGCAAGGAGGCAGTAAATAATTCAGACCACCAAACTGGAGCCTAAGGCATCGTTTTAAAATCTTTCATCTAATATCTAAATTTGGCAAGTGGAGGGAAAAGGTGCTTAAGGAGAACACATGTAGTCAACCAGAACATAAACCTCCCTTCACACTACACAATCTAGTTTCACTTATTGCTGAGGATTATTTCTGAATGCTCCGATTCTAGAGTTATCAAAATCGGCTATTGTAAGTAGTTGATGCTGCTTGGCTTTTCAAAGCCTCATCAAGTTTTTAAAAACACAGATGGTTGTTCTACAATAAAAAGGAATCTACCTGCCGTGATGCATTTACACTGGAATAATAAGGCTGTAACAAGAATAAGCCATATATTCAATATGGAAAGCTACATCCATGAACTCTAGTTTTGTCAGTATAAACAGGTGCTACACTGAAAATGTAGTGTCTCATTAATGCAACATTTAATAAAATGCCCCAATTTTTTATATTTCAGGTCTCTTTACATCTTCCATAAAGATGTAAGTTACTCATCTCAACCCATTGATGTCATAGATCCTGAATCTCAGAAATGGTCCTGACTGTAGCGATTGACAATAAAAAACCATACAAAAGAGATACTAAAACCTTTATATGTGTGATTAAGGCTACCCAGAATGCTCCATCTATAGTCCTGAAAATAAAAAGCTTCTCACGGCTTGAAAATGTTTCTCTGGCAGCATTTTAATTCAGCAACATTGTAGGAAAAGCAAGAGACAAAAAATCTTCAACAATCTCCCTTGCAGAAAACCCATTGAACACAACAAATTTCACAATGTCAAATCAGTTACTTGCAGCATTTTCCACAGGCTCAGTATTTGTAGTGGGGAAACTGTCCAAGCCATCAGAGCATGGTATGAGAGGGGCAGTAAAACCTTGCAGAATCAATGTAGGAGAAGTCCTGGAGCCAAAGAAAATGACAGGAAGTGGGATGGAGATAAACCCACTGTTTGAATGGTCAGTTCTCTGTGGTCAACTGAGAAATCCCTGTAGAGACATCAAGTGATAAAACACTGTTTTCTCTATCAGGAGGAGGTGGGCAGTTTGGTCTCTGTAACAGGCTTTCTGGCCGTGGACATGAAGAAGAAACTGTGTTTCTGGGAAATGATCTACTCCAAAAAAGCAACTGACAGCTTTAAATCCTGAATTTTTCCTCATCTCCTGAGGTTAAAACAAATTTCTGAACTGTTTCTGTGTTCCTCAGCTTGAAAAGCTTGCACCCTAAAAAGCTCAAGAATTTTGGGTTTTGAGATGCAAGGATGCTCGAGGATTTGAGATCTTTAAACGGGAGTTTTCCCAAGATGTCTTCACCTTTTGCAGTTTCCACAAAGTCTCTGTATCAACATGATCAGTAACTTTCGGTGAGTATCCTTTGATTTCACAAGCCTTCCATTGAACTGCCTACTAGAAAATTCAAACTTAAATCCTGGCTCCAGATGACCTCCATTTCTCTGTCCAGCTGCACTACCTGAACAGGACCCACTCTTTGATCACCTCTTTCTTTGTCTTCCTAAATTCCCCTTGGTGGCCTAAGGCTCCACACAGGGCTGACACATGACAAAGTTGGGCTTGTATAAGTTCTTACTGCCATCCTGTCTCTTTTCCCATCAAAGTCAGAAGCAAAATTCCCCTGACTACCTATAGCAGTAATACAAAGGACAGCTTCAAATTCAATGATGAGCAAAAATGACCAACCCGAGGAAACCAAAATACATCAGAGATGAGTTCAAAATGTAGCGCAATAGCAGAAACCTGTTTTGGCAAGATAGTGTAGAAAATCTATAGAAGTAATAGGAGTAGTAGATACGTTGGTTGTAGCTGCATAAACATACTCTTTATCAATGGTAATTGTTTCTTCATGAGACTTCATAAACCTATATACCTTGTGTATATTCACTGATGTCTGATAATGTGGCTGAACCGAAATTGCAATCTTTTCCACTGTAAGAATATCCACTTGGCCTTCTTCTCCCTGCCCAACTGCCTATTTTTGCAGAAGTTAACAGAAAATGTCACTGTTGCCACCACATCTCTATCAAGCCTACTGAAAATAGCTAATAGGATCAAAAGTTATTAGAAGAACAGAAAAAAGGCAGTGAATTCATAAATCTTGTTTCTTTAAGAAACCAAAAGAGATAACATGCTGCATTAAATAAAAATTCTTGTTCTAGAAATTTAATATTTCACCTGTTAATGATGACATGTAGTTTTAAAAGTGCTTTTCACTTAATTTCCTTGAGGCAGTGGATTCTCATTGCTTAAAGTTATAACATTAAGCTGCAGTGTCCAGAAAATCTTTTAGAGAGCAGCTTCTGATTCAATGAGCTAAGAATCTTTCCTTGAAATGAGGATAAACAGGTGGATCGAAAAGAAGAAATCTTTCGTTTAAACAGAGATCACAATCATCTAGCAGATACAGTAGAAACATTTAGGTAGTCGTTACAGCTAGGCACAGATTTGTTTGAAGTCATGTTGCATTGCTCCCTCTATTTACTCTTTGTGTGCTGCACCCTTATAAACAAGCAGAGATTAATGTTTTAACCTGAATTCTTGTAATAAAAATTCTGAAGACTTCTAGAGGCAAGCATACCGTTAACTCACAACCTAATACTTAGTTGCAGAGTCAATTAAACAATGCTCTATTAAGAGGGGAGGGGAAAGCCGGAGAGTTACCATTTCCAGTGTGTTCAGAGATCTTGAAATGAGATCTAAGTGGCACTGTGTTGCTACAGATTTTGCTAGCCAAATACATACCTAACCTTTGATGAATGAAACTCACAGTAACATTGATAGTGTTGCTTTACTGTCAGACTACCCAAAAGTTGTCAGATTCTGTAGTGTACTTGTCATGTTCCTCTATGTTAAAGTAATACCATTCTCTTTTATCCTCACATCTCAAGGTAAAAATAAACAGTATTCATATACCTCTCACATAACCTTTTCTTCTCTGCTAGACCAGGTGTCCTTGAAATGTTAGCATGTACTTACAGTAGGCAATGAAAATATCTTCAGGCTGTGTGTCGGGTTTGGCTTTTTTTCTTTAGTTTTTGTTAACTTTGTTGTGGGTTTTTTTTTGTTTGTCCTTTGTTAGCACCATTTATTTAAGGTTATCTGCTTGTCCTCAAAATAAGCCAGGATCATTCTGTATTGAAGTTACCAACACTTTCTTGACATTGATCTGAGAGAAATTCCTGTGCATGCCTTTTCACTTGCTTCTTTCATCTCCATAAAGAAAAAAAGGGGCATATATAACACAACCAAAGCCAGTACATAGCTGGCTGTTCTATGTGTTTGGCTGTAGGCTCAGTCAGAATCAAGTCACATCATGTTAACAAAGCATCATGAAAGAATCCTCAGCCTCAAGGAGCCTGCCATATCAGGCAAAAACCATGAAGATGAGGGAGAAATGGATAACATAAAGCTATAACATACTTGAAGGAGGAGAAAACAATACGATGCAAGAGCTTTAGGGTCCTGACAAATATTTCTGGGAAATTTTTTTTTTGCTAGACAATCCATAAACAGGTTGCGTCTATATTCCACCTTCTAAGAACTGCTTTAGCCTTAAAGCATCAGAAATGCTTCACACCATTACCCCTGCAGGGACTTTGTCGTGCCCCTACAGACTGAAAAGGAAAAGAGAGGCAAGTACATGCTATGCAAAACACATTACTTCAGATAAAGCAGCAATTCTATTTTAGCATGAACTATTTATATTTTTCAAATAGAAATATGTTTCCTTAAAAATAAGGCATTTAAGAACAGACAGCTGACAAACACTTTGGTTCATTGTGACATTTCTTGGCAAGTTTCAGAATAGAGATAATTTTTACCTTTTAGCTGAAGTATCTGGATATAAGGGAGGCAATGAAATGTCCTTAATGCTGATAAATCTTTCAATAAACAATAGCATGAGCAGAGGCTGCAGACAGACTTCAGCACAAAGATGAGACCCACAACCAGAACAATTCTTGCCAAAGTGCAATCTTTACTAATGACTATTAGGAGCAAATAAAACAAACACAATAGGAAAGGTTAATGCCCACTTTGCTAGCATTTTCCTAAAGTTTATTCTTCTGTGCCAAGTGCTTAAATAATGCTGAATGTTATTTTTACTTTATCAATCAAGGAGAATGAGAAACTAAGGTTCTCAAATTGCAATTATGAAAGAAAGCCTGTAACATTTTAGGTGCTTTATTTAGAGAACACTCCAGGTTAATTACATGATTTTTCTAATGAAGATATTTCCATGAATACTTAGGACTGTTGCATTCATCTCATTTGGTAATGACTAGATTGATACGCAGATGATTTCAGCATTTCATTAAAATAGCTGCAGAATAAATGCTGAAATTCATTCAAGTGAATTGAGAATGCTAGTTCTAATTATGCTGCTTCCCCAGTTTAATTAATAACTTGTATTGTTACAATTAATCATAGTTAGATGGCTATGAAAAGTGGGTTTTTATGATCTGAATGCTTTCTAAATGCACATCATGAAACATCTACATCATTCAAGTCCACATACAGTAGATCAAGCAATGTACAATAACATCCAAGTATCTGGTATAACAGCTCTTCATGTTGAACTACATGCCAATCCATTTTTGGAACAGCCTAATCTAGATGCCCACCTTAATGATGTCATTCTCTAATGGAGAAAGGGAAGTTGTAACGGGAAGTTGTGTGTAAAACATGCAGGACTGGGGCTCCAGGCTCATCTCCTGGCAGAGAAGGATCATAGGAAACAGAATGAAAACTCTGAAGGACCAAGGAGTAGAATAATTGAATGACATTTGTATTGAGCTGCTGAGTTTGCCCATATACACAAATGAGCAGAACAACAGCAGGAGGACCGCAGTATCTCATCAGAGCAAAGGGAACACTCTTCCGTGAGCTATAAGAGAAGGATAGTTAGGCTGTGATCCATGTATGTTACTCACCATGTGAACAAGCGCCAGAGCTTCTTGCAGGTAAGCAGGTGTTCAGTCAGTACACATGCATGGCCACACCGTGTACTTCATCACAGCAAATTCTCCCAGCTTTTGTCCAGCTCCATATCCACTTCTTTTCCTGAGTGAGAGGCTCTCAGATCTGTGCACATATAGAATCTTAAGTGTTACCCATTGAAGATGGGACCATGGGTCATACAGATCCATGTGCTTTAGATACCAGCAACTGAAGAGACTAGAGTATATGTACATTGTGTAAGTGTGCATGTTATATTTGTGTTTTTTAGTAAGCATCAAGCTAGGTAAGCCAGCAAGTGACGTAAGTGGCCTGAGAGACAACTATTGGGTTGGCCTTAAGTCTGAGCTGGATACTGGAGAAAACAGCTCATCTAAGAGTAACCAGTGACCGCATGTGTGTGTGATTCTGTGTCTGTATGGGGCAATGGAGCTATCAGAGGATCCAGTGGCTAGCCACTGGGGAGACTAAGACCAACTACTGAGGGGATCTATATCATACATAAGTATATATTTTCCACTTACAGGCTTTCCTCTTCATCAGTGGCGCTGCTTGTGTTGATCAGGATGGCCAACGATGCATGCACATTGTTTGAGAACGTGTCTAGTGGGAAAACAGGCTCAGCATCAGGCTGGACCTGGGGACACAGAGCCCTCATTAGGCTAGTGCACTGGGCAACTCCTAAAACCAGTTATTTCAACTGGCCCTGCTCACAACAGATCTAACTGTGTCTAGAGGAGCAGGTGACTTGTATGGACAATATTTGCTGAAGGAAACCAGGAACTCTCCCCCAGAAGCCTCTTGTCTATTATTTTCTCCATGGGAGAAACCACAAGGGAGCAGGGAATTTGCAATCTCCTTCTGGCATGTGCTGGCAATCCTGGCTGACCAACTATGCACACAGTCTGGACACCTCCATAACTGCTGCTTCTGGCAGTCTTTCTTTCTTTAAACCAGCTCTTCTCACTGTTTCTCACCTGTCCGATTTCCCCGCTTCCTTTAATTTATGTCATGGCTGTAAGAGTAGTGAAAGCACCTCAGAACACAGTTTACATTGATATCCATTACTTCCCTTGAAATGGAGTGGTAAAAGTCATACTGTCACTCTCAATTGAAGGCTTATTTCTAACTGTAAAACAAGTGACCTTCTTTTGACCTGCTAAGAAAGCATTTGGTTTTCTACTTTACTTGGTCATTCTGCAGCTTTCTAACATTCCATCCTTTATGGACTATTAAAAGAAAACCTCCTTTTATACTGCATCTGAAAATGACTCTTAAGAAACTTTCGACAATAATAAACGAAGGGCTTGATCTAAGGGCCAGAAATGTCAAAGGAAGACTTCCATTTATCCATTTCAGTGAGCTTTAGATGACAACTTTGGTTTACCAGTAGGTTTTTAATCCTTTCCATGTGTGCTTTTCTCACAGTTTGGAATAACTGAGACACTTGAATTGCGAAGAAAGAACATTATCAAAGTCAGAAAATTTGTTGACTTTTTTTAAGAGTTGAATCGCCCAGGGTAATACAATGGCTTTACATTATTTAATTAATCTGATTACTTCAGATTCACTTCCTTTTTTATTTCCAGTTACAGTCCTGATATTAAATAACTCAGAACTGCAGGTTCTTCTCAGAAGATAAATCACTGGATTCTTGTTGGTTGAATATATAGACTGTGCTAATGTTTACACATACCTTCATCTGCAAAGAACACTGAGGTTTCATTTCTACTCCAGAGTGATACATGGTTTTCTAATAATGTTCCTTGAAATGATGTAGTTTATTCTTCATTTGAAAACTGCCATAAAATGGAAGCCCCTAGTCCTGTAATATCTTGAAGGATGATCTCTCAGCAATGTGTTGTTTTGACATGCTGCTTATTTTGCAATAGATTTCAAAAAGCAAAGAAGACTTGAATAACGAAGACAGAGTTATTATCTGGTTCTGTTTGAAGATTTAGGCCAAGTTAATTTGAACACCACTGTCATTTATTTCTGGATGCCTTTGTGTTAGATGTAATAATTTCTAGCAAAAAAAGTATTTGGTGATTAAAAATATATCTATTTTGAATAAATCACACCATCATTGCTAACTTTGAATTCTGGTCAGACGTGACTTCATATGTACATGAAATATTCTTAATTTTTGCCTCAAAAATAACTATTGAATAAGAAATGGAGACTACAGAAGTGTTACTACTTTCATAAATGTGGGAATAAAAATGTTACATTGGAAAAACATCAATTGTTTTGTGCAAAACTTTAAAAAGGAGGCAGAGGAGAAAAAATCCATCCCACTTTTCCACAGTCCTGGCTGCATCTACACATTTTCCCTACCTTCTTGTTAAACTGCTCATGGGCTAAAAATCTCAACTGAGGTTAAGATTTTGGTCCATGTATCATGACTCCTGACAATATTTTGTGAACCACAATGTAATCATCTTTTAAGATCTCCACAGAAATGCTGCCCAGCTAACTAGTGTGCACAGCAAGATTTTCAGTCTTTCAATCCTCGCAATTCCCTTTGATCTTTTCTGGAATCCTCACATCAGACAAGTTAAAAGCAACCCAGACAAAACGAAGCTTTGCTGCATGTCAGGTTACTCCAGGCCTGCATTGCTTCTCCAGCCTTTTGGAATTAAATGCCTGCTTCAAAGTTGTTAGTGTGTAATTTAAGTTCCCACTATCAGATTTGCTACTTGAACACACCTAATAGGTACCTGGTTTTGATATATCATGCTCGGGTGTGCTCAGGGTCAAACCAGAATATTTTAGAAATGTAATATAATAAAAAAATCTGAATTTAAAAGAATTCCTTGGCTAAAGTATCTCTCCCAGGATTCCTAGAATTAAATATTAATTCACAGAAGATTCTAGATGAGGCATTAAGTAAGGGATGAGGAGGCAGATGACCTCACTCTTGAAAAAGACCTCAGTTTAAGCTATTCAGTCATAAAAATACAAGGCGGGAACAATAAGGACTTCACTTCTAAGAAGTGTCTTTTAATACAGCTGGGAAATAAGTTTTCTGCAGAACACACACTTCAGTCTCGCCAAGGCATATTTTTAGATACACAAAGTATAGGTAGTTTGACAACAATGCAAGCTTGCTTTTAACATTTTTCACCCATAGGGAGGGAACTTGACAGTACAAAGTTGGATTGCATTGTCTCAGTCAAAAAAACAGTTTTTTCTCCTTAATAAGCAAGGGCAGTGCAGCAAACCCACCATTGACTAAGATGACTGGTCTTTAATAATCAGTGATCTACATTTTGTACTAGGTACTGGGGACCTAAGATGTGCAGTTGAATTCCAGAAACAATCCATCAAGTCTAAGAAGCAGAGCACCTTGGTCATACCAAAATAATATAAACTGAGGATTTATTTTCTACAGCAGTTCCTGCAGGTCACTTATGCTAAAATGTCTTTCAAACCATTAGTATAGCATATGAGAGGAGACCTACATTTCTGGGAAGCTCCATTAGAAAAAAAGAATAAAAAGTGATAGCTTTGTGATGGCTCTCCACATTAATTGGCTGATGTGGAAAAGGATGTGCAATCAAATCACATCAGTGCACTATGATTTTTTAATTAAACAATAAATTAACAGTGCAGAGATCAATACTCAATTCCATTTGAAAATGCCAGATGGGTCCAAATTCAGAAAAGGTCACACATGTTGTAGATTAGCTCTCCTGAAATAATTAGTAAAAGAAGATGCAGTCTAGCCTCTTAATTTGGAGCACATTTTGAAAACTGTGAGTAATTACTTTATTTTCAGTGTTAGGAAATTAATACAAAGATTATTGAAAGGCTAGAATTTTACAACAGCTTGGAAAAGTGTGCACTAAAGGTTACAAGCAGGATGCTACATTTAGAGGAACACTTTAAAGCCGGCTGGGCAAAAGTGGGAGAAGGATGAGGTGTTTGCACTTTTGTTCTGATCTCCTTTAAAAGAGCTGTCCAGCTGTCACGGGTTCAGCAGTAGCAGTCATTTTTCTCCTTCTTGGTAGCTGGTGCAGCACTGTGTTTTTGATTTTGGGCCTGGGAGCAGCGCTGAGAACACCAGTGTTATAGTTACTGCTTGGCAATGTTTTGGTTTGACCAAGGACTTTTCTGAGCCTCATGCTATGCCAGGGAGGAGGGGAGCCGGGAGGAAGCAGAGACAGGACACCTGACCCAAACTGACCAAAGAGGTTATTCCATACCACAGCACGTCATGTCCAGGATGTGAACACGAAGGGGAGAGACCCGGAAGGGTGTGGTGGTAATGGTGGACTTGGGGGTGCACGGCATGGTCAGGTATTTGGTATTGGGGGGTGCACTGGCTGGGTCGGGCTTGGTGAGCAGTTGTATTCTCTTCCTTTGTATTTCTCTTGTATTATTACTGGTGGTAGCAGTAGTGATTTGTGTTATACCTTGGTTACTAAGCTGTTCTTATCTCAACCTGTGCGAGTTGAATTCTTCTGATTCTCCTCCCCATTCCCCCGTGACTGGGGGAAGAAAGAGGGGGAGTGAGTGAGTGAATAAAACTGCGTGGGTGGGGGGCTTAAACCACGACACCAGCATAGACATGCTATTTCAAACCCTATAGAATTTCTTATTTTCAGAAATGAATAGTCAAAAATCAACCTTATTAATTTAATCAAAAGAATAGATGAATAGAAAAATGGCAGGAAGAGAGCTAAGTAAAGTTATGAACACACACCACCCATGGTATTGCAGGTGATCTAGCTACCTTGTTTTTGTAACTATCAAGACTGAAAATGCAATGCTAGATGCCACAGTGTTTGATATGCTATGTTTTACTACATATATAACAGCTACAAGAAAACTCATACTGCTAACATCAGTTTTCCCATCTACCTGTGTGACCCGCATTCTAAAAAAGCTGATATCCAAACTAAAGACAATTTGATTCAGAGATGCCAAAAGCACCAAGTGAAACATAGCAGGTAGGAATTTCTTAGGTGCTTTCTGACCATCAAAACTGTGCATGGCGTTGTGTGTTTGTACAGATTTTTGAATTTTTTTCTTTTTTTTTTTTGCTTGATTTTCAGCAGCTAAGCTGCCTTATTTCTTATTCAGCCAAGCAATCCTACACCCTGCAGCAGTGCTCTTTGGGAGGTGAGGATCAGCCACAGTAGCTGGCCGATGCAGCAGTTGCGTAGTGCTACAGGAGAGAAATAGATGAGCATCCATCCCATGACAGTTTAACCTACATAGTGAGCTTTCTTGTGTTCAACAGCCAGTTCAGCGTTACTACTCATTTCTTCAAACTCCTGAGCAAATCAGTAAGTCAGTCTTAAAGGGGGCAAAAGGGAGAGACCCAGACCCCAAGTACCCAAGTCTGGATTCCACTTCCCTGGAACAGAGGCAGGCTCCTATATCAGGCATTTCAGAGCATGAGCTTAACTTCAGAGTCCTGCTCTCTATTTGTCATATTAGGAGATTAGCTTCTCTAAGCTTCTAATATATTTTACTAAAATTAGGCAGTACTAATCTCTCTGCCTTTCCCCATTCTCCCAACTTTTGCCTGCTAAATTCTCATATTATTTAAGCCTCATGGATTACAGACAAGAAAGAGGGTCTCCTTCTAGTGAAAAGTTCCCTAGCATAACTGACAGGAAAAGAGATGCCTAATTATTTTAAGCAGCTGTATTCATGGGACTACACTCCAGGACAGAGGCAGACTTCTGAAGCTCCAGCTAACCTGGCAGGGCTTCAATTTATTCATATTAAGAACCTAGCTCAGAAATGCTGAACACTGACTTTGTTACATGAGATTCCTTATATTATTGATGTAGGAGATACCATATTCTTCAACAGAGCTTAATACAGGTAATAAATGGACATGGATACCCCGTAGAGGATTTCTTGCGCTCCAGCAAGCTAGAAACACACCTTCCACCTCTTGAGTATTATTCTCTCAAAATGGGTATGAGCCTGCAGCCATCAGGAAATGGTCCCTGCAGGTAATTAGAGAAGTATCAAGCTGGAATCACTCCTCAAAATGGGAATGACTAACTTAGCAGTAACTCCATTAGTACCCTGGTAGCTACAGGTCCTAATTACATCTAATATGGTGTAGTCTGTTGATTATCTGATGCAATGTTAAAAGAGGAGTGCAAAGGACACCGGTGCCAATGAGTGAACACACAAATGAAACGTGTATTTGTTATGAAAGCTTTTTTCTTTCTCTTTACAAAGCAAACTCTGTTCTACAACAGATAGGAAGATTGATTTTCACATAGGAGCTGATGTCCTCCTCTCCTCTTTACCTTTTTCTTCTGTTCAAATAGAACACGTTATTTGACCAAGAAGCAGGTGTCAGTCTGTCTGACACATTTGACAGAATAAGTACTCTCGCTCTCTCTGGTACCCTTTAATGGCCTAGAAAGAAAACACAGCTCTCAGGGGGGAGAAAATTAGAAGGAAAGTGCATGCACTCACCAAGAAGAAACACAGACTTCAGTCTAAAAAATACCTGTGCGTATAATTCCAGTTTAATTTGCACTGATACAACTAGGGTTTGAAAGAAAAACACATTTTCCCATGGAGTTATCACAGTATATGAAGGAGCTGAAACATTTCTGAAGTAGAATTAGCATTTAAGAAAAATAGCAAAAATCCTTGAATTCAGGTCCTAACAAACTCACAGAACTAGACACTCCTCTGTTAATTACAAAAACCCATAGGCTTTTCTTTCACCCTCACTGTAGTTCTCCAGTGGTATGTAATGGAAAAATCCATATTGGAAGTTTCTGCATCCTTAAAGATAATAAAAAAGCGTAAGCAGCTGAGCAAACAGTAATATATGTGAACGGACAGAAGGAATCTGTGCATCTCAGGCTAGTAACATCAGCACACCCAAACAAGAGCCTGAAACAGGATCTGTCAGATGCTACATTGCAGCTCAAGCACTTGAAAGGCCACTTTTCCCTTAAAATTCTGTTTCTAGGTTAACTGCCACACACAGGGCTTTTCACATCCCCACTGAGGCCACTGACACGGGCAGCACAGAGACCACTGCTATCAGTAAGTAATGCCATTATTTTTATCTCTTTATGAAATGTCACAAAAAGATAATATTACATTGTCACCTATGGCTGGGGGGAGGACAGAGCTGCCTATGTTGGGATGGTTGTGTGTGTGCTACAGCAAACCATTACACTTCTATAAAAGCACTTCACATGGCTGGAAGGCAGCAACCTTGAGATCTGCAAAAGCATTCCTGGTTGAGGAGAACTGTGCTGTCACAAGGATTAGCCTTGAAGCTGTGAATGCCTGGCAGACTTTGAGCTATTGCCATCTACAGAGTGAATGAGCTCACAAGGAAGCAGCTCAGAAACTAGCAGTCACTTCGTATGGCGATGCCAAAGCCTTGTATTAGCAGCTTTCTAGAAGAGATGACAGCTCTTAGAGTTACTCAAAAACAGACAGCACAAGGGCTGGCCTGTAAATAGCAGATAGGGCAAGTCAGTGGAGGATAGCTAATTGTAGGGCTTGGGGGCTGACTGATACCACCCAGAAGTGTGCAGAATTTGCTGCATGAAATCTGAGGCTGTCACTTCAGCAAAGGGCCATGACTATCTAGCATGAAAGGCAACCAAGCAGCTGAACTGCTTCCTAGCATGGCGACATTGGTAGAAGAGGATGTTGCCAAGAAACTTTGTGAACAGGGGAAGCAGACAGAGTGGAAGAGAGTGAGGGTGAGTAACAGAGTGGCTTCAAGTTTGATGATTGTGCAGGTCAGAGCAGGCCACTATATGGGAATGCGATTGTTGTCCAGATTCCTTGTCCCTGCTGTTCCTCACCCACCCCCCCTCGGATGCTTTTAAAGGTTTGGTCCAAGCCCAGCAGTGGTACTGGTGCTAGATGCAATACTATTGTAGAAGGCATCCTTTGTTCTCCGTTGTGGCCTCAGGACGGATGATATCAGCAGTTGGTCACTTAAGAGCCCCAAAATATCATCACAAATTGAAATCCCATTGTGAATATTATTACTTGGATGGGAACAGGAAGAACACATACGAATTATCTGCATTTTTAAAAGCTCCAGCACACTACTTCTCTGATTTTACTAAAACCTTTTTAGCTTAAAATGAAAATAGCCAACAAAAAGACACACATTTTAACCAGCAGGCATTAGAACACTTGATTGTTTTCATCTAAACATCCTCAAAAAGCTCCATAATTGCCCAACAGACGGCAGTTCCTCTCCTACTCTCAGTAGGAGATATAGACAGTAACTTTCGCAATACTTTTTTCTGAGAGAGATGCACAAAGGCACAAAGTAGTAAAATGACAAGCCAAAGATCAAACTATTCAGGCAGTGCTTGGACGAAAAATGGGAGACCAACTTTCCGGCAAGTAACAGAAGTCTAAAGGCAGTAAATTACATTAAATGTTTGAAATATATGACCAGTGACTATTACTATCAAAGAAGTAAGTTTGGGAAGAACCACCAATGCTTATGTCTTTCCTAAAAAATTGTGCCTTGTATGTGGATCTAGTTGAAAACTGATATACCAGAAAAAAATCCCCATATGCTTTTAACCTCATATAAATACTTCATTACAATATATCAAAGTTGTAGATATCAAAAGCTTGAGGTAAATATTTGCTGAGAAATTGCAATGCCTTTAGAAATGCGTCAGAACTGGTCAAAGAAATTCAATGGTTTATTGATGAAAAGCATGCCCATCAGAAAACAATTACTTCACACTCAAGTCTACATAAAAAGCCTGGGAAGCCATTCCTATTTCTCAATCAGGTGGTTAGATCTATTTTTAAATACAGATAATAAGGGAATTGAATATATCTTAACAATTCTTGCCATCCACTTTAAAGTTTTAAAGCTCTAGTAGTAACAAAATCTTAGCTTCTCTCATCAGTGATGTCCTCTCCTACAAATTGCACCAAATGCCTGGTTGCTGGAATACTAGATGATGGCTGGAAGAAAAGCTGAGAAGTGGGGTGGGATTTCAGCCTGAGTGGAATGGACAGATTGGCTGCAATAATAAAGCTGCCGAGATCAATATGGCTTTGAAGAAGCACTCACCTTTAGTCTAGTCTTGCTATCAGTACTCACTGCTGCTGTATGCATACGGGAAGAGAGGCCTAGATGGAAGACAAAGTGGATGGAGACATCTAACACAAAGGAAAGAAATTTGGCAGGGAGTTGACTGAGCATTGTATTACTCAGCTCATAACCCTTAAATGCATACTTAGCTGCAAACAGGTTGCAGGGATTGACAAGAGCACCAGCACGACAAAATTTGGAACTGAGAGACTGCAAAACCTGCCTGCCATTGCAGTTAAGCACTGAGACAGCCAACTTCATGTGCTTCTGTGCTGCAGAACCACCACCTCTGTCCAGGCCCCACTAACAGATTGTGAGGCAGCTCATTTATAGCTATGTTGTCCTGCAGTCCTTCCATTCCTGCAGGATAACACCAGCACTACAATATGACAAGTTTTACATGGATAAGATTCCTCAAATAGAATCACAGAATGGTTTGGGTTGGACAGGAGCTAAAAGCTCACTTAGTTCAAACCCCACGGCCACAGGCGGGGACACCTTCCATTAGAGCAGGTTGCTCCAAGCCCTGTTCAACCTGGCCTTGAAAACTGCCAGGGATGGGGCAGCCACAGCTTCACCAGGCAACCTGTTTGAATGTCTCACTAGCCACGCAGTAAGGAATTTCTTTCTTATATCCAATCTAAATCTGCCTTCTCTGAGTATAAAGCCATTATTCCTTGTCTTGTCACTACATGTCCTTGTAATAAGCCCCTCTCCAGGTCTCTTGTTGGCCCATTTAGGTACTGGAAGGCTGCTATAGCTGCATATGTACGAATACTGTGTATTAACTGCACTTGTACTAGCCAGCTCTAAAGTCACAGTTCAACATCTGTCTTTCAGAAATCTGTCACAACACACATCATTGTCTTCAATAGCTCTCAGGGGCTGCTGGGTACACAGTTAATGAAAATTAAAATAAAAATCAGTGAGCAAGTCCATGGATTTAACTATGAAAAAAAATTAACCTCTCATTTTATTCTTGCAGCGAGTTTTAAAGCTTAACAACTCAAACCCTTTTAAAATTATTAGAACAGTGAAAGGTACCTTCAAAGTGCTCTGGGAGAGAAAGCCTGAATTAGGTTCTTCAATTTTCAGTGCCGTCACAGCCCGTCAGACATGTTTCTGCCTCTTCCATTGGCTGTTTTATTGCTCAATTTTGTATTTTTTCCATGGTGGATATCCCTGTTGTGGCCAGATTTCCGTCTGAATATTCCCATGATTGGGCTGCAAAGACAGAGACCTTGTGACACTTGCGAAGAAACAGTGGTCCTTGTTCGCCACTAAGAAAAAAAGTGTTCCAGCGCTGATGTGGATTAGAACACTGATTCCCACCTGCAAGACTACTGGGGAAGGGAAAAAAGGCTGCAAGAGAGCATCAAATTCCTTGACTCAAAGATGAAATACTTCTTGACTTTGTTTGAGAGTGTCACTTAGGAGAGCTTAAAGAACCTTGCTGAAGTCAGGACAGGATATCTACTGTTTTTCCTGTAGCCACAAGGGTTTCCTCCATCAAGGAAACAAACCAGGTTGTTTTGAAATTTGTTTCTGTCAAATCTATGTTGGTTCTTACGTCTGTTTTCTTTTGTACTTTCACAATTGTTTGGTAACTTTTTCAGTACCTTCCTGGGAACCGAAGCTAGGCTGAGTTAACCTTTATTTCCTCAAGCCCTCTGAGTAATACCCCCTTTTCTAGTGTTTCTAGCACCTCATCCATTCCAAATAATCAGTTCAGACAGTTAGCACTGACTAAAGCTACCTCAAATAAGAGCTCTGCCATGCCTGTCTTCAGGATTTCTAAATTGCATAAATATTCCATAGTCTGTTCTTTGCCTGCTTTAGGTAGAGGTATTCTGGCATCAGCTGGATTAACAGCCTCATTGTAAGTCACTTTCTTGGTAAAGGATGATGCAATATAAAAATGCATAAACAAGAAAGTTTATTTGTATCACTTTATGAGGCTATCTTTTTGTTTTTGTTTTTGTTTTTTTTTTTCTTGGTCAGTCAAAAGCCAGCATTGTCTTTGCTGTTTCTCTTATTACTCACATACTTCTATGATGATCAAACTAACATTATCCATCCATCATCTTTACAATGGACTACATCTTTCCAGTTGGTCTAGAAGTCAAAGTGACAGAATTAGAAGAAGCTGTTTATGTCAATGACTTAACTGCTGATACCCTCCTCAGACTTTTGAGATACTAATGCTTTGCTGTGCCTTCTCTCTCACACACTGATCCATTTATACATGAAGCATGCATTGTCCCCAGAACTTATTTCACACATGGGCAGAATTTACTAACTTGGCAAACAGCACTAACATCTGTGCTGCTTTAAAGGACAATTTCAGAACAAGACTTTAGGAAGTCGATATATATAAAAGGCTAGCTGAGCAAGGGGTTTACTTTGTGTCTTCAAATTATCCAGTAAAGAGTCTGATGACCACAGATGCAGAAGCTACTACTGAGAAGCAGCTGGACAGGATTCAAGTTTGCTGTGTTTTGTTCTTCTAATTACAAGAACCTATGTGATATCTAAATAAAGGTTTCAACAATAAGCAACAGCCTTCTTAGTCCAGAGAGATTATTTACAGGAAAACAACAGTGAATTCAAACCAGGTTCAACTCCTCAAAGCCAATTCATATACTACCATAGCCATTAAACACACAGGCTCTAGCAGATTCATTGTGTGTAATTTGTGTTTTCCAGCTCCAGTGTTTTATGTGATATTGAGTATACATCACTATAAAGGAAATGACCTTTTTCAACTCATGCACTCAATGCACGGAAAGGTACAGCTCTTGCAGCTGCAGAAACCATTTCTCTGTTTATGCTAACAAATATAATACTGGAAGCAACTCATTTATTATGTGTTACCTGTCTCTTCTCAGTCCACATTAAACAGAGATTTAACAAGGCTGCTAGAACTTTTCATTTTCTTCTATTAGACCCTAAATTCATGAGGATCAACAACTTTTAAAAAATACATATTTCTCAAATACTTCAACACCCCAATGGAGTATCTGGCCAAACCAGCAAATAATGTCACATTTGAGAAGACAAATTTGACTCCACATTGGATCAGATTGAACCTAGACCTTCTATTTTCTGTATATGAATAGAAGATCCAGACTATTGAGCTACAGAGTACCCAGATTTCTGTCTTTCTCAAAAAAAAAAAAAAAAAAAAAAAAAAAAAAAAAAAAAAAAAGGGAAGACACCTCATTTTCATCAGAGCAGTCATTAAAAGCCAAACCCAAACCAAACAACCTTAATTTTTATTTGCAAAAGAAAGCCACTTCCTGCCCAGGAAGAAAATCAACTGCCAGAGGTTACTGTTCACACAAATATTTACAGCTAGCTTGCCTGTTCATGACTATGTTGGGTGCAGACCATGTGAGCTAGTATGTGTGGCGATGGGTGGACATAAGCCTCAGGCAACTGAATCAAGACCAACAAACTCATTTCAGATGGTCTAATCAGAGGTTAATAGCAACTTCACAGCTGTTGCAATATGTTTGTCCGCAACTATAAATTACTGATTCCAAGGATCAAGGATGCCAGTTATATCTTCATTGATTCTAGCTCTGGGAAGGGTTCACACAGCCAAAGCACAACTACATGTCACTGGTACATGTCATATAAAAAAATGGTGTGGGAAGGTGCAAGAGTAACATGTGAGGCTGCTCATTTAACACTATACCACACACTTCACAGACAGAAAGAGAATTACTGCAACCCTGGTATTTATGAAAGGACTTTCATGGTGATATCAGATGTTCTGTTTGGAAGTTGGGTTCTAAACAATATTAGTAGTATTTGATTTTTGTTAATCCTATAACTTGAAGCTGTAACAAGTATATTGTAATCAGTATGTTAAGTTAGGGAGCATTTTCTGCTGAAACTATGCAATCATTCCACTAACTATCCCTACCAGCTCTATGGTGGCTGCTATTACAGTAATGTCATTTTGTCAATTGCCCTTTCATTTTTTTTTTTTCTTAACATGGATCCATTTTAAAACCTCTCATAGATTTTATGACACACCACTTTAATGTGTCATTTATACTCTTGCCACTTGAGCTTCAGTCTTTGTCCACGACTCCGGCGCTACATGATAGTCTGGTTCAATCCTAAAGCAAAGCAAAACAATCCCATTTCATTTACAGAGAAGCAACCCATTTTACTTTGAAATGTAAATAATTCTAAGTATTGAAGAAATGTAAGACATTTCCTCACACAAATTTCCTATGTAATAGCTTACAAAAGACAGTTCTGTCCCACTGCCACTGAACTCTCAAAATTCTGGCCGCAGCTCAGCAGAATGCATAACACACATTCAAATCCTGCGGATCAATATGGGATTTATGGGCTTTGTCAGATCAAGATCTATGCAAATAGAAAATGGTTGTTGGTACCTTCCTATGTTTCACACTAAAAAAACCCCATCTGTAATTCTAATCCACAAGCAACCTTAGAACGTATATACACATATATAAAATCATTCCATGATCTAATATCGTGTGGATTGGTGTGGGTTTGGATTAGGCTGTAGCAACTGCAGGGCATCACATCACAACAAATGTGCTTACAGCTAACTGCAATTATCCCAGGGGAGCAACAGAAACCCCAACTGATCTCAATTAAACTGGCATCAATTCAGAAGAGCCCCAGTGAATCCTGGCTGTAAGTGGAGATGGCACTTGATACACATAATGCATTACTAAAACTTGCAACATTCTCTCAAATTATAATTTAGTAAATTTAGTAAATTTAGTAAAATTCCAGAACATTTTTGTCAAAAAAAAAGCTTTTTTTAAAAACATGTTTTAAACATATTAAAATACAGTTTCAGTGCAAGCTAGAAAATCAACAGTTTAAGATGAGTCTGACATGTTCTAAAAAGCCACTCAAGTGTAATGACATTAATAAAACAAATGTTACTGTTATTCTGGAAACACCACAAAGCAGTTTTGGGAGCCTTTGTTTTCCCACAACATATTTTTGACTTTAGTCCCAATCACTATTTACTGTCATTGGCACTCAGATATGAAAATACAAGCCTAGCAGAGATCATTTTACAGAAAAAATCATAACAGGCACCACATTATTTATCCAGGTTGGCACCCAGTTCAGTGTTTATGCATATAATACATTCAGAAAATGAAATAAGTTGAATGTTCTTTAAAATGAAGTTAATTTATTGAGTGGAAAGGTGTTTGTTACAGCTCCTATGCAGAAAAATTCTGTAACATTTTATTGCTTTTTCAGCAGCTGAATAAGGTCCTGTTCCCTCTGTACTTTTTGGTGCGTTATTTTTCAGATTTTATGAGGCCTTTCATTATATGAATTATAGGTGGTAGATCTGACCTTTTTGCAATTTAAATTGACCAGTCGTGGGTCAACATTTGCAAAAAATCCTGAACATCTGAAGTTTATATAAATTATTGAAGCCAGTTATAAAATAATTAGTCAAGAAAACCAGCATTTCTTTAATTCAGGTTGAAAGAAAGATAAAGTAGAAAATATATCAGGATTGATGCTGCTGAACCTAATAAAATTTTAATTTCTTCTCTCTTCATGCATTACTTTTTTTTTTTAACTGAATCAATTGTTAAGTTCATGCAAACTTCAATGGATAGGCAATTACACTACCTGATCTGAAAAATGCTCAAAGCTTATTATATATGTGAGTGTGGGGGGGAAGACAGCAAATTGGAAATTGTTCTGTATAACACCTGCATAAGCAATACCTTTTTGATATTTTACCTATCAAAAGCCAACTAACTAGTATGTGTTTGGAACTTATTTTGACAAAGAGCTGACATTTTAGATTAAACCTCATGTATTCATTTATTTTTCCATCTGTATAAGGTGTGTGCTGCATCATTATAAATGGGGCTTACTCCAATGAAAAGATCAGAATTCCACGCTTTTGCCCCTTCTCTCTTCCCTCCACACAAACAATCACCACTATCACAGCCTTGCAACATAAGGTCAAAAACTTGATCAGTTTTTCACTTCTAAAAGCCCAAATACTAGTTATCAGTTAAGGGAGTATTGAGAAAGTATCTTCATTTTACAAAAGAGAAAACATTTATTAGTCTTTACTATTAGTCACCACAATAATGCAGAGAATCAGCTGTCCAATATGCTGTTGACAGTAATGTGGGTTATAGCAGAAAATAGCGACTTCCAGGATTATGCTTAGACCACCAAACAATATCTGCTCATGAAAAGCAAAAAAACCTTGGAATTAATGTAATCTAATTCAGTATCATGCCATTAATGACAGCTTGCCTGTGATTTGGCACTGATGTGATGCTTTTGCAGCTATTGTTTTCACAAGGCAAATGATGCAAAATTACTTAGAAAAATGTTCTATGAGAAACATGCCCTCTAAATAAGTATTGCTCCTTCAGGTAATGCAGCAATTTAATTTGCAGAGCACTATGATACCACCATTGCTAAAGAAGTTTTCCTCTGAAATTTATTTTAATGTGCATAGTAGAAGGTTAGCTAAAGGTTAGCTATAGTATTAGCCTACTGTAAAGCAATTCTTAGGACAATAGCACAAATTTGCACTTGTTTTTAATAAAACACTAAAGTTTTTTTTTATTAAAGCCTTATTCTTGCATAAATGTAGAAGACTTGGAAAATCCTGGGGAGCTGAATAAAGGAAATGTTTAAACATTTTTTAATATAGAATGTTCTTAAACTGATTGACATGCTAAATCACAGCAGGTGGTTGAACATGTAACAATGTTTAGTCATTTGGATGCAAGTTCATGAAATTACCTCTGAACTTCTCATAATCACACAAACAGGGAAGAAAAATACTCTAGACACAGGTCATATTAGCATCAAATAGTTTCTTCATTAAAGATCCGTCTGCTTTCAGCACTATGTTCGGTTTTGACTTTGCCACTGACTTGGAGACCCACTGGGAAAGTGATCTGCCTTTAGATAATCCCTTGCTCTGACTCTTCAAAGTAGTAGGAGGCAGCAGCACTACTGAGGAGGCAGTGTTTTTATGCTGAACTCATTCAGGATAAAATACCCCAGTCATCCTATAAGATCCTTAGGCTGGACTGGCCATTTTGCCTGAATTGTTATGGATGTTGAATGCTGATATTGATTTATAAGCAGCTATAAAATTCAGCCTTATGTATTAACTATACCTAATTCTAACAACAACCTAAAATTTCAAGTAATGATAACCTAATTTCAGAAAATACAGAATTGAATTTGGAGGTTACAATTCATTTTTATGACTGTCGTCCATGAGCTAACTTCAGAAAGTTCAGCCCTTTTTTTCCTCACTTGATAAAAGCCAACAAACTAACCATAGGTTTATTTACATGCATCTCCTTGCATGCAACATTTAAACTAAAGCATGATTTGGCACCTCTGAATAAGAAGAGAAAACAGAATCATGGAAGAATTTTACAGATACAGAGTGAGGTTTAATTTCCTCATTTGCTCCTTTATGCAGAAAAGAGTTCAATACACAGAAGCAAAATGTGCACAAAAAAGCAGATTTAAAATGGCAGAGTAGCACTATGCAGTCAAAGAAGAAATCTCATCATTACTGCAATGTGAGGCTCTAAACATCTGTACAGTACAATATGATGGTCTTTAGTACTAGACAGTAGTGGATATGGATATAAGTATATATGGATACAGTAAGGCTTGATAATCCACAGGCGCTAAGCAACTTGAAAGGTTTTCCCATTCCTTGTGGTAATAAATGTAAAGTGGTGCTTCAGTACAGTTCAAAAATCATTGTTGGAATAAATAAGGCAATGGCACTTTGAAGTGAGGGCAGATGGAAAATTTCATCATGCTTTAGGGCAGGTGGGACAAAACAAAGAAAACTGTTTCCATCTTAAAACTGAGGAAGTTTAACAGCTGGTCAGAGAAAAAAGCTGCCTTTCTTCTATAGTCGTGGGGGGACAACATCAGAGAACTAGGGGGCTTAGATTTGTTGAGTCAGTTCTATCTCCTGTTGTTCCTTCCATCATTCAAGAAGTCACATGGTATTTGGCTCTCTGGTTCTTTATAATAAAACCTTCTCACAAGAAGGCCCCAAAATTGGGAAAGGAAGAGGGAAAAAAGTCTATGATGGAAATAGCATTTCTAAAGGGGAGAAGAAAGCCAGACTCCTCCCAGTGTCAAGCATTAGGAACGCTAACGCCTTTGGGATCAAACCTCAATTACAAGGTTTCATATAAATCTTGAACCACAGGAAAAGCTTTCATCAGAATCTAAGTGAAGTCTACATCCTGGGAGATATATTCCTTAGAAAAGGTCTCCAAAGTGTAACTGGAGTGAGATCAAGGAGAGAAACTCTTCCTTAAAATTGAAGGAGTTACTTGCAGCAGAGGAGTCAAGGATAAATATTAAACCAAGTTTGCTTCTTATCTGGGCAATATAGCTTTTAGCTATGTTCACTGCCAGGCCTGCAATACCAAAGAGACAAGTTTAGGGGTAAATAAAAGTGAGTAAATGGCCACTTGCTAGCCTCACCAAGTCTGTAGGAATGATCTACCATGTCACATTTCAAAGTCTACCCAAATAAATATAAAATGGTTAAGCACCATGTGCTGACTGTGCTGGAATCCAGAATAAAGCATTAATAACTACTTTTAAAGTGTTGTTAAAGGAATCAGGAAATTTGCTGTAAGTAAACAGCTTAAAAAATTATTAAGTTGAAGCTGATGCAGGAATGAAAACATCCTTTTGACTTCCTCATAATTCTGGGGTAAAAAATAAGAAAAATGATAGATGAAAACTTTATATTGAGTTCCCGGGAACTCATTTATCCTGTGTTTACCAGGTTTGATATTGATTTAGTAGACTAACCTGTATTTCATTCATAAAGTGGCAGAATCAGTTCCTTTACAACTCTGAAACAATAAAAAAGGGATTTCAAAGAGGAAAACCTCTTTCTGCTTCTTGTCTGTGAAAAAAACTTGGAATTTAATAAGTACTGAAGATGAGCTTGCTCTGGAGAAGATATCCCTCCCCCAAAAATACAGGTGGAATGTTATCTACAGCATAAGAATTTAAAGTAATTCATAAGGCAACTCATAAATTGCAAATATCACAGGAGAAAATCCATCACGAAATAGATGCAAATCTGTGAATAGCAAATCTGTGATGAAGAGCAGCCTTGGAATTAAGTTATTATTATATCTCAGTGAAGCTGAAGGCTGACAGAAACAAGGCAACTTTTCACTTTAAAAAAACCCACGAACCTCCACTGAGACAAAAAAATGGTTTTCTTATTCCCTTTCCTATGCAGTCAATGATGTCTCTAAAGTGTAGTGCTTGGAGTTCAGTGAGCTGCAGTTTATCTCCCCAAACACTGACACTGTCCAAATTTCTTTTAAAAACCCTCCTACAGGATTCTTTGGGGGAGAAAAAAAAAAAGGAAAAAAAAAAGAAAAAGGAAAATAGGAGCCCCTTATGCTTTGAAATACACATTTATTTGTATCCTTGGTGGAAGACCAGTAGGTTGGCAAGGAAGATCTTGTTTTCACTATGCACACTTCCTTATTTTGTTTTAGTTTGAATCTGTACATCCAAAAGGATAAAGAGCATTTCTCAAATGCAGATTAGGCATAGTATAGTTGGATCACAGTTAGCTCTTCTCAAATTCACCTTTTGTAGTGACTTTAGAGCTCAGCTCAAAATGTGCACCAGTGCTGTTTGGTTTTTATACCATCTTTACCAGGATTTCTGAATTTAAGTCAAGTTCATCAAAAAGTAGGAAAAAAATCCATTCTTTTTGAGAGACCTCATAACCCAAAATGCTTCAAAAGTTCTGTGCACATGAAAAACTGGAAAAGGAATTCTTGTGTTCAGGTGATGGAGTCAACCATTTAACTGCATTTGGAAATAAACAGATAATGGAGCATCACATCATTCAACTACTAAACGATAATGCAAAAAGAAGTGTTTACAAGTGAGTCCTCCAATTTTACATCAGCAGTACAACAGGTACTAACCTGGCAATGAACTCTGGTATTTATGGGTAATTGCTCTGTGTAAAAATCAAAGTATATTTGCATTGATTGTGGGTTCTGTATGGGGAACAGTTCATTTCAAGACATAACAGCAGCAAGTAGCTGGAAAGGAAAATTTTAGTCTGCTCCGGTGGAAAAAGAACAAATAATGGAGTAATGAAAGAAGCAATTTACAAATGCCTTCATGATAAATTACTTAAAATTAATTATGTCTTTACTTTTATTTTCTAATAGATGCTTGTCTGAAAACATTTATGAACCTTGAAGTTGCAAGGGTGGTATTTCTTTTGAAATAAGTGAAAAAATGCACTTTAAAACTTCTCTTTAAAAAGAGTCAGCAAGCCAAAATTTAAGACAAAGACTTTTTGAACTCAGTAACAAATCAAGGGAAAAGTCTGACACTCCAAATGGGTAGTTCAGCCAAAATTCATAGCTTGGAACTTATTTCTAAGTGTTGTCAATTAATTAGAAATAACAATTAATACATCCAGATTTCCCCCTCCTTATGAATGAGATGGAAGACTTGCAAGATCTATTACTAAATTTATAATTATTTTATTATGCAACATGACCTTTGCTTGTCTGGCTCCAGCAGAGGTAAAATCCTTAAAGTCCTTATAGAGGATACATTGCTTTAACCCTCTCACTGAAGAAAAGACACCCTTGAGCAGAAGGAACAGAGATAAGAAAACAGTTTATGGAATTACAGCAGCTTGACCTGGAATTACCATGGACACATTGCTCGCATGAATTGGAAACATAATTCTAAAGCCAGGTAGTAAGGTTCCCAAAGCTCATTTCCCTCCTGCACAAATTGGCATTAAAATGCCTGACACTCCCCTCATGCAGAGGGGTTCAGACTGTCAGACCTCAGAAGTTCTGCTATGAAGAAAACTGGAGATTTGGGCTTCCTGGAGGGAAAGAGTTTGGAAACTTTGACCCAGTAACTCAAGTGCAGACAGCCCGAATGTACTGCGTTCAAGCTTCTGCTTTATATCCCAGTCACTGGCCTGAAATCCATCAGCAGTGTTCAGGCTTCCTCATGTTAGTTAAAAAATGTAATAATTGACCTTGTGCCTATGCATTAAGGCTATGCTGTATGGTTTAAAACTAGCACATTTTAACTCAGCTAATCTTGATTTAGCAATCTCAGCGTCCTCTAACACTTTTATTAGTCTGAGGAGTCAGTTCAAACTCTGCATGCTAAAGACAGATAAATCCATGTGGTGTCTTGGGGTTGCACTAGTCGACCTTTAAAGGTCTTTTCCAACCCAAACTGTTCCATGATTCAAGTGTTTCTTCTTAAAATGACAAGAACAGCCCATGCAAGTGTTGGAATGCTAGATAAGAATAGGAATTGAGTACTGGATAAGAAGTAGTGAAGATTGCACATTACTGATTAACATTTTTTTCCTCCATCCTGAAGCCTATGGATGATGCTACCAAAAAATCCCTTCTCCAGACAATAGGTGGAATACTTCACCAAGTCAGTTTTCTGCTGTCACAGCTGATGGAAGTGGTTTTATAGTTATATTAACTAAAATATTCTTTCAGAGGCCTTAGCCACTTGCAGACATTGACTTACCCATTAAGGCTACTGAAACCATGAACACTGACTCTCCAATTACATACCAAGCAAGAAACAGTAGCGTATCCTTCATTCTAGTGCAATTATCATCAAAGTGTGGCTTTCCCCCCTAACAGTCTGAATGGCTTTGATTAAATGGCATTTACTAACCAAGCACCTTCTCACTGGAGAAGAAAGTGGTAGGTTTCAGTGTTGCTACATCTGTGGAATGTTTTCAAGTTATTCTCTTAAGTAAGTATAAGACTATAAAATGTAAATACAAACACAACCATTCTATAATAGTAAAAGCATGATTTGAATAAATAGGGAAGTTAATGAAATGCCATTACATGTAAAAGACTATCATCTTCCTCTGCGCACTAAGCAGTGAACTTGCAACTGCAAATTTAGAAGCAAAAGAAATAATTTAGCTCAATCTTTTGGTTTTTATGAGAGTCACAAAAAATTTATTCCTACACATTAGCCACTGAAGCCATTTTCAATTTTTTAATTGTCCTACCTATTCAGCCTTAACTAGTCTATTGAAAGCAGGTATAGGAAGTGACCATTTATCTGTAAACTAACAATCAGGACAGTGGAAACAAGCAAACACTAATCCAAACTGTAAAATCAGTACAAAAGCAGCAAAATAGTCATTATGGTAAACACTTAATAGGTTCTTCAGTATTGTCAAACCTCATCTGCCATTGATAGGACTTTTTTACAAGAATGTAAAACCGAAGTAACAACTGACTTAGAAATAAAGCCATATATAGATACTTTCTTAATGAGTGATCATTTAGATTTCATTATGCGTTTGGATCAATACTCAAATCAGAGTGTAACAGTTCCATTTGCCTGTCCTTTAACACATGAAGGAAACCAACTTTAATTTTGAGTCAAGATTACTTTTGACCCTTCCTCAATAAACAAAAATTCAGTGTTCTCTACTATATATGTGAGCCTTTAGCTTTAGTTGTCTAGTTACAAGCAGAGTTGAAAAGTGGTATCTACAACAAATCCATACAGCATTATAACTTATCATCTCTGATAATTCCAGGACTCTTTAGGCCTAAGATTAGTCTGGTCTAGCATCCTGAGCCTTCTGCTTACGTTTTCCTAGATAGAAAACATTAATCCATAGAGTATAATAAAAATGCATTAGAATATCTTCCTTGCAGGAAATTATAAATATGCAAAACCATAAAGCTTCAGAAGAAAAGACATCTCAGTTTGTTACAAAACTTTCAGGATTCTGTGTTGCTATGTTTTGATTCTGCTTACAAAGCAAAGTGACAAAAAACTACTGTTATGGGGATATTGAGGACTACTCAGTGATAAAAAAAAACCCCAGCCAACCAAACCAGAAAACACAGCTTCTTCCAGTTAGACAAAGCAATTTAAATCTGTAGAAATAATTAGACTTGAAGTACTAAATATAACTATTTCTATTGTTTTGATAGCTTTTATGCCAGTGATAAATTTGAAGAGAGGTAAGTGTATTCAAACGGGTTTTTTAAGTGTAACTGTGATTGTCAATTAAAGAAGAGATTATACTGTCAATAGAAGACAACTGAATCTTTTAAATGGCAGTTTGCATATGTTTACCTAGAAAGCTGAAGAGTCTGAGGCTAGATTTTCCTCATTTGGGTGCTTTACTGTTAAACCAGAATGTAAATTCTAGTATGTACTTACCATTTCTTTTGTTGCATTCTCTCACTTTAATTTCAACACAGAACTGTTCTCTACCCACCCCTTAGCTTCCTTTTTTAATGTCTTAGATAATTCCATTTTCCCTTTAAGTACAGGCATACTTACACACATAAGAAAACCTCAGGAAAGGAAAATGTATTGTGCTGCCTGAAGTCATCTATCACATAACCACCATAAAATGTATTGCTCTAAACCAGAATAAATGTACCTTTGCTTTACAATGCAACAGTGAAGAAAAAACACAAGCCATAAAAGAGTGGGATCTTTGCTACCTTGTTCTCTTTTAGCCTTGAAACATTAAGACAAATTTAAAGGTACTGCTTTATCACTGAATTCTGAAACATGAAATGTTTGCCGTATAAAACAGAGAAAGGGCCCTAACATTCTGAAAAGTAGAAGAACAAATCAAACCCAAGAATGACCACCTTTTTCCTGCACTGAGGCACAAAAATCTTTCTAAACAAGCAAACCTGGGCCTCTCCTATTGTAGAAGTTGAAATGCTCATACATGGCGCTGCACTGAAAATCTGAGTTCCCCAACTGAGACACTAGAATCTCAGGTTGCAGACTCAGAATTTGAAACTGCACTCAGGTTCTTAAGCCCAATAACAATCCCCTGGGCACTTATCGCTACCTAAGAGCCATAAAATGGCTTACTGACAGATCAGGAGCACATTCTACCACTAATCATAGAAGAGCAGCTGCTTCAGGGAGGAGGGAGGTTTGGAAGCAGCAACCTACTCAGCCAATGTAAGTGCAGAATGCCTGCCCTTAGGAACTGCTCATAAATCTCCTTAAGAAGTACATCAGGAATAGGCTGATTTTTTGAGAGATTAAGGAAAATGCATAAATTCTTCATCAAGCCAAAGAGAAGCTGAAAACTGCTTTTCTCCTCTTTCTGGCTATTATGTAAGGAAGAAAGGTTTGCCTGCTTCTGCATCAGTTATGACAGGAGGTTTCCATTCCATGTCAGTCACTGACTTCAATGCACATGTGTTTTCTTAAGAAGTAGAAGTATTCCTACCTCTCTGAGAATTGTTAGGAATCGTCACTTACTCAGAAAGAGCAAGTTACCAAGTCAGTTAAGTAACCTTTCTCAAATCTATACTACGGACTAAAATCAAATGAAATCACAGTTAACTGGAAGTATAATAAAGAATAAGCAGAGAATGTCTTAGTTAACTGAGAGATCGTGTAACACCATAGTCACAACTCCGCCACATGGTACGACAGAAAGCACAAAGAATAACCTGCATGCATTTACCAAATTAAGACAGACTAAAAACCAGGACTTGTATTATAATTTGGCCTTAATGTTTATCTCATCAGTTTAGAATTCAGAGAAGCCAGTTTTAATGCACTAAACCATATGGATTCTTGAGAATTCACCTATCCCTGTGTAGTTTTGCTTAGTAGTCCTACAGCATCTCAAGAGAAACTTAAACAATAGTGATAAACTGGCAGGGTTTTACAAGGTAATGAATAGCTGCTTTTTTGATGATTAAAAATAGATGCCATTGGTTCTAAGCAGCATAATCAGACAAAAAAATGCTTATTTCCTCATAGACTTCTGTCCATGGACATCACACTAATACAAGGGATACTTATGTTCTAAAGGGATATTGTAAGACTTCTAGGTAGCTTTTGTGACAGCATACTTACCTAAGGAGGTATAGAAAAAATTGAGAAACTGCAAATTCTCCAAGCATCACGTAGGGCAGTCAGAGGTATTTCCTGGGCTGGCACTGACATACAGTTTGGATGCTACAGAAAACAAACACATGATCTTAGCTTGGAAGACCCATTCTAGTAAGTCAGACTGTTGAGATACATTTCCAAAAGCCAGAAGTGCACAGTCACAACTTACTTGTGCTTTTTAGAGATAATCATAAGAAAGCAAGGATATCACTTTAGTAAGATTCACATAGACTGACTGCAAAGAATAAGAGTGGATCTTTATGTATACATTACAAAGACCATCTCTTTTAACTTTCTAGTAAGAGTAGCAACTTCCTTTTTGAAGAGCTCTAACTATTTCTTCAGAGGAAACAAACTGTAGCTGATATAATATTGTTCTTAGACTTCTCACTGGTCAGAAAGCAAGGAAATCTATAAGACTAGTAGCTGTATTTTTCATATGAGTACAATTACTACAACATTTATTTCTCCTCTTTTTATGCTTATGACAAAAGTGGATTATTTAGTTGTGAGGGTTTTTTTTTTTTTTTTTTTCTAGCTTAGTACCACTATTTCAACCCATTATATCTTTTTTTTTTTTTGTTGTTGCAAGATTACTATCCTCTAGGGGGAGAAATTATAACTCTGTCTGGTACTAAAACACTTTATGTAAATTGGAATACAAGACAGCTTTTGTATTAGGTTTAGCACTTTCTACAAAATTAGAGCAATCATGAGGCAAGTCTTTTACAACTCACTTGGCTTTGCTTCCTTAGCTCTCTCAGGGATATTATTATTTTCATTTGGTTTGTAATCTCCTGAACAATATGAACATTGAGGCAACTGCTTTCCAAAACTCCCAGTAACCAGCCCTTTTGAAGAAAGGTTTTGTGAACATTGCAAATGATGCTAAATCAAGGGATAGCTTATTCCCTCCAATTCCAAATCTCCATAAGAAACTCAACTATCTGCATTTCCCATACTGGCTCCTTTTGAATTTTAAAGCTTAATGGGATTTAAGATGGGAGTGGAAACATGATTTCATGAATGAATCAAATCCGTCTTGAGAAAATTTTCACTTTTCGCAGGAAAGGTCAGCTAAGCTTCACCTGGAATATCTTGTGATTTGCTCACATGGATTTTCCACATTATTTTTCCCCTGACCCCAATCAGAAGCAGCTGCTGACCTGAATCCCAGCAGACCAGCCATCATTGACCACCACTTCAGCATTCCCTGATGATGTATAAAGAATTAAACCTAAGAATTGAAAAATAAACAGTTCCCAACAGTTTAAATAGACTCAAATGACAGTTCTGGGTATGTGACCATCCATCGACTCAAAACCAAATCACCAGTTAACTTCAATATCGGCTACTTGGAAAAAATAAAAAAAGGAAAAAATACCATTTTTTTTTTTCTTGGTGATGATTTTGTCTAAAAAGGTTCACTCAGGTGCACTTTTCTCCTGACAGTCTTGAACTGGAGGTTGTTCTTTTTGGGCAGCCATAGTTAAGCTGAATCAACTGCCAATGATAAAATTAGATACATCACTTCCATTAGGAGAGTGTGCTTTTCCAGTCAGAAGCAATTCTGCTTCAGACTGATCTCATTTCAGCTGAACATGAGGGAAACACATATATATTATTTTTTATTCAAAGTACACCTTAGGAACATAAAGAACCGGAAATTCAATTGATGGATACAGCAGATACTAACAGTAGCAAATTGGCAGCATTTTCATGTAATGTTCCCTGTCTTTGTTTTTCAAATTATTTTATATAAAATAAACAAAGATCTTCACAGAAAATAAAATAGCTGAAAGAAAAAGGATTTTTACTAGTATTTTTTTAATGCTATATTTAGATTCCTCAAATCTGAGGAAGCCTAATCTGAAGAACTCGATGAATCAGGATCAATGCATACTCTCCTCTACAATCTATAACCAAACTCAGATTTAAAGTAAACCTGAAAGCATTAGAGCCATTTTGGTGCCTAGTATTCTTGGCTACCTGATAGCTATTCCCTTGCTGGTGTGATTAGCACTGCAGTAATGGCAAGGATAACAGCAAGTACAGACAGAGAACTTTGGCAGTCGTACCTGAAAAGAGCACAGGGGAGTTCTGACTTCACCTAGCCTGGCCTTCCTTTGCAGTGCTTAGTATCTTTTTATTTCATGTACTTAATTCACTACAGAGACACTAAATGTTCACTAGCAATGACTGTGACAAACCTGGCAATCTATGTTTAAAGATTTAACCTGATGACACAGCGAGATATGAGCTCATCCTTTTTCTTAGGTCAAGAACAAGACGTTTTGCAGAGACTTTAAAAAAACAAAATATACGGCTTAGTATTAGTTCTGGGTTCAGTGATTTTAAAATAGTAAGTACTTAAGTACATCGTATTAAACACCATGATAAGATGATCAGACTTCAGCTTTAGAAGTGAGAAAGCCTTCCAAATGGAGATAAGACTAAAGACAGGAATGGCTTTCTGACACTGGTGTCAGATGGATTTGCTGAGTGTTCTTTATCTCCCATCACTGGTTGATCCAGCCACCCTTGCATCTGTTCACTCTAGCGTTATTCTAGCTTTTCCCTTTCAACTTTATTCTGTTTAGCAATATGTCATTTATCTCTTTCTTCTTGACTTTTTATTTTCTGATACCTTTGCCACTGTATGCATCCAAGATGCAAATTTCACACAAAAATAGTACGAACACGCAAGGAGGCTGCATGAGTGTGTGAGTTATTGTGGTTTTTAGCCCTGATAAGAGCCACCAAAAACTTCCACTGTGAAACGTATTTTCATCTCAATTTTCCTCTATATTTGCCGCTTAGCAGCTCCTATAAAGCTAACAGGTACATGTCAGGCATTTTGAGAAACATTTGATTTCAGTATTATATTTTAAAATACACAGAATAATAATTAACACACTTAGAAACCCCCTAGAAGTTCTCTTTCAGAAATGTTTTGACATTTATTGAAATGACTCATTCTGATTTCTCTTTCACAACTACATTGTACTGAAGTTGGTATAAACTTGTGGAAAGTCACTGTTTTGGCAAAACTGTTTTCTTGTGAGAAAATGTTCTGTTGGAAAGGTTTCAAGCAGTGACAGTTGCACTGTACATGCTACTTTTTTCCTCTGCTCCTCAAGCTACTATTTGGATTCCTGGCTCTGGAGTGGCTACTGCCATCTTTTGTAATAGGACAGCCCCAAAACTCACTGAGGAATTTAAATTCTATGTCGATAAATACGTGACCATTTAATAATGGCCAATGAGCTGGGTATGAAACCAGTTCAAAAGTGATGCTTTTACAGGATTGTGCATTAAAAGAGCCTCCAGAAAAGCAGTCTATGGTGGTAGAAAAAAAGACACTGTGAAAATCTAGAGCAGTAAGTTCATCTGAAATAAAGCCACATGAAGGAATACACACAGACATAACTTTCCTGAAACACAGTACCACCAGCTTCATTCTTGTATTTCAAGTAAAAGTGATTAAAGTTGGAACTGCTTATTCAAGCTTAAATATGTTAATGTTTGAAGTACTTAAAATTTTAAAGAGTACTTAACTAGAAGTATTAGCTTTAAAAACTGCTAAGCAAGCTCTGAGTTTCCATGTCTTTAAGAACTGCTTAAAGACAATATGCTGTCTTCATTATATGTTGTTGGTAAATGCCACAGACTCAATTAGCAAGGGAGCTACCCTTTTGCTTTGAAAGAATATTATCACAAGATTACAATATAAATAAACAAAAAGCCAGAGGTGATAAGTTTTTTGCTCCATTACCTATTCTGCAAACACAACATTTTTCCATTTTAAAATCAACAGTATCTCTTAATCTAATAGAAAACTGCCTGTGGATAAATGCATTTATCACATCACATAAATATCACATTGCCTGTAGTGTACTGCAGTATCTCTGAAGTCCCAAATGCCAACATGTAATAAATAGAAACTTTTTCACAGAAAATAATGCCTGTCACAGCAAGAAGGATTTTACACCAGATTTATATTTCTTAGAATATTCCTTTATGCAATTGCGTAAAGAAGCTTCTTTCGCGCTGTTAAGAGGCACTTATCTGGAGGACTCCTGTCTTCCCTCAGACATGGTATTAACAGTCTCAAATTCTTTCCTAACAGAAAGTAGCATTGTAAGGCTGATGCATGTTGCCTTCTCCCACTCATCCAAAAGCCTAGAGAGAGCAAAAACCCCAAATCGTGGAGCAACAGGAAGAGTGTTAGTCAAAAAGAGAGTTACAGCAGACACTTTTACATCCATTTTATTCTTGGCTACAGTCAATGCCCTGAAGTCAATACCTTGATTTTCAAGACCTCTGACTGACGCTAGGATTAGTGTGATAAGTGCATGACAGCTTGTGCTATACAACAGATGGGAATGTTGCTCTGTACCACAGCATTAGGACTTTGACATCACTATCATCATATGACATTTACAAAAGCAAAATACACTAGGAACTTAAGTCAATAATCTCTCTTACATTTTGATTCAAGTTTTTTTCTATGTCCCACATTTTTCTCACTCCTGTTTTGCATTTCCAGGCACAACTCAAAAATAATTTTATAATAATATCATAGTACCACAATTTACAGTTGTCTTTCATAGCACTTGGATTTCCTCTCATCTGGCACAGATTGCAGAAGGCACTAACCTCTTTAATACACGTCTAAGTATCTAATGCATAGTTTGGATGTGATCAGGAAAGATTCATGGTGATTTTAAATTAACTCATACATATCTTTCATCTCCAAAACATCTATTGGCCTCTTTTCACTTTGCTTTCCTTGGGCAGGGATGAAGTCAAAATCTTCTATTTCTTCTCTGATTGATTTTGAACTAGGACAATTTTAAGTTTTGACAAGAAAATGGAGGGGAAAAAAAAAGCCCTTTAAAGTAATAATTCTGTACTTCATAAGAATGAAACTCTTCAGGTTCCTGCCTGAAAAAGGGAGGAACACCACAGAAAACAGTTGAGGCAATGAGCATTCTGTCACTCACCTTACAAGCTTGTTTTTCTTCTACATTTTATTAGATGCTGCCTTGCTCTCCCCCTTAAACACCAATGACAGATTATACTAGATGCATGTTATATGGATTATATTTCTGTCACCAGTAAATTAGCTGTTGAATTTAGTTTGCATGATGCTATTGACAGGTCCCTGATTTAAGAACCCTTTTTTTTCTACTGGTTTTCAACCTTTTCTTCTTTCCTCTTTGTCAAGATCTCCATCACATTTTGGAAGAACACAGTAAAAGTTGTAAATATATGCACAGACTTAGAAGGACAGAGGTTATGTTTGTCTTAAGCAGGTGGGGAAAAGAAGACCTGCAAATGAGTACATAAATTAAGTAAATATTACCTAAGCATACTATACAATAAATGCTGCTCTTGAGGCAGTTGAATGTTTTAGTAATTTATATTTTAATTTTATTATATGTTATATATTATTATTATTTATTATTATTAATTATTATTGGTAATATTTTTATTTTTTATTAAATATATTTTAACTTTTTGACCAAAATTTTTCTAAGCCTAACGAGTTTTCTGTTCCAACTAGGAATGTGACAACAGGTGTGTTTAAAGAATTTGAGATTTAGGCTTTATTGTTGGCTCCTCAGTTTGATTTTGTTTCCAGGCCTCAGGAAACAAGCTCTCTGCTACGAAACCATTTCTACAGATCATAGGCAGCTGAAAAGCTACAGCCTGGTTCATTCAAACTTGGTATCTGCAAAGTTCTGCCATGCTAACTCCAAGCAAGGTTCAAGAAGATGCATTAGCTCCAGCAATGATGAGGTGTGTTCCAGACTGATTTTTACTGGGGCTTGAACTTTTGAAGTTCAACAATTACACACCCATTATCACCCACAGTTAAATGTCACAAATGCAATAAATATTTAAGAGACTTAATGATTTGTATAACACTTCCCAATTTGTTGTGGCTCATCAAGTACTTTCAGAACATAGCTACATTGTCCCTCCCAAATTACAGACACACTGCTCTGTCATCATCCTCAGCCCACTGGACAGCACAGCTATGTCTCAAGCAGCCATTTTAGTAAGTTGTAGGAAGAATAACAAGTGGGCACACAGTGCCAGATATGCTGTAATAAGCACTTCACTCAAGTCCAGCAACTTGCAATAGCACATTGTTGAAAAACTGATGGATTCAGCCCAATCTGCATTCCAGTATCTACATGTAAAAACCTCAAATCACCTCCTCTTTAATTAGATTGTTACTGTGGAATCCCTGGGAAGTTATTTGCATCATCAAGCTTTGCTGATCCCATTATATTTGTGAAGTAATACACATAAAATCATAACCAAAAGATGAGTCTGAAGATGAATAGCTTCTCCAAGTCCATCGGACCTGATGAAATCCATCTGTGGGTCCTGAAGGAGCCGGCAAAAGAAGTTCCTAAGCCACTGTCCATCATATTTGAAAAATCATGGCAGTCACGTGAAGTTCCCGACGACTGGAAAAAGGGAAATATAACTCCCATCTTCAAGAAGGTGAAAATGGATGAGCCGGGGAACTACAGAGCAGTCAGCCTCACCTCTGTGCCTGGCAATATCTTGGAGCAGATTCTACTGGAAGGCATGCTGAGGCACATGAAAAACAACAAGGTGGTTGGTGACAGCCAGCATGGCTTCACTAAGAGGAAATCCTGCCTGACCAATCTGGTGGCCTTCTATGATGGGGCTACGGAATTGATGGACAGGGGTAGAGCAGTTGATACCTGGACTTGTGCAAAGCGTTTGACACTGTCTCACATGACATCCTTGTCTCCGAGTTGGAGAGACATCAATTTGATAGGTGGACAACTCGGTAGATAAGGAACTAGCTGGATGGCTGCACACAAAGAGTTGTGCTCAATGTCCAGCTGAAAACCAGTAATAAGTGGTGTCCCTCAGGGATCAGTGTTGGGACCAGTCTTGTTCAATATCTTTGTGGGTGACATGGACAGTGGGATTGAGTGCGCCCTCAGCAAGTTTGCTGATGACACCAAGCTGTGTGGTTCGGTTGATACACTGCAGGGAAGGAATGCCATCCAGAGGGACCTTGACGCGCTTGTGAGGTGGGCTGATGCCAACCTGATGAAGTTGAACCATGCCAAGTGCAAGGTCCTACAGCTGGGTCGCAGCAATCCCAGGCACAGCTGCAGGTTGGTCAGAGAAGAGATTCAGAGCAGCCCTGCACAGAAGGACTTGGAGGTGTTGATCAATGAAAAAATGAACATGAGCTGGCTGCACTGTGCGCTCACAGACCAGAAAGCCAACCGTATCCTGGGCTATATCCAAAGGAGCGTGACCAGCAGGTCGAGGGAGGTGATCCTGCCTCTCTGCTCTCAGGAGACCTCACTTGGAGTACTGTGTGCTGTTCTGGTGTCCTCAATATAAAAAGGTCATGGAACTGTTGGAACAAGTCCAGAGGAGGGTCACAAGGATGATCAGGGAACTGGAGCACCTCCCGTATGAAGATGGGATGAGAAAGGTGGGGCTGTTCAGCCTGGAGAAGAGAAGGCTGCGTGGAGACCTCAGAGCAGCCTTCCAATACCTGAAGGGGGCCTGTAGGGATGCTGGGGAGGGACTCTTCATGAGGGACTGTAGTGATAGGACAAGGGGTAATGGGTTCAAACTTCAACAGGGGAAGTTCAGATTGGATGTGAGGAAGAAATTCTTTCCTGTAAGGGTGGTGAGGCACTGGAATGGGTTGCCCAGGGAAGTTGTGAGTGCTGCATCTGTGGCAGTGTTCAAGGCCGGGTTGGACAGAGCCTTGTGCGCCATGGTTTAGTGTGAGGTGTCCCTGCCATCTCAGGGGGGTTGGAACTGGATGATCTTAAGACCCTTTCCAACCCTACCTATTCTATGATTCTATGATTTGATCACAGTAAATTCAAGCAATTGACAGACATTCCATGCAGCCCCTTTTTCACTTGCACAAAAATATTTATTCTTTCAGGTTCCTGAATTATTGCATAACCTTAAGGCAACTGAGATCTATAAATTTCATGAATAAATAGACATCTTAATATCTGGTTGAACTCTGGCTCCAACGTGCAGTAATAATAGGAAGCTACTTCATAAGGCTACTACTAGAAACAGATGCATAATGTCAAAAAGTTCACAAAGCTGGTTTTTTTTTTTTTTTTTTTTTTTATTTGAATAGCAAGAGATATCAACTGGTCCTTTGATTTCTGGCTGATACTTGAATTATTTATGTTGCCTCTGGTTTACCTAAGAGGGGAAATCCTGTGTCGTGGCACAGCAGGAATACACCCAAGGAGTTCCTTTAGTAACACAACATACCAAAACTGGAACTCTGCTTTCAGAATCATGATGAAGCATCTGTGCTTGAGGGCTCTTTTGGCAAGAAAAAGCAAAGATGCATTATGTAGCAGTTAACTAGAATAAACACTAGAGGTTGAAAAGGAGCCTGTTTTCAAAAGCTTTTAAATGGGAATATCAAGGCTTGATATACTTCTTGCTCAAGAAGTATTTATTACTAAAAGTTTTAAAGCTGGAACCTTAAATGTGTCTTTAGCATGAGATAAGCACTGTAAAATTCTAAAACAAAACAAGCTAAGTACTGTTGTTTTGCCAATGTTTCCATAGATATATGTATTCTATAGACTACGTGATATTTGGCACAATTAACTGTGTAGCAATCTCACTCTTTCAGCTTTTATGTTTCTATTTATCAGGAGTTGTGCTTTTATTCTGAACCAGCCAATAGATTGCTTTAGGCCTGCTCAGAAGGAACTAGGGTAACAAGTGTTAATTAAGTCTCTGTCCTCATTTAGCTTCCTGATCCTTCAATATGTTTTAAAGTATAAATAGAAACCAACACACTATAGTAACCATGCGAAGAATCACTGGTATTTAACCCTTGCAGCACAACAACTGTCTTACGAGTGGTATATATGCCTTTCCAGGTTTTGGATCTTCTTAGGACTACTCAGATTTTATTTAGAAGCAGTTCACTGGCAGAATCAAACTATATTGGACAGAAAACCAGCTAAAGTTATCAGAACAGAAATACAGACAGACACTTCTTAAACCCCTCAAATTTCTGCATTCTCTAATCTTCTTATACTAGCAATTTATATGAAGGTTAAAAATAAAGCATACATCAATATGTCTTTCCAGTCAGACTCAAGTTTTTTGCACTTCCCATTTATGCAAAACATGAGTTCATAGAATCATAGAATAGTCAGGGTTGGAAAGGGCCTTAAGATCATCCAGTTCCAACCCCCCTGCCATGGCAGGGACACCACCCACTAAACCATGCCACCCAAGGCTCTGTCCAACCCAGGCTTGAACACCGCCAGGGATGGAGCATTCACAACTACCCTGGGCAATCCATTCCAGGGCCTCACTACCCTTACCGCAAAGAACTTCTTCCTCATATCCAATCTAAATTCCAAGGGGACTTACCTATCAGGGGCATAAGAAAGGAATATTTGAAGAATTTGGCCCTAAAACTTAATCTTTGATACCACAAATTAAAGAGGAAAGCCAAAAGAGAAGAAAAATCATGTTTCTTTTCTTGTATGTGTACACGGTACTCTGTGGACAGAAGCAAGCTTACAAGAAAGTGTCTGAATTTGCTCAAATCCATAGGACACCACTACCATCCCATTTCACCCCCCTCTCAGGCCCTGTTACAAATTCTTATCTTTTAGGATTTAAAAAGTAAGTTTTAATCCTAGCTCTGCCAATAATCTTCTGGATGACCTTGAGCAAAATCGCTTTGCCTCTGTTCTTTCAGCTAGTTGTAAAGCTGGATTAATTCATAGTGTTGTAAAATAGATGATTGTCATGCAGTATTCTGAAGCACTACGACATACAAGAGATAAGCAAGACATACACTAGGCTTTGCATGACCTTTGCAAAGATAAGCCTGGAAACAACTGTCTATGAGGTTTGAAGAGAAACTATCAATATTCTTATTAAAAAAAGGTTCTCGTTATACATTCCAAATGAATTCTCCATGACATTCAGCCCATTTTTATTAAAAGCATTTAAGACAAATATGCACACCTTTGATTTGTGTCAGTAAGACTAAAACCACTAATTGTCTTCCTTAATTTTTTTTCTTCCTGTCACAACACGCAGCTCTAGACTTAAATAGAAGTACACACTGCTTCATCCTGGTTTCAGTAGCACCCAAAAATCTTAACAAAACATTGAAATAGCTCAATTTTGTAAGACTGGTCATGCAAAATTAGACCACCATCTTACTGCACCTCTAGCATGGCAAGACACCAAATACTGCAGGATGGTGGCACAAATGCCTCATCTCAGTCATTCTGTTAGCCAGGAACCAATTAATTTATATATTGAAATACAGTCGCACACTTGTTTTGCAAAATATTCCTATTAAACACAAAGCTATATTACCTAGTGTTCCCAATAAGAATTTTAATTAAACTGTCAGCTTTTTGAAGCTGAAGTTATCTAAATCCTGTTCTTACTGGTCTCTTATTACAGCTGGGTTTTGTTTTCATTAGTTTGTTTCTGTGGCTTTATTCTCTGCTCTCATTACCTTGAGGAATCGTAGATCAAAATGACACTTTGCAGGAAACTCCCATTTCAGCCAACACCATGTTTGCTCATAAAAGACACAAACCTGCTTATCAGGAACTTCTTTTCTCTACAGAACTGAGCACACATGACTCACAATGACCTACAGCAGTGTTAAGCGTCAATTGTTTTCATGGGCAGAGGAAAAACTCTTCCAAAGGACTGTATCAACCTGACAATTATCTAATGCGTGAACTACAAAATGTGGGAAAAATGCAAATTCAGTCACAAATAGAATAGATAAAATTAAACAAATATAAAGAAATCAGATCACAGACTCAGAAGATACCTACATGAAGTACACACTTATAGTCAGAAACAGACATACTTTCAGAGCTGTTAAGTTTATTGCTGTCCTATCACAACATACTATTGTTAAAAATCAACTTAGTTATTTATCATGACCTACCTATTACAAAGTCCTATGTATTTCATAGCATAATTGAAAAAAGGTTTCTTTTTTTGTCAATTTATGTTCTTCAGCAGGTCACACCTACAGACTTAACTGTGAAATAAATGATTTGGGTGAAAAGGTGTTTGCTTTTCAGTGAAGATACACAATAGGAGACAAAATACACAGCATGTAGAAAGCAAGTTTTAGTTGTTCATTTAATAGCTAAACTGTTTATCTAAGCTTCCAGAAATACATTACTTTTATTTATAAGCATGTATTACACAGTTCTATTCAGAAGCACACACAAGTATTTCAGATGGCTCAAACACAACACCCTAACAATATAACCTGTCTACAAAGAGAAATAATTTTTCAGACTATGAAGGAGTAAATAAACATAAAAAGTGTATCACTTAAATACAATTACAGTAACTCATATAATATCTGGTAAAGTCAGCCTGCACTGATACAAATGCTGGGGCTGTCACTACATGTATTCTCTGCAACAGTTTTGTTTTATGCAGTCATTTAAACTGTACAGAAGGAAAAAAAAAAAAACAACAAAACAACAGAACAATGAAGAAATCAAATATCAAAGGCAACAAAAAGCAACTTAGCAATGGAATTTTCAAATTATTGAATTAACAAATATAAAATTACAGAAGGGCCAAAAGTTACACAGTTAAGGTTCTGAACTTTAAAGTTTTAGAAATGGGAGATATACCAACTCTTCATTTAGATATCATTTGGACTGAAAATTCCAACAAATTTCCTGGAGCCAGGAAACTCAGCCCCACTTTTCATGCGGACATACCTCAGGGGTAGCACTGACTGGAACAATTCATCCCTGAAAAAAATCAGGGGGGCTATTTAGTGTGGTATTCATAATTACCAAAATGAGGCAACTAGTCTTTCTGCCCACTGTGCATTTGCTCTTATCCTGCCCAGCATAATAAACAAGAGGTCATTTTAAGTTCCATTAGGCTACACTTAGCTACAAAGTAGCAACATTGGAATCTTCATTGCTGCAGAGCTTTGGAAGGAGAAGGTGGTTTCAACAGGCATCAAGTGACAGAATGATAACAAAACGTTGACATGCTTCTACAGAAGGCAAGCTGAACTCTGCTGTAGTAAATTAAATGACTGTGGACACAAGAATAAATCCTGTCTTAATTCTTGGCCCCAACCCAGCGCTGTGCGCATATGGGAAGAGGAATCAGGAAATAGAGTAAAATGCCAGCTGGGATTGAGGTTCGCACTGTTTTCAGTTATCTAGAGCTTACTTGTATTTTCAGTTAACTGGCTTTTCTAGAGCATTTTTTACTTGGGTTCAGTGGCATGAAAACTGTGAAAGTCCCTGGAAAAAATATCAGTACACAGGCCTCTTGCAAGCTGCATAAACTACATTGTATTTTTTACAGAGGAGCTGTTAATTTTCCATTTAAAGCTTACCTGTAATAAACTGCTAAAGACAATGACATGTTTGGAATGATCATTAGAGTCTAGAAATATTTTGACCTGAGCTTAGTGCATTTTAAAAGAAACATTTTAGGAAGATGACAGCTATTGTTTAACTTTATGGCGCTTATACCTATGCATTATTCCCTAAGCAATGTCCTAGAAGATGTCAAAAGTACAAAAAACACCTAACAAATAATTTAGAGACAATAAAGATATGCATTGACCCAATCTAGAGCAAAGCTTATTTTCTGTCCCAAGTTTTCTTGCGAAGCACTGAAAAAGGGCTAAAAGTAGTTAAAAAACTCCCAACTTGCTTCACACTTGTGGTTGTATGAGCTTGCTTTGAAAAAAAACATGTTTTCCTTTTATTTTTTCCATTGTTTAGATGTGTCCTTGAGCTTGAGTAAAAATAATCTGTGCCACTGAATTACTACAATTTCCTCTTTTTTTTTTTTTTTTATATTGATGTATTTAATGGCACCCAGCAGTATAAAAAGAGTAAAGAATGGTACACACTTATAGATTGTTTTTTCCTGCGTGTCACCTAGACCATTTTAACACATTTTAGCCTGGACCACTTCATCTCCCAAGCACAGCTCTCCTTGAGGCCACTTTCCATAGTAACCATCTCGAGTGTCAAGGAAAATTACATATCATCGTCCTACACTCCATAAGTGAAAGAAACCCTTCTGTTGTTGTTATCATGATCTGATATACAGCTAGAATGAACATCAACACTAATAAAATATTGAACAGCTTAGATTTATCTTGGCGTGCTATAGGGTGCAATGAAGCTTTTGACTTGATTAAATATTCCACTTCAGTGTAGGATGCAGGTTTAGCATTTTTTAATTCTTCCCCTGAGCACCATGCCAGGTTTTCATGTAATTAAGTGGGTACACTCCAGACTGTTTACAACTGGGATTCCTGATGAGACTACTGTATGAAAACTTCACGTTCGTTTCAAAACTACATATAGATTGTCAAGTTCCTTAATCGTTTCCCTTAGTGGCTGTTTCAGAGTTTTAAGCAATTTATGATTAAGGAAGACAAACAGATGCTCCCCCGTTTGAATATTTTTTTTTTTTAACTTTCTTACTTTATTCTCTGTTATGGGTTTATGGGTTTTAATTACAGGAATAATTGAGGAAAAGCCAAAACAGAACTAGCCTAATTTGAGGCATAGAAATGAGCCCATTTACAATATATTAATCTGTGAAATATTAAAAAAGCAAAGGGAAAAACTTAAGTTCATTTAAAAAACAACAACTGACAAAGCTATATAAAAAGAATGATATTTGATACAGCAAAAATACACTAAATCTGAAACACTGTGATTAAAATACCTGCAACTGGAAGGAAAAATCTAATAGCATATGAAACAATTCTCTTTTTATTTTTTATTTTCTCACACAAATTTAGTAAGATGGAAAAGCTCCTTTATTTACAGGTCTTCGTGCTCTACCAGTTTGCTACCCCATCACATCTTGTTAGGATGAAAGTAAAAAAAATCAAATGGGAAAGGGGTTTCAAATAAATAGTTCACTAAGGAAAGCATAGACAAGGTAGGGATTAGTATACAGAGCAAGTTCTACATGTAGAATAAAAGACATTATTACTACCTACATTGTCTTTGGTTGCACCGATGACCCAACCAGACTACATTAAAAGAATTTGTTTGCTCCTACATCTCTCGTCCTTAGCATCCGAGTAAGTACAGTAACCCTAGAATAAGTTGCAGGTGGTGAATTCACAAAGAAAGGAAAACAGAAGAACACAACAAACACTTCCAATAAGCAGTAACAACATATCCATGAAAATACCATAAAACTGAGCCTTCTTTCTTCTTTTGTTTCACATAAATAATTACACACTTTGAAGGCCACTTCTGAAGAATTTTAGCAATTCCAGAGATACACTGCTTCCTAACAAGGATCCTAAACTTCCCTATGCTGATCCCAGACAGAATATCATGGAGGTAACAGATTCAGCTGTTCTTCCTATAACCAACTTAGAGCACAGACATTTACTTATTAAATATTGAAGATTAAGATTATAATTCTGTTAATTATTAAAAAAATATAATTAATGTCAAGGAAAATTATTCTGCAACTTAATCTAAGTGTTTTCTTGTCCTGGATGAATATTATACAAAGTATTACAGTTCAGGTTTTTTTAAACCAGTATTAATCTCTGTTAATCCATACAAATTCAACTTAAACTGGTGATAAAAGCTTCTACTTTACAGAAAACATCAAATAGTAAAGCAATTAGTATGTAAAATTAGATTATTTCATTGGTTCAGCACCTAGTTCCTGTATTATCCATCACTCATTATCAGAGTGTACGAGCACACTGATCCATTCTCAAAGCCAGGTGATTCCAGGAGGAAGCAAGTAATACATACACAGGAAAAGAGAGAACCCAGTACCCACCCAAGTCCTTTGAATGCACCAGAGTACCATGAATTCATCAAATAAACATTCAGCATTACCATATGATCAGTTATAAGCATGTCACTGTGCACATTGACATTTAAAATCCTGCGCAGTAACTGAAATGTAAAACTCAGAAGAGTCATCAGTGCCACTCTTTAACTATTGCAAAGAGGAAGGCCAGAAACACTGAACATCCTCAGCACCAAGCTCAATTATAAGGGCAGGGACATAGCAGCACACCAAGAGACATAAAATCACAGTTTTCTCCCACATTGTGCATTCCCCTAAAATCCTTTCTATTTCTTATTTTGTTATGCTTTAAATTGAGGTTGTGGCCTTTACTTATTTTTTTCTATCCTTTGGAGATTTCACCAGTCACCAGTACAGTATTTGCAAAAAACCATCTGCAGCACCAGACAAGTCTCCCTAAGATTCTTCTCCCTCTTGTACAGCTGTATTTACTATTACATTTAATGAAATACACCTCTGCACAGCAGAGGTTTTTATGTTCCAGTTTGTGGGCAATTTCTTTTGGGTCAGTAATCAATAAAAGTTTAAATGAAAACTATGAACTATTCTCCAGCTGCATTCAGATCTCCAAGTAATGACATAACAGCACTTTCATACATGTCAGTATAAAATTCAGAAATTATTCCCCTCCCCTTCCAAAACTGGGCAGAGACATTTACACTTCCATTTCTGCTCACAAGCCTCAGGAGTAACTGCATCAGCTGTGAGCAGTCAGGCTTAAAATTCCAGGCCTAGGAATAAAGACTTCATCAAGGCCAAAACTTCTGAAAGAGCACCCTATGGAATATATGTTACATTGAGTCTTAGCCTTTGGAGTGATTGAGACAGAAGCATCTGGTTTTCACCACTATTTTAATGGGAACACAATAAGCAGTGTCATTTGAAAATCAAGTGTTTGCTGGTGTAAGACACTTGCTCAGGCTTACGGATGTGCTATTACTTCATCAATGAGCATGTTCATTTCCATGAAGGTTTCCTCAGAGGTTTCAAAACAAGCTCCTTGCACTACAGCACACTGTCACAAATGCAAGACTGGTCCTAAGTATCGTTCACTGTAAAGCCTTAAGGTAAAAACTGTTCTGGCAACTATACAGCAAAAAGGGTTCTAGGGACAAACCACTGACATCTGCCATTCTGAACTGCTGCAGTGAGCTTCTGTGAGGGAGGGAAAAAAAAGCAAGCAAGCCTGCTAATACTGTTATTTACAACACTTGGAAATAAGCACACTAAGGTCCTTTTCATCTCTGAGATGCACTTTATTAGTACATAAACTAGAAAAAGATTCATTTTTTTGACAGGGAAACCAAATCTACTTAGCCAGAAAAATTAAAAGTTTGGTAACAAGTACTCCATTGCCCACTGGGCCCTGCCTGATGGGTCCATACCTCCAGCGCTGCTCAAGTTCAGCAACTTTGCCTTCTTGGCACAGCCTGCTCTGGAGCTTAGGGAAAGCCCTTCTCACTCTTCATGAAGCATGATTGTGGCCTATCTGTCATAATTATGCATGTTATACGAAGTCTCTCCCTGTGATCTGAAGGCATAAGATGAATAAATGCTAGTTTGCCTCGTAACATTTGCTACAGACATTAGGATCTCTCTGCAGTCAATGGAGAGACACAAATACATTTAATTGTCTCTAGGAAGAATCCCTATCTTCCCATCAGCTATGGGAGTAAACCTAGTGAGATGAGCAGAACACAAGCTAATCCATCTGCATTTCCCACTCACCAGTAATAGCTCCTTTGCAAACATCATTTAAAAAGGCCAGATTAACTAGCTAAAAAAAGCATCAATTCATTTTTTTCATTTCACAGTCATAGTAGCTTTCAGAAACTAAACAAATAGCATGTGTTAAATTCACAAACCCAACCGAAAGGACCAAAATAAGCATCACCTTTCCCTCAATGGCAATTCATACACACATAAGTGTGGAACAACATGGGGACACCTCTATGGCAATTATCCTACAATCACAGAATGGTTAGGGCTGGAAAGGACCTTAAGATCATCCAGTTCCAACAGCCTGTCATGGGCAGGGATGCCTCACCCTAGACCATGTCGCTCAAGGCTCTGCCCAATCTGGCCTTGAACACTCACAGGGATGGAGCGTTTACCACTTCTTTGGGCAATCTCTCCCAGTGCCTCACCACCCTCACAGTAAAGAACTTCTTCCTTATATCTAACCTGAACTTCAGCTGTTTCAGTTTGAATCCATTCCCCCTTGTCCATAGCTAGAGCCCCTGATGAAGCGTCCCTCTCCAGTATCCTTGTAGGCCCTCTTGAGACACTGGAAGCTGCTCTGAGGTCACCACACAGCTTCTCTTCTCCAGGCTGAATTGAGCTTTTAGAGGCTGTTAGAGCTGGTGACAGATTAATAGGCTGGCATTCTACTTTTAGATATCCTTGCAATTTTGGTATCTTGGTTTTAAACACAAACAAAGCACTGTTAACACTTCAGTGCACCAGCTGTAGCATTACACATGTGATTAGACTATTGCAAACTTCATGACGTAAGACCATGCGCAGATTTCCATGTCACAGAGCAATTAAGTGCACAGCAAGAGAACTGAGTCCAAGGACCAAACTTTTCCAACAGTTGATTTTCAAAAGTAGCTTCCTCAAAGACACTCAAGCAATATTAAAAATCAGGCCTGTTGAAGACAACAATGTAAAAGCATTATTTCCATTGTCACTAGCATAAAAGATTTTAAAGTATTTTGTTTCCTGAATAGTAAGTTCCATGCTGTGTTAAGCAATTATCACATCTCTCAATTTCTCAATTCTTGCGTTATTTTATTCAAACTAATGAATGCTTATGGCATAAGAGAGGCTAAATAAATTTGCATAGGATTATAACAGCCAGCCTACACTCATCTTTGTAGACTCAAGTACTAATTGTAAAAGAAACAATATTTACACAGTAAACAACTATGTTGCATCCTGAACTCCTCCTCATGCGATATGGTAAATCCTTTAACTTAGCAAACACCTGAAGCTGAATTTGAGGGGGCTGGAATAAAATACTCTAATCATACAGCAAGACAGTGGTCATCCAGGACAATGCCAAGGTCACTCGTGGACAACTAACACTTTACACATAATCCGTTACAAGGAACCAGGCATCTGCTTCAATAAAAAATGTGGACTGTCATTGCTTCAGGTCATTTATTCCCCTAAGCACTGAAGAGCTCAGACTCATTGAGCTGTAATGACCTAGTCATCTGATCTTTTATGATAGAGAAGAAAAAAAGAGAAAGCAATGAAAAGCAGAAAATTCACCTGGATTGTGAACAGTAGAGAACACTACGTCAGAGCACTGAATCATAGAATCATAGAATAGGTAGTGTTGGAAAGGACCTTAAGGTTATCTAGTTCCAACCCCCCTGCCAGGAGCAGGGACATCTCCCACTAAACCATGGCACACAAGGCTCTGTCCAACCTGGCCTTGCACACTGCCAGCAATGGAGCATTCACAGCTTCCCTGGGCAACCCATTCCAGTGCCTCACCACCCTTACAGGAAAGAATTTCTTCCTCATATCCAATCTAAACCTCCCCTGTTGAAGTTTGAACCCGTTACCCCTTGTCCTATCACTACAGTCCCTCATGAAGAGACCCTCTCCAGCATCCCTATAGGCCCCCTTCAGATATTGGAAGGCTGCTATGAGGTCTCCACGCAGCCTTCTCTTCTCCAGGCTCAACAGCCCCACCTTTCTCATCCCATCTTCATACGGGAGGTGCTCCAGTCCTCTGATCATCCTCGTGGCCCTCCTCTGGACTTGTTCCAACAGTTCCATGTCCTTTTGATGTTGAGGACACCAGAACTGCACACAGTACTCCAAGTGAGGTCTCCTGAGAGCAGAGGGGCAGGATCACTTCCCTCGACCTGCTGGTCACGCTCCTTTGGATGCAGCCCAGGATACGGTTGGCTTTCTGGTCTGTGAGCGCACAGTGCAGCCAGCTCATGTTCATTTTTTCATTGATCAACACCTCCAAGTCCTTCTGTGCAGGGCTGCTCTGAATCTCTTCTCTGACCAACCTGCAGCTTTGCCTGGGATTGCGCCGACCCAGGTGTAGGACCTTGCACTTGGCATGGTTCAACTTCATCAGGTTGGCATCAGCCCACCTCACAAGCGCGTCAAGGTCCCTCTGGATGGGAGTTCAGCCCAATATCTAGAATCGTGTCAGGTGAAGAGTTCTATGTCCTCCCCTGAACAATCACAAACATTTAATTTATCACGCAACTCCTGTGACTAAACACATAAAATATAAATTACTTTTCTTAATACCTCCATATTTGAATCATGCAATTTCCCGTTCCCGACAGTCTCTGTTCCTCTTCCTCCTTGCTCTTTTCCATTATGTTTATAAATCTAAGAATTTTTATTGCAAGCAAGAAAAAGGGGAGGTAGCTTCTTACTCTTACATTTAGCCTTATTTCTGCAGCCTAGAAGTAATTTCGTTAAGAACTTACTGCTTTGACATTCAAATACATGCAAGTGTAAAAATCTGTCCCAGCAATCAAGGAGAAAAATTACACCATCAGTTAAGAAATAATTATTATAAGGAAGAATTTGTTACTATACTGTATGATTTATGCTGTAAGCATAAAAATTTCACATAGACAAGATTAGCTTCATATGCTGTCCTCTATGATTCCGTCCACCTTACATTAGAGCCAGCCATAATTGAGAGTATCTGCACAAATCTTTGGCCTCGTTTTCCTCTAATGTGCCACCTAAGTCATCACAAGTATTAGTATCAAGGAACTGAATGAACTGGGTAAATACTAGCAGAAGTATTATCTAGCAACTGAATCATCAACGGGGACTTCTCAAAGTGAAGAAAAGACACGTAAAGCGGAAAGAGTTATTTCTAAAATGGTGAAGGGTAACAACTTTGGCTAACATTAATATTCAGCTTTTATTTTTCATACTAAACCAGAAGTTAGAGTTTTGTTGCTGCTTCTCATGAGTCCAACAAATGGTTAAAAAAGAGCAGCTTGAATCTTGCATGCTGTCAATCTCCATGCTAATTATAAGGATTCTGTGGTAATAAGGGTGAAGTACTCAATTATTTTTACATATCAACCCACATATTATGTTCCACTTCTATTTACTAACAAACCCTGTTAAGAGCAAAATCAAGCATCACACAATAAACTAAATCAAAGCAATGTTCACAAAATAAACAACTTCCAACACTGTACTTAGGATCCATGAGTGAGAACAAAAAAGTGCCACATTCATTTTAACTATACACTGAAATTCTAAAGACCTTTTATAAAGTCATCAAAATCATTTATTTTCTTATTTTTAAAGAAAAAAAAGGATAGAACATCTTAATCTGAGACAGACTCAGTACAATGTCAGTTATAAATATTCTTAACATTGACAGAAAAAGACATATAAACCAGAGTATTATCACAAAAGTTCTGATTCTAGTAAAAATCCTTAGCTTCATGCCTATTATTTCAGAGAACTACTTAATATAGAAAGATTAATCACTCAAAACTAATATTACCATGGTCTGATCTCAAAGACACCTATCCTGTCTATTCACTACTTCATTTCATTACCTAGCAAGCAACTCACTGAAGGAAAGTTAAACAAGCACTTGACAATCTGAAGAATGAGGAACAAAACACTGAAACCAGCTAGCGTAACGAAAGAACCCTTAACAAAATTGTTGAGAGCACAGAATTCTATAGCTTCTGTGTACAAGCCTCATGGCTTAAAGCCAGATAATTCCATAAAACAATACCATATTTATGTAAAATTAAGATAGCTTTAAAGCTAAATACTGGCTACAGCTTTGACAATCGAACATTGCTATTTAATTTTAAACTGACAGCTTTGCGAGATGTAACAAAACAATCTTCAGGATGCCCTACAGAATTGTCTGTCTGGAGGGTCTAAATAATTGAAGAGCTCGTGTGAAAGCTGAAAAGATTCTGCCTTTTACTAAGTAACTACAGCAAGCTTTCTTTTTCCAATACCTTATGAAATTTATGAAATCTTCAAAACGGGATGCTCTCTCATCTCAAGTAATTTTACAAACCCTTTTCCAAGCTATTGCAAAATGCATTTAGAGCTTGCAACAGAGCTTACCACTGTGCTATGACACTGCTAATTCACCAGCCTTGAAAGAAGAAACAGGGGAAGAGGTCTTTTATTATCACTCAGATGTTTTCCCAATATCAACCTGAAACAAGGTGCTGTTCAATTAAATGGAGAGGCCTTTTTCATATCTTCTAGCAGGTATTAAAAAAATAAAAATCTTTAGTTTGAGTACTGTGCTCAGATAAAGAGGATTTGTATATATACCCCAGTATTACACCCAAAAGTAAAATCTTAGTCCTGATATCTTTACGATAGATGGGGAGTAATGTTTCCTTATAAATCCTCTAGGAGGAATACCATGAGGGAAAAAATCGCAGACTTTGTTGGAAATGCATGGCTCCATTCAGTTTCCTTTGAAGCTCCGCTATTCTTTTTAATAGTTGCCCAATCTGTTCCTTATTTAAGACTCTACACTTAAACGGCACTCTACAATAAGTGCAAATACTAAAGAAAACAAAACCAAAACCACTCAAACAACAAAAATCCCAAACCCAAGATACAGGAATATATTCACATACAGCATAAATCAGTTCATCTTCATTAAAGCAGGATTATTAAGCAGAGAATTCAGGACATGTATTTTACTTTTACTTAACATTTGAAGAGATTAAAGTGCAAAAAAGAAAGATCAGATTTAATTTCTATTTTATATGCGCTTCTCTTTTTGCTTGCAGACAAAAGTTACAATTACTAAAGAGCAATTAGTCTCTTCCAATCTCCAAGTTTCTACTAATAACATTCAGTTTTCAACAAAGCCAGAAAAAACCCCAACTTTATAAGAGTATAATAAATTAATTTCTGAAATTTAGCAAGGTCTTTGTTATTTCAAGGAAAACAAGATCTTGGACCTGAAGACTTGCTTATCTACCTTTGGATCATTGGTCTCGTGTGTAAGAAGTGTCAGGGAGCAGCAAAAGCTGATACAGGGAGTTAAGAATGACAACAGAGCTCTCATACCTCAGCAAGGTGAGCAAGACAGGCCCAAGTAGCAGCCAGGTCCAGCCAAGAATCCAGATCAACAAGCATGTCCACAGCGTAAGGTCAAGCCAGGAATATGAATTAGGATCAAATCACATGACAGAACTCAGAACCAGACACAAACCAGTAATTGCTAGGCATATCCCTAGGGACAAGGCAGATCTAAAGTCAGGCCAGGAGGTGAGTCTGGGATCACATGCCCGCAATCAGGCACAGGCACAGGCACAGGCACAGGCACAGGCACAGGCACAGGCACAGGCACAGGCACAGGCACAGGCACAGGCACAGGCACAGGCACAGGCACAGGCACAGGCACAACCCTGACTCAGCTGGACACCCATACACCTGCAGCATAGCCAAGCTAGGGACTAAAACCCTCCAGGATCAGCTGAAATGGGTCTCCTGGGCCCACAGGAGGGGGTGTGAGAAGGCTCCAGGTGAGGCTGGTTGATACTTTCAGTCTGTTACTGCCCTCAGGTTCTGACAGAAAGAGATGTGTTTTCATCTTTCAAGCAGCAGCTGAAGCAGATAAGTTTTCCCTAGGGGCAAAAGAGAAGCAGTAGAAGATTTCAAAAGAAATGTCTTACTTTACAAAGCCTTACAGCTTACACAACACAATGGTTTCTTGTTGATGAGCAATATAGGTAGCTAGTTTTTATGGCCTGTGGGTTATGCAGGAGAATACTTACTGTAAGAATCATAACCAAGGCCAAGCTGAGAGGGTTGTCAAAATGCAAAGCAGTGATTCTATTTAGGATCTTAAAAGGGATTTGATCCTGAGCAATGCTAACCATTTCCTGGGAGATCATAAGACTTCCACTTCCATCACCATTTCCCTGTACTAACATCTCAATCTTGGCCTGGTAATTTCCAGGAATCTCTGAATCACACAGAAACTGAACTGGTGTATAAGGCTTTCTACTAATATTTTTGTAAATGCCTTAATTCTTTAATTAATTTACATAGAGCTGCAGGAATCTTAAGCCTTAGTCTTAAGACATTAAAGAGACATTGACCTGGTTTCTTGTGGATGTGGATATGTATATACATAAGGGTATCTAGGTTTTCTGGCCCATGAGTAGAAAGCAGCTGTTTTGCCCTAATGGTTTCAGAAGCTGCTGTGCACTAACCAAAACTACCTCAAAGACTAACTAGGCTGATGGAAACTTTTAACACAATTTTTCGGCTTCTGTTAAGCAAATCTGCATCAAGAAGTTTATTGTATAATCGTATTTATGACAAAACAAATACAGCACATTAAGGATTACTATTAAACATAGAGATGGAGAAGTCCAATTTCTCATTACCCTTTATTGAAAAACACATCTGTCCACTTCTTGTTATGAAGCTCTGCTAAAAAAAAAAAAAAAAAGTTTTAGTTTGGTTTTCAAATGGAAAAATTTATCTTGGGTAATGGATACTTACTTAAAATTGCAGCATTGGTGTCTATAGATGGTGCAAATAAAGTATTGTCATGTTATTTGGTGAAAGTTCTTACCTACCCATTCCTTTGTCTCTGAAAACATAAGCTTGAGAATCTGACAGACAGAAGCTTTCTTTGACAGCCTGTTTCTTGTAGAGGGGAAGCAGGACTAACCAGACAATTTTTGAGGGCTTTCAGTTTTGCTGAAAATGCAGTTGTAGAGCTGTTAAGGCAATTTCTGAAACTGAATTAATTGGTTGTGGGATTCACTTTATGAACTTTTTTTCCACGTACTTTACAACACCCCTTGCCCCCCCATATTTTTCATATGTTATAATGCTTCTGAGTCATGCTTTCCCGCTGTTAAGGGTATCTTTGCTTATTTTATGACCCCCTGTTCCCCATGGCTACACTGCCCACATAGCTTTTATTATTTTCTTTTTCTTTCCTTAGGAAGCTCTAATATATTGTTCTGGAAATTTGTAAGTTGGTAGTGCTTTGGGGTTTTAACAATTTTTCCCCCTTTTCTATCTTTTTACTGGTAAAGAAGGCTTATCTCCTCCTTGATTCTTACTTCAAATGTTGAAAGTCAAACATTCCCCGCACTTCTGAAGGTCAGGACAGCTGGCGCTCAAATGTGATCTCACCAACATCAATCCAACCTATGTGTTTTTCTTGGTTTGATGGGCACATAAGAATAGTAATGACAGAGTAATGGGATGTCCAAAAGAGGCAAGTATGTCTTTCTGAGGCTGAACTGAGAGCAGCATGTGTACATTTTCCCTTTGTTCATGAACAGTCCTGGTTCAGAGGACTTTGCACTCATGGCTGGAGCCCAAAGCGCACACTGCTTCAAAGTCTGTGCCCTCAGATTACACAATCAAATGCATGCTGGTACCTGCACTTACTTCAGAGCAGACAGATGCCAGCACGCTGGGCTTGGGCTTCCTGAAACTGATGCAACCCCAATACCCTCAGCACCCAGTCACATGAACAAAGAGCCAGGAGGATTCCAGGACCCCAAACCTGCTATCCTCCTATGGCCATGGGGCCAAATCTTCTCAGATGCCACCACTATCCTTTGATGCCACCTAAACCATGTCATGGCCATGGACTCATCGTGGTGCCTATCCTAGCTCACACTCACCTCAAGCCTCTCCCTCTGGTGCAGGCTGTGACGTAAACAGCCACGGGTAGAGGAAAAATGGGAGCGACAAGTGAGAAAGGTACAGAGAGCAGTGGGCTGTATTGTGAAGGGCACTCGGGCACAGAGGAACTGAGAGCGACGAGAGACCGCGGCGGCCGTGAGGATCCCAGGCAACAGGCTCACGGCACGCCACACTCAACATGGCGGCAACATCACCCCCACCCCGCCACACTCTTGTCGCTTTCGATTGGCGGAGAGCGCTGTCAGTCAGTGATGCCAGCCAATCAGCGCGCCCGAAGGCGGTGCTGCGGCCTGATCCTGCCGGACGGTGCTCCGTGGCTGCCGAGGTGCGGAATGAGCCACCTGGGCTGGGCCCTGTGTCCGCGGCTCCTCCTGCGCGGGCCTTGGGCGGTGCCGCCAGGGCTGCGCCGCGTCTCGGTGGCGGTGGCGGGTCTGTGCCGGTGCTCGCCAGGCACCAGCACCGCCTCCGTCACTGGTATGGAGGAGCTGCTGAGCCGCTCCGTACCGCCGCTGCCGCCCTACGAGACCAAGGAGAAGGCACCGCCCCCCGCGGAGCTGCGCAGCGCGGAGTTTGTGCGCTACTACCGCGGCCTGGAGGCCGGGCCGTCCCGCGCCGAGCTCCTCACTCGCTTGGCCCGTGACTTCGGCGTGGATCATGGGCGGGTGGCGGAGTTCAGCGCCAAAGTGCTGCAGGCCCGTGAGCAGCAGAGGGAGCTGGGCGCCCTGCTGCAGGCCGAGGACCGGCTGCGCTACTACCTCAACCCCCAGTACCGGGGTCTCTTCCAGCACTTGGGCCGGCTCGAGGGTGGGCTGCGCTTCCTGGTGGAGCTGAGGGGCGACCTGGTGGAGGGGCTGGCGAGCAAGGCGGTGGATGGGCCGCATGTCAAGGTGAGGGCTGGGCTGAGGTCGGGTGGGTCTGAAATGGAGCCCCAAGAAGGCTGGAGGGGATGTGGCTTGAGGCTTCTTACTCATGGAGTTACTGTGGGACTAACCACATTCGGCTGGAAAGCGTCCCATGACCCTCATTCACTGTTGAGGTCTCCCTGGTGTGACAGGAGGGCAGCCTTTTCCGTAGTCCATGGCACCAGTGGGAGGTGGGTTTGTTGATAGCTCAGGAAGGGAGCAGCCCATGGTGTGAAGCAATGGGATTTCCCAAGTCAAGTAGTGGTGGGAGGCTGGGCTGCTTTAGAGCAGTGGAGGAAGTGCCACAATGATGCAGCATGGCATAATGCAGCTGATGGGGCTGCCAAGCAATGTCAGGTGCTTACTGCAGGAGTGATATGTAGCGGTGAGACTCCAAAGTCTAATAGAGGACCACAAGTCACACAGTGGCCATGTAATGCTAATGGTGAGTAATACCAACTGGAGAAAAAAGTTGTCCTGACTTGGCTTAATTAGGTGGAGCATCAGTTCAGTTTTGATGCTCACTATACAAAAAAACCCGATGTGGACAGGCTGGAGAGGATCCAGAGAAGAGCCACAAAGGACTGGAGTGTCTGCTACATGTTCAAGGACTGAGAGAGCTGGGCTTGTTCAGTCTCGAGAAAAGAAGGCTCAGGAGAGACTTTATCACCATGTTCCAGTATTTAAAGGGTGATTGTAGTGTGTTAGTATGAGTTACTTCTGGTGAGATCCTAGTTGGACACTAGAGGAAATTTTTTCCCAATGAAACAACCAGCCATTAGAATAGTCCCTCCAGGGGAGTGATAGATTTCCCACCAAGGGCTTGATTGGACAAGATGCTAGGACAATTACTCTGTGTCATGCTTTACCAAGAAAGGTTGGACCGGATGATCCCTGAGGTGCCTTCCAACCTGGAATTCTATGATTTCGTGATCCCAGTCATTACATGCTAGAGTGAGGTGGCATGGGTATGGAGGAAGGAATGGTATTGGAGATGATAGTGGCAGGATTTCCCAGAAGATCTGAAGAAAGACAGGAAGTTGTTCAGATGCATTGAGCAACTTGTTTGTTGAAATTCAGATCCAAATTAAGTTTGACAAGAAAGGATGTTTCTTAACATCCATGATCATCATATAACTGAAGGAGCAACAGCGCTGGTAAGATTCCACATCCAGCTGGATCATCTTAAGTACAACCAGACTGAAGTTGTAAAATTAGCAATATAGAAATGTGTAAAACAGCTGAGTGTACATGCATCAAATAATACCGTATGTTCAGAAACACACTAAAGCTGTTTTAAAGTAGAAAAATACTGTCTGCAGAACTAAAGCTTCAGTGAAAGTGCTGTCATAAGCATTCTGTTACATTGTTTTCTCAAAATACTTTTTTTAAATATCTGAGTCCATCATACGATTAGGCTTAGCTCTGCATTATCTGGTCTTGCAGTCTTTTTTGCACTTGATCAGTTTCATTTTAAAAACATGATATATTCTAAGAATAAGAGTTGGTGATAAGTAGCACATAAGCAAGGAAAGATTAAGCTGGAACTAGTTTGTATTGGTTTTTGTTTGTGACTATATTGGCTCTAAGAATCTCTGGATACTGTTTCTTTTCAATTTGGAGTTTCATTTAGGTCATTCTCATCGGTTTTCCACAGCAGCCAACAGCTGTGTGCTATTCCAGTGTTCTTTTCTAGCATGACTGAGAATGGTCTAATGTCTTGCTTCTGAAAGAAGCATCTCTTGTTCAGCCTTAAGAATCTGTTTGTTTCTATTGCAAGTAAGCATCAGAATAACCATAAGCACCCAAGGGAGCACCCATCCTGCAGTCTCTGCAGTGGAGCTGATTGCTAGTTGGTGCAAGTAATTTGCAAAGAAGTACTATGAGAGCATGTGCATTTGATACCTTAAACTGTAGGTGTGAGGTATTACTTATTTACCTGAGACTAAATATCAAGAATAGAAAAAACTATATGGAAGAATATTTAGGCTATCAGTTTGAGGGTGGAGTGTGTGGATGTATTAAGGAAGAAGGAATTTGAGTAGGGAGCTATTCTTGTGATACAAAATGTATTTTGGGATCCCGTAGTGAACAGTTTCAGAATGGTTCTTTGCTGGTCTCTCTAACTCTAGGAAAGAGGTGAAAAAAGCTATAGAAAAGCTCTGGAACTTGGGATGGATGTTATTGTGTCAGGATTTACTATTACATATGATGAATTCTTGTCTCTTTGAATTTCTTAAAGAATTTTTTTTAAAAAGGAAGATGCAGATTACAATTACATTATTGTTTCTCTTGGTTTCACTGTTCCTGAATCATTAACAAAATAGATGATGTACCGCGAACTGGTGCAGTATTGCCTTTGAGTGTACACATCTTCAGTTGTCTCTCATAAATTACCTCTTAAGTTGAATTGAAGTAAATTTAGAAATACAGACTTTGATTTTGTGTACTGTGTGACCTGTGCCTAGCTGCAGTACACTCCAAAATGTCTTGCTATTAGACTTGTGAAAGGTTCTGAGCACTGAAGTCACTGAATTGTTTTAGCAATGTCCATTAAGTCTGAAGTCCTAGTGCCCTGACTGTCAGGACCCAGAGTAAGGCAAATTGGGTTGAAAAAGCTGACTTACAAGAAATTGAGAAGAATAGTGGCTACCTTATTAGAGGAATTCGATAGATCTTGAACATAAACCCTGATCTTGAACATAAACCCTGAAGATTGAACTGGAAATACTTAATATGGTGGATTTTGCGAAGAGAAGGAACCATGCTGTGGATAAGGTTTAGTTTATATTTTAGTTAGTTACTATAAGGCAGAATCATCACAAGAGCAAGACAGAAAAATTATAGGTATTCTCAGTGATAAGTTGTTATGACAAAGTAAATGTCTTATTGTGGATGTGTGAAAGATGATGAATACTGTTGACACAAGATTCTTGATAATTAGGGGTAAAGTGTACTTTTGAAGCTATTCAGCCTTTTATCCTCCAAAGAATCCACCAAAAATGCCCACGGGACATATGGTGAAGAGAATTTTTCCCTCATAATCTTTCCCAGGGGTGGGTTTTCTTTTCTGGTAAATACATTAATCAATTATTACTATCGTAAGCCTCATGGATAATGCTGACTTCAAAAAACCCAGAGTACTGGCACATTTGGAAAGTTAAATTACAGTAAAAATGGGCCTAATTCTGCTTTCATGATGCTGTTTGAATTTTTTTCCTTTCTCTCTGATGTTCTTTCCATGTGTTCTGTTCCCTCCTTCCACCAAAGGACACACAGGTTTTCCACTGCCTTTATAAATGAACTGTTTTTCTGATGAGCCCTTGCAATCTACAAAGGGAAGTTGGCTGAAAATCTGTTTCCTGAGTAGTTCTTCCTCTTACTGATCATGACCCTCTCTCCTTCAGTTCTTCTGTGCCAGCATTTTCCTCTTGAGATTTTTTATATTTTGCTAGCTTACTCAGTTTCAGCATTTGAAATATGGACCATGTTGAAAAAATCACAGTATTATTTCAGGTAGCAAACAGTTCAACTATTGCTTTTCAAATATACTTCATCTTTCCGTATATTTTAGAAAAAGTCAGAGGAAGGTTCAAGTTGCTGGCAGAAGGTAATAAAAAAGATAGTACTTTTATCATATTGATTTATAAATAAACCTTCCATAATTAAGCAGTGGTTGGTGTGTATCTGTAATCTTGTTCTTGTATTTTCTAATAGAAAAAAAGAAACACCATAATTGTTTTGGGTACTTTTACTTTCATAGCAGCTGCTGCTAAACACAGCAGGGCGCCAAAGTTGAACTTTTCCTTGAATTATTTTATTTTCTTAAAGCTTTCTCACAGATTTGCACACTGACCTGGGTATAATCAAGGAAGATGTTTTGTCGTGGTTTTAAGGCCAGCCGGCAACTCAGAACCAGGCAGCTGCTCCCTCACTCCCCCCCCTTTCTCCCCCCGCTCCCAGAGAGAATCAAAAGAATGTGGCTCCCACAGGTATAGATAAGAGCAGCCCAATAACTAAGGTATAACACAAACCACTACTGCTGCCACCAATAATAATAATGATAAAGGAAATAACAAGGGGAGAGAATACAGCCACTCACCACCCACTGACCAATACCCAGCCCGACCTGAGCAGTGATCTAAGTCTTCTGGGTAACTGCCCCCAGTTTCTATGCTGGGCATAACGTGCTGTGGTAAGGTATACCTCTTTGGTCAGTTTGGGTCAGGTGTCCTGTCTCTGCTTCCTCCCGGCTTCCCCTGCTCCCTGGCAGAACATGAGGCTCAGAAAGTCCTTGGTCAGAGTAAACATTACTGAGCAGCAACTAAAACCATCGGTGTTATCAGCGCTGTTCCCAGGCCAAAAGTCAAAAACACAGCACTGCACCAGCTACTAAGGAGAAAAATGACTGCTACTGCTGAACACAGGACATGTTTTCAAATTTTAATAGAGAAACTGACAATGTTATGGCACGCTTTAAGGGAGAATATTTTGTGTGTAGGCTGTACATGGCTTTTTGGGGAGGGGAAGTATTTGTCTTGCTTACATCCATCCACAGAAGGATGGGTTTATTTCAGGTATTTGGCCTTGAAAGAAGCGTGGTCTCATCGATGAGTATTCATTAATGAATTAGAGCATCTGTTCTCTCAGGTGAAACAGTGTCTATGTGGAGAATCTGAATATTGACACAGTTTGCTTAAAAATCTAAGAAGCCCTTAACTAGAGAAACAAACTAAAGTTAGAAATTTTTCTATGAAAAAAAGTTTGGTGTTTACCTATCAAAAATCCTGTATATCTGTTTCATTATTTTAAATTTGATTTAAATTCTAACATGCATAAAGACTAAAGCATAACCAGAATTCTATAACGTCTGTGTGTTTGCATCCCCACTGACAGTGAAATATGGAAATAAAGTTGAATGGATGTTCTTGATGCTGGAGGAAAATTACAGAATGCATTATATGGCCTACCAGGATTTTGGTTTTGCCCAGACTGACTACAATATTTCTTATACAGTCCTTAGCTTTTGCTTTGCATTTTGAAAGACCTATTAAAACAAGGAGTACCCATTTCTGTGTTCTAAATATGAAATATTTTTCTATTTCCTTAAAACATATCAACAGAGAAGCAACTTGGACTGTTAAGTATTGGTTGATGGAGCATTCCTATTTTGTGTTTGTTCAACAGGTTCCAGTGAAATAACATATGCAGGTGATTAAGTCACTTGAAAATGCTCGTGCGCACTTTACTCATTGTCTAAATCAGCTGAAATGAGGAGGGGATTAATTATATATTTTAATGTTTTCTTAGGAATAGGACATCAAACCATATAAAACACAGAGCCAGGGAAGTTTTCAGCACTATCATTACCACTGCAGTAATTACTATTAGCAGTAAAAAGGCAGAAGAAGTCCCTTTTATTTGTGTCACACTATTGAATCCTGCAATGCTGATTGGTGCATTTTTTCAGTATGTCACCAGGGATATTCTCTGTGTGTATTTTGAAGTTAAAAACTTCAGATATTTCAAAGCTATGGAAAAAACAGCTCTTGTGAGGCTAGTAGGATACTTCTTTTGTAGCCCTGTTGGATATCTAACCAGCAGCTAACAGTGAGCTATCTGTTTGATATGCATGGAGTGTTAGTTACCGCTGGTTCATATTGTATTTGTGTTAAGTATCTGCATATGAATTTTCATTGTAGGGGTGTTTTATTTTTTAGTAGTTTTAAGTGGAAATTGGTAGTTCTTTCATCAGAGAGGCGGTTTTTGTTAATAAAAATAATTCAGTTTTTTTCATAACAGTTTTATTTGTTGCTCAATAAATAGGGACCTGATGTGAAAATTAAAAAGCTTCTAACTTGTTGTCTTGTAGCAAGAACACAGAATGAAAAGAAAATCATTGTTTATTATGCTTAGCTAATAGAAACTGAAATATAGCTGGTAATTTTAAATACTACTTTGAGTATGTATTGTTGCTCATTTAAAATTGGGATGGTTAATAATAAATGTTTGCTTTCTAATGAAATGTTGAATATGTAATTTTGTGACTAGAAAGGCCTCTGAAATGAAAATAAGAGTTTACTCAGAACTAAGTTTACAAAATAAAGAGAACCTAAGCCACGACTGTCATTGTTGGAGTCAAGCCTTTCAGAAACTTAGCAGATTTTAGGGTATTAAGCACAACTTGAGTTTTGCTCAGATTACTTGAATGAAACTCATTTTTGATAGTATAAAGTGGTTTATGTCTTTCTGCATTAGGAAATGTTGTCAACATGCACAGTTGCAGTTGGGTGAGGAGATCATTGTAGTTTCAGCTGCAACTATTCTAATTCTTTGGCCTGTCTGCTGTCCTGTTATTTTATAAAGCATTATTATTTACAGCTGACAGAATTGAGATGTAATTCCCTATCAAAAACATTCCTTTCTTTCCTGAGCTTTACTGAAAGCGCATCTGCTCCACTTTCTTCTTTCGTTACAATTGTGTTGCTTTCATACAGCTGTATCTTGGACCTGAAGTGGCTCTGTAATGTGTTCTGCATCTTGAAAAGAAGCCTTTGGTGCAGTTTGGCATCATTACATCCTGTTGTATGGAGCATGCTTATTAAACCTGTAGGTACTTCAGAGAAGCAAAATGAATGATTCCTGTGTTTTCCGCTTCTACCAGTCTCTGTGTAGTATAACTGGCTTTCCCCCAAGTCACTCATTGCCATCTTAGCCCTGTTACTGCCAATAGACGCAGAGCCGTGTGTTCAAAGTAATGACTAGCAGGAATGCAGCCATCAGCAGTTTTTCCTCCTTGCTGCTAGACTGCAGCTTGAAATGGTGTTCCAAAAAGCAGAAGTATGACAAGAGAGCAGTAGGAACCTGTAAGCTTGACCCTAGATCTGACAACTGTAGCTTACATTTTTTGGCTTACAGTGTGCTCTTATGAAAGAAAAGCAGACAAGCAGTCCTGGAATACCTGGATACTTTCGCTACACTGAGGGATATTCGACTAAAAGGATTTATGGTTATTTTCTAAAAAGTTCAGAGCCATGCAAAAAGAGGGATTTACAATGGAAGCATCTTAAAGCCAGAATGAACAAAAAAATCAGAATATGCTTTTTTTGGACAGTAGACTATTAAAACCAGTCTGCGTATGAGAGTACTTGAACTGAAAGTCAGCTTTTCTGCATAAACTATTGCTGATGAAAGCTTTGTTGGGGTTGCAAGCCAGTACTCACTGAGGGGTGCTGCCCAGGAGCTGCAAGCCCTGTGTGATTTAGCTGTGCCAGAAAGAGCCCTCTTTTATAGATGCTGTTACACAGACAATTAAGGGCTCTTCACGGTACAGCTTGTTCTACCTTCTGCTTTCTTTTTAATCCATTAGACCCAGAAGCGTCAGCAAAAGCAGTTTTGCCAGCATAGGTTATAGCCACTCTGAATGCAGTTGAGTGATGTATTATTAGAGTGCATCAAGTGTCAGGGTGCCCTGAGCCAACAGTAGTTCTGCATTTTTCCCAGTAATGTCATATTATAGTAGTTGTGTGCTTTTTTGAGGTAGTAAGACAGCACAGGTTTAACATATGTTTCCAGAAGTCACTCGAATCATCCGACTTGCTATAAATGTGCAGTAGATCTACTTATTAGGCAGGGAAGGTGTAATGCATACATCTCTGTTAACTATCCTAGTTGCAAGTTCTGACGTAGCTGCTCCTTAATGTCATCTATTATGTTACTTTCTTCCCCGCACCACCTACTGTTGCGTAGGATGGAATTAACCTTGAGATGACAGAGCAGGAACGTTTTAATCAAGGCATTAGTGAAACATTGTGAAGCCTGTCCATTCCTGGGGTGGATTTTGATTAGTGTGATCGCTCGTTTCCCCTGAGAGAATGGCACTTTTTGCAGATAGTCACATATGTGTATTTTTTACAGAGGTTTCTCTTTATGCAGTGCCATGCGTGATGTGGCTTCCATTGTTCTCCATTTACCCTATAAATCTACTTAAGGTGATTGCTTTTTCTGTAGTGTTTCAGTTTTGTATTCATTTAACTTTTTTTTTTTCTACTAGCACATGCAGGCTTTGTTCAGCCTTGTAGTAGTTTCACCAAAGACTTTGAGCACAGTTTTTTTATGTAACTGAGGGCTTTACCAAGAAAGACCCATCAAAAAACTAATTTACAAATCTTGGGAGAGGTGACCTCATGGATACTCCCTGTATTTGGAAGAAAGTAGTTGACATTTTCACTATTTGAAGCATATGTTCCTTTATGTTTCAATAAATAAGCTCTTCTGTATTGGAGGCTACTGCTGAAAAAGTATATAGAAAGATTAAAAGATTTTAGTTTATAACAGCTGTTCTGTGCAGATGAATGGCTGTTTTCTTCTAGGTCATTCATGTAGGAGCTGTTTCTTCACAAAGACAGATGAAGACAGAAGCCTGAAATGGTATATTTCACTAACAGAACTTAGTGCGGGAAAAAAGGGAAACAGAAGGAAAACTTGACTCTCCAGTCACCGAAAAGAGCCAGGGTTTGTTAGGAATTTACCTTGTAACCTCTATGGCTGTGGACATTGCTGTCAACTTTAGGAGTTTTTATGGGGGGAGTTAATTTAATTCTGGGTTTGGGTGGGTTGGTGTAGGTTGAAGTATCTGATCACAGTTGGCTCCAACCATTGTCAGGGTTTGAAACTTAGTTTTTATAGCATGTTGAATTAAAGAATAAAACTGTCCTTGGAATACTGTGGCAGTTACTTTGGCCATGGGGAACCTGCTTTGATGCTTGTATCTTGACACATGCTTCTACAGCTTTCATCTTTGCTAGGTTACTAAGTTAAAAAATTCTTTTTGTTAAAAAGTGGGAAATATTTTTGCTGTTCTATGGAAGTCCTGAAACTACATCTGAGCTTTGGAAAGATGTTTTAAGTACAAGTGTTTTCTGGATAGATTTATTTATTTTTTCTGTTGTTTGCTTAAATGTAGCAAGCTAAAGTACATTGTAGCATAATTTTTGTCTGTATACAGCAGTGGCTTAATAAATGCCTGAATAGAAAGTGAGGAGGTTTTGTTCTTAAATAAATGATTATTAAGTTAGTTTCAGGTAAGCAAGCCTGTGTTTGTAATCAGGCTGTTGGCAAACTGGTGCTGGTACCAGACTGTGCCCTGTCTACAAAGCAAATGCAAGACAGAAAAATAAGCTCTAGAATCTCTTCAGGGGATATTCATGTTAATGCTGAGTTCAAGAATACTTTCTAAACTCAAAGAATTTTACACAGAAAAATCCTTAATAATGTAGGCAGCAGGGAAGGAGTAGGGAATATAAAATTCATTATTGCTATTAATGTTCCTGAAAGTGTTTCATATTACCTTAGGCTTTAATTCTGTATCATACTCTTCCATATCATTGTGATTTTTGAGTTCTGTAGTCTGCTGCTGGTTTTGCTTTTCTTGCTCAAAAATTTTCATACTTCCAGAGAAGAACTCTTTAAATCCTATGAGTTTATCTTCATCCTGCTGAAAGATGCTCATTGTTAAATTTATATCCTGAGTGGCATGTACAACTCCTGTGATGAGTTCTACAATCCGTGCTGCAGTCCAGACTGAAGCGTTTTTGTAGTTTACTGTTGCGTAAATGTGTCTGTATGTGTTCCAGTCACCTCGAAGTAAGTGATATTTGGCGTCACTCCAGATATGTTGTGTGCCTTGGAGAGCTGTCAAAAGAAGAAAGTGCCATGTGTTAATCATGTGTAGACTGAGTAAATAGATATTCTTCTAAAGAGAATACCTTTCTCCTAAAAAGCAATGGAAAAAATGCTTACTAAAGTAGAGATATTAATATTAAATTAATAAGCCAGTACTGATAATCTTCCTAAGGCATGAACTGCTGGATACTCAGAAGAGATTCCGATGTAGAAAATTATAGTGAAATTCAAGACCTTATGTTCATCAAATTTCCCATCTTTTTCACAGTATCTAAATCTGAGCACCTGTGCAGCCTCATTGTCAAGACTGCTCAAATACTTATTGTCTGCTTTTCATCCACATTGTTTGGCATTATCTTCCAGTTCACTGTCTGCAGTTTACTATAGACAGTGTTTTTAACGTTTTCATTGTCATTTCAGTCCAGTGTGAGGAAAGCTGAACTATTAGGTGGTTAATATTCTCAAACAGATGTGTTAGTTTCCCTGAACTTCCCAGTGTTGTAGTTTGAAATAAAAGGTTATCTTTACTCACATTCCTATGTTCTACAAAGCTTCTGTAGCAGATGTCCATCTTTTTTCTGTTTGTAGGAAATGAATGGAGTTCTAAAGAACATGCTTTCAGAGTGGTTTTCAACAGGATTCCTGAACTTGGAAAGGGTTACTTGGCAATCACCTTGTGAAGTACTACAGAAAATTAGTGAGTAAGTGCTAAAAGTTGCATATGCTCAATGAAAAGGTTCTTAAATGCTTGTGACTTCACAGATTCACTATTTTCAGGATACTGAAAGGCAAAAAATAAATGAGAAATAGTTGCATTTTACATGCTACAGAGCACACTGTTTAAAACCAAATTAAGGAAACAGGGAAGGGGATAATTTGTCCCCTAATTTGATCCTTCGGCTCACATACTGCTCTTGTAGTCTGCTGTCTTTTCTTCCAACCTTCTTGGCCACTTTTCCCACTTCCCCTTGTAATCGTGTTCAGATTCATACAAGGATTTAGTCATCTCAGTCGAATATTCTATAGCGAATAGAAAATGGAAGTAAAATCTCAGATATGTGATAAGCATATTGCAAAGAAAACTAGAGAGAGTGGGTGTGCAGTGTGCCTTTGCCATCTGCTTTGTCACAGTTTGCTGATGAATTTAACTTTTTTCACTTATGCCTTGATTCTCCTTTTTTTGATTGGAGAGTTTTGTCACTGACATCAGTAGGAAAAGTACTGAGCTTGTAGGGCTGGCAGCTGATCCCTATTTCTAAATGAAGAAAATACATAATTTTACTTTGTTTTTATTTTCTCATTGAGTTCTGAAGCTGTGCATCCTGTTAGAAACTGGGTTGATATGAAGCGTCGAGTTGGGTCATATAGAAGATGCTACTTTTTTTCTCACTGTGCAATCCCAGGAGAACCACTGATAGTCTTGCATGTTGCACTAACCAGTGATATCTCCAGCAGCATCCAGGTACAGTCACTGATGCATTTAGTAGACAGGAAAGTGCTCTAATTGCAATGTACTTCTTTTAAAGTCCGTAATTCCTTGTAATTTAGGAATATTCGGGTTTGATTATTTTTTTTGAAGAAATGAAAGAGTTGACATTTAAAAATTACAGGATTATTCTGTCTATCTCCGATATTATGTAAGTTGACATTTTGGGGGTCTGCTCAAGGGCAAGAATAATAAGATATATGTAAGAATAGAGAGCAAATGAGATTAAAACTTCAAAGCAGTAGTGATTACTTCTCCAAGTTTTAAACCACTTTACAATTATTTCCTGCACTTGCTAATGGATAAGCAGCTCTTCTTTATACTTTTTTATTTGATTTTTGTTGTTTCTCATGGAGTGTAATGAATAAACAGTGGGGAAAAGTGTTAGTAGGTTTGCAAGTTAAAAAGAAAGGCCCTCTTCTCCATAATGATGGTAATAACTAGTACTAATTTTTTTTTTCATTCTCATTTTCCCAGGCCATAGTGAAAGAGGTGCCGCCTTTAGAAACAGAAGATGCAGACAAAATTACAACAGCAATTTTCTATTCAATCAGTTTGACTCAGCAGGGACTGCAAGGTGTTGAACTTGGGACTTACCTCATCAAGCGGGTTGTAAAAGAGCTGCAGGTACGTGTGGCAAGGTGTACTTGATGTACTCTTTGGCCAGCCTGCTCCCCTTGCATTGCTGTTTTAGTTTCTATTTTGTGTCATTGCTCAAGGCAAGGAACTGCTAGTCTTCCCCAACACTTGCAGCTTCTTACCAGGTCAGCCTTTGAAGATGTGTAAAGGATGCTTGGAAGAAGCTCTGCTATTGATGAATGTCTACCACATGTAAATACTGTTGCGTAGGTAGCATTTACTGTGTGAATTACTTGTGTTTGCCCAATCATATGCATAGGTTGATGAAAAGTCAAATTTAGTATGTTTCTATTGAAGGTAGCTTTTATATAGCTGTATTTTTCAATGTAGTGCATTATAAGGTTCACTGCCGTCTCTCAGTTGAGTGAGTGGAGCCTGCAACCAGGCGTCCTTCCAGGCCCTGATCAATATCATCTCTGTTCAATGTACCTGACTGTTCCTTTTTCAAAATCTTACAACTGCTCCAGTAAGAAAGTACTTCCCGTACATTAATTAATTGGTTTTCTTGTTTGTTATATTGAGTTGCCCCTGGTTATATATACAGTTTTCATGCTTGCCTTGAATATGTCTATTTAAAAACAAAACAACCAACCTAAGAAAACAAACAAACAAAAAAAAAACAACCCACCAACAAAAAAAAAAGAGGTTTCTTTGGACATTTCATGCAATAGAGAAGATGTCTTTAACATTTGAAAGACACAAGAATCAGTTACTTTATGCAAGTCAGTTGTGGGAATTTATGTAGTATTGCATGCTATGGGATTATTGTTAATAGATTTAGGATTTCTTGTAGAAGCTTCTTGCAAGGAACTGGAGAAAAGAATAAAAATTAATTTACATGTGCAGAGGTGTGAAAGAAACATTCACATCTCTGTGCTGAGTACTTTGTTTAATGGTCTTTACTACTTAAATTATTGACAAAGCTACCACTTAAAAATAATGATCACTACTTGTGTTTGAGTTCATTCTTCCAACATCTGGAATAGTAATGGTGTTCGGAAAATTGTCTGTGATTTAGAACTTCAGTTCTACTTACAAAAATAACTTAAAATTGGATGCACCAAATTGCTGCAGCTACAAAATGATTGCTTAGGCAACTACTGAATCATAGCTGGCTGCCCTGAAGTATAGTATTTTCTTACTATTTTATTTTATTATTTTATTTTATTTTGTTTTATTTTGTATCGATATTTTCGGTAAATTTTGTTGCTGTTTGCTTTCAAAATGGCTTTAAGATTAACTCTCTAAAGTGCAGTCATCCAGGTATAATTAGGCCAGGTCATCTGTCTGATCTTGACTGAAGAGAAAATGGAACAAATTCATGCTGTTCTCTGCTTTCATATCTGAAAAGTAATTCCTAGATAATTGAGTTGCTTTCATAAAATAACTCTATTGGCAACATATTTGTCCTTCACTAATTACTTAAAACACTAGAAAAGTTATAAGTTTGAAAGGAAAATAGAGTTCTAAAATTTTATGTGGCCAACGGAAGTATGTTTTTCTTATTTACGCTTAGGACAAAGTTTCTACATGTCAGTGTTGTAAAGTTCAGCCCTTTTTCTGTGTTCATCAAATACGTGATCAATAGGAAGCATTTTGGCTGAGATGCTTTTAAATGCATTCTAATAATAAAATTATTGCCTCAAGTTAAGCAATGTGTTTGATACTGAAAGCTAAGTGCTTTCCATGCAATGCCAAAGATGGAGGTCTTCCCTGTTACTGAAATGTGATACACTGCTTTAAGATGTTATGAAAAATGTGCTGTTATTTGTAAGTTTTTATATGGCAAATTGGATGTGTACTTAGTTGACTATGAATTTGTATTAAAACTTGAACTAGCTTTTAATGTTAATTCTATATCTATTAAAGGTACAACAACCTCTACACCTTTCCTTTTCTTGGTGATAAACCTTGTTGATGTACCACTCTGGGGTTGAAAAAAATGCATGAATGCATGTCCAGTAGTGTTTATGATGGATGTGGTTCTTTTAAGTTTTTCTTCCACTCTTTGATGTTGTTAATACTTTTTCTCTTCTTACCACTTTCTTCCCACTCCTTGATGCTTTCTTCCTCATCATTCCAAAATACTGTTCTTGAATTCATTGTCTTGAATTCTGCAAGAGCCATCTCCCAATACGTATTTTACATCTGTGAAGTGACCCTAAACCATCACACTGTTGTCAGAATGACCTGATGCACTTCTGTAATGCCTTGTCATTCAGTTTTTGTTGTAAACGTTATCACTCCTTCTAAGCAGACTTTGCCTTTCAGTGGAAGGAAGGCCTGTGTATTTCAGCTTCAAAATACTTACTCTGAAATTTCCACAGAGTTAGATTGTTCAGGCCAGAGGCAGGGCATATGATGAGTAATACTATTGTCAGCCTACATTACCTTTCTTCCAAAATTCTGGAAGCCCTACTTCAGTGCATTAATTGCACACATGTATTTTTCTTTCTGGTCTGCTGTAAGTAAAGGACTTTCCAAGGTTGTCTGTGCTCAGGTTGGACATAATTCTTCAGAGCAGCATTATAGTCACTTACTTTAAAAGGGACAAATGGTATAGCAGTAGTGCTGAGTTGACTTGGTGGCAGCAGCTGAAACAATATAGCCTCAGCAAAAAATTCTTGGGTCAGAAATCACATCTCATTAAGCAAGCTTCTAGCAGACTCTGTAAAAATAGATAGTTGAGGTCTCTGATAGGAAGAGGATATTTTACCTGACCTTTGCATGGCTTTGCAATAAACAAATCTTTTTTAAAAGTGCTGCTAAATCGCCAAGTAGTCCAGGTTACATAAGTTGAGACTCTTTTAATTTCATTGATAATAAAATGCTTTGGGAAGAGGAGACTGTTTTGAAAGCATCAAGAATTTTGCTTTTCATTTTATCTGAATCATTGATGATTAATACACTTTTATAACTTCTCATCTGTTTGAGTTAACTTTTGTGGATATCTGCTTTATCTGCAGAATGTTATTTCATTTGTATTTTCCCAAGGCACTGCAAGCTGTTTAAACTTTTTTTATCCTCCACTAAAAATCCTTTATCTAACTTTGCCTTAACCTGCTGGGACACTTCATCTTCTAACCTCAAAACTGAATTCTCAGCTGTCATTCTTCATATGAAAACCTCCAAATTGGACCTGTCATGAATGTGTTATTAGATCAGAAGAAGACATGCACTGTTACACATATGCTGGTAGCCACTCTTTTTTCCCACCATTGAAGCCTTTACTAGGCAAGGTTTTTAAAAACTGGATGGAAACATTGATCTAGTAGGTATCTACACTATGAAGTTACGTCTGTAAATTCAAGTTAGTACCAGATTCCTTAAGATCTCATTCACGGACAATTAAGATAGAGCTTTATTTTTTTAGAAATCATAGAATCCCAGACTGGTTTGGGTTGGAAGAGACCTTAAAGCTCATTCAGTTCCAAGCCCCTGCCATGGGCAGGGACACCTTCGAGTAGACCAGGTTGCTGCAAGCCCCGTCCAACCTGGCCTTGAACAGGGATGGGGCACAACCTTCTTGCTAATTTGCCTGAGCTAGTCATGTACACTGCTGAACATGAATGTGTGTAGGGTGGCACTTCTCACCTTCAGAGAATGTTAAGTACAGGTTCCCTCATGAAAATATTTCTTGCAAATGGGTTTTTACTAGGACTGTTAGGAAAACTGCAGTGATAGCAAAGATTACAACCCTCAGCGCTGAGTGCTGTTAGTTTGAGGCACCACATAGAACTTAATAGCCCCTGCTTTTGAGTCTTTCACTAATCTCAGCAGATGGAGGACGTATGAACTTCATATGTGCACTGTTAGCAGTTTGAATCCTTAATCTCTGCCTAGACATTTTTAGCAAGTACTGTAATATAATTGGGTGAAGGGGAGGGGTATAATGGATATCAGAATAGGACCTTGTGTTGCATACAAAGGGCATCCTGGAGAAAGTGAGCTGTTCTAACTAGGAGATTTTTTGGTAGTTGCTTAACAAAAGTTTGCTACACAAATAGTACAGAAGGTTTTTATAAAACAAGCTTCCATTATTTTCTGAGCATACCCTGTTTACATTAGTTTGGGTAAGCAGTAGGATGAATTCATGAGTCCATTGTGTAGTCTTGTGGCTATATTGATGTATATAAAGTAGGGAGCAGACAACTGAAATAATCTCTTGTAGTCCTTAATTTAAGCTTTTATTGTTCCCAGAAAGGAATTGGATTTTGAAACTTATTTCAGACAACTAGCAAGAAAACAAACAAACCCCAAATTGGACACTGGGAAACAAGCAGGCAGATGCTTTTTTAGTGAGCTGATAGGTGCTGGTGAATGCGTAGACAGATTTCTCACTAGACAGACATTTAATTCAGAATGTGTTTATAGCCACTCTAAATGGTCTCTAGCTCTGCAGAAGGTACATCATAGCAATTCAGTCTGCAGATGACAGACACAGATAACTGTGGTGAAGCCTTTGAGAAAACTGCTTAGAATTTTATAGCCTGTGGCATTTGGGGGAGAAAACTCATAGCTACTATGTGACTCAATAGAAATGCTTAACAATTGGTGGCAGATTTTAGCTTTCTGGTTGGGCTGTTGATAATTGCTACTTTAATTTAATCTAGGTGACCTGGGGAGATCATAATTTCCAAAACACACTTTGCTTTCATTGATGAAAAATGTGACCTTGGACTACAGCTTTCAGAGTGCAAGACAGCTTCAGATAAGATATGGATAATAGGAGAAATCTGCACTCTCCTGTAATAAAAAAACCCCAAATAAATAAAAGACAACCAAACCCAGAAATCCAGCCCAAAACAAAATGAGCAGCTGTTTCTTAATGGTGTGTGGGTTTCTGACAGGAAAATAAACATTAATGGATCTCCACCAATAGTCATAGAAACTAGCACATCAATTTACCAGCAACATAAATGTGCACACTCCCCTGAATCTATTTATTTTTCTGCAAGAAGTGGCTGCTCAGATAAGCTCTTACACTTGAGCATTTATCAGATATGTAGTAATCTGTACTGTAGCTTCAAAATGGGATCACTTTCCCATGTCTTATCTGTCCTGAGAAGTAAAAATTATGCGCAATTTCACATTGTGTATATTGATAGAGTAGGAGCAACTAACTTCCTGTTAAATATTTTGTGTTGGTCTTGGCTGGACAGGTCACTCTTGAAAGTGAATGATACACAAAGAGCAGTCAACATCACAGGGAAGCAAAATGTCAGTTCCTTAAGTACGAATTTAGCAGTAGTTGTTATTAATCCACAAATACGGGAAAAAATCCTTCATTCTCGCTTTTATCCTTGGGGGTGGTGCATAGGTACGCTGCAGGTTTTGCAGTGGGGAGATGAGGTTGACATTGTTACTCTGTGGAAGCTTAGCTCCTGCGTGAAATGCTCAGTGGTGAAACAGTATTTTCAGACCCTGTGCTATCTTAGCAGTGATGTTGCAGGAGACTCCCAGACTTGACTGTATGGTAAACAGCCTTTCCTTTTGGTTCAGTCAGTTTTTCCTTTTACCTGAAAGAAGAGTTTTTGATTCTCAAATTTCAGGATTACCTCCTTCTTTCCTCTCAGGTTTTAACCACAAACATCTGTGAAGAATTCTTGAAAGAGACCCAAGCAATATGTTCATAAAGGCACTATCTTTTCTAGGACAAGTAATATAGTTGGCAAAAAAAGAAAACTTGAAGGAAATATAATCCCATCTTTGGGTCAAAAAGAAACACATCCTGAATTCCTTGAATCCCTACCCAGAGGAAAATAGCCTCTAAAGACCTTTTTTTCTTCTTTTTTTCTTCTTTTTCACCAAAGCTGCACAATAGTGATGTCTGTACGCCCTTTGAAGCACATCTAGGATTTCTCATTGATAGATGATTAATTTGAAAGCTTTTACCAATGTATTCCTATCTCTTGTGTTCTCTGTGTTATGGACTTAAGAGGAACTTTAAAGGACAACAGGAATGAAGACACAATGAAACCCATTTTGAAATCCAGTCTCTTTTGGGGAGAGCTTGTTGCTTCTTAAGAAACTTTATGTGAAAAGGGTACTTCTCATTATAGATTATGGGTCTGTGTTTCTGTACTTTAAGGTTCATTTGTAGGTCTGTCACATCCTAGACAGTTGCTGAGTTTGTCATCCATCATTATTGTGTAGACAAGCAGGGAGGTGCTTCGTCACTGAATCTTCAGGTGGCCATTGTGGTCCTCCCTTCTGGTCCCTTCTGGTTTCCATTCCTGCTCTTCCTGTGTATCATATTTGCCCTAGAAATGTGCTGAGATTTACTGTTATACCACTGATGATGAGAAATGAGCTTTTACAGGCTTGATATTAGTTTTTTTTTTTTTTCTTTTTGCCTCTTTATACTTTATTTTTTTTACTGGAAAACGGGTAGTATAACCCCCATCTTCAAGAAGGGGAAAATGGATGAGCCGGAGAACTACAGAGCAGTCAGCCTCACCTCTGTGCCTGGCAATATCTTGGAGCAGATTCTACTGGAAGGCATGCTAAGGCACATGAAAAACAACAAGGTGGTTGGTGACAGCCAGCATGACTTCACTGAGGGGAAATCCTGCCTGACCAATCTGGTGGCCTTCTATGATGGGGCTACGGAACTGATGGACAGGGGTAGAGCAGTTGATGTCATCTACCTGGATATGTGCAAAGCGTTTGACACTGTCTCACATGACATCCTTGCCTCTAAATTGGAGAGACATCAATTTGATAGGTGGACCACTTGGTGGATAAAGAACTGACTGGATGGCTGCACGCAAAGAGTTGTGGTCAATGGCTCAATGTCCAGCTGGAGACCAGTAACGAGTGGTGTCCCTCAGGGATGGGTGTTGAGACTGGTCTTGTTCAACATCTTTGTGGGTGGCATGGACAGTGGGATTGAGTGCGCCCTCAGCAAATTTGCTGATGACTCCAAGCTGTGTGGTTCGGTTGGTACACTGAAGGGAAGGAATGCCATCCAGAGGGACCTTGACATGCTTGTGAGGTGGGCTGATGCCAACCTGATGAAGTTGAACCATGCCAAGTGCAAGGTCCTCCACCTGGGTGGGAGCAATCGAAGGCACAGCTGCAGGTTGGTCAGAGAAGAGATTCAGAGCAGCCCTGTGGGGAAGGACTTGGGGGTGTTGGTCGATGAGAAACTTAACATGAGCTGTCAGTGTGTGCTTGCAGCCCAGAAAGCCAACCGTATCCTGGGCTATATCCAAAGGAGCGTGACCAGCAGGTCGAGGGAGGTGATCCTGCCTCTGCTCTCAGGAGACCTCCCTTGGAGTACTGTGTGCAGTTCTGGCGTCCTCAACATCAAAAGGACATGGAACTGTTGGAACAAGTCCAGAGGAGGCCACGAGTATGATCATGGGACTGGAGCACCTCCCATATGAAGATAGGCTGAGCAAGTTGGGGCTGTTGAGCCTGGAGAAGAGAAGGCTGCGTGGAGACCTCATAGCAGCCTTCCAATATCTGAAGGGGGCCTGTAGGGATGCTGGAGAGGGACTCTTCATGAGGGACTGTTATGATAGGACAAGGGGTAATGGATTCAAACTTCAACAGGGGAGGTTTAGATTGGATATGAGGAAGAAATTCTTTCCTGTAAGGGTGGTGAGGCACTGGAATGGGTTGCCCAGGGAAGTTATGAGTGCTCCATCGCTGTCAGTGTTCAAGGCTGGGCTGGACAGAGCCTTGTGTGCCATGGTTTAGTGTGAGGTGTCCCTGCCCATGGCAGGGGGGTTGGGAGTGGATGATCTTAAGGTCCTTTCCAACCCTACCTATTCTATGATTCTATGATTCTGTGAAATTTGTGTAACTGCAGTGAGAGCAGACATGCCAAAGGTCAGGTTACTTGTCAGCAGGCTCTCAGCAGCGAAGCTACATCTATGTGCAGCAGGGTCCCCGCTGGTCAGCTTTTAGTGCGCTGATGGAGAAACAAAGGTAGCAACTGATGCTGCTTGTTACCATCTTAACAAAACTGAAAACTATCAGCTTCTTCTCTAGGAACATTCAGCTTTTTCTCCAGGAACGAGTATCTTGAAGTATTTTTCCAGTCTCTTTTAAAAATTCATTTCTGTGACATCTTTCTCCCTCTTTTTCTCCAGGAGATCTCTTGGTTTGGGCTCAAAGTGTTGTTCTGTAGTAGGAGAGTGTTGAATCAAGGAAAGTGTAGCTGACAAGGGGGCATCTGAGCATGACTCTCCTCTGCTATACTAATTAATATCCTGCTGCTTTAAAGAAAAGTATATTCCAGATGTGATGATTAGATAGACTTCTTGATTGAGAAACACTACAGGAAGGGGATGAAAGGTGAGGAAAGGAAGATTTAGTGGGTCCATTTGATTCTGTATTCAAATTGTGTAAAGTTATTTTGAATTCATTTGTGGATAAATGTTCTTTATATCCATGGGGAAGTATTTAGTGTAGGTTTGGGAAGGGAAAGATTTTTTAAGTCTGTAGTGTTGCTTTGTTCTGTTCTCATTTTTGTTCTCATTTTTGCGCTTTTCCTGCCCCTCAATATGTATTTTTAATTAATGTAGCCATTGCTCTCTTTTCAAAATCAGAGGGGAAATGTCTCTAAAAGAGTCTGAACTGTCTAATCCAAGAAACATTCTTTTAATTAAAACATATTTTCTATATCCGTGGCTTTTGTAGCCAGGGTCTGCAGTAAGGGCACAACCCTAATAAACTTTTGTTTTATAGATGCTGTATTCTCTAAAATTGAACAGAGAAGTGCTAAGATACCAGCAGAACCTGCCTTCCACAGGCATCGCTTTCTGTAGATTTACAAATGATACTTTTATGGAGTGCATATGCAATCTTGCTGCAGACTTATGCTTCAGAATTACTCTTAAAAATGAAATATCATCATGTCCTTAGTGAAAAAGTCACCGGAGGTGAGCTTTGGTAGTATTGTACTCTAACCATGGTAGCAATAGCAGTTGAGAATATGACACGGTCAGGATGTCCTGGGTGCTTTGGTTACAGAAATGGTTGTGTTGTTCAATAACACACGGAAATTACTGGTTTTCTAAAATTGTTTCTTCCTTTATCCAGTTCCCCGAGGAAATGACGGAGAGTGTGTTTCTTTGTAACTTGTTCTTTCTTCCTGTGTGGTCTCACAAGGAAGAAGAAGAGCTCTTTGGGTTGCATATCTGTGTGATAGTTAAAGAGCTTCAGCTAAGGGGGGCAAGTGAGGTTAGCCAGTTTATACAATTACAAGTCACAAAACTGCAGAGGTGGTAGATTTGAGCTGGCTGGTATTTTGTAATGCTGGAAACCAGCAGGACAGCATTAAGCTATTTGGAAAGCTCTGCATGGGAAAGAAAAATGTGTTGTAAATAACTGGCTGAATGTTATTTCAGTTATCAAAGGCATTTAGAAATGGTGCATGGCACCAGCCTGTGCTCCTGGCTTCTGCATCCTCATGGCACAGCATGCAAATGGCAGCGTGGTGTGGGGCACAGCGGTACCTAAGGATGCAGCAGCACAGGTGCAATTCCAACAGCCCAGCAGTATGTGTTCCATTAACATTTGCTAGTGTGAGGTAGCATCTGAGAGATGATGGCTTTTTAATGGTTATCTCTGTAACACTTAAAGTAGGAAAAATGCATTTTGTAGTCGTTTAAAGACAATGTTCTGTTGACATTAAGACACTTCTGTAATGTTGATAAATGTCTTGGTTCTTACCACTTCTGCCTATATGAACAGTAATTAAAACAACGCTGATTGTTTCAGTTCAGCTCTGTCTTCCCTGTTTCTTGCCTGCGTGTTCCTTTAGCAAGGTTGACTGAGGTACTTTTTGTTAATTCCAAGTGACAGTGAGTTTAGCAACCTTCCCTATTCTTCCCATTGGTATGTTCCAAAACTAACACATTATGTGTTTTGCTTTATGTGATCACATAGTTAACAGTTTTTACTCATAAGCTAGTAGAAGTAGTGAAGTTTTATTTTGCTAAACAAGTATTAAACTTTGAATTTTGGGGTTTTTTTACTGAAAGTATGTATTTCTAACCTTGCTGTTTTATCAATGAAGTTTGTAGTCTGGGAATAGCATAAAAAGTAGCTGGCCTGTGTTTACAAAGCCCCTCTTTCAAATCCTCAGGGCACTCTTCTTTCCATTAAAATCTAGAAATCATTTCTTTCCTGATTTTACTGAACTAATAAACTGCTTTTCATTAAAAAAAGATAGTTACATATAAAAATATTTCATAAGATTTTTACATCTGATATTTGAAAGGTTTTGAAAACTGATGGTTTTTTTTAAAATTTTTGATGCCTCCAAATAACTTATTTATAGCATGTGATTGCATTTGTTGATTTCTGCCTGTGAAATCGTACACCAGAATGTAGTGTTGGTAAGTACTGCAGAAGCACTTTTAAATAGATTGTGTGTGTGGAATATAGTTCAGTCAGGGTTAAAATCTCCTTTGTTCTCCAAGTGCTATCTAGGCACTAACCTGTTACAGGCAGGTGATCTTTTATTTTGTGTATCATTTAATTCTCAGAATCCCCAGTCGTCACTTGCCATCAAGTAAGAGGGTATCAACTGTTCTTTCAGTGAAAACTTCATTGTCAATCATGACAAAACTGGTGGTTTGTTTTTTTTTTCCTCTCTCCTGTTGTCTGCAGAAAGAACTTCCTCAGATAAAAGCTTTTTCTACTCTTTCACCTATACCAGGATTCACAAAATGGCTTGTTGGTCTCCTCTCCTCACAAGCAAAAGAACTGGAAAGAAATGAACTGTTTACAGAATCAGAATGGCAAAAAATCTCTGAGATCACAGGAGACACTACTACTGAAACACTGAAGAAGATCTTGAATAACAATGAGTGGGTGAGATCAGAGAAATTAGTTCAAGTGCTCCATTCACCATTTATGAGACTGTGTGCCTGGTACTTGTATGGAGAGAAGCATCGTGGCTATGCCCTTAATCCAGTAGCAAATTTTCATCTTCAGAATGGTTCTGTGATGTGGCGGATAAACTGGATGGCAGACACAAGCCCTCGGGGCATTTCTGCTTCTTGTGGCATGATGGTAAACTACAGGTACTTTGTAGAGGATACAGCCAGCAACAGTGCAGCATACCTGGGCAGTAAACAAATCAAAGCCTCAGAGCAGGTTCTTTCCTTGGTGTCTCAATTCCAGCAAAACAGCAAGCTTTAATTAAATATTATGGAAACAAGTGTTCCTCACCTATAAAGACCTGTAAGAATTTACTCAGCACAGTGCAATGAAAAGTTACCTAGATTCCCAGTCGTCTTGCTTTTACTTTGCCATATATTCAAAACCTGATTGGCTGTGATTGAGCCACTGCAAGTTCTAGATATCTATTATGTGCAAATATGTATGTATGAGATATGTATTAAAGGGCGAGTAAAATTCAGTCAGTTACAGCTCAGTGGTAACTTGCACAGAAAATACTTGAGCTGTACCATTAGTCTTGATAATAAACCTGTATAAATTGTGTCTTTGAAAGGAGCTGCACGTTTTTGTCATAATAGTAGTATAGATCATTCAGTGCCAAAGTAGCTGGAAAGAAGTATAAAATGAAGGTAATTGTTTTCTCAAATATATTAGCAAAACACTAATCTACAACTTTACTTCAATAATATGTGTCTTTTTCACCCTCAAAACCTCTCGTGTAAAACCTCTTGGGATTTTTCAAACCCACTAAAAATCTCATTGGATACTTGCTTTGCTGGAAAATCCGGGTCTCTCAGTGCAGCAGGTATATAGTATTATATTTGCATTTTTGGTCTGCTAAAGTAAAATGAGCAAGAAAGAAATGTTCAAATAGAAATAGGAGAGACCAATACTTTGGGATCAGTTGAGAAGTGTCCAAATATGTATATTATACTTTGGAAATGTTTTAAGTTGATAAAGAGCTTTTTTAATAAAGAGGTAGCTGTGACCTGCAAACCAATAAAACAGTATTTCTCACTAAATCCTGTCTTGTGTATTTTGGTGTGTACCTTCCTTCACTTAAGAGCCTTCCTTCAAAAATGATAATTGCCACCACAGAAGGACCATCTTAATACAGTTTCATGCTGGTTTTCAGTTTCTGATTTATTTACAATTAAAATGTAGTGATTAGATTCTACAGTTTAGAATATCAGACCCGTATCAGAATATCAAACTGAACAAACTACTCACATAGTGCTTTTTCTTTTCTATGTAGCATGTGCATTTTGCTAGTCAGTTTTTTGTACAGAGCCTTAGGGTGAACATAGGCACGTAACTGTATTGATACTAAAATTTTCACCATGCAGATTGCTACAAGACACACTGCTTCTGTTTTAACATGTCAGAAGATGGCTTCATTCTGCTATTGAGTTTCCTAAGCTTTATGAACTTCTTTGGAATTCAGGTTTCAAGGTGAAATTTAGCTGCTTATATAAATATGTACAAGCCATTCTTGGCTGGGACGAATAGATAAAGAGAACCCTCTTTCCTTGTTATGTTAAGCTCTTCAAGTTTGAGGAAATAAGGTCACTTACTTTAAATAAAAGAGTTCTGAAAATACAGTGATTTTGACAGATTTTTTTCATCTTGAAACAGAAACTTTGAGGGCAATTAAATGTGCATCCACCTGGCCATAGTTCAAAAAGAGCTAACACTCCTGCTTTACTGCAGATGGAAATACAGCATCATCCTATATTTTTAACAGCTGGATTCAAAGGATAATGAGATTTTTCCACTTGGAGCCCCAGACAAATGTATGAGAATTGATTCAGTGACATGAGTGAGGGTAGCTTATGAGGAAGAAAAAGCAAAGCTGCTAACACTTCATTAACACTTCAATTATTTCTCTAGACCACTGGCTTCTTGTATCTAATATGGACACTACAGATACATGGATCTGCTTAAGGGAAGCAGTCATCCTACCAATCTTAAACTCTAGCAGGTACTGGCACCAGATAGGTACTGGTATTCGGGCATGTCAAATTAGGAGTTTCTCATGTCAGACCCATACCCTGTGGTTCCTGGACTAATTGCTCAGCGTTGAGCCAGTGTAGTTCATTTCCACATCATGAACAGGTCCACCTCTTCTACCTTGCCTCAGGCATATGCCACATTCTCCTGCATTAACAGCCAGTTTAATTTACTGGTATCTGCAGGAGCTGTTCTAAGGTGTTTGAGGTGTGGGGCTGAGAAGCAGATTACAGGCAAGGATGTGGAGGCATCTTACTGGAGCTATTATGGATGGGTATGTTTGTTATATGACATCCGTTCTCCATCATAAGCCTAGTGCCTGCAGAGTTATTTCCTTTCAAACAGTTGTTACAGTTTTAGTTATTGGTTGTGTTTTGCTTTCTGAGGTCACTTCATCTGTTATATTGATAAGTTGGGAATGTGAGGCCACAGTGTGTTCTGTACCAGAATCACAGTACAAATTCAAGTGCAAAAGGGCCATTTGAAGATGAAGGTGGGACAGTCTGCTTGTAAAAGCCATCAGCTGTTACGTGCTGTTAGTATTCTTTCATTGGTCATTGACTCTTAACTGTCTAGCCGTGCTTGGATTTTCCAGCTAGCTACTAAAGAGTGATTTAAGTATGAACAATGCTGAAGAGAGAGCAGAGTAAATATTCACCATCTGTACTACTTACTAGGACAATAACTGTCTCACTAGAGAAGGATCTTACTTTATCAAAATGGGTCTTCACAACTCAGAAGAGAGCAGTACAGTTTCTTTTCCTCTCTCTCAGTGTGTAAAAACTGTTCCACTATTTCTGAGGGGCATACATGTAATGTTACAGAAGCGGTAACTGCTTGTCCTTTAAAGAAGCTGAAATACTGAAAGTTCCTGAAGTTACTGCTTCCTGTTACTACATTAACGTGTTTAAACAATGTATTTTGAGATTAATTCAGCATGTGTAATGCTGCACTGTGTTTCACTGTGCAAAGGCTGAAGTGATGAGTAAATTTTCCCTTTTGTGGGTTGCTCTTTGGATAACAAGCCATAGATATATTCCTGTTTTTCTGATGGGCTTCCCAGCTGATTTCATTTCAGCAAATATTGGTTTATTGGCAGTGATTGACAAGTCTTGCAGCCACATGTGGGTCATGTTGTGCAGGTGGCTGCACTGTTGCGTTGTTGAGGCTGCCATGGTACGTTACCCCAGAAGCTGGCAGAGCTGCTGTGCATCAAATCCATGGTGCAGCCCTTCGCCTTGCCATCCTGAAGATTAGAGGCTTCTTAAATGCACCGCTTGGGAGTCAACTGTTTTGTAACTGCTACATTAGCAAAAGATCCCTGTAGTTACCAAGGCGTAAGCTGTTAGAAGCAATGGTATTAATAGCTGTACAGTAATACCCAAAAGTATGTCTTATGGATGGAAAGCTGGTGTTAATAAAGGGACAATATCTTAAAATCTGCCACTTCTTCCATTGGTAGGTTCTAAAATGAGGCATAGTAAAGACTGAGAATTGTTTGGCAAAGTTAGTTTTCTTATAGTGGTTTACATCATGTTCACAGTTCTAGTTATATTCTAGTATTTGAATAGGGTGACACACAGGTTTCTGAGTACAGGCAGTGGTTTTGCGTGCAGGCTTTTAACCAGTACTGAACTGATCATGACCCTCTAGGTCATGATGTAACACTGAGGCCGTAAACAGCAGCACAGCATGTGAAATACCTTGACCATTAGATAGGACTGTAGCCTGCAGGACTTGACACTTAAGTCAGAGTTTATTTCAGCCCATAAAGCGTTGGGAGGATGCATACAGTATTCAGGTAAGTGGCTGCTTTGGTTTCTCCTGTCATTTTCTCTGCTGCCCTACTCGGTGCAGCTGGTAGCAAGCAAGGTATTCATGATTTACAGTGCCATTCATTCCTCAGGGGAGCACACCTGACAGCAGCTCCTGCTACACGCTCCTCCACAATGGAGTGATGTGATCTGGTTAAAAGCCCAGGTTTTGTCAGTAGGTTTTGCCATCAACCCTGGCGTTCCAACCTGCCTCCCTGGCTTTTTCAGGACACCACCTATACTGTGTGTCCACAAAAGATAACATGCTGGCTGGTTGCAGTGGCGCACTTCCTCGGTAAGCAGTGCTGTGCTGTTGTTAAGTGCAGCCTGTAAAAGCATCACAGTTTGACAGCTGCATCATCCTGCTTTTGAATGTGAATCAATAGAAATTATGTTACCTTGTCACTTATGCTTCTTTTATGATCAACTTATGCCATTTTTCTTGTCACAGGAGTGGGGCCTCTCTTTGTGCAAGTTGTATGAAGCTGAGCAGGACCTGTGTTCTAGTGTGTCCTGCATGGGTAATGAGAGGCCAAAATGTTGCTTGAATTGACTATATCCAGTTTATTTGCACATCCTGAGCCATCACACAGTCCTAGTAAAATAAAGGAGTAAGTGCTTCTTGAATCAGACAAGCTTACCATGTTTATCACTGTTGTTTATTTTAGTTATTGACTGTCATAACCTACAAACATGCCTCCTGTGGTCTCCTTGTGGAAATAAGTACAAAAGTTTATTAAATAAGATAGAATAAGGTAATGGTAGTCTGATTCTTCAGCCTCTTGATAAGGAAATTCACTACGAAGGGAGATCAAGGGTATGGTCAGCATGCCCGGGGCACTGGACACAGGATTAGCATTGTTTTCTTTTGAAAATAAGGAATAAACAATCACATTTATTGTATTTTTTTTTACAGCTTCTGGAAGCAATTGAATTTTTCAACAAATCTGATAGAACAGCGATACCTCAAAGATAATAATTTCCAAAACCAACAAAGATCAGATGGAAGATAAAAACTACATTAGTAGCGCTCAGAGGTGAAAGCCCCAAATATTTTTTAAGCAAGTGTGCTCACCACTAGGATGTTGTATAGGCATTTGCCACCATTTAATACACATCTTCAGAAGAGGACTGATAAATGGACCTCAGGGGAAGTCCTGTGTCATGACCTGTTCAGATGTGGTCCTTCACTTATTCAAGTTACTGTGTGTTGACTGATATTTCTCTGTGTGCGGCTGCCCCAAATCTTCCACTAAGGTATCTACTACATGGTGCACAGGGTGGGAAAGCAAGCTGAATTGCCTTGATGTGGCACTTGCAAGCTGGATGCTTACAATTATGGAACTAAGCATAGCCAAGTGGATTAGATTCAAGGCATTTTGCAGTCAGACTTAAATTTGGGTTTTGTTTGTATTGAAAATACCTGAAACTGTTCAGAAAAAAAAAAAAAGAATTTGTTGCCACATTAATAAATGAACATGTACTCATTCGTCTTAAAATAAATCTGTGCCAGGACTGATAAGTACTTGGAGAATGCTCAAATAGAGCAGTATGAAATCTGACGTGCTTTATAAGTTATTAAACCTTATACTCAGATTGTAGCTGAAAGCCTGAGGACAGCTTAACATGGGATTCCATCTTCCAGTCCCTGTTTTCAACAGTGGTTTGTTGTGGCAATGTCTGGAAGTCATTACCCATCTAGTAAGCCTTGCAGACGAGGGTTGTTCATGAAACATATGTCAAACCCTGCTCAAGTTGTCATGGTTCATTGTCTTCTATAACCAGCCTACTCATTAGCTACTGCTTGAGTAAAGCTAATAGAGGAAAGAGCTTGGGCTGTGTTCCTGAGGTTCTCTAATCCCTTCAGTGGTGCAGGGCAGGAAGAACAGCTTCTGGTGTTTTAGCTAGTTTTTCTTGTGTTATCAGCAAGTATTGAAATCTGGTATCAGCTCCAGATGCTTGCTGTCTATGCAGACTGCTTAAGGTGAGGCTGCATTCAAACCCTTTTGGTTTGAATCTGCTCATCTTGTTCAAGTGCCCCTGTTGAAGTCCAGGGGAGATTTGTTTTCTTAAGAAGTGTGGGATTTGGGCTGTATCGATTGTTTTGTCACAGTGACAAATGCAAACCCGAGATCTGTGTGCTGCCAAGGCTGTAATGAACGTGCAAATACAGATTTTAATGATTTTTTTAAAGGGAGTTGCATTCATTTTTCATGTGGTTATTACTGGAGGTGCAGTAACTCCCTTCAGGACGCATTAGCTCACTGCAATAGCTCACCTGTTGAAAAACAGAAGAAGGCTGTATCACATTTTTGTATTATGTATAATACTTATCAACATCCATGTCTTCCTCTTCATGTCTCTTAGTTGTGGGTAGAATCAACAACTGTAATCCCTGAAAGGCAGCACCTCCAACTAGTAGCTGAAAGAGGTAAAGTAGGCAGGAAAGTGTTGAGTAGGATTGTGAGGAAATGAGATATTCTACTTCCATTTTTAAGAAATAGCAATCAGGAAAGCAATTTTTGCTACAATAGTTTAAACTGATAGTCTCTTTTTGTTTGAAAGAATAGGAAGTACAAAGGAAAATTAAGGTAACTCATTTGCTGAAACAGATATGTGGAGTTCTCCCTTGAATGTGATTTTAAACCAGACAACTTGTGAACCCAATTACTGGGGATTAGGCTGGAATCATTTACTGAATCTTAACCAGAGCTGGAATTTGAGATAGTTGGGAAAAGTGTTGGAGAAAGAGAAAGAATGTGAATTAAAATGACCTAGGTTGTTTCTGCTTAATAGCAAAAAAAAGGAAACGATGCAAGGACTTTGAATAGTGAAAAAATGACTGAATTATTGCAGTCTGTTTCCAAGAATATACTTAGATAGATTTTATGTTCCAGAATGGTATTTAAAATGCAGTTTAAATATTTAAGTTATGTTTGCTTAAATTTCTCATATAAATGTTGTTCTGGTCTTTTTTTTTTTTTTTTCCCCCCCAAAGAATATTCTCCTGACAAGCTGGCCTTGGAAGTTCATATATGTCGTGGTTTAAGTCTCTAAAACTCACGAAAGTTGCTCACTCACTCACTCCCCTCTTTCTTCCCCCAGTCCTGGGGGGATGGGGAGGAGAATCAAAAGAATGCAACTCGCACAGGTTGAGATAAGAACAGTTTAGTAACTGAGGTATAACACAAATCACTACTGCTACCCAGTAATAATACAAGAGAAATACAAGGAAAGAGAATACAACTGCTCACCAAGCCCGACCCAGCCAGTGCACCCCCCAGCAGTGAACGCCCAGTACCAAAAACCTGACTATGCTGTGCACCCCCAGTCCACCACCACACCCTTCCGGGTCTCTGCCCTCCGTCTTCACATCCTGGGCATGACGTGCTGTGGTATGGAATAACCTCTTTGGTCAGTTTGGTTCAGGTGTCTGTCTCTGCTTCCTCCTGGCTTCCCTCCTCCCTGGCATAGCATGAGGCTCAGAAAATCCTTGGCCAGACCAAAGCATTACCAAGCAGTAGCTGAAAACACTGGTGTTATCAGCACTGCTGCCAGGTCCAAAATCAAAACCATAGTGCTGCACCAATTACCAAGAAGGAGAAAAAACGACTGCTGCTGCTGAACCCATGACAATATAGTTACTGCAAGTAAAGCTCTCATAATGAGTTATGTTAAAGTTAAGAGGTTGGCATTAGGGAAAGGATAAAGTTTTAATTGGATTTTTGAATAATCATCTTTTGAGTTCTAACCAAACTCCAGCTAGTTCTGTGTTCGAAATATGTATTACACCATCGATCTTTGAGCTCATCTGCAAAATCTGAAGTTCTATGCTTTATTTATGGCACATTACTGAAGCCTTTCTTTTGCATGACAGTTGCTGGTTTTGCCATGAGATGCTTGTTCCTGCGGTTCTTGGCAGGATTGTCAGTGGGAGCAGGGTAATGACCACGGAGTCATGCCTGATGGAACTACCCTGCTAATTCTGAGAGCCCAACATGAGGTGACAGCAACTGGATTCAAGCTAATACTTTTGTAATGCATTATTGGTGCAAAGTGGAGTTTCTGTCTGTTGACTGTAGTCTGTACTGCTTGACAGCTTTCTGAATGGAGACTCGTCTCTCTCCTTGACACTCAAAATCAATGGGAAAGAATAGCCCAACTGTGCCTGTGAACGCCTGGACTGGGGCTAGTTCTTCAGGACCTTAGAGAAAATACAGGAAGACGCCCCAGGAGAATTCAGCTCTGTGGGTGGACATGAGATCTCTGTTTCTCAGCTTGCCCTTACAGCCCCACTCTCCTTCATGTTTTGCTTTGGTTAGGCTCCCCCCCTTTATCTTTTGGGGACCAGCAGCAGAACTGATGTCACGAGAGCCAGTTCACTTGCACCCAGTTGAAGTGCCCAGTGCTGCACCCTCCTCTGGGTGCCAGGGACACAGCTGTAGGGGCAACTCTTGCTCTGCAATCCTAAGCAATTGAGCTTGCTACGTACAGCTCAATGCTTCAGATAATTCAGCTTTCTGGCTGGTTTTCCGCTGAGCACAAAGAAAGATCTTCAGAGTCCTAAAATCCATCTTTCACAGGAATGAGGTGATTGATTGCTCAGTTTCATCACCATACTACTGGGGAATGGGAGGTGGAAAGGTGCTAAAGCCCCTCTGTGAGCTAGTGGGAAATAGAGATTTGAGCAAAGTGATACCTATTCTTTATGACTTTGTTATGAAAGAAGCATCTAGGGCTTCTCTCCTTGCTGAAAATATTTACCAACAAACAGTTACAGTGGTCTAAGAGTTGCACAGGAACTTTCCAGCTGAATGAACTGATTTGGCTTGGACATATGGAAATGAACATACAGTATTCTCAAAGTAGTACTGGGCTATCCTCATTAGGGACTTCTGTCCACGCTTTCCATCCTGCCTTTTCCCAGTCAGCCTGTGGAGGGATGCTTGTCAGATCCATGGTGGAAAAACAAAGGTTGTACTTGATTAGCAGAAATCATTCTGTGAGTCGGAGCAGCCTAGGCATGTTTCCGTTTTCCATTATGCATCTGATTAAGATGAGATCACTCACAAAGAAAATGCTGTTGTGGTAGACTCCAGTTACAGTTTGGTTGGGAGCCTGGGAAATGTTATGTGGGAAAAGGCGTTAACTGATTGAATGGTGGAGGAGCAAACGCTTTTCAAACAAAACAAGGTTTTTCTTGCTTCTACAGAGATTTATAATTCCTTTTCTAGAAGAAAATGAGTCTGAGTATTTGTGTATATTCAGGCTGAAACAAGTGGCTGGGAAAAGGAGTATTGAAGGGGCAGGTTTTTTATATAAAATATATTGAAATAAGATATCATGTGAGCACTTTGCAGTTCCCTGAAGCGCACACTTCTATGCTAAGGGCACTGTTAATGTAACGGGATTTATTAAGAGGAATTTCTTTCTTATGTTGGCACTTCTCTTGCTGTTTCTTCTCTCTCCCTAATACAGAGTATGTTTATACTACCAGTATGTATTTGCTAGGCTTTGATGCATACATAATAGAAAAGGGGGAAGAAAGAAAACGCTCATATTATCTTGCTTGAAGAAAATTTCTTAATGAGAATAAAACCAGTGTTTGAGATTAATACATATTTGGCTCTGTTCCTTGAAGTAATCAAGCTATTTTCTTTCTTTAGCCCCTATTTAACTCCAGGGTAGTTACAGGTTTTTGTATGAGGGAAAGAAAGAAAAGAAAGTGAACAAAATCTCAACTGTCATCATGTTCTACTCCTTGTTTTCCTCAGTGAGCTTATTTATTGGCATATTAGTGAATGTCATTTCCTGTATCCATGCTTATGAAAGTGAGTGAGAAAATAACAGTAATTAGGAAATCTTCCCGACTTTTATGAGATTAAAAACTTCCTGCCCACAGATGCACAGCTAAAATACTGGTTCTATTGAAATCAACATTGAAACTCCTAATGACTTTCATGGAGCCAACAGTGATTTGTCTGTCTGCTTGCTCATTTGGGCTATCTTGATTTATCTCAGGTTTGCTCTCCCTTTGTGTGCTTATTGCTCCTGATGCAGCCTATCAAGCCATGCAACCCCCTATGATAGCTCTGTGGAGATATATTTAATTTGATTTGCTGCTGTCCCCGGGAGTTTATTCTCTGTCAAACAGCTGCCTGTTGCAGTGAAACCTCAGTATAGAAGAACATAATGGTTTATGGATGGAGCATTTAACAACCACCACTGAATAACATATGTCTGAAAATTATGTTGAAAACATAGTCGTGGCATATGCAAAGGCCATTGTTCTGGAACAGTTATGGGGATGCATCTACAATTGCAACACGGTGGAGAATTACCTGACAAGAATATTCAAGAGTTTACAAACACCTCTGATGTTTGAAGGTTTCCTTACAGCGCATTTCAGTCCATTACTTCTGATCAGGTTCTTAATGCAAGAATAATGCAGCTTCAGTATTCATTCCTGTGCTTTCTTACTCTGCCATTCTTAATCTCTCCCCATCACTGCTTGTTGCTCTGTCTTCCCTCCACCTAAAAAGAGAAAAAAGATGAAATAAATGTCTGCTGGGGATGACTGAAAAAAACCCTCTGTTAACAGGGATTTAATTGAGGTTGCTAAAGCGGAAACGACACAGAAATGCACATCATTTGCATGTGTTAATGGGACTAAGGAAACTAAAAAATGGGAAGTGCTTGTGCTCCATCACTGCCAGAGCAGTCGTTTGTAGCTACCCTGACACTGATCTACTGCCACTGGCTTTATGCCAGAGTACATCCAGTAAGTGAAGTCCTGCCCTTGGTGAAAGTGCTTTGATATTAATTTCAATGAGGCCTGGATTTTATGCACTTGTTTTAACAGTGATTAATGCCCCTTATTCCTATCTGTACGCTGCTTCTCACATAGCCTTGAGATCCTATAGATGAGCAGTAAAACGAAAACAAAACCAGCGGAATGTCATGTTAGAATGACAGTTTCAACTGGGCCCAAAAGCATTACCTGATAAGGTAAATGTTGTGGGAGCTGGATGCCACATTCCCTAACAATTTCCATGCCCACTGTCTGTCTTTGAGGTGCTGTCCAGCCACCTCACTGCTCATCACTTCAAGCAGTTACTTCTCCCTAAGGCTTTCCAGCTCAGTGGCTGCCAAGAGCATTCATGAACCTATTTCAGGGCTCTGAAGACTTTGCTGGCATTCAAACTATTTGAGCCAAACCTGTTCCATGGGAGAAAAACATCTCAGATGGCATGTCAGACGGGGTACCTCCTCCAGCAACAGGATACCAGCATGCAGCACAGGGATTTGGGTAATAACCTCCTTATCCAGCAGAGCTGGAAGAGGAAAAGGTGATGTGAACAAGCCCTTATCGTCCTGTGAATATCCTGGCCCATGGATCAAATCCAGACTTCACATAGAGCAGTGTGTCTGCCACCACCCTTTTGAAACAAAGCTGTTATCAATGTGGAGTCAAATTCAAGTTTGCCTTGCCTGACTGATTTCTCCTGGTGTTGGTATATTTCTGTTGGGCCCAAAGTCATTGCTGTTCCCCTCCAGCTGGTGGTCTACATACATTTCTGAGGTCTATGTTCACCCAGCTTCTCACATACCATACACAGCTTAGATACTAACATGCATGCAGGTCTTCTGACTTTTAGGAGCATCTGAACAAAGATGCAGAGAAAGTCAGGCTTGATTTCTGGATCCCAGCATCGTCTCACAGGCTGGGCAGCTGATACACTGAGTAAACGTGACCCAAAAGTCCTCAGGAGCCATTACCAATGGGACATTTTTCACAGCTATGCTTCAGTGCCAGAGCCATGCTTTTGGCCAAAGTGTCTACTTCTCGAATGCTTTTGGTGAATCCCAGTTCTCAAAAGTTCAGAATTCCAACAAATAATCTTACCCCCTCCACAAAAACCCCAAACAGTTTATTTTTAAAGAAAAGTCTCTCTCAGACAATCCATGACAGGAATTTGGTAATTCTCTTACCTGATGAGTAATGCACTTAATGGCAGCTCAGTGCACTACAGACATATCCTGTAAAGTTATGAGGGTTATGGATGTATATCCAGTTTAGTTCCTCTACTTTTCTTTATAGGAGGAGTCAACATTTGTCCTCAGAATGTTTTGGTATTGAGGACTAACTACCATTGTCCAGCATCGTAAGCACAAATTTACGATCATCAGAATCTCATTAAGGTGAGGACATACAAAAGCCCACACAAGCTGCCGATCAAGTAACTGACACCTCTATTACAGTCTCAGCTGAGCTCTTCACATGAAACTATGGCATATTTCTGCAAACTTCCAGGGAACTGCCCTTTTTAAGGAGAAAACAGAAAGGAAAAATGATATTTACCTTCTCTCACTGGGGTACATCTGTACGCAGCAAGCAAATTTCATAAGCTCGTTCTGTGAGTGACAGATTGTCCGGGAGTGGTCACACGTGTTCTAGCAATAAAAGTCACCAAGGCATTTTGAGGGGGAAATCTGCAGAATGACTAATCCAAGTAAATCAGAAAATAGTCATAATCAGTAATAGGATTAAAGTCTTGATCCAGACCTTCTTTCATAATGTCTGTAGGAAATACTGCTGAAACATTTTATCAGCAGTGTAGCAAATACCACTGCCAGAATACAGGAGTAGGTAAATGATTAACAACAGCAATATTTTATTGAGTTTTTCAATTATTATTATTATTTTAATTATTATTTTAAATGTATCTGGAGCTGTCAAGTCCCCCTCATGCCTCCTGGGGCCTTCTTAGACTGGTAACTACATGCAAGGTTTGAACATACCTTCTCTTAATCCTTCTGGAGCCCTGATGGGCTGCTAACTCGAGTGCCATGAGCACAGGCTGTTCTGAGACCTGCCATGTGCCCCCACATGCAGGTGCTCCGATTTGTTCTCCATTGACACCAAAATTCACCTTTCCCTTTAAATTATCTATGGTTCTACCCCAAATCTCAAAGAAGCTGTTTTTATAGAATCATGGAATAGCAGAGTGGTTTGGGTTGGAAGAAGCCTTAAAAACTCACCAAATCTAAACCCCTGCCATGGGCAGGGACACTTTCTACTAAAGACCCATCCAACCTGGCCTTGAACACTGCCAGGGATGGGGCATCCATTTGAAATCCTCAACAGTGGTCTATGGATTGTTACAGAGCTGGCAGTCTTCATGGCAGCTTTCATTGTTCTCCCATACCTGCAGGGTTTTTGCTGTGCACTGTAGAACTCTGCATTGCTGCTCCTACCCCTAGCTTTAGCAATTGTTTTATACAATACCAGAGACAGCAAATCTTTTCTGTGTAATAGTAAGGCCGTGTCATCTTCTGGAAAAATATTTCGATACATTTCTGTATGTTAATCAGTTTTATGGAATGTATGTACCCCCCCAAATAACGAGAGTGTGGTTTGTGTGTTTTCAGCTGTATTTGATGCTCTGGGCTTTAGGTTTTTCTCTGCTTCTTGGATACATCAGAAGCTTCAGGATACAGCAAAGAGGTCTTAAGGAAGACTTCAAAATAAAAACAAAGTTGTTGATGAAGAAGAGTAAGCAAAATGTGATTGAAAGACAAACTGGATTAAAGTGAAATTGATCCCGCCTCTCCCTTCTGCTGGATCAGTACCAGTCTGTTTTGCGTTTTCTGATGTCCTTGATGTTTTTCTTGAGGAATTTGAAATGTTGTGTTTTTTTTTTTTTTTTTTTTTCTGTGCTCAAAGAAGATGTACTTATGTATTTTTAAACAAGGTGTGTTTTGTCTGGGTGTATTGTTCTCTGAGTAGAATGTTGCTGTGCATTTCGAATGGGCAAAGAATCCAATTAGAGAAGCGTGAAGAGGTCTGATAAACACTGCTTGAAGTGGAAAAATGGAAAATATCCAGAGGCACCAACAAAACAGCTTTCGAATGCTAGCAAAAAAAACCCACCCCAAACTATTTGATGCTTTATGGTAAACTCATCCACGTCTCTGAGATTCTGGAGAGGGCATGAGTACCTGTTCAGGTTTTGTATGTTTACTGCAAATTGCTATAGGAGTGATCTGGGTTATATTTTTAAGCCTTTCTTATGAATAGAGAAGTGAGGAAGAATGTAATGTATTTAGTTTGCAAGAGCACTAGCGGTAGAGTGAAAATCAGAGGAATCTTTAGAGGAATTAGCACTACCATTTTGATTAAGTGTGACTTTTCCAGCTTCTCTGGCTAGGGTGTAACTCAGTAAGTGCAAAAAACACAGTAAGACACACAAAGATATGAAATAAAGCAGCATGAAGATTGCTTTTGCAATCCTTCCTTAAGTGGCTTGGGGTTACTGACTTATAAGAGAAGGAATTTATCTTGAAATTTGTCCAAAGGGACAGGGAGCTGCTGAGCATGGAAATCATCAGAAGGGAACTCATAAAGCTTAAAATTCCAAACTTCATTTTTCTTACTGACTTCCCCCTCATGAGCCCAAGTAAGTCTGCTTCACCACTTATTTCCCTACCATGTCAGTACTTTGTTGGTAGCTGTATATACCAAAACATGCACCCTACCTGTTTGTAGGGCTTTTTTCATCCAGTAGCATCGTAATTCTTCCTAATCTTCTTAAGGGATTTAACCACAGTATTAGCATGAGCCAGAAGGCATAATGTTGTTATTCTGTCATAGAATAATATGGATATCCTTTAATATATATAGGTAATGTCTTTGCTGTATGCCTCAGCTTTTCTATACCATTTCCTTTCTTTCCAGTCTTTGTTTTAAATTTGGAAGTATGTCAGCTCTTTCTATCTCTGTTTATTTACAAGATCAATAATTCAACATGAGATATTTCCTAAACGAGCCCCTGAAAGAAGTCCAGGTGAGACTAAACACACTGCCCAGGGATCTTTCAGAGTCTTCCTTTTATCCGTCCCAGTAAGCAACGTAAATATGTGAAGAGTCTTAAGTCTATGAGTGGTCCCATTCCTTTGACTTAGTTATTGATGCACCCTGATGAATTAGGACTGCGGGTTGTCTCAAATTCTACTTGACAAATCCAGCCTCTGTTGTCTATGCTCTGTGCTGGGCTGATGTGAGCTAGCTCCATTTTGGAATCAGTACAGGCATGTTAATGAAATGATTGGATGAGTCTCATGAATTTTGTTGATAACTTGGTTACCAGCCTGGACCCATGTGTTTGAACAGTTTCAGATCAGAGCCAGCTCACAACCTGCCAGCTATAACATGGAAAACTCATGTTTGCCATTCTGTTACCCCACAAAGGGGAGATGATCAGATGGGATAAGTAATGAAGCCAGAGTCACTGTGTGTGTGGATGAATGCCTCACCCAGGGCTCTGCTAGGTCTTCTTCTCAACCAGCACCACTGTGAGGTTGAGTCTGGGTGTCACATCCCTTGCAAAACCTGGATGTATTCTGGTACCCTAGTATAGCATCAGCCTGCTGGCAAATTGGGAGGGTTCTAGACTGGTAGGGACTGAGGCTTCTGATCCATGCCTTTCCAAACCACCTTCAGAAGCAGAAAATACATTTTTTGCTTCATTTCAGTGCCTCTGCAAAAGATTTACTATTATCTGTGTTTGCAGTAGAGAAACATACCAAAGATTCTAAGGTTTGATTTGGCAATTGAACTTATAGAACAACAAACATAATCCCTCCATGCTCCACAGAGCAGCTAGTGTAATCTTATTAAATGCCAACCTCATTTTGCCCTGGCTGCTGTTGGGTTTTTAGCTATTCTACTGTCTGCATAGTGTGATCACTCCACACATTCATCGTTCTTTTTTGTATTTCCTTTACCTTTTCTTCTATTTACTTATTATTTACATTTCAGTACCTACTGATTTTTGTGATGTTTGATGCTTTACTTTATGTAGTGCTGCCTTTGCTCTGATGCCTACTATCACCTCAAATGCTGTCATCATTTTTAACTTCCCACTCTATGATATTTCTGAACTACTTTTAAAATCAAAACTTCACAACCTTTTATAATGGTGCTCCCTATCCCTACCACTCTGTGTTTGAAAATATATTCATGTTTTTATCATGGCACACCTCGTCTTTGCTGTCTGTCTTCCCATCTGCTCACTTCCCTGCGGCTTCAGCCTATTCTATACACATTTTTACGCAAACAATCTGTGTTAATGTTCTTGGTTGTTTGTGAACCAGCAGATATTTAGAGAGCCTTGGTGTTCAGCTTTCCCCATATAAGATGTAAGCAACATAGAATCAGGATATTTTACTTCAACTGTGAATAGGAACAGTAAACTCCTGGGATGAGATAGTCGCACACCGGACACATGACACCACTCCAGTAATTAACTCAGATAGGAATATATGACTCACACATGACAGAAGTGTAGGCTAGCTCTGGAAAGAATTTAACTCATCCTGAATACTCGCTTGTAGCCTGCTGCAGTTCTAGCCATAATAATCACATTAATTTATGCTACTTGACTAAAGACTCTTTCATATACCGGCACAAAATTTTTTAAAGGTGTAAAAGTGCTGTATAACAGTTTTCCTACTGTTATAAAGTGGGAAAAGTTGTGGAAGTGAGGGTGCAAGTGTCTCACTAAATACATAAACATAGATAATCTTTGCTTTCTCTTTTCTTTCAGACAACAGCTTTTTTATTTGTGACTCATCCGTGGAGAAAGGTTCATGAGAGAAAAAATCATTACTAACTTCATTTTTGTACTTTCACTGTGATTTTCTTTCCTGAAGTATTAATAGGACATAATGGGTGTAATGCTTTTCTTCAAAATCCACGGAATGTAACAAATTGTGTTTGTTGTTTTATTTGTTGTTCCAATACTTAAGTCTATTAATTTTTCTCCTTAGATTATCTACTTTATTAAGCTCAGAGGGCCTTCCAAACAATCTTGATTTTTGTAGTATTGTTTTAGGAGCCAGGTCAGTTTTGTTGTTAGATATGGAAAATAAGATTTGGGTTTTAAGCCTCCCACTTCCTTCCTGGATTAATTTGAGCAGTTCTCATTTAATTTTAAACAATCACCAATAACCAGTTGTAGACATCCACCTTAGTAAACAGAGTGTAAAGGAAAATCACTCAGAGGCTACAACTTAAGCTGGTATAAGAAGAGGGGTGGTTTCTTGGGGTCCCCACAAAGCAAACCAGCTGGACTGCAGTGTTCTGTTAGTTTTAATGCCTGGATGTCTCAAAGTACCTTTTTGTAAAATGGCTTTTATATATATCTATATATATATCTATATCTATAGATATATATATATAAAATTTAAAAAAATGAAGGAATTCTCAGTCTATTTAAAGCTTGTGAAACATTGTACAGCTCTAAGTAGGTTGCATTGGATGTGTGGTAACTTAAATGATAGTAATTTGCTGTCATTGTTAGATGGTTCTGATTCAAACAGATAAAGAAAAAATGGCAGAATGGGTGGATTTTTAGTCATATCTGGTCAAATTCACGAAATCTGAGGACAAAAATTTTTGTCAGTTACATCTTTTTGATTGTATTTTCTTCATTAGTTCATTAGTTAGAGAGTGACATGTGTAAGTGTATATGGTACAAATAACAGTGTTCACTTTTTGGTCTGTAGGTCCAATTTATTTTGACAAGTGAGAATTCTCATTAATTAAGGGTGGGAAATGGAGATGAGGGAATCTGAAGTCTGCACGATATGGGTCAGATTTGCTAGGACCTGCTCTATGCAGATAGTCTGTGTCTACCTGGACAGAAAAAGGGACAGAGTGACAATGCTGTCACAGAAGGTAATTCTCCCTCAATGACAACTGAAGTGGCACTCAGGTGCAGGATGGATCTTTTGTGTCAGTGTCAATGACCTTTGCCTCCTGCTAGACACACAAACCATTCTATCTTGCTGCTGAGATCTAGGCTTACCTATTGCCCAGTGTGGTAAATATCGAAACACAGAGATTTTTTTTTACGTGTGTTAAAGAAAACAGTGTTAGCAGGAATATAAATTATCCTTTGGGACCTATCTTAGAGCTCTAAAAAGAAAGGGAAAAAAGTAAATAATACATTAAAATGTTGATTTAAAAGTCTTTTCAGTATCTCTTTATATCTGAAGAGAATATATATGTTGTCATTTTCTTTTCTACTCCTTTGGGTTCTGAAAACATACAGCTGCTTGCTCAACAGAGATAATGGGTTTGAGTACAGGAGTCCTTGATTATGCTGCTTTATAATAATTGGAGATCTTTCTTTCCATGTTATTCAGAAAGGTTCAGTTTTACAGAATCACTATAAATGCAGAATCACTGCTTGGGCATTTCACCCAGCAGACGGGAGCTCCCATTTTGTAAATGTATTAAGCAGGGAAATGTAGTCTTAGAAACATAAGCCTGGGAATGAAGAGTGCCGAGTTCTCTGGCTTGCAGGAGCAGGTTGGCATGGGGGTGTTTGTTTCCTCAGTTCTTTCTGGCTAATATTTGCTGAGTGATTTTTCAGACATCATTTAATCTCTTTTGGCTCCTTGTGCAAAACGGGTAACATTCTATTCTTACTCACATAAACACTGTTTGATGGTACACTGAGATTCTGACATGAAAGCCGCTATCTAACTTCAAAACACTGTTGTTAAGCTGAAAGTGAAGCAGCATTATGAAACACGGATTCAGCTACTAAAGATGAAAACTGAAAAAATACAAAGGAGTTTTGCTCTGGTGTTCTACATCTAGATGACTTGTTAGGGCCCTAGTATATTGTTCCCAAACTGACAATATTCCAGTGTTTCATCCAAGCAGGCCCCAATTAAAGCTGTAAACAATAGTTTAAACAAGAGAATTTAAGGTCTTCATCTGCAGCATAGTGTTTAGTATAAGTAGTAATTCATTTGTTTATCTTTGGCTTCCATTCCAGATGGGAAATTTTGCCTAACCTGCTCAATTTTCCTTTCCAGGTAGTTCTCGCATTACATTATTTCAATGGCAGTAAATTGTAGTGCAATTGTAGTTTATGCTACCTGAGATTATTTTCATACTTCACAATCTTTAAATTTCTAAATTTCTTCTCATAGCTTAAAACTGAAGAAAGGCGGTTTTTCTCTTATTGGGGAAAACTGAACATAACTTTTGTTGTATTGTTATTAAATGATATTTACATAACTCCACTTGTAGAAAACGAAGAATGGACTCTTTTAAAAATACTAATGATAAACCTAATTTACTCTTGTATCCAACCTATGGGTAATCTATCCTTTAAATTGCAAATAATATTTGTAATGATCTTTAAAAAATTTACACATCACACCTGTATTCTCTTTGAAACACAAGGTACACCGTTTTTTTCCTTGTCGCCTATATATATGAGCCGGCAGTGTGCGCTCACAGCCCAGAAAGCCAACCGTATCCTGGGCTGCATCAAAAGGAGCGTGACCAGCAGGTCGAGGGAGGTGATCCTGCCCCTCTACTCTGCTCTCAGGAGACCTCCCTTGGAGTACTGTGTGCAGTTCTGGTGTCCTCAACATCAAAAGGACATAGAACTGCTGGAACAAGTGCAGAGGAGGGCCACAAGGATGATGAGGGGACTGGAGCACCTCCTGTATGAAGATAGGCTGAGCAAGTTGGGGCTGTTGAGCCTGGAGAAGAGAAGGCTGCATGGAGACATCATAGCAGCCTTCCAACATCTGAAGGGGGCCTATAGGGATGCTGGGGATGGACTTTTCAGGAGGGACTGTGGTGAGAGGATCGGGGGTAACGGGTTCCAACTTCAACAGAGGAAGTTTAGATTGGATATAAGGAAGAAATTCTTTCCTGTAAGGGTGGTGAGGCACTGGAATGGGTTGCCCAGGGAAGCTGTGAATGCTCCATTGCTGGCAGTGTTCAAGGTCGGGTTGGACAGAGCCTTGTGTGCCATGGTTTAGTGGGAGATGTCCCTGCTCCTGGCAGGGGGGTTGGAACTAGATAACCTTAAGGTCCTTTCCAACACTAACTATTCTATGATTCTATGATTTGATATTCTTTGGGACTTATAAGACAACATGTCTTAGGCCAAACAGCATAAAGCTGTTAAAAGCAGGTTTTAAATTATGTTGTTAGCCTGCGTGCTTATAATATACAGTAGTAGCAGTAAATAAAAGGCAAAGAAATAACCAGGAAATATAATCAAGAAGAAAATGATTTCTCTTAATAAAAAAGAGAATGCATTGCATTGTCATGGCTCCAAGTGCCATTAGGAGTCTCCATTATCTATAATCCTGAAATATTTAATTTGCAGCTATGAGAAATCTTTAACACACAGAAAAGGCAGGGCTCATGCAAAAGCAATTTGGAAGTAGTCAAATGCCCCAACTTCAGCCTCTTTTTTTCTGTCTGGCATACAATTGCTGTACTTTAGAATGTATTTTTCACACTGTAAGATTCGTTATTTACTTTGTTGTGTAACATTGACCATGTCTTCTTTCCCCCTCCTTTTGTATCTCTGACAAATTCAGGGCTGGTGAGTTGCCATTAAAGGAAAGACTGCAGTGTCATAAAGAAAACCCCTGTGAAGCCGGGGACTCTGTCAGAAGATATTAATGAGAGGGGTAGATATAAAATCAGGAGATTCAAATCAGTGAAGCCATCTTGCGGGAAGAATATTGGTACTGTATTTTCCAAGGCTGTATTATCAAGCCCTTAATTTGCACAGCCATGAAGAGCTGCATGCTTGCTGAAGTGCTTCATTAAATTCTCACCTGTGGCATCAATATACATTGGCAAGAGACAGCTCTGAACAGTAAAACATTCTCACAGGGACCTGGAATTTCTATTGTACTATGATATTCCAGATTTTACAAGCTTGAGTAGATTTGGAGGTAGGAACCTCTTGCTGAACTGATAAGAAGAGCATGCATGAGAAATAAAGAATATCTCATGCTGCAACACTGAGGCAGTTATATGATTTGGTACAGCAACTGTGTTAGTTTGTCCTGAGTATCCATAGGCTGGCTCCTAAACTGACATAATATGCCTTATTTCTGTTAACGTCACTTGAATTATGGCAGCTTACTCAAGCTGAGGATCTGGTCCTGTAAGTTACAGGGAAGGTTATTCCCCTTTGGTGACTTGGAGCTGAAACAGAATAGAAATGTGATAGTGGGAAACTGAATTAGTCATAGGTGATAATTCAGGAGCACTGGCCCAAAGCTCTACTAAGGGCACAAGCGGGGATTAGGTGAGATGCTCCCTAGTTCATGGCATGAACATAAGTCTTTATGCAAGTTACACTGCTGGGAAATAAAGCTTTGCTTGTGTGCTTTTAACCAAAAGTACCTTTGTGAGAAACCAGAGGGAATGAAAATGCGTAAACATGCCTGTCAGAAACCTTGATCATTCTAGGAGCTTGGTAATATGCTTGTAAAAATATACTATGGTCTATGGCTTTTATATGGTAGTTCTTAGGATGGAATCACAATTTTTTAAATAACTGGTACTTAAGTCATAGAAGAGCAAGCCATAAAGAAAATTGTACTAAGATATTTTTCTCATGTTAACAGGCTTTGTGACTCTAACAAATTAAATGCTTCAGCCTTCATCAGGCAGCCTCTTATTCCGTACATATTTATTCAGACGCTTAACCTTGGGCTCTTTCAATTGTCCCATTAACAGCCCCCCTGATGCCGTTCTTTAATATCAGTTAGTTAAGCTGGGTAACAGCAAGGAAGCCTGGAGAGAGATCAGGATGTCTGAAGTGCTGTACAGACACACAGTAAAAAAGGCAGTCTGTGACCCAAAAGTCTTTCAGGTAAAGCCAAGGGAAAACAGATGGATATAGAGAAGCAGGTTCAGAGAGAGTATGGAAAGTGCCAAGATGTTATAGTCAGTCTGAGAATCAAAGGTCTGGCCAGGCGTGACTTTTGGCAGATTTGGTGTTACGCAAGGGTTTAAAAGAAGATAAATAAGTTGTTTCGGAGGTGCTTGAAGAGTAATTGCCTTAGTGAGAGGACAAATAACAGTTCTCCCTGGAAAACTTAAAACTAATGGGATGACAATCGTGCATATCCACAAATATTTGCAGGACCAGTGTGTTCAGCATGATTTTTACATGTTTTCATATATACACTTAGCTTGGCAGGCAGAGAAATAATTAATGATTAATAAACAGATTTATCACCAGAAAATTCTAATTATAAATAGGCTGACTTCTTCAGCTTGGAAAATATACAAGAATAGATATATATTGTGTATGAATAATTTCCCTAAGGCTGGTATTGCGGAAAGGTAAATATAACCTTCACTATTTATGACTCTTCTCTTGGATGGCTGCTTTGGTTTGTTGGTTTGATTTTTTTGCTTTTAGTTGGTATTTCCTTAATTTCTTTCTTTTCCTTTCTATTTTCTCTATGCCATGGTTAAGGAATTGACACCATTAATATTTCACAGCATCCAGAGTACGTGCTAAAAACATGGAAATGTAGAAACAAATCGCCTTGTGGTATTTATGCAATACTGCGAAGCGTGGTTCTCAAGGCTGAGCAAAGAAAGGATGAGATGAGGAGAAAAACTAGCACTAAAAAAGTGTCTAGAAAAACACATTGAGAGTTATTAAGCAGTTTTAACAATTTTATCACATCCTGTAGTGACTTATTAACAGTGTCTTCAACCTTTATAAATTCCAATAACAAACTGAAGTCTTTATCTTATCTTATGGAACTATAATTGGCTGAATCCAGGTACCAGTGCCTGCAGGCCGTACAGTCTAAGAGACTTTAATGGCTTATTAGGTATTTATTCACTTTAACTTAAACAGCTCAGCCATTTGTGGAAAATGAGCCTTTAAAATAGAATTAGGGTTGTTTTTTTTTTTTTTTTAATCTAAATGTAGTGTATAAACTGAACTGCCACTGAATTTAAATTTCCAAATCTGCCAGTTTAATTTGGCCTTGCTGTCTTCCCTTTTCAAAATGGGTTATAGCTGTGTAATAACTTCTTATGCTGAAGAAGTATGCCGGTGGTACTTAAAACTGCTCGAGTTAAACAGAACGATTCCTTTAGTTAACAAACAAAACAACCCCCACTAAACGTGTAGTTAATGCATCTCAAAAACTCATGATGACAGGTGTCATCTCTACAGGCTATCTCTAGCCTTTAATCATCAGAAAGCAGAGACTGGAGGGGTCCTAATTAATCTGAATTTTAGCCATGGTGGTGGGTGGTTCTACTTTGCTGTTCGAAACAGCACAAGACTCACCACACATGGTGCACGTTGGGTTGTGTCCAAACACGTGAGTATATGGGAGACTGTAAAAGATCACAGAGGATGAGGAGAGCTTGATGGTGAGTTGCCTTTAATGGCTCCAGCTGAAGCCTGCCCCTTGCATATTGAGCAGTTGTCACACAACAGGCAACTCTAGCCTCCTCTTTTTGCTTACCGTTCTGGAAGGCCTGACAAAGAGGGAAACGTGGTTTGTGTGCAGGATTTCACAGCTCCATGCAGGAGACCACAGAAGGATGCTGGGCTCACAGCACTCCCTGCCTGATGAACCGCCATCCTCTCTGCAAAAGGTTAACAGTGGTACAGTGGTTAGGGGCCTGCTGGCTTGTTAAAGATGAACCGAACACTATCCAGGAGCATTTTGGGAGAACAGCTCTGCTGGATGTGCATCCTTTCCTACCTCCTATTTATGCAGATCCTCTCCGCTCACAGTAAAGGCGACTAAGAGTCAGCTCCTTCTGTGCTGCTTGGAGTCTCTATTGTTTTTTTTCCTGAAAACATATAGTTAGTTGAATGAAAATGTGCCATAACCACAATCCTGTTGAAAGGTTTTGTTGCAAATGACTATGCAAGGACAAGTGCTCTTAAAGGATGTTTCTTTCTTTAATGCACTTAGCTTTGTGTAGCAGTCACTGATTGTTTCTTAATGTGTGCAAGGTTTTGCATGCTTGTGTCCTTCACTGCCTGGTGGTGCCATGAGAGTGTGGGCATGTGGCATAGGAAAAAGAGAGAATTATGTGAAGGACGACATGGGATTTATTGCTGCATTAGCCTTTTTGGATCAGCAGGTTTTCTGTAGGAAGGATGAGGAAGGCTAGGGGGAGTTCTTGCCCCTTGAGACGCTGGCTTTGTTAGATTAATGATGATGGCAGGTGAAAATTCTGCTTGAGAGCCAAGCTACACAATTTCCCATTCTAGGAGGTCTATTTCAGACACCTATATCATTAGGCTCAGGTCTAAAACCTAAGAGAAGAGGTTTTTTATGAGTGCATAACAATAATATCTGGAAGTTGCTTTAAAGCTACCATTTGTTTCATATTTCTTTTGTTCATTTCTATTATTTATATGGCCTGAAAATGATCCTATTTGCTCTGTTTTTTTTTAAAAAAAGATGCTACATATTTTTCTGGGGCTGGACTTGGATTGGTTTTGTGAAGGGGGAAATATAAAGCTTTTAAAACACTTAGGAATCAAAATGGTACCTTTAATATGAACAGTCGGATGGACTATACATGCTTTAGGCTCATGCAGGCATGGAGATGAGGAATAAAACAGAGCACTGGGAGAGCAAACAGGATGAAACCAAGGCAAAGCAGGTGTTGCTTGTTCCTCCATTTAGAATTAAAGGAGCAGTAAAATAGTGAAGGATTCTGTCTCTTCCAAAGCAATCATTAAGGTGAGTTAGTTGATTTAATTCGCATAAAGTGGTGCTTAAGGACAATTTGTCCCTGCCAGCTGAAGCAAATAGTTTTCTTCCCATTTTACCTGATGAGACCACAAAGGGTACTGAGAAGAGGGAATGGCTGGAGGCAGAAGCCTGTTTACTCATGCCGTGTCCCCTTTTCGTTATCCCATCCCTGTTTTCTGCATGCTGTAGAGAATATACAACTCCTAATACTCAATTTAAATTATTCAAAATATGCGGCAGTAAATTCTGTTTCATGGCAGGGGAACAGTAGACGCTGTACCTTGGTGACCGTATCTCTTAAGCTTGTGCTGTCTCTGCTGTGCTGATGCTCTCTCCATTGATCAGCACCTTTGACAAATGGGTCCATTATTGTCTATACAAAATGTTTCTATGAACCATTTTTTGAAAAGCCATATATCTACAAAATTAACCCCTGGACAGCTTTTATGATTGTCCCTCTCCCCAGTAACATAGTTACACCTTGAAAAGGTACCTCTATGCTTAATTGCTGCAGACAACTGTGATGATGTTCGTCATCTTTGCTACTGAAAAGATAACAGTGACAGTATCATCAGGACTGAATGTAGCTACAGTGCAGTAAAGATACTGCTATGTCCTCTGCAGGCAGAAAAACTGTACCTCGCATCACACAGTGAATAGAGGGACCCCAGTCCTTTAACTTCTCTTTCCTTCCCAGTAGTTCCATCCCAGGAAACATTATTAGGATAACTGTTTTTCTGGGGCAAGATTGTTACTACTCAATCAACGTTTCTTCCTAATGAATCACGGTTTTCCACGGAGCTCCTGGGCTGGGCCTAGCTTTGCTTAATTTAAAGTAGCCCTGTTGACATAATATATTTAAACTTCTGTAATGTGTTTGACTTAGTACTGCACAACATTCTGATTAAAAATGATTATCGCTATACAAAATCGGTGTTGTACATATTAAATGGCTCCCAAACTGTCTCAGTGACAGCTTGCAGCAGGAAGCTCTAAATCAGGGCTCAGTTCTCAGGGGAGGTTTCCAGTTCATTAGGGGTTGGGCACAGAAGTCCCAGCGGAGGTCTGCTGTTGTAAATGAGATGAAGGCCTGATTTCGGTAGTGGATTGGGGTTGTGTGTAGGGCAAAGTCATTCAGTGTCTTTCAGTGTAGCACGACCGAGGCTCATAGCTTAAGGCCACACTTCTCCACTCGGTGTTATGTAATAGAGGCGAGTTAATCTGGGAAGTGGACATCGTGGTACCCAACTGCTTGTGACCGCTGCAGTAACGTGGCGACTGAGGGAGCTGATGCATGCCTATATAGACAAGTGTGATGAGGTGGGTTGTATGCTTTACGTATGGCAGAGGAACACCATGTTGGAAACAGCCCTCTCTTTGTAAAGATTCTGTGCCTGGTGCGCATGTGCTGTTGCTGGGTGACACCTGTGGGTTCTCTGTGAGAGCATACGGCTGGTTCCAGTGTTGCCTTGGCACAGGGCACTGCTGAGCCTGTCAACAGGGATGGTGGTCTCTCTGGGGAAGGGAAAAAGTGCTGCTTGGGGTGAGGGGAGAGAGGGTGTGAGAGCATGTGAGCCCCAGGGGAGGAGGAGGATGAGGAAGGGGAAGAATTAGAGGAAGGGCTGCATGTGCTGGAGCATGATTCCTCAGAGGACCCCGCATTGGAGCATGTGGGTATGTCCTGAAGGAAGCTGCAGCCCATGGAAGGGGGACTTGAGCTGGACCAGAGGAAAAGTGTGAGGAGGAGGAAGGAGCTACAGAGGGGAGCTGTTAGTTTCTGTCTGTAATCCTGTGTTCTCCATCCCTTGTGCTGCTCTGGGAGAGAATCAAGAGCAATTGGGAATGAAAGAATGAAGCTTCCCTGGGGAAAAGGGGTTGGGGGGGAATGGGGGTGGCAAGGAGAGACAGTGTGGGTTGAATTTTGTCTTTTTCTCTCAATCCAAATCTGTTTTAATTGGCTATTAATTAACTTTCCCCAAGCCAAATCTCCTTTGCCAATGACGGTAACTGGTAAGTGATCTCACTGTCTTTACCCACAAGCTTCCTCATCTTGTTTTCTCCCCTTGTTCTGTTGAGGAAGAGGAGTGGGAGAATGGCTGTGTCTGTGTCTGGGTGCAACCTAAGTTCAACCCACTACTACTTTTCTGAAAAGGTTCAGAATACACATATAAGAACCTGATAAGAATACTCAAGAATATCAACATATTAATCTGATTGAAACAAAGGGTTTGATATAGCTTGATTAAAGCCTATGTGAGGGAACAGCAGACATTTCTCTAATTTAACAAGCAAAGTCAGGATAAGATCCACTTAACTTTGTTTAAACTATAGTGACTTATTCAGGTTGAAAGTCTGGCCCTATAAGTCAGCAGAAAAATAACTGATCTGTATTGACTTCGAGAAAAAATACAATAACTTAGCAGCTGAAAGCAGGATGAGACTCAGTGGCAGACAACTGGAGCCAGCAGAAATTCAGGTCAGACTCTAGGTGCTAAAATTTCACACAGAAACTAACCAAATATTGGGACAATTTGTAGAGGCCTAAAGAGTTTTCATTATTTAATTTTATTATATTTCTAAAAATCTGTTCCAAGTCCTTCCTCAGAATATGGTGAGGATGCAGAAGTAACCAAGTGATGCAATTTGACCTGATTATACTGGAAGTCACATAGATAAATGTAGTATTCTCTCCTGGCATAAAAACTCCATAAGGCTGAATGAGATCACAGAATGCAGTGATAGCATTCACTGTCTCCTAGCACCACAAATGATTACAAGCAGAATTACAGCACGGTGATTTCATGTCAGAGGACAATGCTTTATTACGGTTTGATTTACTTAGTAATAAAAGTACATTGAATCAGAGCAGGGGAAACTGCTTCAGAATTAATTTTTCTGTTAGCTCAGTTGTTTTTTGTTTTTTTCTAACTTTCTAGTGACCTTCATCTGAGTGTACGGGATCCTACAAAACAGGTATGAGAAGGTTTTCTGTAAGTCGTGATTCACCCAAATATAACACTAGTGAAACAGAAATCTGACAAAGGGACAAAGGAGATTCAAGGGACTTGGCAACAAACTACTGACCTAAATAATAGCATGAAATGGATTACTTTTTTTTTGTAACAAATATGATACAGTGGGAATTTATGCTATTTAATTTTCCCATCTATAAGGTAAATCTGGTCTAATTTAGAAACACAGTTTCTGTCCATAGTCGAGTGGAAAGAATTAAGACTCTCCAAAGATGATCATCCCGTTGTAAGCTAGGTTCCTGAGACAGATGAGCTAACATGACTTCTAGAAATATCTGTATAACTGCACACCATTATAGGTACTCTAAATAGGTGCATAGCTTTTAGATTCCAACAAGAAAAATGTTCAGTTCTGGCTTGAATAGCCCTGTTCTCTCTACCTATGGTTTCTCATTCATGCTGCCCACTTAGCAGCACCAGCTGTTTGTGGAACTGCGACGTGAATCACTGGGGAATCATCCTGCTCCCTGCTGCAAGGGCATGAAGGGAGGATGGTGAGGTGGTGGATAATAATTAGAGCAAGAGGACAAGTAGGCGGGGGTTGCTGCCCAGGAAATATTTAACTTTCCATTAAGGATAATTTAGTGTTTTTCATGGGCACTTAAATTCACATAAAAAGTACTTCCTTAGCTATTTCATGGTTTCTGTCAAATTAACTCCCAACAGCCCACCCTCAAATGTAACACTGTTGTATTCCATGGGGCAACATCACATACCACATCTTCAGAGGATGTGTTGCCCTTGGGTACGCCAGAGGTTATTTAAGCAGTATTTATGGATGTTTGATTACCTTGTTGAGCTAATTTATAGGCTGCATGTGATCTCTATTAATTAGACCATGCTCAATCCTTGATAAAGTGCATGTCCTTATAGTACTGCATAATAGTTTCACAAATCCCCTAAAAACTGGTTAATTACAAGCTCATCATGATTTCAGGATTTAAGGGAGGAAAAAAAAATCAAGTGCTTTCTTTTTTTTTCATGGCTTTAAAAATGGCTCTAAGAAAAATCTTCAATAAAATGAAAGTAAGGATGCTTTTTTGAAGATGAAATGACATGGTGGAAAGAAACATTTTAACTGTCAGAAAGATAGCTTGACAGGTCCCCTCTAATTGCATCATTTGTGGGAGGAACAAACTTAGGAAAGAAGAAAAAGGCAGGGGAGCACATTGCTTCAATGGAGGGGACGAAAAACAGTAACCTATAGTTACTATTTCTTTGTGTTTGATAGTCAGCTCTACTCAACAGTGTAAACTCCCCTTTGCAAATGCCATGAAAGCACACCTATCACTTCTCACATCACAAGCTCCCATCATAGAAAATCTTGCTTCACTCCTGCGATTAACATTTCATCCTCCTTGTTATTGGTTTCAACCCATTTGATTCACTTGAAAACTCTCATGGATGCTCAGAGGCAGACATCTGACCAAATTTGATAGCAGGGCTGTACTGCCTACACTCTTCAGGTAGAGAGGATCATGTATATAAGTTTGGTAAGAAAATACTGCTCCTCTGCCAATTCTGAAGGGTCAAATTCGAGAGTAAATAAACAAATTAAACAGTGATAATGTGTGACTGCCTCCAGTAGGCAATGACTAGCTGACAGACAACTTGTACATTAAATTCTAAGGGACTATTAAAAAGGGACTTCAAAATCAAGAACACCTCATTAACTTCTCACTGATAGTGTGTAGTCCTTCATTTTGATATACCTACAATTTGAGCTGTAAAGCAGGATTATCACTTCAATCTCAGGGGTTGTGCAAGTTTGGGTTTTGGATTTGTGCACTTCCTCAAGGTCCTTACGATTAGTGTGGGTTCCAAACAGCAGTTTCCTCGTCAACATGAATATGTTGCAACCATAGAAATTTCCACTTTTTTTCATGCTCGTATTAATCCAAACCCTGCAGTTCTTCACCCTTATTCTGGTACAGCTGCCCTTATAGTCTGCAAGAGTTTAGGTTGACCACAATGAAGGACTTTATCCCATTTTTTTTCATGAAATTATTAAGAAATAATAGCATGAGAAACTACATATAGAATCATAGAATCATAGAACAGCTAATGCATTTATTATATACACATTTGCATACTATATGTAGTATTTAATGAAATTAAATTTGATGAGCTATATGGAACTGACTGGTTTAAAATACAGTTTTGGTCTTTCCTTAGTTATCTGAAGAACAGGGTCCTTCAGCAACATTAATAATTGCGCATTTACACTGAATCACTGCAGCATCATTTGACCTCTTCAACTATTCCTCTCCATAGAATGAAGGTTTATTGCATGGGAACATCAATGTAATGGTAAGTTCAGATATAAATTTAGAAATATTATTGAAACAGATTAGAGAGTATTTGTTCTGTTGTTGTCTATCCAAGTAATTTTCCAGACATGAAGAGCAGTCATCTGCATTTTAAGAGTGCTGTTTCACTTACCAAGCACCTTGATTAACACAGATGCAAATTAAACTCCGGCTATCTTTAAAATGGTGGCTGATCATAACGCTTTTAATCTAAGACCTCATTTAAAGTTGCTTCAGGAAATGTAATAGGTACTGTTGAAAAAATAGCACATGCTACCTAGACAAAGAACTTGTCTGGGTAGGAAAACAGCTTTCAAAAAGAAAAAGAGGAGAAACACAATTAAAAAAAAAAAAAAAAAAAAAAAAAAAAAGAAGGGGAAAAAAAAAAGACAGAAAAAAGGCAGAATAAGGAAAAAATCCAAACACTTCAGTAGGAGCTGAGATTACTCAATATTTCTTGTAATAAAGCAGGAAGGATGACTCTCAGCACTGTTGAATCAAACCATCATAAAAGAAGTTTTAGTGCATTGTAAAAGCAAGATAAACTTCTCCATTTCCCTGTAGAAACAAGCGGCATGCTTGCAACACAGCAGATTTCTTTGACTTCCTTTTCTTAAGCTTAACTGGAGTGTGGCCAGTGGCAAGACATATACCTGAGTAAACTGTTCGCAAAAACGAGGAAACCTTATTCCTCTATAAAACCAGCTTGAACACAGACATTTCTTTCTTTCTCCCGCAGTAGATAGGTGGCAAATAACAACAGAGATTTTATATTCACCTGTGCCTTGCAGCACAGGGAAGGACAAGTAACAGATGGATGTAAATGCTGAGGGGTTAATTTTGAAGAGGCTAGGAGCAGGCGACTGAGGTGGAGAGGAGCACTCAGCAGCAGCTTTCCGGTAGATGGCTCTAATGTACACCAGACTGTCCTGTGACTACTGCATTTCTCCCCTGTGAACCTGTGACGGGTCTTGGGCAAGCCTTTTAACAGAGAACAGAGGCACAGGCCTTTGTCACTGCCTTGACACCAACTCCAAGCATAAGTGTCTTTTATTATCACTAGTTCCTTCTTTCTTATGCCCCCCTCCCCCCCCCCCCCCCCGCATAAATAATTGAGAAACAACCATAACAACATGGACTTTTCCAGTTAATAGGATAAACCCCTACTTAGTAAACTGGTGTGCCTAGCAAGGACTGACAGCTGGGGAAGCTATTATAATAGAGTGAAGAGCTCTACTGAATTACTGGTTGCACATCTATTCAGATAAAATTTAACAAGGCCAATTAAAGCCTTTTGCTTAACGCAAGGTTACTTCACAAATGGATTTTCCAATTTCAGTGCTTTTGTTGTTTTGTTTTTTTGCAAAGAGCACAATATGGGATTGATGAGTCCTGTTATTTTGCGTATAAAGAGAGGTCTTAAATGCTTGCGGATGTCTGCCAAGTGCAGTCATTCAGTTCTGCACTACAGAACTAGATGAGTTTTGCTTGAGTTATAAAATGCATTAATTTAAGATTATACCCCTGTATGCTCTGGAACATATGTAGGTGGAGCACAAAGCCGACAATTTGTCAGGCCATTCTCCAAGCCCTTTTCATGAAGAATGAGATCCCATTTGGATCGATTACAAGTGAATAGACATTATACACTCAAAATCATGCCTTTGTTGCTTAACACTGCAAAATACTGTTGGTATAAATATTTTTGTACTGTCCTCTTGCCCTGTGGCATTGATCCGAATATGATTCCAACTCTACCTGGCTCTATCCCAAGACCACTCCACATAAGGCCCTCAGGAACCTAATTCTCTCATCCAGCTAGCTATGACCAGTGTCTGTGTGGTTTTGGTTCAACATACAATGGTATGTGCAGAGAAATCCAAATATCTTTCTATTTGCCAGTGGTCTTCTGTAAAAATTGGTACAAATCTCTTGTACAATGCAAGTTCTTCATAGATTTCTCCTATGTATTTGAAACACTTTTCACTTCTATATCTTTGAACATCTTTATGTGACGCTGTTTCCCCACTTTTGTCCCTGATTAGTTTTGGAGCCATTGAGTCATTCTGATTTTAAACTCCTGATACATCCGTTGAATTGCACGCAAAGTCGCCATGCATGCAAATAAAGTATGTTCCTAAAACACCTTTACTGACTGGGGCACCAAATCCATTTTGAGTAGCACATGATTCAGAAGGGAGATAGAGCATGTGACATAGAAGCAGGGAGTGGGAGAACTGTGTTTATTTAGCCTGGAGAGGAGAAGGCTGAGGGAATTCCAGCCTTCCAATATATAAAGGGGGGTTATAAAAAAGTGAGAACAGTAAGACACAACAATTATGAATTTTAACATGAGTATTTCCAACTAGATACAAGGAGAAAAATCTTCATTTTTAAGCATTATCTACATCATCAGGGTTTTTCAGCATGGGGATAGGGACCAAAAGAATCAAAAAAGAGAGGGGCCAATATTTCCATTTTGGGCACTTATTGAATTCAACTGGACCAGGCCCTTGGCAACCTTATCTAGCTTCAGACCCAGCCCTGCTTGAAGCAGGAGCTTGGATTGGATGACTTTCTGGGGTCACTTTCATAGACATTCTATGACTAACGTCTCTCCTGGGTTGTGTTTTGTTTTTTTTTTTTTTTTTTTTCACTTTACCTCATGAGGAAGTGGTACATAATGTATTTTTCTAGAAGTTTTTAGTAAAGAAAGCCAGGACAAAACTCCTTGAATTAGAAGGACTTGGAATTGTTAATGCTATTTAGATGTTTGGGAGGGAGGAGGAAGGGAGATGATGTTTAGTTTTGGTTTTTAGGACAGTTCATTTTTCGAAAAAAATCCCCAAAAAACAAAGAGGTGTGTTTTTTATAAAACTCTCCCTTGTGCCAGAGAAGCAATGATGTTTAACTGTGATGCTTATTCTTATGTCCTCACGTTGGACACAGACTATGGACTGTGTTGTAGATACTTCTAGTTCAACAAGACTCCATTCTTGCTTCCTGGAATCCTCACACCCTTATCCATACTTTTATGTCCCTGAACATCAAGAGAAAAACAAGGTTGATGCCTTATGCAAAACTGTACTACTGAGCTAAGGGGTGCAGTTTTCTGTATCAGCTGAAGCATAGTAATGGGTTCCTCCTGTTCCTGTCCTCCAGATTAACTTTGTACCCCTCAGATGGTACAATTGGACAAATAAGCCTTTGACTAACGCTAATGTTAACAGGCCCCCGATTCAGGAATGTGTCCTCTACTTTGGTGTATATAACTGATCACACAGTTTCTCTAATGTTTTCTAAAGAGCTGGAGAGAGGTATAGCTGGGCACTGTGCTCATAGGAAAACCAGAGCTTTGGAGGTGCTTTGGCGGTGCTTCAATATACACCTTTAGAGAACATGCTTACAAGGAGGTACCGCTTACATTTACCTGCAACCTGTTGCAACAACGTGGAGGACATTTTCTTACCAAACATCACAAACAGATAATTGAGTCCAAGATTTTATCAGAAATAACTGGCAAGAAACAGCTTTTCATGCTACATAACATAAATAATTGCTAAAATATGCAGACAAGGAAAACTAATGATATGTAATACTAAAATATTTTAAATGTCTTAATTTAGTTTATAAGCACTCAAAAAACATCTCTCTTAAGAAGCCAAGCATCAATAATATGAGCCTGTGCTAGATAATTATATCTTGATGCTAAATTCTTAAATATTAATTTGCTATATGCAATCATCATATGCAATACTGTAATCTCTGAAGGCAAGGCAGAATCAAGGCTCCAAAGTGAAACAGGAGAGTAGCTTTTTCAGCCAAGGTTTGGAGCTGCCAGTTCTTCAGACTTGCATCTCTCCCACTTGACAGACATGCATACGGCATTTTCCAGTGCCTGTTTTCATGGCAAGCACAAATACACAAGCACAAGATGATATCATGATGTACTCTTCAAGGCACTGCTCTAGCTTCATTGCAGAAACGAAAGGTCAATGTGATGGTTGGTAGGAAGAAGGTGTGAATGTCAGAGGATTTTCCAAGTTCACCAGTTTACTGCTGAATTGCTGCTCCTTCATTACTTTTATTTCCTTATGAGGTAGCCAAATAAATACTCATGGGTTTATTTTTGCACTTAGCAAAGAAATGCAGTTCCTGTTGTTACCAGGGTCAGTGAATATGTTTGCAGAACATCAACTCTGTAATCAAATCAGGGTATACTTGTATTGCAAAGTGCAGTATAGTAAAGATACCCAAGCTAAGTTCAAATCAGTGATGTCAGATACTTAAAGCACATCAGCTGCAGTAGCATACAACAACCTGAACTATTTTAGTCTTTTTCATAGACTTTAAGGAAAAACCTCAAGTATTTAACTTTGAATCTTGAAATGTCATGTTTAAACCAGATCTAATGTTATGACTCGTTCCTTTCCACTGGAAAAACTACACTTCATGAGCTTTAGCTTTTCCTTGTCTTATGAGAGAGGCAATCTGTATCTAAGACAGGTAAAATTGATGTATTTCATACGCCCTGAAAATAAATAAAATTGATTTTGAGAATTTTCTCTTAGGTTGAGCAGGTTGCATTGGTTGGGTAGGCAGGCTTTTAATGAAAAGCCACATTCTGCTGCTATGGTTATGGTCATGCTGTAGACACACTTTATTATAGTTATGCTGCGGTCACTATTGTTAGCTGCAACAATCTCTAGAATAAAAGATTTCTGACTTGAGAGAGAAGAAAACTTCAGCTCTGATAGGAGTCTCTGGTCCTGCTATTAAGAAGATTGATACAAGTACACCAGGGTGCCTAATAGGCAATAACAATAAACTTTGGGCTGGGTAAAATTAAAATATTCTGCATTTAACACTTACTTGGTGTGAGATTCTTGAGAAATTAATTCAACTACTTGGGGCCTCAAGGGTCTAGTTTAAGTGGCAAGTCCCCACAGGGAACGTGAAGTGACAATCCTTAGTGGCAGAAATAGGAATGAAAATTACTCCTTTTTCATTGTGCTTCATGTTAAAATGCATTCATTTGACAGGGGACATCCATCAAGGTGGGTGTTTTCCTTTGGAAACAGTGGACACCTAAAATTTTGCAAGAGAATGCTTGCTACTTTTTTCTCTTTCTCAGTGGCTTACCCAGTAGTAAAATAAAGAATAATTCCACTTGCTCTCTCATGAGGATGCTTGAAGAGCAGGAGTTTTCCAAAGTCCTTCAAAAATATCCTGCAGAGGTTTACACTGGGTATATAAACCAAGATATAAATCCACAGGGGGTATTATGTGTTTGCAGCTGTCTGAAAAGCTATGGCTCTCTTTCTCTTCTGGGTATTATGAATTTAAGGGTGCCTTTATGAAAGGACAAAAGTCCAGGCAAAATCTACTGGAAAAAATATCTCCACATGGACACAATTTTAACATCTATAGGCTTCCAGCCATAAATCATAACATGTCAGTCATCTTTGCTTGTGCCTTACCTGCTTGCTCATGCTTCTTATCACAGCCTTCTTTATCCCCAGCCAGTGAGAGTATCCCAAGAGCACATGTGTGCGTCTGCCACAACTATGTACCCTTATTAAGGGGCAGATAGTGGAGAAGTAATCATGTTCTATTTCATCAGTTCCTCAAAAAACAAAGTTTCCTGGGAACAAAGATTGTGACATGAGATAGCATACTCAGACCTGAACTTTCACCAGCTGATCACAGAGACGCACAACATGCTCCTTGCGCTGATCCTTTAGGGAAGCACCTTTCCCAGTCCTGCATCATCCATTTTAAAAGGTGTTTACCTTTTTTAACACAATTTTTTTAAGTGATACTTGACCACACTAAAGAGCTTTCTTTTCCTCCGACGAATTATGTATTTACATATAATTCTCTACAACATGTCATCCAGACACCTCCTTGGGGATGCTCCTAATTTAGATATAACAAGATACAGTTCTGCATTTTATAATGTAAAAGAAAAGTTACTTAAAAAAATAGAATTAAGATTACATAATATTAGAGATGATGATTCATATTTCACAGCAGCTTCTATAAAGAACATTTTAATTTTCTATAGATTGAGGCAAATTTCTAGGAAAATTTGGTTTTATTTTATGACAAATGAAAAGAAAAAACCATGACTCCTATTTAAAGATTAGGATATTTTGAAAACATGCAGCTTTACAGCAAAAAAAATAAGGGCTTATTATTTGACATATGCAAATCAAGGAGGAAGTTCACTGCAGGTGCATTGCCTGTCTGCAGAGTGGCAACTGCCTTTCAGAATCACACTTAAAGGTGAGATTGTGTCCTGGGCTTTGCAAGGGCACTGCCTAAAGATGTTGGTTTGGGGATGGCAGGGTCTTTGCATCCTGCTTCAGTGCTCTTGTAGAGGCAGACATCTATGTCTGCTGAGTGGCAGTGTTGTGATGATTCCTTCAGCACATGCTTGATTTCTGTGTCTGCTGCTGTCATTTTGCTTCCTTGAGTCTTTCCTTACAGCTGCCACTATACCCACCAGAGCTAAAATGGAACAAGCTGGGTTTTCTCTCTACTTTTTGTTTTCTTTTGCTTTCCTGGGTCTTCCTGCAGAGGTCTCTCCAAAATCTGTTTCTTCAATTGGAAGCAGCTTGCACTGTAGAGTGGGGAGTAAGCATTCTTCGACCAGGGGCCCTTCGAGGGCAAGATTGGGTAGCTGTTGAGAGGTAGAGCTGTGTCTGTCCTAGTGGAAGTCTTGCCCATTCGTAGTTGTTTTCTTTTCTGACAAAAATGAGTTTCTGTTACATTTAGTCTGCTTGTCTTGTTCTACTCTATGCATCATAAACTAAAAGGCCCATTTGGTTGTGGCTCCAAAAACGTCACTTTAGATGAAGCATAGGGAAATGACCTGGGCTGAAAAAAGCATTTTGATTTTCATTAACCATGTTTTGAATATTGTTTGAGACCATTCGTAGAAAACAACTGTATGGAATGTTGTGTCATTTTTGATTTCCTACCACTCAATTTCATTTGCTGGTTTTTCTTCATCCCTAGGATATACATTTTCCTTTCTGAAAAATCTGAAAGTGCTTCACAAATTACTGTTTTCTCAAACTCATATGTGGTTAAATGCAGTTTGTCTCCTTTTTAAACATGGAAGGACAATAGGATGCCTTCTTTGTCCACTGCGTACAAGCAGATATTTTCTTGCCTCCAAGCCTGGGTTTGGTTCATTCAATGAGTTTCTGAGTTTCAGCAAACCCAGTTTCTTATGGCTCTGGAAATGTTTTTCCTTTTTTTCTTGTGGCCTGATTATCTGTTCTTCACATTCTTGTCATGAGCGTCAGGTTCTTGGTTGTGCTGCTGCACATCTCCCGACCACCATCCTTGAAAGCCCCAAAGCATTTTCAGCTGCCGATAAAAATCCCGCTATGCCCATTCCCTTCCTCTCCCCATACTTCAACTGAGTTGTTTGTGAAAGAGATATAACATAACCTGATGACCAAACAAGCAAATTCATCACTGAAAGGGGTTTAACCCTCTTTGTGAACTCACATGTGAGTCTGAACCAGAACTCAGAACCTGTCCATGCTTTCAGCATTTGATTTCACTTCGGAGCATTCCTGTTAAATATAGTGCAGTGCCTTTCATAACTGTGCTGTGACAAATAGTAGTCATGCCACACAATGCAGAGCTCTCTGATTTCTGTGGCCTGAGAGTATTTACAGATCTGTATAAAGTCACTTTTTCTTATATTTTTCATGAGGAACGTATTTCATCTTACATCTGTGTCCTACTAAACCCTAAATGAGCATATATAGAAGTGACTGGAGGGGGCTGTGAAATAATAGAGCCTTTTCCTTCATACTTGAAGCCTGTTCTGTGCTGTAAGCAAGCAAATAGCTTTGCCACCTGCAGTCTTTTGCAAGCCAAAATGAAATGAGCTGATGTTCTCTATCCCATTCCAAGTATACAGGTGTCCACTGTTTGAAAGTGTTATTGCCGTTGGCATAGTTGTTAATAGTGTCAGCACAGAAACCAAATGGCTCTGGAAATTGCCCTTTACACCTAACTGGGGAGTGCTGGCTGGCGGCATGGATGAGCTCTGTCACAAGGCTGTACCTTGTTAGCAAGGAAAAAGGATTTCAGCCTTTAATGTTTGTAGCCCAACATCGGGACCCAGAATATGATTCAAATTTCATTAAATCACTGTGGCCTGTTTATTGAATGCAAAAATGTTTTCAAGTCCTTCTTAGAAAGGATACAGAGTTTAAATTGCAAGGTGAATCAGACTTCCTCTATTCTCAGTCATCTCTTGTCTCAGCATCGTTACACATGTTTTCTTAGAATCATAGAATCACAGAATAGTTTGGGTTAGAAGAGACCTTTAAAGGTCATCTAGTCCAACCCCCATGCAACGAGCAGGGGCATCTTCAGGTAGATCAGGCTGTCCAGAGCCTCATGCAGCCTGACCTTGAATGTTTTCAGGGATGGGGCAATCTGTGCCAGTGTTTCATCACCCTCATAGTAAAGGATTTCTTCCTCACATCTAAGCAGCAGAACCAGAAACTGTTGGAATGTTGCTGTGGCTAAAGTATAGTGCCATTGAAATAAAAAACTTTTCATGGGTATATAGTTGCTAGTTTTGACAGGAAGGATATCTCAAATCTAACATAGAATTTCAGTAGTGTATTAGCCTAGTCACAAAAGGAAATAAGGAGACAATCAGTGTACTCCTTTGCTTGCTTCACCCATCGGTCAGGATTCTTAACTGACTGAATGCAGGAGGTTACCATGTTAACAAAACAAAAAAAGCTGTATTCATACATGCTTAATTCATGAGCATATTCACGCACCAAAACAGTCTGCCTGCCTCACCCCAAAAGTCTTGGATCTTTTACTACTGTTATTATGCTTTTGAAACCTAAGCGTAGTTACTGAATTCAGCTCTGGAAGCCAGATTTTTAGTTTTATTCTTGTAACTCTTCTAATACTGTTGTTAAATCTGGCAAAGGTGACCAGAATTTCAGCTGCCATGTCAAAGTATTGGCCATTTTAGTCTATTATTGGCTCCTGAGGAACACTGAAGCGCCAATATAGACTCTGAAAGCAGCATCAGCTCAGAATCCCCTCCACTTGTATTCTGGTCCACTTCAGAGCTAAATATGAGAGAACTGTAAAGTAAAGGTTGTGCAACAGCAGGAGTGTCAGCAAAATAAGAAAGTCTGGCTGAAGTAAGAGGGAAAAAGTAGTAAATCAAAGCAGATAGGCAGTTGAGTTGATAAGGAATCAGAAAAATCATGTTACCATTTTGTTAGAAACATCGTCAAATGTACTTGGCAGAAGAAACTTATTTAGATATAACTTCAGAAAATTCCACAAAATAACCATTTCAACATATGAATGCCTCATATTACGAGCACACAGGTGGCTTTTGGTTGCAACATGCTGCATAACAGATGCCTTTGCCTGTGTCTCAGGAGCCACTCATTGTGCATTCATTTTGAGCCAAAACACTTTCACGATGCAAAAAGATTTGGGAAAGGTTGTTTGGCTGATGCTTACGTTGTGAAGCTATCATTTGAAACAGAAAATCTGGATTGTGTTAATTTGTTGTTAGGGGACAGTCTTACTATCTTACTGCTTACTGCTTTGATTCCCATAAAACTACTTGAAATAATTGTGGAGACTGTACCCTTGTTTATATGTATGCATATTGACATCACTGCCCAATTTGGTTTTTGGTACAAATTTCATTAGCACAGAATGCATAAACAAGTCTCAAACAGCAATCAATACTTCAGTAATATGCCATCAAGTGCTACCTCATACGTTTACATAAATGATTAAAACTTCTGCTTTGCTAATGCATGCAGAGTTGGTGCAGTGCAGATGACAATGCTGCACACATGGCATTTATTAGCACTGTCTTCAGCATCACTAAAGTTCGGGGGCAGGGCTCAAGAAACTGCAACATTATGGAGCTTAATAAAGTAAGACCTCTTAATAAAGTGAGACCTCTTGCCTACAATGAGAGAGTGGGTTGTTTTCCTTTTAGAGATGACCGTGATTGCGAAAACAAGCCAACCCCCTTGTTAACTGTGTCTGTTTCTGGCCTCAAAGACTGCTAGGGTACAGTTACTTGCAATGGATCTTTTGGAAGAACATTTCTGTGGTTATTTCAGCGATTTAAATGTGCAAGGGAAATGACTGTTGGGCTCCTGGCGCACAGAAAAGTCTGTAACTTAAACTTTTCCATAAATGGTGAGGAAATTGAGACAAGAGGGGTAAAAAATTACAAAATGAAATATATAAACTTTTAGAATCAATTTTAAGCAATGTTAAGTTTGGTGGCTTTGTGACAGTAGTAATGGCAAATTATTGAGATGCATGATATACAGAGAAAAATATAGAGTACAGCTAGAGAACATAATGAGAATCCTTGTATAAGATAAACTGCTGTAGTTGATGTAGTTTAGGCCTTTATGACCTTAGTACAAAATGAGTGTAAGAAAAACAGTCTAGAAGAACAGGACGTAAAGATAGGGAGTATCTGGAAAGGCAGAGGCTCAGTTTAGGCTGCAGTTAAATTAACTGATAAGCAGGAGGGTGGGATGATTAATATGTCTGTGGTGCTAACGAACCGATTAAGCTGGTATAAGCATCTACTGTGCGTGCTTCAAAGGCTGCCAGCAGTGATGAAGATTGTTGGAAGAAGTAAACGACCCCCAGAGACCACCACCACCAAATTTTTTGCACGCATGCGGGGAACTTTCTGGAAAATGAGATAATCCATATGTAGCCTCATGAATATGTATGTATGCTCTGTAGCTATATAAGGACTGCTTGTGTAGTAATGCAGGGACACACGTTAGGAGGAGCTATCCCCCGTGTCTCCCGGCGCCGTAATAAATAATACCTGCTTGTCAACTAGAAAACTTTGTTGGCAAGTTTGTTCCTGGAGTTTTCTTTGAATCAAAATATTGTAATGATTATAGTGGCCTCATTGTTCTATAATTTGGGTGAGAGAGCTGGAATAGATCACATGTGACATTATCTAATCCATATACCCAGAACTGCAGTTCTTTGCACATATTTCAGGAGGATTTGGCTTAGCTTGTTAAAGAAAATGGAGTTTATCCATCTAAATGCAGAGTCTCCATCTCCCCAGATTTAGAGCATCTCTCTGAAGTATTTGTAAATACCTCAATATTTTCATTCCTATGCTACTGTCTATGCAGGCTTTTGCAGGGATATGCTCTTATTTCCCATTTGTGGAGGGATGTTAGCTTATCTTCTTGCAACTGTCTTGGACTTAAGGAAATTGAAACAGAAGGGCTAATACCTCCTGAAGAGATTTCGTTTCACAGCGCTATGCTACTCTTTATTGCTGAATGATGAATACCAATTTAATTATACTTGGGAGCCCTGGCTGTGTTTTCTTTTGTAAGTCAGAAGTGTGGAAATGAGTTTCAGCTACTACTAAAAAAATTGCTACAATGCTACTGTAAAGTACAGAATTTACACTGTATTTGGTTTGTTCTGCAGCCTTTCTAAATTGAACTCAATTAGCTTGCATGTCTCCTTTGCTGTCAAAGATATAAAACTGCGACAGTCACATGCGGGATGTGACAATGCATTAAATCTGGAGATTTGTCAATACCTCTAAACTGTGTCCTGAGGTTCCCTTTGCTGAAATGTCTTTTAAACTAGTGTGAATAACTGCAGATATAATAAATACACCTTTATGTACATTTAAGGCGTCTATTATGGAATGGAACCAAGGGTATGCCACACGATGAAGAAGAATTTTGCCATTTTAAGACTTACGAGCAGTGTTTGTGTGCAGAGGTGGATAAATGAGTATGAGCACTATAACATTCCTTTTATGACACAGGTGAGGAGCCTTTATATGGACACATTTTGTTTGAGTTTGGTCTTTCTGTAGAAATATTATAGGCATGTACTTCTGGCGTAAGATGGTGCATTTCCAGAGATTTCAGTGAAGCTTCATCATAGCATGGGCAGAAAATTTGACCCTGACTTGGAAAAAAACAAAAGAAGACAAACTATGAACCTGATGCAAAATTTCTTTAAGTTCTCATAAAGTCCCAGTGACCTCCATGAACACTTCATGAAGCACTGAAATCATTCATAATACCTGCTTTTGAGAATTTTGTGTCTGTTAATGCTGGTTCATTCCCAACCCCTCCTTAAACTTTACTAACCACGCTTGTGTTGAAATAATATTTCCTAAAATATGTGCTCTAGCTGGCAAAATGTCAGCATAATGTTAAGCAATAAGAAAAGGTAGAAGAAAATGTATTTATTTTTTCCTTAAGAAGTGGGATGAGATGAAAAGCCCCATTGTCAGACACCTACTGGAGTAGGCAATTAAGAAGCAGCAGTGTAGCATTCACATTCAGATCATAATTCAATAAACATATACTGCATATTCACACTCCACACCTAGTAATTACAAACAGATGCAATCAACAGGTCTTTTTCAACATTTTTACAAACCTCATTGAAACCTCAAGCAGGAGTTAATTCAAAAGCATGCTCACATCACTCTTTTTCTGCTCATATATGTGTGTTTTTAGTACGCCTCAACCCCTGCCCCAAATAAATAAAGGAGAAGCACAAATTTTGTGTGCAGGCAAGAATTAAAAATTCAGCATGATTTCAATCATAGGAATGTGCCCCAAATGTCAACTTTTGAAGCAAACTAGGACCAGAATGGCAGTCCCTGTCACTTCCCATTGTGGTGTATAAACTGTAGCACAGTGGTTGTCTTTAGGGAGGATACAATTATGATGCAAAGGTAGCAAGCCAGATTCTATGATTTATGGGACAACTGATTTGGGGCCATATGCAGCAAACAACTTGAGCATTGTTCACAGTCTTTAAATTACATCCCCAGACTGTTCCAGCTGAATACCATAATCACCAGGCTGTATGTTCTAGTGCTTCCATTTCTGGCTGAACAAATCTTGAGTTCCTCTTTACACAGGAGCCAGTTTTAAGAGGATGGTTGGAGGGTAGTGTTCATTTTGTGACAGTCGTTCTTCCTCCTAAATTTCCTCTTTCAGACCCTTTTCCAGTCCCTAGGTTATGTGGCCATTCTAGGAAATCTCACTGGTCTAAATCAGTGAGAGAAATGGTTAGGGGAGACCACTTCAAAACAATCTAAGGGAATTTTTGATGAACATCTAATTTCTGTATTTGATTATGCTTGGTTGCAAGTGGGAGCTATTCCTAGGGCAGGCACTAGAAATCTTCCATGGTAACACACAAGACTGTATATTTTTGTTTTTTTTTTCCCCGAATTATAGGTAAGGATGATGTTAGAAACTTCCACAGAGAGCTGGGCCATAGTGTATCTCAAGGGGATAGGCTACTACCAATCAAGTGATGAGCAGGATCATCATCCTCTCTGCAAGGCAGCAGCTATCTTGTTGCCAAGTTTTTGCCTGAATGTTGTGTTTGTAATCATGTATGTAAGTTGTTCAGCCTGAAATAGGCACAAGAAATCCTTTCCTCTTAAGAAAAGGTGATCCTGCGCCATGTGCAAAGGTGATCCTGCACCATGTGCTGTGAAATATAACTTTTAGGTACTCAAGGATATTTTCAGTCAAAGCTACATTACCTCTAGAAGAATGTTCCTAGAGGGCAGGAAGAGGGAGCATGAGTATACTTTGTACTTAGGTACCTATATCTGATTCAGCTTCATTTTATAATCTTCTTAATTGGATGTAGTTTTTCTACATGTCTCAAATGCTTATCTACCTTTGGAAAGGATCTTGTGATCAATTGGTAGAATGTGTTTATTAAACATGAAGTATTACTTTATTTAGTTGATGATTGAGCTGAGGGCCTTGTACATTTTTATAGCACAGCATAAACCAAGGCAAAGAGAAAGAAACAATCAGCTGAATCACAAATAAAAAGAGGCCTGGCTTTGCTGCTGATTTATTTTAGCTGTATGAAATTCACATGATTTTCATTATCTCTGGTAACAGAAGGACGCTTGCTTCCTTCATGTCGTTAGAATATACCAGTTCCAGAGTCTCCTGTAGCCTTCTTCACCCCAATCACCCCAAAGTGCTTTCTGTACTGAGATTGTGCAGGGCAATAATTTTCAGGAGAGGAAATTCCCCGTAGGACATAAGATGGCAATTGTTCATTTTGAGCAGAACCATTCTATCTCAGAGGCAGACGAGGTGGCCATGAATCTGAGAGTTACCCAAGGGTGAAACTGGGCCTACTTTATAAAAATAAGAATTAGAGAGTTCTTCAGTCTTCTCAAAGAGACCATTAAAGCTTTGATACTGATTTCTTTAGGAGTGACATTCACCAGACAAACTAGGAGAATGAGAAAGTGTCCAGGGTGCTTGTGGTGATGGCACATGGTCTGATTTCAAAGTAAAGCATCAAATCAGCAAGCAAAATTCCCTGATTTGAATTGCTACAGGACAAGACTCAAAGACTTTTCATATAACGCTTTTCTGAAATGAGCAGCGATCCTGTTCTCCTGGCTCTGGCTGTGTGGCCGCTAACTGTCACGTTGTAATTTGCTATAGCTCATCTTTTCTTGTCAGAGCAACCTGAAGTTTTCTCATTTCACTTTGTTTCCTTAAATGCAGCCAGTCATAAGCTCATAGAGTCAGACATACTCTTTTAAGGAACCCCCTACCTATGCTGCTTCTGCATTCGACTAGACACAAGGGTCAGTATTTTTCTGTACCACCATTCTCATTTCTTGCCCTGCTTCTTCGAGCCTGCACCAATTTTTCATTAAGGAGAGCTCAATAGTAGAAAGAACACATGTAGCAACAGAGAAGAGTGGCTTTTCCCATTTCCTACTGCCATGCAATGTTTTATTTTGAAATCTAAGCAGAACATGTGGCGTACTCTTCAATGAATTGGTAACTTGTTTCTCTGTATGTTGTCACTGGCAATCGTGAACGGGGGAAAGGCAATCTCAGTACTGTTCCTTCCGGGGCAGAGGTAATAGGAGACATGCCTTCTATGTGAAAAATTATTCGTACCCTTCTACTCAGTCTCATATGTTGATTTTTTTTGAGAATACAAAAGAAGTTAAAATTCGCACCATCAGGATCCTGTCTAAACACTGTAGTTTATTTCACGCCTCTAAGTCAGAACTGTGTTAATCAAAATACTTGCCATAGAAATTCTAACTACCACTTTACTGGCTAATTGGGGTTGCTCCGGAAACATTCACATGTGTGGGTTAAATGAAAGACTGAGCAACAGGGATTAATTTGCTGTTGCAGACTTTTATTTTTCCCTGTACAAGGATGGTGACTGCTACATTTTTAATTGGGGATATTTCTTTCAAGTAATCAAGCACCTTATTTACAATCAGAGGGACTGGATTTAGAAGAGGCCCTACAGGTATGGCCAGATGATCAAAAGCAATTGCATTCACAGGCAATGCTGACCATCTGCTGACGGTGGTAACTTTAAGCTAATGAGTTGTTATGTCTTAAGATAAGCTAACTTGGTCTCTTGTGATCATCTGTCCATGTTTTTACTCTCTTTGGATGTACAGTGCTGAAGGCTTAATTAAGCTCTAAGCCTCAGTCTTTTAAACATTAGAGAAAGAATTCAGCTTGGTTCTACAGTATACTTCACAACCCATGCGCTGTAGACAGGGAATAAGGAATCCTTAGTTCTAGTACAATAGCAGGTTATCACAAATGGCCACATTAAAAATCTAGCATAAGGGGAGACATGCCAAGAGGTGAGCTACAATAGGATGAAGCACAGAATTAATAGTATTGTGGAAATGCCAAGCTGTACCAGGCTAGGAGGCAGCCTATAGGCTAAGCATCTTAACAGGAAGAATAGTGATTTCAAAACACCCCTCATGTACTTTGCTCAGGCCTCCTAGAGAGCCCCTTCCCAGAAATGGGTGATGTCATGGGAGCAGAGAGAAAGAGCCCTTTCCTATGCTGTGCGTTAAGGAGACTTGCTGTCAATATGCTTTTAAGATAGCAGAATTTCTGAGTTTAATGATTAAAGATGCAAAATACAGTTTGGTTTAGTATTTCCTGGTGAAAATTAGAGCCTGCAGAGATTATGGATAAATGACTAGACAGGTCAGTAATTTCTGGGCAAATTCCAGACCACTTACCAGAAGCAAATTCTACTGCTGAACACAAAAACATGTTTGCAGCCACGAACACTATCTGACAGGGTAACTAGATTATGTCAGATTTTGCTTACAGGCAACTGAAAGTAAATAAAACTGAAAAATTACTTTACAGTGAATGACTGTAGGTGGTGAAAAATACCAGTCATGAAGAATTATGATCCAAGCCAGAATTACCTTTATATCCCTAATCTGCACTCAAGGCTTCCTTTTTCTCTTTAAAATAAAAAAACGCTGCAACCTTAATATTTCTTACATGTCAGCTCATACCCCCTTGGGTTAATACATTCCACAGTCTTGTTGTTTACTTCTCATTAAGCTAAATGTTTTATGCAAATCATCTGACATAAAGCCAGACGACCAATCTTGAAAGGCTGTAATTCCATCTGATGAGTTCATTCAACTGAAATCTGTACTTAATTTCCATAATTATACTACCCTATTCTCATAATGTGAACTGATTGCTGCAAAAACACAAAATAACTAAAATGTATTCAGATTTAAAATATGAAAATGATACGTCCCTTTGGGCACAAGAGTTATGTTTTACAAACAGTTTCTCTATTTTTTTTTCTCCTACAAAATATCTCTTTATTTAAGGCTGTGCCAGCCTAATTTAAAAACTATTAAAATGATAAGAGCTATTTCTAATACAGTTTTGTCTTGATAGTGAAAAAAAAATGGAAGAGAAGAAAGGAGAAGGGGAAATGAAAATAAAACTGAGGGAAAAATTTACACCAGGGCATGAATAATTCCATTAATGTATTAAGCTCGGAAGCCTGAAGACTGCGATCTTCCTTGTCATGGAGCTTAAACTTAGAACAAACTGTCTCTGTTGTTGCTGACAAGTCTAAGTATCTTCTTAATTATAGAATCAGCCAAATTAATTTACCACTGCACCAATCAGGCTGTAAAAGAGCTAGCGTGGCTGCTTTTCGTATGGGTTAAAGGATCTCACAAAGGTCTGAGCTTTCTTTTGGGAAACTCTGTCTCTCAAAACTCATGCCTAAACATTTTGTCTGGTTCCCCAGAACCAGAAAGGAAAGCTGTGCTGCTGGATTTGAATTGGATTTATTGTGGTATTTGAAGGAATTTAGTGTAACAAGTATCTATACAACATGCTCCATCCAACAGTTTCCCAAAGCATCCAAATGTTGAGCTTGGTACAACTACCCTAAAAACTAAGTCACTGAGCAGCCAGAAGGGCAGGCTTTTTACCTTTTTTTCCTGTCTAGTTCTATAACCACAGCTGTCTTATTGAGAATAACAGTTAAAAAATTTAAAATTAAAAATGTAGAGCAATACTCACAAATCCCAATTCAAAGGAGGCAAAAGAGGCACGTAAAGAGTTGAATGGCATTAACCAGATGGTGTCACCAACCTATTCTGGAGCACAGCCTTCACCATTAGTGATCCATGAACATCCTGCAAGACAAAATTTGTGGCTGTTACCCACAGAGTAAGTGCAAACTAGTAACTCTGTCTCACCAATGCTGTATAGAGCAGTACTCTGATAGTCAGAAATGCATGCTTCTGTTCAATGCAAAATATCCTACTATCTTCCTGTCTCCTGCATAGAAAAATATACATCTTTTTCTTTGGGTTATTCAGAAAGGTGGTGTCTATTTGTGGTAAAAATCACTGACTACCTCTTTCAGGTTCTGCCAGCTACCCATGGTCTTCCTTCTCCGGTGCTGACTGGTGGTCCTTGAGTATATCATGATTTGTGACTGCCTGTTGCTTGCCATCGACAATATGTGTTTTAATGTACATAGATATCCTTGACTGCCGATCTCTCATTAGGAAGCAATTCAATTTACTAACGATAATTGTAGTACTGTGCTTTGAAACTCAGCATCCTTCTCTGTGGGGGGAAAAGTGGAAATTGCAGCAGTTTTATTTCTATTATATTTTTAATCACTCTCGTCTCAGTTACATTTCTTCATCTAAACTTCTTTTGTGCTTGGACGTTGGTTTTAGGATTTGCTTGAGCTCTGTGTGCTTTTAATTTGCAGGGAGCTGAAAAATGTAGTTCATTTTTTTGAAATCTTTCAGAGGCTTGAGAGTGTAGTAGACAGCTCTATATGATAGATGGTGAAACCAGTTAAATATACCACACTGCTGTGAGTCTGTGCAATAACATTGCTGCAGGAATTCTATAGAACGCAGATAATTCTGCTGTTACCACAATGACCTTTCTGGGGAAAAAAGAAAGCAGAATCACATTATAGCTTTCTAATAACAATAAGATGTAGTTCTGTTAAATTCAAGTTCATTCTGCTAAATCACTTTGGCCTTCTCATATACCTAGTTTAAATATCAGCTGCTGTTTTTCTGAAATAAGAAACACTTGCAGATAAATATCATCAGCCATTGCTATGTAGGGAGATGGATGGCAGCCCATCTGTTATCGTTGCCCAATAATGTTGAAATATGCAGACTTATATCCTTTGGTCAGAGAGAAGTTCATAGGGCGCATGCATTGAGGAAGTGATTAAAGTACTGCAACGAACACAGTACTTTAGTGAAGTTGACTGAACCTCCGCTTAATGATTTTTCTAAGATATGTGTAGTTCAGCAGAGCTCCCTGTTGGGACACTTGCTGTTAATGCTTCAGAAGAAAGAGTGTCACTTACTTAATTGTCAGTGTTGCTTCCTGGAGCAACTGGTTATTCTGGAAGAATGAACTCCTGCTTATTCAATTAGTTTAATGGAGTGGAAGTGTCTAAACCCAAATGCTCACTCCAGCTAACTGAAAAGCTTTCTGTACTGAATACAAAGGTTGTTCATAGCCTTATGGATTATTAAGTTTATACTTTTTTAATCAGAACTCAGAAAAAAATATTGCTCCATAAGCCATGTCCTCTGAATTTTACAGTTGAGAGAAGTCCCTTTAAGAATGTAAATTGCATTTTACTTGTATGCAGGAAAGATTAACACAGCCAACTTGAAAATATTGTCATTTGTTCTGAAAAGTGTTGACCATTGTAGATTCTTTCATCTACTTGGGAGAATAACTTAATTTTGCACAAGATGAGCGTAGTTCTGGATCTAGCAGTTTGGATTTGCGTGCACTGAATGAATACACTTTTTACCAGGCTTACTTGCATGAAGCAATTTAGATGGAGTTTTGGTCATAAGAGGGCTCTTGTCTGTATGTCACTGGAATTTTCTAAGTGGTAAGGCATAGCAATTACTTAATGAGGAATAAAAGAATATTTTTTCAGTGTCTATAACTCCCTGGAATTTACCCTGAGTTGATCCCAGTATGTTGCTGCAAAAGTGTTTACCAAATACATATTTTGCTTTCTTCTCTCTCCCCTTCCTATTCCTGCCACTGAAAATTACATTAAATCAAATGGATTTGGTTTGCATTACATAAAATTTCCATGGGTTGCAGCCCTGATTTGCATTCCAGTTGAGCAGACTTAACGATTAATATTTTTAATATGGTTACAATTATTGCCACTTTCATTTACTACACAAATAACACCACTTTTATTTTTATCCCAAATTCTGTTTTAATGAGATACCTGTGTGCATCACAGAACTTTTTGGTTTGTGCAGTTGAGGAATGGAGCAAACTGACTGGCTGTGAGTGCTCTACTGCTGTGGCTATTCTCCTTCCAGTATTTTGTAGCTTGTTTACTGCTGGCTTCTCCGTTGGTACACTGTTCTGCAGGCTGCAACACAGGTACACCAGGATTGTTTTGCTAGTACCATTTCTCAGTATATTGATGCAAAATCTAGCAGAGGAAGCTTTGTAGCTGCAGGTGGTTGTTGCTGGAAATACCTTTTCCTTGTTTAGCAAATTAATAAAGTGCACAGTTAAAGTAATACCCAATTAATAACAGAAAATGTTCTTAAGGCTTAGCTGCAGATCTAAATATCAGACCTTGTGAGCAGAGGGAGCTGAATAATTATCAAGAAAATTACTCAGAAGAGGATTTTCAGAGTGACTGCTGCCTTCAAGACAGCAGTTCTCTAAGCAAAGTCTACCTACTGAGGATGCCTTGAGCTATTCTAAACCCAGTGTTAACCTATGATGCTAAAAGACCTAACCCCAGTTGGCTTATGGAGACATGACAGCAAGTTACCTCATTTTCTTGGCCCTAATTCAGCAAAGCAGTTAAGCATGTGCTTCTGCCTCATTAGAGTCCAATGGCACTTTAAACTTATACTTTAAAAAGGAGTTTTAATGTTATTTGCACCAGGTGGAACAAAAATAGTTAGGAAGAGATATGCAGATAAATAGAGACTTGAGGGACAGTGAAGGAGCACTATATATAAAGAAAACATTTAGTATGAAAATAAGTTTTTATGAGCATGTGCATATATTATTGCACTGTACATGAAGCACCTCTGGTAACAATATTTTTTCAGGCTAAAAGAAAATCCAATAGTGGACTCTTCCCTTTGCTAGAAGATCTTTCTGTGAATAATAGATAAAGGGGCAGTAGGAGACGGAAAAATAGAGCTGCCTCTAGGGAAAGAAAATTAATTAAATAGAGGGGTGTGAGTCGAAATCTGCTTTGCAGACTCACACCAATTTTAGAGACCCCAAATTAATTTAAGTGATTTAGGGAAGCTTATACTGTTGGTAGGCTTTACTTACTCTTGGTCTAAAAGTTTTCATTGAAAATATACTTTCCAAATACTGGAGGAGTAAATGGAATTCATGTACTGGCTACTAATTGAATGGCTAATCAAGATTATTATTACAGATCCTCCTAACAAAAAGTATATTCTGGAGCATGATTCAACTCAAATTATCTACCATGCCCACATATGTAGCCCCCCTAATCTTCAGAGAAACAATTGTGCAGAGCAAATACTGACCCATCATGAACATGTCAAGTTGCCATCTCCATTGCTCTGGCTTTTTTTTCATTCAATTTCAAAATAAACTTGATTTTAACTTTTCTCCAAACCTCATAGGACAATCTATGCATGTTCACTTTACAAAGAAGCTGTCTAATTAGTAGACTTCTGGTTAAGTTCATATACAAAATGATTATATTAGATCAACATTTCAAGCAATAGGCTCTTTGAAGCTTCCAGAATTGCTTGTGGCCTTGAATGGCATCCCCATTTTCATGAAGCAAACAGTGTTTTAATGCACTGACTAAGTTCATGTGCCTTTTCCTGATAGATTTAACAATGAATCTTGCACTGCTGTTAAAATTTTAGCCTTATCAGGTTAAGTTACTCAGAATCCTTGGGATGTTTATGAAACAGCAAGATCATCATTGACATCTCAATCTGTCTGTAAATTAACTGACAAAGCTTACCACATGGACGGGGTTAGATGAAGTGAAACATCTGCCCAAAAGTCACGGACACTCGGTCATGGACAGTCGGTCCTCAGAATAAAACGGACACAGTCATGGACACTCCTTTACTAGCTCAAGAATAAAATTAGAATTAGTAATTATTGTATTTTTCTACTAGTATAGCACAAAGAATGGTACCCTGAGTGTTTCATTGAAGAACATAGAAAAGAGAGTACAGCATAGCACCAAGTGGATATGCTAAATTAGGTCCTGAAAAACCTCTGCTGATACATCCTTGCGGTGCAATTTCTGTGTTAATACAGTAATCCTGCCTGTTCACCCTGCCTGAGTGAATGTCCTGGGTTCAGCAGTAGCAGCCATTTTTTTCTCCTTCTTAGTAGCTGGTGCAGCACTGTGGTTTTTGACTTTTGGCCTGGGAACAGCGCTGATAACACCAATGTTCTTAGCAACTGCTTAGTAATGTTTACACTGACCAAGAACTTTCTGAGCCTCATGCTCTGCCAGGGAAAGCCGGGAGGAAGCAGAGACAGGACACCTGACCCAAACTGACCGAAGAGGTATTCCATACCACAGCACATCATGCCCACTATATAAACTGGGGCAGTCACCTGGAAGGGTTAGATCACTGCTGGGTCAGGCTGGGTATCGGTGGGTGGGTGGTGAGCGGTTGTATTCTCTTCCTTTGTTATTTGCCTAATCATTATTATTATTGGTGGCAGCAGCAGTGGTTTGCATTATACCTCAGTTACTGGACTGATCTTATCTCAACCCGTGGGAGTTACATTCTTTCGATCCTCTTCCCTATCCCTCCGGGAGCCGGGGGAGGAAAGGGGAGGGAGTGAGAGGGTGATTGCGGGGTTTAACTGGGATCCGCGCAGCTGCTGCCGCGCACACAGGGCGGAGGGAAGGCAGTGGAGCTGGCAGTGTGCAGCCTGCAAGCGGGGCTGAGTTACGGCTGAGCTTAAACCACGACAGTGAAGCACCTTGCCAGCAGTTTCCTGGTGCCAGAACTTGTTTCCTGCTTGGGGCTATACATTAGGCTGCATTGTACACAGTAAAGAAATAAATACAGTATCTACTTATTCTCAGTGTTGACAGTATGACCATATATAGTGAGAGCTGAATTTGATTGTTAATCTGCCATATGCAATTAATTTCCAAGTTTATGTCCATTCTCTGCTTGAGTCTGTAAATTGCTGGCATCTGTAGCATCCTTTTGCAAATAATTTCCCAGATTTACTACTTGTAGCTGTAGAAATTACTTCCTTTCAGTAGTTTTTAACATGCCCCCCTCCCCTTTACTTCTCTTGATGTTCTCCACTCTTGCATGAGTGAGATAATGAAACCAGTAAAAAGTTACTCCCTTTCCATACTTTCAGATTCTCGTACGCTTCTATCATGTCCTACGAAATGATTCTTTTCCTAGGTTGAATAGTCCTAATTTACTCTATTATTGCCTTTATGGAGAGTTATTGCACAGCCTAGTTTCCACTTTCTGAAATTTTTCTAATATATTCCTTTCAAGATGAGAGAACTAGCCCTCTGCATTCAGGTCTTTTTATAATGCGTCTTCATATGGTGCAAATATGATCCTCCCTTTTCTCTAGGCCTGAGACATTTGGCTCTCTTAAATGTCCCCTTCAACAGCTTTTAGACTACCTTTGTAAGATTTTGGCTTTATTAAGTAATCTCTTTTGTTTCCTCCTTTCTTTTTTTGACATTTATAGCCATCTGAAAAATATTCTAGAAATATGGTTATGTCTACTCAAATAATTTGTCCGTATGGTTTTTGTGCTGTGCACCTTTTAACAAATAACTCTATGGACAGGAGCCATGAAATAATCACTTGTCCACCATTCAGAGAAGCAAACAATCCATCTCTTTGTGAATTACTAAGGAGCACAGTCATTTGAAACTCAGCTGTGTCTTTGGGGCTTTTCCTATTATTTTTATTCACTGAAGGGAAAAAACATCATTAAAATATGAACTTTGAAACTTATTTTGTTATCAGCTTGAATCTTGGATCTTCTTCTCCTGCTAGTCACTCCTTGTCATGGGTGTAATCCAAGGCTATCTAAATTCCAGCTCATCTAAATTTGCAGACTCATCAATAGCAGATGCCACTGGGAAAATTCACCTTCATTTTAGCTGGTAGTTTCTGGATTTTTGACTGCCAGTAGGGCCAAGAGTTCTGCCCCAAATGGTAAAACAAAAATGCATTTAGCCACTTTTTAGAATACCTCCCAAATTACCTTCATTGCGGTTCTCAGTGGTGCTTCATTTATTTTTTGTGAAAGAATGTTCACCTGTGAGACAATAATGAATGGCTTATTAGAGGCAGAACTATTTTACTTTTACCCTTTGGAGAGATGACAAGTCCCCTGCATAATTGGAATGACTTGAGCAACCATCCTCAGCAGGAGCTTATTTTCTAGTTCTAGTCCACTTATAATCCATACAGCATTTCACTGTACTTCCAAGAAAGACACATGCTCACTTTTATATACATTTTAAATGGACTTTGCATTATGGCTTCTTAGATGAGAGTCTTAATGTGAGATCATGCATACATTATCCACATACAAATGAATTATACATGTTCTACTAATTCTCCTTCTTCTTCATCACCTATATGGTGTGAACCAAAATACCAACAAAAACATATTAAAAGGCTTGCAGTGCTGTTTAGGATATTCTCACTATTCTGATACATTGCTTATTTCTATTTATTAGGCTAGAATGAAGATTTAAATAGGAAAAGGTATTTTCATAGTTTTTCTGCTTGGGAAGAGAAATCAAACAGAATGAACTGATTACTGCATCAATAGATACACAGATTTTGTGTGAGATCAGAGAAAGACTGTGATTGGAATGAGAAATTATTTTGGTTGGTAAGCTACATGTGTGATGGATTATAAAATACAATGATTTACTGTTTAAGGCAGAGGAAAGAATTGTGGCATTCTTAAACTTTGATTCAGGCAATGAATGATATATTCACACAATTTTCAGCACTCAAGTGGCCCATGTTATTCTAATAAAAGTCTCCATAGGTTCTTAAGTAAGGCACCAGCCTTGGTTGCAGACAAGCCTTTGTAGTAATCATGATACCATTGACTTTTTAATGGCAGTCACTGGAGTAAGGATGATCAGGAATTAGATACTAAAGTGAATTATCTGTTGCATGATTGAACATTACCTTCTAGAGGACTTTGAAACATTAGAAGGGCTGGTTGCAAAAAGACGAATAGTAGAAAGATCTTGGAGTTGTGCTAAGCAGCATGTAGGATTTGTCCCTGAGCACAAGGGGGAATCTTGTTTTTCCAGTGCCTAGGTAAAAAAAACAAACAGTGGTAGATACCCACAGATTCCAGGTCAGCCTTTCCCCTCAGAGCAGTACTCTACTACCACAGGTTGTAGTCATCTATGAAATGTGACAAGCACAGAATGGCTGTCCCTTCCCAACATTTCAGGATGTTAATCAGAATTCATTAGTGAAGTGCAGCTGCATTGCAAAATATCTATCCTCTCAGTGTGCATTCTACAGTTCATATCAAGAACATTGAGGAAAATCGTGTGATTTTGATGACTGACTATTCTGTGTACTGGACTGAAAGCTGGTAGAATACCTTTCACTTTCCACTCCCATCATCTCTGTTGAATACTTATTTCAGTTCTGAAAAGAACGTCTATCAAAATTGAGTTCAGTCCGTTTTCAGACTTCATTTCTTCTGAATCTTCCACCAAGCAATTTTAATCAAAATAGCCAACCTAAGAGTAATTTTAGCAGAAGGCACATTTGTAACTGTCAGTGTTCATTTCAGAAATCTTGATCTAAATGTTAAATTTTGGGAAACACAAATATGCAACAGATACTATATATGCAGCTGAAACAATTTGCATTTTTAGTACTGAATTTTTGCAAATGAGCACCCAGCCAATAACTATTCAAGTAAATTTATTGGCACTGAAATAATGTCACAAAACTATGAGCTGCTCGTGTACAGTTCAGCAGAAGGAAAGAGTTGAATAGCAACTGTAGCATGAATTTCCTGTATGATTCTCACTTGCTCCCTCTTTCTCTCTCTTTCTTACTCTCTGATTTCCGTCTCTTTGTTAATAGCGAAAGGATGAATCTCCCTTCTGGAGAGATCTTCCCTATGCCAGGGTGCTGTATGTGAGTGATAATGTGCTGAGACATTACTAATAAGAAACCTAGCTGACTACTTAGATCTGATTCCTTAGTGTTACAACTAATTTAGTGGTGTGCCTGGTGTATAATAGCTCATTTTTACCCTTTCCTCCTAAAGATGTTAGATTATGGTGGGAGGAGAAATTCACCTCAAAAAGTGCTTCCTGCAGGCCAAAACTTCAGTGAATGCCTGCCACTTAGTTTTCAACAACAACTGTGGCTTACAGGAGTAGGTGGTGGTCAGAATTCTCCTGGAACCCAGTTGCCCAGACAGGTCTAGTTAGCATGCACCCAGTGCAGCACTATCAGATGTAAAACCAGTTCGAGGAATACCAGTTGCAACTTAAAGTCACCTTTATCGTCTCCTGTGCTGCAGTTTGCTTCCCTCAGCAACAGCCAAGGACCACGTTTCTCCATAAGTTACCTCCAGTAAGAGACATTTTAATCTAAACTGATTGTTTGCAGTTCCCAAAGCAGCCCTTGAAATAAAGGACAGGTTAGACAGGGCCTTGAGCAACCAGATCTAGTGGAAGGTGTCCCTGCCCTGAGATTGGCAGGGAGATTGGAACTGGATGATCTTAAGTTTCTTTCCTACCCAAACTATTCTATGATTATATACAGTCACTTTTGGTTTGCAGCACCCAAGCAAGACCTAACAGCACCCATCTATTCATGGGCTCTGTGCATGCCCTGTGGATATATCCGAAATGAACTGCCACAATTGTTTTCAGGAATAAGCTCATATGATAGTTATATAGATAGGAAACAAATTATTTCTAAGTCAGGTTAAAATGTTGTAGAAATAAAATGCATTTCTTTCAAATAATGCCATTCAATAAGAAATCAGTCTTCCAACATATACCATTGCACTAGATGCAATATAGCATGGTTCTATCCACTGCAGTCCCCATGCATCTACAACCTTTTCCATGACCTCATTATCTGGACGGCACTACTTTAGAATTAAATTTTAAGCCCTATAGGAATAGGCTGTACTTCTTACTGTAAGCATTGCTTTCCAGTAGAATTGTTGAACACCTTTTATTTCTCTTTTTTGTGAAATAGTAGCTGTGATCAGTCTATGCACATCTGTTCATCCAGTGTCCCTAATTTAAAAAGGCCCATCTCCTGTCAGAATATAGTATTCTTCTTAAATACTCAAGTCTTTTAAAAGAATGACTGTGCCAATAAGGACCATTTGGCTGGTGTCCAGTGCAACATAGAATCTAATGTTTTTATTCCAGGCTGTATGGTAAGGTAAATCACAGATGAGTGGATTAGTTACATCCAGCTACAAGTAAACCTGCATATTTCCTTAAATTTCTATAAAAACATGCATAAATCAGTTCTGAATACTCTGCCTTATCCCCAAAGGGTAAAGATAGATGTTATTCAGGTTGGACCTCATTTCTGAATGTTCTACTATTCATGAGCACAAATAGAAAAGCAGATCAACTGTGAGTGAAGAAAGCTGTTGTGTTGCCTCTCTTTTGAGGGTAGCAAGCTGAAAGGAAGAAATGAATGGGACCTGTGATAAACTCCTTTTGGATTCAAGTGCCTAAGAGCAAGATGCGAATAGCCTTTGCAGGGAGGATTCTTTTCTCCTCAAATTTTAGTCCTGTCACTCAGACCAAAAGAGAGCATCTGAGAGCAGTTAACATTTAACACAGCAGGAGAAGTGGAAGCTTCCTTGCCACAGAAGACAAGAACATCTTTAAAAGGAAAACAAGCCTTTTCTGAGAGGAGAAAATTGCAGAAGACCTTTTATAGGGTCTAAAGGTGAATAAAAAGATACAGCAGTAGATGTTTATGTCAAAATAGGTGTTTTCTTTGGCTGAAAAGTTTATCCTTGGAACAATGGGTCATGATGGCTCTAAAGCAGCGCGCTTGTTACCTTGTCCACTTTTGAGTACAGATATTGCGGATATTTTAAAAGTACATGAAAGTTAACATAGCCTTGGACAGTGGCATGCCGCCAGAAGACATGAGGAAAAGTTGCCTGGTTTTGACTCATTTGCAGGGCATTTGCAGAGGATGTAGTATAATGTCTAGAACATGAGTGCACACTGAGTGTAGGGTGACTGCCTTTCTTCCTCTACCTAACTGATGCATAGAAGCAGATGAGGCATCCAAAATATTCAGATATAAACCAAGAGCCTTTGGCTGCTAACGCAGTGCCACTACCTACAGAAACCGATGTTTATATCCTTTGGAAATAGATGGTAGGCTGGATGGAAGAACCTTGTAGGTTACATCTGACCTATGGCTGCACCTGGCCTATACTTATCTAAGTTTTCCACCTCTAGTATGAAAAATCCTGGGTTTCTCCCATGCTGCTTTTGCTGGGGATTGTTTAGACACCTTCTGTAAGACACATGCAGACTGCATCTGAAAAATAAGAAACTAAATATTTTTTGGGTCTCATTCCTTTATCTTCTTGTCTTTTACTCAACCACATAAAAAAATACAGGGCATGGCATTTTTATCTTCTTCACTTTCAAAACATTCTTTTTTCTTTTCTTTTTTATGATAAGCTTAATGGAATGAGGTTTTAAGCACCTTATTGTAAAGCATCTATTTGAATGCAAGAATTTCTCTATCAGGCCCTTGTGTGTTTGGTGAGGAGATAAAAATCACATTTCTGCTTCTACTCACATTGCCTCTGTTTGTATAAAGATTTCATTAGTTTTTTTTGATGTAGCATCATCCTGGAAACTCATCCATTCAGTTCCATAGCCACTTTGAGTAGGAAATCTTTTCAGAGTCATTTCTTTCCAGGCTACAAATCCTTCTTGTGAGAGGCATGGTCAGCATTCCTTCTGTTTAGCTATGTCCAGTTGCATTTGGCTGTGTATAATTGTCGTATGCTTGAATTCTCCCAATATTACCAAGCAGTTCTGTTAAGATTTCTTACCAATTTTTCTCTGAAGCTATAGATGCAACATCTACCAATTTTCTCAGTAGTGATTTTATATTTAATTCTGGATCACTGATGAAAAGATTGAATCCCAGTAGGCAGTGAAGCACTAAAATTCCATTTTTCCATGACAACTTTGTTTGAGTATGGGTTTGTAAAATCTGCCATGTGGCTGGTTATTAAAAGATTTAATGTTTACCCTTAAAAGTTGCAATACTAAATTTAAACAGAATATTTTGCATTCCAATACTCTAACATTAAATTTATAGGAATTCAAGTGTGTTTACCAGGATATGAAATTAGGTTAGTCTAGGAAAACTTTTTCCACAGAGCCATGGTGAGTCACAGTCCCTTTTAATGCTTAAACAGAGTTCCTCCCAAGATTTTTGATGATAAACTAAAATGTCTTTGCTGAGTCATTTCACTTAGTCTCCTTGAATCCTGACTTGAAGTCTGCACTCTTATGCATTTCCATTATTTTCACTGGTTTAGTTGAGTATTCTATGTATCTTTTAAGCCTGTTCTCATTGAACTCTTGAAAGATATCCATCCTTTCTGATCTTGGATTTTCTGATAGACTCTATCGAATATGCTCTTGGAAATTATGTAATAATCCTTACGACTAGGAAACATTTCCATGTTTTTTCCACTACAGCATAAAAATCCTTAGAAAAATATAATTTAGGTAGAAAGCCAGCCATTTGTTATTGGACCTTCCTTACACTTGTGGGTTTTGTTTTCTTTCTTTTTCCTGACTAACTAAAATGCAAATACACGCATTTGTTTTGCTGAAAGAACCCTTCTGTCTCTCAGGCTGTTTCCTGTTGCAAAATTTCACAATATTGGTTTGGAAAGACTTTTTGGATTCAGAAAGACTTTTTGGGTATGCTAATTTCAGTCAATTCAGTATATATGTACTCTTTGAGCTGAAGTCATCTGGGCACTGGGAATTTAAAAGAGAAGCCCCAGGAACAAAACAGTTTGAGAAAGAAAAAAAAAAAAATCCTTTGGCAAGCAGAGAGTTTTTTCCTGTTTTTCTCTGGATACATTAATAAGAGGAAAAAGAGTCTTGCAGAGACACTTAATTGCCTTTGGTCTGGATATTCCTTCTGTAAAACATTAAAAGTTGAAGTTCTTTGTCTATATTTGAGGCCAGTTGTCAATCACTTTTCACTGGCAAAAAGACAAAGCCCCCCCGCAAACAAAAGTATTTATATATTTTCCGTATTTCCTAGCAAAATATTTTTTCCATACTTCTGGATGTACACTCATTTCATACATCATGTTATCTCCATCACTTGTAGGACTTGCACCACTGGGTCAAAAAATGCTCAATATTGGATGGTCATCCTTTGGGTGACAAGGTGTGGCAGAAGATGGACTTGCCAGGTGCAAAGTCATCTCATTTGAGCAAATTGATAAACAAATGCTCACAGTTCCCCTGACAGCAGGATCAGTTTCTTCCTAAACTCAAATATGGTGTTATTAAAGTTTCTTTGCATCTTGGTCTATATGACAATGTTTCCAAGCTTAAACATTGGTCTAGAATTGACAGAAAAACAATGTTTGCTTTATAATTCCCCTACCTATTTTTAGTTTGATCTCATTTATTTAGCACTAAAATGAAATCTTTCCAAAGCAACTGTTTCATAAACCAAAGTGACAGCACTTAGCACTGCTCCAGCACATGTCTGTCACTCAAATAGACAGCTATCTGTAAACACATATAAGCAACTTCGTTCTTCCATCAGAAACTTTGCTGTTTCCAAGTCAAAACAGAAACATGGGTAGAATATAATTGTTTTGAGAACTTGTTCCACAATTTCTGTGCTGTGACACTGTCCTGATTTCACTTGGGAAGAATAGAAGTTTTATGGAGCTGGGAAAACTGGTATTCAAAAATTACTTATAATTTATATGTACCAAATGGTACTTCTGGCACCTTAATTACTCCTTGTTTCATTATCATTGGATTCATAAAGGCAGGCTGATTCATGGCGTTCACTTTTTCTCACTCTAAAATAATAGAGGGAGAGACAAAGCAGCTGCTGTTTGCAGCAATATCTGCCATGGAGGAGATTCCTGAGTAGTGCCTAGGGGAGTCTATATGATGTGCTGGTCTTGTTGAGGAGTTCTGGAATACTTTGAAAGTTAGTTTAAAGATGCTCACTATTCTGTGGGAATGAATCACCAGAAATTTAGTAGCAATAATATCTACATTCATAAGGATATCATTCTGCATTGCATCTCAGAAAATGGACTGCAGGCAAAAGGCAATGCATACAGGAACACTGTCAAAGCCAAGCAAACAAAACACACAAATGAACATTGCTTATACCAGCCATTGCTTTTTTTTTTATTATAGTGAGTGAGCACTATCTGTGTGGGCTCAGAGTTCCTCTCTAGTTTGTAATCCACATGCAGCAACTCTCTATAGTTTATGTATCTGGGAGGAGAGGGACACAGAGAATGCAATTACAAATTCATCAGCCTGATGTGATCTCTCCCATTTTTCCGGTATATCAGTACTTTATGAGTCAAGCTGCAAGGTCTGGTTTTAAAAGGCAGAGCCTATGGTAGAAACAACCACCGTGTGCACAACAGGAATGGGAGCACTACAAGGTCTCAGGATGAAGGTCCCCCCTTGTGCCAAATTACTTACATTTGTCCAGGAACTCTTGAGGATAGTTCACTATGCTGAATGACTGTGTTTTGGGGGAAGAACCCCAAATGTTGATTTTGAAATTCAAAGAACAACTTTATCTACCAAATTCTGTTAAGTTCAACAAGATGCATTAAGCATGCTGCAGGAACTGTGAAGTGTGGTTCTTTAGATGATGGTGGCCTTGCAAAACCTCTGCATGCATCAGTCTGCTGTGCTGCTTTGTAGGCAGATGAGTGAGAATTTTCTGGAGGCTGATTAGATTGCTGCGACACTATATAAAAAAGTTCCACTCATGGCTGTCATAACTCAGCTCAATTTAAACTGAATAACATATAAGTATAGAGAAAGTGGCATACTGTATTTAACCAGATCTGGCACTGCATGATGGCGTTTGTAATGAACGCCTCTTTTCCTTCATCACTCACTCCTAAATTCTTTCCTTCTCTAAACATTCTTTTTATTTCCAAAATTGAGTTGAAATGTCAGTGTTTCATGCTGACATGCTTCAGTTCTTGATGGATTCATTTCTTTTGTGCTTCTCTGTTTCTTTCCATTTGTTTTATTTAAGAAAAAGGTAATAACTAAATCAGATTTCCAAAGCTAACATCTTGTATGTAATTTATATTTTGAAGGACCTTCCATAATGCCAAGTGAGAATAACTCTTTGAGCTGTTAAAAATGTTCTCTCTCATAACTTTTTATTATTCTTTTCTTTGGTTATTGTTGTGATTTCTTTGATAATTGCTTTTCATCTTCTTTTTTTTTTTTTTTTTTTTTTTAAGAAAGAATGTTAGTACTATATGTACTAATTTTTGATGAATACTTTCAATTTCGTGATAATTACACATTCTTCCTTTTTACAAGGAGCCCAAAACTTAGTTATCATAATGAGGAACAAGAAAAAGTCATTTTTAAAAAAAGAAATTCTCACCCACCTTACCGCATAGGCATAACTATGCAGACTTATCTCAGTAATGGTCCTTGAAACCATTCAATGAATGGTGTTCTAAGAGGGCAAATTATAAAAAAGCTGCAATTTTCAAGGCTGTGTTGACACTAGGTATTAATTCACTCTGTGAAGAGTTGGCATCTCAGCAAAACGAGATGAAAGCCAGTTCTTGTAAGTTTCTTCATACTTTTTTTTAGTTATACCCAGATCCTAGCATTTAATTTTCAATAGCATGTTATGCAGGTATTGGAATGTAAAATTCTTTTGCTAGCAGAAATTATCCAGGCTTTCTTCTATCTGCAATTTATTTATTTATTTATTTATTTTGTTGCAGTTGGAGGAGGCATTGATTCTATGTGTTTTTTTTATTTTTCCAGCTCATATCCAAAATTATCCCATTGTTAATCAATAGGTAATGACAAGGACAAAGCATGCTATAGATTCCTCCAATTCCTTTAGTAATCTTAAGTGACTCTGCCTTCCATTTTCATTAATTCATTTAAAACCTGTGAATTTTAGACATAATGGGTAGAAGAGAATGTTTTTCTCATTTGCTCTGGGCCTGTCACATACAAGTGATTCATTTGTAGTTGGACAGTTCTGTTTCTAACAGGGCAAAAAAATATCGATCACATTATGCATTTCCCTTTTAAGTAAAAGGACAAGTCAGATTATAAAAATCCTCAAGACTGTATTATGGATGTGTGACCTGGCAAAGAAGATAAAATATGAACCAGACTCTTCCTGGAATGCGAGATGAATCTGGAAGAACAGGTTTAAAACTGCTCAGAGATCTTACAAGCATTCACTGCCTTACAATCCTCTATTTCCTCCTTCTGTGAAGTGCAATGGACCTATTTTTGGGAGCTGCTTTTGCAACTTTGTCTGTATTCCTTGGTTTTTGAAGCTGAAAGGTGAAATTCACCTATATGCTGAAAGCAAGCACTTCTTTCATCCTATTTAATGGGTTTCCTATAGACAAAAAAAAAAAAAAAGGTAGGAGAAAAACAAGTGTCAGCTTAACTTTTCTTTAATATGTACTAGAAATGCCACCAGGAAATCTGCTCCTTGGTATTAAGGTAGAAAGCTACAATTTAAAAACCTTTTTATGAGCTTTCCAGTCAAGCTGAGTATCCCCAAGATGTCTGCCTAGTTTATACATAGACTTAACTTTTATAAACAGTAGTTATAAAGATTTCATTTATGTAATATCACATACTCTCATATCACTTTGCAGACATAGAAGACAATGCCCCCTTGCTAATAAATTTACTAACCAAACAAGCAGCTAACAAGGTTGAAAGTAGCTTGGATATGAGAGGTAGCAACTGCTTCTCCCATTACATGACATTTTGCAGGCAACTTTTTAACGTTATGCCAGCTACAACAACTACATTTTCTTTAATCCCCTGGTTAGATTCAGATCTGAACATCCAATGACATATAGATGCTCCTGCAAACTGAATCATGTCTTCCCATTAAATTCATCCATTTTTGGTCTGTGCGCTGTTGTTATACCCAATACCAAGTAAACTGCCACACAGCCAATGATTTTAAAATTATCATTACTCTCTTTCTGTGTTGGCTGAGCCCTACAGTCCTCACTCACACCACTGGTCTTCCTCCTTGTGCCCAGGAGCAGTGTGAGGCATCTCACTGTCCTGGCAGAAAAATGCTAGAGAGTCTGATTTGTGGCTGTTAACAACTCACACTTGCAGTGTTCTTTCCTAAGCAACCAGAACACAAAGATGTGTCATTTTCACTTGCTACTTCAGCTACTTAAAATTTCATTTAGAAATTTTAAAATGGTGCAAAAATGCAATCAAGAACTGCCGACCCATACTAAATTATTCAGATTCTCAATTGGCAGGGGGATGTGAAAAATAAGGTTTGGTAATGTTTCTAGTTTGTGTTGTCTTGCTGTGGCAATTATACTTGCAAATATGATGTGCCTGGATACGCAAGGACTATGTGCATAACTGATTGATTAGAGAAGCTGTGAATGGGCTAGCTCTGCTGTGCTAATTTGAGACAGATAGAAGCCTCCAGAACAGCCCCAAGCTGAGGTTCACACGCCTATCTACGGCTGAGGGTAGATCTATGTGCCTTCCAGGGCAGGTCAGCTCTGACAGATTTGCCTATATGTTTATTAGCTTTTACTAAGGAGCATGTGACAGGAAGAAAGTTCTTGCTGGTAGTAAACCAGTTACACATCTTAAGACAATTTAATTCATCACTTGTCATAAGGAGCTGGGCTCTGCCTTGGAGCTTTTTGCCTCTTGTACTTTAAGCAAGCATACCAAGAACAACAGAGGGCTTAACAAATTCTAGGGCTATGTCTGGTTAGAAGAGAGCTTAGAATTGTGAGGTGTGAAGGAAACAGAATTTCTAAGTGAGGCAGAGCAGCAATGGAAAAAACTCATTCCTTTGCATACCTACCTTGTGGCTCTGCAGCACCTTCCCTTCTGTTTGGGTTTGTTCTCAGCACAGCAATCTCAAGCAGCTTCCTGGACTGCCACAATCTCAATACATTTTTCTTTCATACCTGGAGGATTTATTTTTTTCCTTTCCACTGCACCTAAGGCTTGTTCTGAGACTCCTTTCTCCTTTTCTCAGACATCTGTGTACATTACAGGGTCCCTGCTGGCTGTATCCCTTTTTACCTGCCCATATCATCCTGCACTGCTGTACATTATTTTCCTAGGCATTACTGTTTCCTCTCAAAGAAGATGCAGTTCTCTCCTCATGCTGTGTTCAGTAACCATCACAAAGTAAAAACCAAGGACTTCTTTTCTGTGGTCCAACCACAAACTCGTTAAAAGAAAATTGCGCACAGCATAAGCGGTTGTTGTGAGCAGATGCATCAAATCATTGCACAGTCTACTGCAAGAAATGTTCAATGTCAAATCAATAGCGCACGTTTCGCAATCAAAAGGAAATGATGGGGTTTAGAGCACTTCCAGAACAAATAACATTCATCTAAGTAGTCACGAGTATATTGAGATGCAGTTTATCAGGAAGAGAGGGAGGGAGGGAAGGAGAGAGGCAAGGAAGGAAGAAACTATTTCTAAAGTAAAGCTCTAGAAAAGGTGGCACTTGCTTAGGAGTACCTGGAAAAAAAGATGGTTTCTGCCTACCCTTTCACCTCTGCTAAGGCCTTCTCTCTCTGTCATGGTTTAAGCCTCTCAGCCACGCAGTTTGCTCATTCACTCCCCCCTCTTTCTTCCCCCCACTCCCTGAAGGATGGGAAGGAGAATCGAAAGAATGCAACTCCCACAGGTTGAGATAAGAACACTCCAGTAACTAAGGTATAACACAAACCACTGCTGCTACCACCAATAATAATAATGACAAGAGAAATATGAGGAAAGGGAATACAACTGCTCACCACCCGATACCAAGCCCAACACAGCAGCAAACCCCTACCCTTCCGGGTCTCTGCCCCCAGTTTTTCCATCCTGGGTATGATGTGCTGTGGTATGGAATACCTCTTTGGTCAGTTTGGGTCAGGTGTCCTGTTTCTGCTTCCTCATGGATTCCTCTCCTCCCTGGCAGAGCAGGAGACTCAGAAAGTCCTTGGTCAGACCAAAACATTACCAAGCAGTAACTGAAAGCACTGGTGTTATCAGTGCTGTTCCCAGGCCAAAAGTCAAAACCACAGCACTGCACCAGCTACCAAGGAGGAGAAAAATGACTGCTACTGCTGAACCCAGGACACTCTCCTTCCCTTTACTGATCAGGAGGTGCACTTGCCTTTTCTCCATCATACAATCACTGCATAAATTTAATTTCTTATGGTTGCAACTTCAATGCCAGGCCTACTTAATGTTTTGCTCTAAAAAAGCTGTGTGAATCCCAACTGTGTACACACTGAATACATCCCTCTCAAGCTTAATTAGAATGTGAAGCAGGAATACACACATTAAAAGGGTCTTCCTCTTGAGTCTTCCTCTTCCAGGGTGCATTGCAGGGAGCATACACATGTGCTTTTGATCAAACTGAACAACACATAGGAACACAGTTTCTTGGATGCTAAGGGGAGTTAAACACCCAGCTCCTCCATAGTAATTTTCCTGTTTAACACCACCATTACAGCTCAGGCTGTCTCTGTTCAGTCTCTTCATAATTGTTCCTCAGGATGTTACTCCAAATAAATAACTCTTGTGGTTTGCGCTGAAGAAGTGGGTACAATTCTGGAGATGTTGCTGCAGTTCCATTCACTGTCACAGAAAGGAATTTAGCCCACCATCCATATCCTCAGAGAGAAATCACATCCTAGCTTTTGTTTCTCGTTGATGGATTTATTTCCTTTCCTACCATGTGCCCTGGCAGGTAAGAAGCAGGATTAGATTATAATGAATACAAATGGATTTACATATTGAGACTGCTGGACACAGATAGACTCTGCTTCTCCACCTGGCTCCTCAAGCTGCCAAAGGGACTGCACATGCCAGTTCTGGTTTGTGTCACCGCTTTGAACATCCATCCTGGAGGCTGCAGTCATTGAAGGGGTTATACCAAGCTTTCAGCTGCCTTGCTTCTGCCAAAGAACTGTGGCTTGTCCCTTATCATTATTGTTAATGCCTGTTTGGGAGGATTTAGCAAATCATTTTACACTGTGGTTTTCCCTTCTCTCAGACTGTCAGGGATCCTCTTAATAGAAATAGAAAATTAATTTTCACCTCAGAAGTTACTTTGAAACAGACAATATATATGTCAATTTGATTTTTGGTATAGCATCTTTCCTATGTACTGATTCCATATCTCTTCAGTGATTCAGATACTGTAAAAAACAAAGGACATTATAGTTTATCTATTCCTCCTCTTCTCCTCCCAGATCTTTTTAAAACTTAGAAAACAGCCTCAGGAGTTAGTTCTTCATACCCACCACTTAGAATCATTATCATCAAATTTTTTACAGGCTGGACATTATCTTGTCTTAGCATCACTTACCAAGATATAAACCACCAGGGGGTTAATAGTGTAGAGTAATGTCTTGCCTACTAGAGCTTATGGACAGACTAGTTAAATGACTCGGTTCTACTCTCCATAAAAAGAGATTTTCATGCATTACTTTCAGTACACTGAGACATGAATATGTCTTGCTGTCTACATCTTAAAGTGTCCTTAAGAGCGCTTCCTATGACAGGAATGATTTGTCTTATGAGCTTCAAAAATTCACATCTAGGAATAAAGACAGAAACAATGGTAACAATGAATAGATACTTGGTATTTACACGGCAGATACAGCAAGTAAGACTCGTATTTTTGCAGATACACTATTTTCAAGTGGGTAAAGCTGAGAACTCACAAATGATGAGTCACACTTTCAGATATTACTCTTTCTTAGCCCTTAGTACTTCAATGCCTAGCCTAAGTTTCTCTGCCAGATGGCAGCAACAATATGTGAACATTTGGAAGGTGAACTTGTAACTGGGTCTTTCACAAGACTCCTGAAGAGTACTTCGTGATATGTACAGAAGGAGCATCTTTATTGGTACTTCTCAAACTACAGCTGGTTGTAACTAGTTTAAAAGAGGCAGAAACACTGTGATAGTTCCTCGCACTGCTCATAGATGGGGATTTTTAAGGTGGCTGTTTACATATAGGAAAGACAGAAAAGATGGGAAAAGGAACAAAACAAATCTAAGAGTTCCAATTCTGCATGTTGTAATACTCTCGTGGATTTGGAGAGAAATACAAAATAAGTTCAGAAATCTATGAAATCAGGGATAGCTTTTAGGCACGCAGAAATGAGGATATATTGTAGTATGGATATACAAAGTGAGACAAAAGAGCAAATCAAACACTTGGCTTAATAATGGTGGAAATTCTATAGTGTGTGTGACACTCACTGCGCAATGGATGGGCAACCCTCAGCTGAAGGAATCAGTTGCCATCAGTGCATTAGAAAGAATATTATGGCACTTATTAAAAGAAGAACATGATTGATAGTAAAGCACTGACATTGTTGCCTTCAGCTTTAAAAGAATGAGTTATAAGGACTAGTTTAAAACCTTAACCTCAGAAAAAAAGTTGAATGAGGGAATCTAATTAAATAGCTCAAACTCTAATGGTAGAGCTAATGTCAGCATTATTCATAACTCAATGCAGAAAACTTGACAAAAGAGCACAAATGGAATTTAAATTGAAATAAAGACACAGAGGAGCATCTTTTCTGCCTGAAAGTAATAAATGTTTGGAGCAAACTACCTGGCAAGGTTTAGGAGGTGATAACACCCAGGGCATTTTCAAGGAGCACCTAAATTTTGCTCTGTGGAAACAAGATATTAATATGGATGAGCTCAGATAAGCCAAATAGCAGATTTTCATTCTCATCTGTTTGCTGCCAGCACCAGCAGCTGTTTGATATCTAACGAGTAGTAGATTGGCAATGGCAAAAGGTGTCCTCTTTCAGGCTGATGGCATGAACAAGTCCCTATAATGGATAAAGACGTGTTTACCTTGGATTCATGTTTGACGTCTTCTTTACTATAATCTTTATGAAAATACTTTTCTCCCTGAAGATAAACTGTTTTCTTGTCCATAAGTATGCTCCTGAAGTATTTTACAGCCAAGGAAAAAAATAGTTAATTTCTTTCACTTGCCAGAGCTAAAATGAGCCATTTGTTGCTATTTGTTCATGAAATGTAATAAAAATGAAGAAGAAAAGGGAAGAATGGTTTGGACTCAGCTTTACTGAAAGATGTTCTAAAGATCACTTTTTACCAGTTCCTGGCCTTTACTAACAACTTCTCTCACACATTAGAGTTCATCGTTGATCTCAGACTCATCCCTATCTCTTTATGCATATTTCAATAGAAATGCTCCCAAAAGTCAGCTGTTGTTGATATGAAGCAAGGTACAATGGAACATGAAACAGAATTTGGGAGTACCATTCGTGTTTTTGCTATCCAACTGTTTTGCAACTGCGGATTATTTGTGGATTTAGGGACAAACATTTAAGCCTGGTGAAGTCAATTGAAGTCTTTCAATTGTGTTTCAGTTGGCTTTAAGAATGGAACCTGTATCCATTTGGATGAATTGACATTTTTACGCAGATCCAGATTAATCAAATTATTTCTTATTAAACTTACTCTGGATTCCGTTCAAAAACATGAATTCAGTGCTCTAAATTTCTCTTGTTTTTTTGTAAGCTCCCTGTCATGCTTCATTAAATATTTGAGCATCTTTTCTGTGAATCACAAAAATGTTTATTTTGGGGGAATTTAGGTGTTTACAACGGTGGTTGTCCTGGCAAAGTTTAACATACAAGTTGAATACACAAGTTTGTTTCCTCAGCTGCTATAAAAATCATCAGTACATCCATCTTTGTGTGTATCAACATTATTTGTTTCAAATAGACCAATTTCGAATCTATTTTCAAGTCCAGACTCATCTGACATCCATATTGTTTGCACACAACACATGGACTAGCACAGTGCATGCAATTTATGATAAAGCTGCAGCCAGACTAATAGGCTGCCGCAAAGCTGAATTGCTGCAGGCCAGTTTCCTATATTTAAGTCTTTTCATGAGCCCATTCTTAATCCTCTAGTACAGAAATGGCCAGAAATCTGTAGATATCAAATATATCATCTCCTACAACTCTTGTAAGAGATTAAGATAAATTTTAATTGGGTCCTCAAGAAGCTTTATATAATTGCATGTCATGTCAGTATCAGCCCTAACTACTGAGTTAAACTGTATTTTCGTCACCTAGGTCCTTAGAGGTTGTATATGATTTCACTGCTTTTATACATTTTATCCTTTATGAAATTCTTTAAATTGCTCAATACAGTGGGAGACATCACTGTGCAAGGAAGCAGCTACTTAAAAAAAACAAAAACAAAAAAAAATTTTAAAACAATTAAATTAATAATTTCTTAAATTATTATTTATTCATTAAAGCTGCATTTGTTAGGCAGGAACAATATGCAGATATCTGGCTTTCAAAGAATGAAGGTCCTATTAAAATAAAATATTGCTAAAGGGGTCTGCAAACACAATAAAAGAACAACTTCCTGTGAGTGATTTCAATTCTCAGCAGATTTCTGCTTTCAGTTTGATAGAGTGGAACTGTCAGTTCAACTAGTGTGACGCTTTGAATTTAATCACCTTAATTTATTCACAGTGACCAGAACCATAAGTACAGTGTTCTTTAATTAAATAATAGTACCACAGAACGCAGAAAAAGAAGTTATATTCATTGGGGATTGTTATTCTACCTTTCCTGCTTTCAATAAGGACTTTCAAAACCCTCAAGAGTCACTTATGGTCCTTTCTTACTAATGAAATGATTAATAGAGCATTCTAATTACTCTGTAACAAGGCAACACATACTTCCTTTTGAGCCAAGGGGAAGAGAAAAACAAGGATTATTCTAAAAAATTTGGTCGAACAACTGAGATGTAAAGAGGGGAAAATAAAAAAACCAACGGCTGACCCAAATTGCATTAAACTCAGGTATCAGATCCTTTAAACCCTTCCTTCACAAATCCCACATGAAGGCAATGGTTTCACTGTGAGCACTTATTTTTCTGCAGGACAATATTACATTGAGGAATTAAATTTTGGCATTTACTGGAAACTCTCAAGTTTCCCTGCTCTTTCACCTACATTTTATTTCTTCATTTTCTTATTAAAGTAAGACTGTGTGACTACTTAAACCTATGTATAAGCAGTGAACTATATTGTAGAGCCAAAACTTTGACCTCTGTTGGAAGAAGACTTAAGCTTGCTCTGCCTTGGCCTGAGCCTACCCAAAGTTGTTGCTGTGTTAACATAGCACTGAGCCTAAGCTAATAAACCTGCCACATGCTCAGGTATTATACGCACCTTTAATCATGTCAACAGGTTCCATGCTCTGCAAATACTTCCACTATAACCACTGGATCCAATTTCTGCAGCTGTAAATCAGCCCAGCTCACTGGTACGCTAGCAATTCATATCAGCTGAGGCTTTGATTCATTATGTCATGAAATCACAACCTTGACGACAGACAGCTGCTTTCTTGCAAAGCACCTTCTGCGGATTTGAATCCTGGAGATCTCCAAGCACAGCCCTGTTCATCCTGTGGATAATGGAACTCCTGCCATGCTACTACCGTTAACCTCTTCAGAGTTTACAGCGCAGTATCTCCGTGTGCTGTGACCTTGCAGTATAAGCTATGATGGGCTGTCTGAATCAACTACTGAAAAAAACCCAAGATTTTGAAAAGCACCTAACTCTCCTGAGTGCTTCAGAGACAAAGAGTAGAGTGTTCTGTGATATACAAGATGGGGCTGGACAGATCTGTAGATCAAAGATAGCTATAGAGACAGCCAGAAGCTGTGATATACAAGGTTAAGGGTAGAAATTAGGACTTAGGGATTCAGGCAAATTATCTTGCTGACTCCCTGTATAATTTTGGGTTAAGTCACTTAACTCCTTCTGTCTGCTTTTGTCACCTTCTGAGTGGTAGCAAATGGCATTAAATAAAAAATTCTGATACAAAGATTATTATTAAAAAAAAACCTCAAGTGAAGAGCAAGATAGTTCACACGTTTCAGGTATTTTATTCCTGGGTGGTGCCCTACAAAAATATCATGTGTAATAGGCAGTCTGTCTCCAGGAGTCACAAATTACTACAGTTAGAATGGATTATAAATCTCAAGTAAAACCTAGTCAATTCTACAAGTTATATATTTCTTTTATTACTGACCCTTTATTGCTACTTTCACATACATCTTTTTTTTTTTTTTCTTGGGCAGAGGGGGTGTCATGCTGCATTAATATTTTCCTCAGCAGTTTTTCCAGTATTGAATCAGCCCCATTCTCTTTCCTTCTTACATCAGGAAGTTTTAATCTTGCTGCTTGGCTATGTAACAAAATACAGGCATAAGAAAGGTATTTTAAAAAGCAAGCTGGGAAATTCTGACATTCAACCCCTCTTTCCCCATATTTTTTTCCCCAGAACACAGGGATGCATTTACAGTCACTATTTGTAGAAGGAGGGAAAAGTAAAAGGTCCTTTTCAGTTTAATTTTGCATCAGAAAGAAGAACCTTTAAATTAGGGAGTACTAATTTAATTGCTCTGGGTTGAAATTAAGAAAATGAAATAATTTGCTGTTTCTAAATAAACATCCCTAGAAACATTTAATTCCTTAAAAAGTTTTTCTTTCCAGTTTTAATCTTGACTCACCTTTGGGGAAAGTGAGTTGAATCCTCTCTAGGTGTTGCAGTGCAGTAGCAGTGTCCAAGTCTATTAGCTGCTCATAGTGCTTGAAGGCATGAGTTTCAAGGCGTTGGAGGAAGGACTGGTAGGAGTCCAAATCTAAGCACTGAAGACTGAGGATGTGATGGCCTCTCTGGTAACTGTGGTCATGAACAATAAGCTCTGAGTCAGTTATGCATAGCTATTTAACAGCCAGGTTGGACCCTAGACCTTCAAGCCTGAGCAATCAGTAAGCTGCTAAATTAAATCCACTAAGACACTGAAAGAATGTGTGGGGTCCAATCTCTACCACATGGCAGAGAAAGGGGATAGATAAAACCTTTCGTGCAAGTTGCAGGATGTTGAGGGACAATATAGACTCTTTATAACACATGAGAAATTCTTGATCCACTCTTGGTAACAGACAGGACAGTTCTGCCGATCTCTAAGTCCACACTATTTTGATGTCTGAATGTGAAAATCTCTTGAAGCAAATATACAAAACACGCTACGCTGGAGAGAGACAAATCTCTATTCCACCCTCAGGGACTGAATACAACTTACAACTGCTGAGTGAATAATTAGTGTTAATTAGCACTAGAAATTGATGCCTTTGGAGATAGTCTGCCAAGTTTTTAAGCACTTTAATACTAATGGATTTTTTTTCTCTAGGATAAATCTTTACAGAGGAAGGAAGTGCAAATTGATTTTTAAAGAGCTTGTCCAATGTGGAATTTATCTTAAGAAAACATTGGGTTTCAAAACAATTACATTTACCTTCACTGTATTTTAATGCTTTTTTCAGTTGGGTTAATTTCTCTTTAAATATCTTTGCTGTCACTTTTTGTCTAGTTTCTTGGAAAAATGAGTGTCTGGAGTACATTTGCATCTTCAGAAGGTGTTAGGTTAAAATATGACACTATGTCAAGCTATTTAGTTCCTAAATCATTCTCCTGTTATGAAGAAGTATTCTGCTTTAGTGATAATGGCATTATAATGACACTTTGAACATAAGAGTAAAGTTCACTGAGCAGCATAGAGGCAAAGACCTAAATGTTAAGAAAATGGTGTGCACAATTTCATGCCTTCTCTGTCCAAACAGTTGTTGACCTAACTCAGAATCCTTATTATGGTTTCTTTTCAGATTCTTCCAGCTAAAATCAAGTAGTTAGAATAAGGACTTGTAGCTGCCCCTCTAACTCATATAACATACGGATTTGGACATTTCCATGAGGACATAAATATTAAACCTGTAGCCAGCACACTAACAGGTCAAGGAGTGGCAGGTAAGGCTCTTATTGCACTGCTGGCTTTGGGCAGGGGTAGGGATGCAGTAAAATGCAGAGTTTGGTTTCAGTTGCTTACCTAATGAATTAGACTGAAAAGTCAAAGATATCTTGATTTCCACAAGTTCTGGGCAGCTCAAATTCCCCCTGAAGTCTCTGAGTCAGACATATATTCACAACCTCAGAACCCTGAAAGGAGAAAGCTTAGGCATTTTTTCAGGCAGTTGATATGAAAAACTCTAAAACAGCATATAGAGAAATCTGTCCATTGTATGGTATATTATATGGTAGCCACAAGTCAGAGCATTAAATCAGTGCAGTGGCTTCTTTGTTGTTAGTATCTGCAATACACTGAGGAATTGCTGGAGAAAGCTGAGCTAAGAGAAAGGTTTGGAACATATACATGCTAAATATTAAGTACCTTAATTACTGCAGAAGTATGTAGCTTTTTGGCAGTATATGGATGCCACATTCACTGAGGCAGTCTGCTGAGGGTTTTTTTAACGCTGTTCAAATTGTGCTGACAACATACAAATAAAATTAATTTCCTGCAGCAAGAGAGAGGGACCAATTTTTATTTACAGGGGAAAACGCTTCTTTTTCACTGCCAGCTTGAGACATCAGAATATTTGTTCACAGCAGTATAAATATGAGAGTTACAAAATGAACAAAGGCACAAACAGCCTCTCTGCTCCTCCCTTCCTCCCTTCCACTTTTAGAATAGACATATTTTCTTAAAGGTCATGATCCAAAATCATTTCAAATCCATTACATGCCACCACTGATTTTCATAGCCTTTAGATGAATCTGTCTTTGAAAATGACTGTCTGCTCCACAAGAGTAGATAATTCTGTGACTCCACAGGGGACCTGTGTGGACAAGTTACATTTGCATTTGCTTTAATGACAAATTGAGCTTTTGTTCATGAGGTGCACAAGAGGGAGGCAAATCACACATTCTACCTTATGACTATAGTGATGTTGGATTAAAACTTGCCACCCAAAGTCTGGAGACCATTCTTTAAACCTAGCTTCTAAGCATACTGCATTTATGAATTGGAGGCTTTTTGGGTAAACATGTTTTGGTTTTTATATGCTAGACAAATCCATCCCAAATTACAGGCATGTGGACTATGTGCTTGTGACAGAACAATGAGACAGGGCAAGTGTGGGAGACATGATAACACAAATGATGTACAGCTGGCTCAGCCTATATGTCATCAGGGGGCAAAGGTTAGTGCTGGAAAATTCCAGTCAGAATGCTCTGTGCACATTGTTGCCAAGAAACACAAAAGTTTCTCAAGAGGAAAGGCCTTAGAAAGTCTTTGGATTTACAAAAAAATGTTTCATTTTGAGATAGGCTGAGATTCTGCATATCTTTAAATACTGAAACTCCATAATCTTTAGTGAGAACACAGTTTTGGGTTGTGTGCATACTTTAGAGTAGCACTTGGAAAACTCAGGCAAATAACGCCTTCCTTTCCCAGTTTATTTATTTTTGCCCTTAATACCTGAGCACAGACAAAAGTTATTTGATTTTACTGTGAATAAAAATTAATTAATGGAAAGATGTTTTACCCAAATAATTCCTACTTCATGATGTACACAGATAGTAATGATGTGAAACCTTGTTCATCCTCACTGTGTATTACCAGTCAGTATTCCAGACACACAATTGTGAAGATGTGCTTTTACTCTTGTTTGGGCTTAAGTTCTGTAAGTTGTTAGGTTGGAACAAAACATCAAAGGAGACCAACAAATAGTGGATATTGAATTATTTTTGTTTGTGCCAGTTAACACCAGAGGATCTTTGAGGATCACGAATTTGTTGCATGCTGGTATTGGGAAATTCCGTACTTTATAACAATTCTGAGTTTAGCGTCTTCTTGAAAGTTTCAGTTTTCCCTGCTTTTCCAGCACAAAATTTTACTGAGCTCCAATACTCTGCTTACATCTTTCCCCCTGTTGCCACCATCCTCCCCCATTCAATGTCTTTTGCTCTCCAGGTATTTTGAATACAGCATGATTACTCTAGAAATTATTTTCTCCTTTTTTTTGAGTTGTTTTTGACTCCTTGTTACTGCTAATTAGAGTGTTATTCACTTGATCTCAGTTATGGCAACATTCAACACCTGCCTCGTACAACAAGCACATTATTTTTCCTTCCCTAGCATTGCCCATCTGGGCCTTGAATTATTCCCTTTGGCTGAGCTGAAAGAAGGATGTGAGAGAGTTGGTCCTTGATTTTTCTGAGGTAAGAGGCTTTTAATTTGTGCCTTGACGTGGATCTTGTTATTACTAATTCCGCATCATGCTTTTCAGCCTGAATGTATGTAATGACTGACACTGACAGTTATTTGGAAGAGTAGCGATGTGAGCGGTATTTCAGTAGAAAAAAATTAGGTGGGATTTAATCTGCTTTTAACTGAACTGTATTGTTTGCTGGAAAATCTCCAAGGTGAGAACACAAACATGTACAGACTTGACTGTGGCTTGTCTGGAGCGTGCAACGTGCCAAAGGCCAGCAGTCCTCTGAAGCTCTAGCTCTGTTTTACTTCCAGCATTAGTAACAGCAGGGTGGAAACAGAGGGTCACTGCTTTTTTTTGTTACTCAGAGAAGGCTGAGCAAAACCCAGAATTTCTGTCATTATGAGTGATGTTTCTGAACTTGATGCAGTTGAGTGTTAGTGAAGCAGAGACCTATAAGGGAAAGTAAAAACATGGAAGAAATGGAGAGCATCAGATGAGATTTCTCTGTGATAACATATGTTATCCAAAAGCTGCATTGTTTGGGACCATATTGCAGCGAAATGCTTCCCTACCTCTCTGGTTCCCTTCAGGGGTCATGCTTTTCCCTTTATTTAGTCTGGGTTTTCCAGATTTCAAAAATGGAATGAAATCACAGCAATATCCCATGGAGTGGACAGTGAGGGCAAGGGAATAGGGACAGGATATAAGTGTGTCTGTACAATTTAGATTTTGTTTTTACCAAATTATCAAGTACCAGAGCTTCTGCATCTCATTGACTGATAATCCTGGAACTGTGGGAATAATGTGGGAATTGTTAGCATCTGAAAGCAAATAAGAAGCCACTGAAAGTCTGCTTTACCAGTTGGAGACATAAGGCAATTGGAGAGAAAGGTTGAACTAAAGAATAAGTTTTATAGCCCTTTTTTAGCCGTTAAAATTAGCCATTTATTTAACCAAGTTTTGGATAAGGTCTGAATTCAGGTATGTGTGAAACTTGTTTTTTTTCAAATATAGTTTTAATGTGCCAAAATTCTTTAAATCTGAAGAAAGCTATATTCCTTCTCAGGTGCTCTCCAAATATATTTATTCTTTTATAAAAAAGTAAAATTCAAATATGCAAATAATGAATTTATGTATGCAGAGTTTTATAATTTTTAAAGTAGAACAACAATGTGGCTGTCTTCTAAAAGTACCTTGTCCAAGGAAATTTGACATTTCCTTAGTAAACTGGAAAAATATAATTTAAAGTTATTTCCCTTTATCTGCTATGAATTAGGTTATCTTTAAGTAATTATAAAAAAAATCTTAACTAATCAACAATTCTAATTGAAAAATCATTTTGAATTGAAAAATAAAGCATGTTTTCTGAGAAATGTAGTCACCAAACATGTATATATTTTAGCATTCAGGGTGGAATGGTTGAGGTTCATTCAAGAAAAGTTAGCAAAAATTGTTGTTGGATGTCTTTTTGTCAGCTGCAGAATTTTTCTTAATAGTAAAAGAATATCAAATACAATCTGTTTCTGAAATTGAAATAGGAAAAAGGCAAAAAGAGTCCAAAAGGAAGTGCCTCTGTGGAATTCAAGCAACCTGGCTTCACTTGCACCAATAATTCTGTAAAACATTGATCTTAACCTCCTTTAAGGTCTTTATCAAGTAGGCAGAGTGCCTTTACAACAAACATCAACACCGTATCCTGATATACTTACAAAGGCTGGGAACAGAACTCAGGCATCTTTTGTGGTTATAACAAGCCTTTTGAAATTGGGGGGATGCTCTAGTTTATCTCATTTTCAGAAAAGCTGGTGTCGTGGTTTAAGCCCAGCCTGTCACTCAGAAACCAAACAGCCATTCACTCACTCCTCCCCCTTTCCTCCCCCCGCCTTCCAGAGGGATGGGGAAATGAATCACAAGAATGTAACTCCCAGGGGTTGAGATAAGAGCCGTTCAGTAACTAAGGTATAACGCAAACCACTGCTGCTGCCACCCATAATAATAATGATAAGGGAAATAACAAGGGAAAAGAATACAGCCTCTCGCCACCCGCCAACCAATAACCAGCCAGAGCAGTGATCTAACCCTTCCAGGTGTCTGCCCCAGTTTATATAGTGGGCATGATGTGCTGTGCTATAGAATACCTCTTTGGTCAGTTTGGGTCAGGTGTCCTGTCTCTACTTCCTCCCAGCTTCACCACCTCCCTGGCAGAGCAGGAGACTCAGAAAGTCCCTGGTCAGAGTGAACATTACTGAGCAGCAACTAAAAACGTCGGTGTTATCAGTGCTGTTCCCAGGCTGAAAGTCAAAAACACAGCACTGCATCAGCTACTAAGAAGGAGAAAAATGACTGCTACTGCTGAACCCAGGACAGCTGGGTTTTCAGAACTCAGCTGAAGCTACTGATAGGAAAATCTGAAAATCAGCATCCTGGAAAAACTACTATAAGGAAGAGGAGGATGAGGACTATCTAATCTCCTGTTGATACATGGTTTATTTTCTGGAAGGGGAGTTGACAGAATTACTGCTTGTCTATTGATATCATAGACATAGCAGCACCATGTGTTAAAGTACGTGACCTTGCTGCATATATAAGTATTGTGAAAACAGAAATAGTTTGAAAGTATTGAACATGTATGCTTAGCATCCAGTAGAAAGAATTTTAAATTATAAAGCAAGTTACTAAGCAGCTTTTAAACTTTCCACTATTTGTGGATACAGCCATTTTCTAGACACGATAAGATGATAAAAAGATTAGGATTTTTCTTTATAGCCTGAACTCTTTGACCCAATTCGGCTATATATCTTGATGTCTGGGAATGTGAAAAGATGCAAGGAAGAGTATTTTCATCCAAGGTCAACTTTCCCCAGTACCTAATGCATACAAAGGAAGACTTTTGCCCACACTGGAGAGTGATACTGGAAAGCCTATGCTTATGACAGTTCTATATATGTTTTATACCACTTTTCACTGAGAATCCTTTTCAGCTGTACACTATTTTCTGTTGCATTTCAAAGGAAAAGAAGGAAAGGAAATTCACAAATGAACAACCCAAGATGGCACAAATGATCTCTCCCCTGGGTTTCCTGAGAGCAACTGCTGTTAAAACTATCTATGTAACTGTACAAGCTGTATGAGTCAATATTTGCCCATCTCAACTAAAAAGGAATTAATAGTGGTCTTTAAAATAGAAATTTGTCTCTCATTTATATTTTATTTTGTCACCCACTGATAGTTATGCATATTTATATACACAGTTTTTTTGCATTTCTCACCACCTCTCTTTGGCCCCTATTAATCCATAATAACATGATTATTAGTCATAATAATTGCTGAAGTAAGTGATTGTGCTGATGGTATTGAGTCTATACTGATTTTTCTGTAATGAGCTGCTTTGGTTTTTCCTCACGGCTATAAGTCAGCCATGAAATAACCAAGAATAAGGCAGTAGAAGTTCATAATTTGGGAAAGCTTTTTATTTTCAAAGAACTACTGATACAATGGAATTGATCACTTTGAAACTAAAATGTGATAACAGGCACATTTTTGTTTGTTTCTTCCCTTGAACAAATGTTGTGTCTCAGCCTAATAATGGTGCTTTTTTTCCTCAGAAAATAAAAAGTTACTTTTTTTCCGCCTGAAGCGTTGTAATGTAGATTATTTTAAATATAAAATGGATGTTTGTGGAGGTAAATTTTTTGGGAACAGGTGAATGGAATTATTATGTTATATTATGAAAAACTATATTTGGTAACAGGAGAGATGTCTGTATTTAAACACAGTTACACAGCCCACAGTTTAGCAGGGCAAGGCTCTGAAACCCAGGAAGTCTCAGGAATGTGTTCAGTTTATTACTCCAGCATCTTTAGAAACCTCTGATTCCCTTGTTCCCCTTTTAGGGAGGGAATGTAAAGTTTCCTTATTGAGACTTTGTACATCTTAGGATGCTCCACCAGAGCTGGTTTGGATTCGTACTTTCACTGTGAGAGGGAGACTACTCAAATCACTAAAAACTGATGCTGACAAGTATGGCTGCAGTGACTGAGGTGTGTTACTGATGGTTACAGCCACATCTGGTGCTCTTTGGTATTACAGGCTCATTATGTCTTGCCTTCTTTAAATGCAACTTTCATACTGCCTTAATGAATCCTGTAGCTGTAAAAGTTACTAGCTAGGCATCACTAAAACACAGAATTGAAACCCCTCAGCTCACTGAAGTTGTCATGTATTCAGTGGCTTCTGTGAAGTTACTTCTGTTTGCACCAGCTGCATATTCCTGGAGAAGCAGAGGTCATGAGCTAGGTCCTCATAACCTCATAGCCATGAGCTTAACAACACATATTGAGAGGTTTGTAAAGGGAAGTGTAAGGATAACTGTGTGTCTCAACATGGCTAGATCCTGCTGAGATGCGAAGTTAAACAAGATTGGAGATTTTTTAATCATTTGGGCATGAACAGAATTCTAGAAGTTACAAAAATATCAAAGGCAACTTTCAGTTTGGAGTCACACTTTTCTCCATGACTAAACTGGCCTACAACATAGAATTGTAGTGTCATAGAATGATTTGGGTTGGAAAAGACCTTAAGATCATCTAGTTCCAGCCCTCCTGCTGTGGGCATGGGTGCCGTAAACTAAACCATGTTACCCAAGACTCCATCCAACCTGGCCTTGGGCACTGCCAGAGTGCTTACCATTTCTCTTAAAAAGCTGTGCCAGCACCTCATCATCCTCACAGTAAAGAGCTTATTCCTTTTATCCAATCTGAACTTCCCCTGTTTAAGTTTAAACTGATTCCCCTTGTCCTACTGCTACATGATGATAAAGAATAAGTTGCACTTAAAAATTGGTGTTTTCTTTAGCAAAACAACCTGTCATGGATACTTTGTGAAAGTAAGGATCTAATCTGATAAATATCATCTATTTCAGTCATAGGAAAACCCCAGTAATTAGACAATAAACTATGTGTCCGCACCATGAAATTTACCTGACTGCTAAACAGAAAGCCAAATGTACCTAAATATTATTAAGAAAAAAGAAAGAGCATTAAGTTAATGTTTTGAAATGCTTGCAGGCCAGGCTGATTAATAAACAACTGTCATTCTAAAATACTTCTAGTACATGAAAGGCATATTTTGCTTCCATTCAGTTAGAATTGTATTAGACCTTGTGACTGTGTACCTGGATAGCATACAGACAGGTAGATTTGCTCTTGATTGGAAAAGTTATTCTTGATTTTCATTAAGATATTTCCCGTGCCTTATGTCACTTCAGAGGAATGAAAGGACAACCAACAGACTGCTTCCCCTAATAAAAGGAGAGAACTTTCTCTGTTATTTTTGTGTTTGGTTTTGTTTTTTTTTTTTTCCTGGCTGTATAACCCACTGTTTTTTGTGGGTTGTGGATTTGGCTTTTAGGGGTTTTTTTAAGCAGTGGATGTTATTTTTAATTAGTTACAGTAATTACAGTTTATCATAAAATCATCCTAGTTTTCCTTACTGTCCGGTGATGAAATCCTAGTTTAAGGGAAGACTTCAGGAGTTATGGTGACTGTAAGGGGATGGGAATTTTATCTAAGGTACCTTGAACTCAATATCTTGTCTAGAGATGTAGCAAGCGTTTTGTCTTTGTCATGGGTTCAGCAGTAGCAGTTGTTTTTTCTCCTTCTTGGTAGCTGGTGCAGCACTGTGGTTTTGATTTTGGGCCTGGGAGCAGCGCTGAGAACACCAGTGTTTTCAGTTTCTGCTTGGTAATGTTTTGGCCTGGCCAAGGACTTTCTGAGTCTCATGCTATGCCAGGGAGGAGGGGGAGCCGGGAGGAAGCAGAGACAGGACACCTGACACAAACTGACCAAAGAGGTTATTCCATACCACAGCATGTCATGCCCAGGATGTGAACACAGAGAGCAGAGACCCAGAAGGGTGTGGTGGTGGTGGACTGGGGGTGCACGGCATGGTCAGGTTTTTGGTACTGGGGGGGGGTTTGCTGCTGGGGGGTGCACTGGTTGGGTCGGGCTTGGTGAGCAGTTGTATTCTCTTTCCTTGTATTTCTCTTGTATTATTACTGGTGGTAGCAGTAGTGGTTTGTGTTATACCTTAGTTACTAAACTGTTCTTATCTCAACCTGTGGAACTTGCATTCTTTTAATTCTCCTCCCCATCCCCCAGGACTGGGGGAAGAAAAGAGGGGAGTGAGTGAGAAAAATGCATGGGTGGGGGGCTTAAACCATGACAGTCTTAAATTTAAACACAGTGAACATCTCCTAAGCATGTCAGATCAGAAAATTTAGTTCTCCAGAGCTGCTGGTTATATCCCACATTAGGCAATGCAAATACTATGGGGCTAATTACAAAACCTGCAGACTGAAGTGAATGACACATCTAAACACAGAGCATGACTACCAACTTAAGAACATGGAAGAGCGATTTAGAGAGAATTGAGTTACCCACTACACTGAGCTTTGTGCCACTGTGCTGCTGAGGAACTCCTGTTTTCTTAAGACCTATTGATTTAGAGGTTGTTGTAAACTGTGATGTGCTATCTATATCCATAAATGGCAATATTTTGCAGTCCCACTTAGTTTTATCACAACCAGGTGTGTTTTGTTTAGAAGGCCCAGCTGAAATGTTTGAGTTAGAAAAGGTTTTTGCTGTAGATTGGGATACTGATGGTTTTCTGTTTTTCCTTGGAAAGTATGTGCTAGGACAGCTGGTTTGTTGGCTGTTTCGTTGATGCTAAAATGTAAAAGTAAATAACAGTTGTGTGTAGCTTCAATTAAAGACGCATTTTTATTTTCTCACCTGTTCTGGTTATGGCTTTTTCCCAAACACCAGGAGATCTCCAGGAGGCAGCACCCTTCAAACTACTGCCCCTGTGCCTGAGCAAGTCCAAATTTTCTTGTTCTTTTCAGAGGCTGTTATCATATTAAAGAAGGGACATGCAGAAAGTCCTAATGGTCTATTTTGTTGGGAGGTAGACCCAACAGGAGGTTCATGTAGTGTCTTGTCCATCCCATCCTCTGTTCCATGGGCATTCCAGACTATAGAGATAACTGCTTACATTTCTGGGCATTGCAAGCAGCAGCTGACAAACAGCTGATCCATTTTCCATTTCAGGAAACTAATGCCTTTTCTGTCACTTTTTCTGTGGCAAATAATTGGTTTTCTGCATAGAATACCTGTGTATTTCTAAAACAAGCAAAAAAATCCTTTACAGACCAGAAGCTTTGTGAATCAGTGTGGAATGTGCAATATGAAAGCATTTGCCAGCTTTTGCTCCTGCAAAATCTGAAGGCTGACAGAATTACACCATTATTATAGGATCTAAACAGTTTTGTTTATCTCTTTTTCAATATGTTTCATTAGGTTTCATGTTATATAGATATGCAGAACAAACCAGGGAACATGGCTGGAAGTTTAAATCACTGATGAAGAGAAATGTTAGTTTTCTTTATATGAATATAAATGCTAGTTCTTTTTATATCAAGAAAGCACACCTTAAAGATTTCATTTCATTAATGCCTTTTTTTTTTTTTTTTCCTCACTGTTCCTCTGTTTTCCTTCTGATTCTGCAGGAAAATCTACTCATTGATTTTGATTTTTTTTTTTCTTGTTTGGTTTTGGTTTGATTTTGGTTTGTTTTTTTGTGGGCTATTTTTGGTTTGTTTTCTAACCTGCAATATATGTCTGTGTGAAGCTTCAGGTACTATGTTCACACACAGACAAATCCTACCTCTCTCACAGGTACCATTTCTATATCTTTAACTGTATAGTTCATAAAACCAATTTCTACTGTTATATGCATATTTTCTAATGCCATTTGCTGCAGGATCATAATACAAGAATGTTTTCCCAATAGGAATGTTTATGGCAAACTTTATTATTGTTACAGAAAAAATCACTCTATTTTGATATGTGTGAGGAATTGACACATTTCCTTGAGGCTTTATTTTAGTTTCCCTTAGATATCATGAAAGTCAAATCAAATCACTCCCAATTTATTACAGCATTTAACACCAGCACAGCAGCTACTCACTCATTTGAAACTGCTTTTTAAAAGATAGTTATGTCTTTCCTCCACCTCTTCCTTTGAATAAAGCATTAACCATAAAAGAAACAAGGATTCTAGTACAGAAGGATAACTTGAACAGCTTCTTAGTCTGCTACCTGAAAATTGGCTTCCCAGCCTATGCAAAGGAATTGGAGTCTTCCCAATGCCATTATGGGCTCTGGATCAGACCTGAATTTTCTGGAATATGCCATCTCTGGTGAGAAGGCAGGCTTGATTTGCATGGGAGAGTTTCATCTGCTGTGCTTTAACTATATTGCTTGTCAAGCTTAATACTTTTCCTTACATTTTGATATGTTTGAAGTGTTTATCAGACAAACTTACAAATTAAATTTTATCAACCTTTCAAATGCCAAGACTTTTTGTGTTTTCTTTGCATATGTGTACAGAATCAAATTAGTGCAGCAAGCAATGCTGGGAAATGAGCCAGAAGATAGCTTTGATTAATAGTTTGATCTCATTCTTAGATTAAACAGATATCTATATATTCATATAAATATGATTTCATATATATACAAAAGCATTTAATAATAACCTTTTTCCTGGCTGAGATGATGTGTGCTGAGCATTTTATTCTCATCTCTTTGAGGGCTACTGGTTTGATTTCTGAGGTTAGGTTTTGAATGCTGCATTTCTCAAGCTGCACTGCTATAGGCATTTATTTTAGTTGATGAGCTATGGGAAAATATATTTGTACCTGAACCAGTATGGTCATAGTAGCAGCACAGGTTATTATTCATGGGGTCAGGTGGTGATGCGGTAAACATGACTATAAGTTACTGAGCATTAATCCCTTTTTGTCAATACAGTTAGCTTGGAGACATTAAAGACTCCCTGCAACAATAATATGGAGCATTTCACAGCAACTAATCTAACTTGTGTGCCTTGTATCAGCACTACAGCTCATTTACCTGAAATACTTTGTCATACTATGACTTTATACTGAGGCAACCAAGAGAGGAAAGCTTGTGGTCTATGTGTACTATAGACCTATATGCCCATATGTCTATAGACAGTATGTAACTGGTTGAGGGAACTCATTGGCACAGGAAATCACCTGTCAGTGGGTGGATTTAAACAGCAGATGAGGTTATTATACAAGAATGTCTTTATAGAAGTGATAATATTTCATGTAGCATAGCTACATAGGAAACCTGCAGGTATAGTGATTAGAGGTGAGCAAATGTCTCAACAGAAGGCCAAGGTGGAGATACTTTCTACTCCTGAGTCAGGAATCTGAGGCCATTTTTGGAGCTGGAATATTAGGTGTGACAGGCTCTTGTCAGAACATCAGAGGAGCAAAACCATTGCTTAGAATATGCTATTGTTTCTTTAATCAGCTATTCTGGGTAAGCAATGTTGCTATAAAGTGTTGATATTAAGCAGCATGTTATAGACCATGTTGAGTAATATCACATGTAGGAATGTTTATGCATAACTGTTCGCACATCCAGCTGCAACCCAGGTGACTCACAAATGTCTGGTGCTAGCAGAACACAAATTTTACAGCTTTTGAAATGTTACAATATGAGACAAATCCAACTAACAAGAGAAGCCCACAGATTTAATATGAAGCCTGAAACACTTGCAAGAAAGAAAACTTAACAATATTATTTCTTCACTGATAAGATCCCCAAATCCCTTTGCAGTTGAAAAATTACAGAGGATTTAAAAAACTTCATGCTCCAGGTTATAAACTGACAGTGAGCCAGTCACAGTGAGAAGTTCTGTCTTACAGAGACACTGAGCCACTATTACTTCAAGCTTTCTAATTTTCTGCAACCTAAGTCTTGACAGATAACTGCAAAGAGAAGCCAGAAATGTCACTTGTTCCACCCCCATCGTGGTTTAGTTATTTACTTAAATGCTTCCTACACCTTCCTCCCAGAGAGATGGAAGAATAATGAAAATGGAAAGGAAATCTGTCTTGAAAATACAGTGAGATCCTGAGAATTTGCTTCACTTGAGTGTAAAGGTGATTCTTGAGGGAGAAAAACCATCTGGTTTCTACATTGATTAGTAAACCACAGAAAGAAGAGTGCTCTGCCTGCTGGGCTGCAGTAGTACAGGCTTTGGGATAGGCAAGCAGAGAGTATAGTCAGTGCTATAGGCTGAAGATAGTCTAAAACACAGCACCACTAAAGGATATAGTTGTACTTAGAGTTCCTGGTGCATCTCTTCTGCCCATTAGGTTTTGTGCATTTATGTGGCGATGTCATCTAGTTGAAAACCAGCCCTGTTGTGGTGGTGGTGGTTTTGTGAGTGTTAGTACCATTAAAAGGGGGAAACCAAGAACACATGGCCAGCAGCTGAGATAGGAGACCTTCTGCTGGGGGTTGAAGAGATGGAAGATAGTTTACTTTCTGCAAGTGCACCCACGGACTTCTCCAATAGAATTGCCTTACAGTACAGGTTTTCTCCCTGTTGCTTAGTGTGAATTTTGAGTTATGCCATTCAGTTACACTGCACAGAGTCCAAGAGGCTTTGAACAAACAGTAAAAAATGTCATTGGCATTTTTATATTAATGTCTAAGATCTTTTAAGGGCAGAGGAATTTTCTAGGAGTAAATATTTGCTGTGGATAATTTTGATGCAAATGTCCTTCTCAGTTTATTTATTTCAGGTCCAAATAATTTTAGTGATAGAATAAGTGTCTTAAAAGATTTTTTTCATATAGGTAGGCTTTTAAATTCTTTTTCAGGTGCTTTATTCCTTGAAATAACATCATCCCCTAAACAAATTAAATGAGCCCATCAGCTGCAGACCCTAAGCAAAACCTCAGGCGGAGATAAGCTGTAGTCATTACACTGAACTGAAAGCAGCTGTGCTGACTTGCTCTAGCTGAGAATCTAGTGAGGTGTGTAGAAGTGGTTTCTTTAAGCAGTATTTGGGATAGAAAAGAATCACTTCCCTGGAGACAGCCTAGGAACTTACACCAGGGTCATTTCTCATAGTAAGTGCATGGAGCTATTCTATTCTGCTTCTCAGCTACAGTCCCTAAAGCACAGGCAGATCTTCAGGCAGTGTCTCTGGTGTGTTGAGTCAACACGTCAGAACTCATGGATATGTTCAGGCAAGCATAACTTGATGCAAAACTGCTAAGTTCTGCATTTATGAAAAAGGGAAAGGTAATTTAATGAGTGTGTCTCTCATTTAACTAGCTTCCTCCATGGGTTTCTTTTTTCCTGTAGATATTAGTTATGCTTTAACTGCCTTCTTAAGCTCGTTCTTATTTAAGGTCCATCAGGATGGCTTTATTCGTAAATGTTTTACATTTAGCTATTTTATATATATATATATGTAAAATGAATGTACAACTCTCCAATGGAAAATAAGAACATTATTTTGTCTAAAATATTTTTTTTTTCTACATGGATTGTTACCTACAAGCAATAGCTCAACTGACTCATGTTTCATGAGGGTCTTCAGCACAGCCTATATGTGTAAGTGCTTTCCAGACCTTAATCTAAACCTCCTAAGAAGTGTTTTCCCTAATAAAAGGAGAGAACACATGTATCAACAACCTGAAATCTATTAATATTTTCTGGAGGGTAATGCTTCTGGTGTAGTTAAAAGACTGCACATGATAGGAGGTTGTGGGTGTTGTAGCATGATGGAAGTGTTATAAACCTGGAGTGCAATGCTTAATTCTTCTCATAAAGATGTGCTTTCTCTAAGGAGTATCTGTGCTGTTCTTGGACTTAACACTTCTGTTTCCTCCTACTGGAGGACTCTGATGAAAAGCAGATGTTTGGAGTATGGGTTTATTACCTAGCTCTTCATTAGAGGTGAGTAAGTTGCTAGCTTACTGACTTTATATATTGCAAGATCTGTAGTTGATCACCACAATCAGAAAGCTAAAGTTGGGAGGCAGAATACCAATTAGTCCTTTAACTGTTTGCATTTTTTGTTCTCATTTCTCTCAGCTTCTTCTGTAACTTTTTTTTCTTGGGAGTACAGAAGATAAAGTTACTTATGAATAATTCATGAACTAGAGACTGAATATTTGGATTAAAGGTTTAAGATTTTTCTAAACAGTTTAATGAAATGCTCAAATAATGTATAGATATTTTTGTTCCACTTGTCAATCATTCTCAAGCTATGCTAGCATCTTTATTTTTTTTTTTTACATGTTAATGATATCTCATTATCCCATTAATGGTCTGCAGCAGGATTATCTGTATTTACTTTCCATTAGTGCTTATGCATCCTGATATGCCTGAGCAAGCATTAGAAAGTTAAGCTTCATCTTTCCTTGGAAATGTGGGAGAATAGAAGCTTCTTCCAGACATTTTCTCAGAATGCATATTTAAAAGTTCTGATTTTTATTTGTTTTCTATTCCTTAAGCTTTGTTCTTTTAATATTTCAGTCTCTTGGTAATAGGGAAGCTATTGGGGAGAAGAGCTGCTCTGAACAGCAGTCTCGGGAGGTGAGTTTTAAAAGTGATTCTTTAAAGATGCATGCACCTCCACTGATCATTAGAGCCACTGATTACTACAGCTTTTCTTGCTTGTACTGGTTAGGAATCTGGCTCTACAGCATCAGTGAAGCTGTAACTATCTCGCAAGTCATTAAGATCTGTTGAAGTAGGTTATCTTTAATGGTTATGTTTGTAGAGTGTTTATAGTAGGAAAAGGTGGAAAAAAGTCTCTAAGTTTGACTTAGGCAGTAAATTATGGAGTGTTTTTCAGTTTCCGTTTGCGTCTTGCTGAAGAAGGTTCTGGAATCCTTGCTTAGCAACAGTCTTTGTGTTTTCCCCTGCGTTCTCCTGAATGAGTGCGTTCCTAACTTGATGCAAGATTAGACAGGATCAAAAAGCTTCTGGAGTAGGTTTGTGGATTGAAGTCTGTTATCCAATTGAAAATATTTTCAAAATTGTCAAAAAATATCCAGAAACAGTTGTATGAACACACCTAGCATAAGGAGGTGGAGATCCTGAATACATCAAGTGTGATGTTTCAACTTGGCAATACTAATTAATGCTGAAGGATCTCACACAAGGAAATCTGAGCCAGGCAGTATCCTGATCTATTTTGTTGTCACTAAAGCAAGGAAACTTGTTACTTTAGCTAATAAGGAGCTGGTGGCTTTTCCAAGACTTTAGTAATGAAATATGGCAATTGATAAATGCGTCGCTCGTATTTGTTTCCTGTAGCTTGCATGTTTTTTTTCCTCTCTGTAATGATAAATCTGTTTGTGTAATACAAATTAAAACTTGTGCAATGATTTAAACTTCTCTTCAGCAAGTAGAGACCTGTCCAGAGGAAGGTCTGGGGTTCTTTTCTCCTCTTTTTGGTTGTTTCGATGTTTGGAGTATGGTACCACATTTTTGTTCACGAGGAAATCCTCTGCTTGAGGCAGGAACTGAAGCCAGTCTTGAATGTCTTGGCTAGTCCAATGCAGAGTGTTTCAGTAGTACCACCTTCACTTTTACTGATTACAAACTGTTTGTCAGATTAAGTTAAAAATTATCTTTTTAAAAGATATAGTCCTGTATGGGTTGGGGCTGCACTGCTAGAAATTTCTCTCTTGTGCTGTATTGCAAGCATTGCAGTATGTGGTGAGACTTGCATTGGTTTCCTACTGGTTCTGCCTGAAGGGGTAGAAAGGTGATGTTCTACATTAAGCAGCTTCAGCTCTTAGGTAAGTTTTCATCTTGATTTGTAAAAGCCAAACCTTGTGATGTTCCTGTTTGTACTAGGTCCTGTGGGCTAGGTCTTTGAAAGAAAGCTAATACATGTGGCCAAGATGAGCTGTATGCCCTGAGGTGAATTAAATTATTGACTTTGAGCAAGAGCACAGATTTTTTTGGTGAGGGCTCTGTAAGTTGTTTATATATGACTTGTTTTTGAGCTTTATAAGAATTGTTCATAAGTGTTAAGGATTCGGTGGTACTTTTGCAGGAAAACCAGCAGAACACAGCACTTTTTTTTTTTTTTTTTAACCTTTCAGCTTTTCACCTTTTTTCAGATATTTCTCAGATTTAACTTCTTTCCCCTCACTGTGTAACACACTGCACTTCCTACAAGCTAACCAGGTAGTCATTTATTTTGGCCCAGCTGCTCTGAGGTATTTCTAGTTTGTGTTTCAGCTGTAAGATTCTGTTCATAGAATATTTGCAGTCCAACCCATGTAAACTTTATTAAATTTATGAAGGGAGTATAACATTTTTTTTTGCTTTCTTTCCAACTTCTGTAAAGCCAGTTCTATGAATTTTATCTGTTACTAGTCCCAAGCCCCCTCTTAGCACTTGACCATGTGAGTTGCTCTTCCACACACACTCCTTACTTTCCTGCTTCTGCCTGCATTTCTCATAAAAACTGGTCTGAAGCCTTGAAGAAATGCATTTAAAGTATCATTTTGGCTCTAATAAAGAAGAACAAGAAGTGGTAGAGAGATGGATGGAAGAGACAAATATAACAGACACACTAGTACATGTTCATTCATATTTAAGTCCTTAACCTTTGTGACCCTTCTGAAGGAGTGGTCAGCACCATTTGAGAAAAGATTCACCATGGTTCTGACCTTGACCTTCTATGAGACCTCTAAAGTTGCAGTTTGTCTAATTAAAATTAGAGATGCCAATATTAAACTTTTTTTTACAAAGTGTAATCCAAGATACTTTGACCTTTGGCTTAATGTAGCCAGCTTGGGCCAATTAACAAGTGATCGTAATAATGCAGCAGTCACAAAAATCCAAACCTCAAACCAGCCTCAAAACACCTATTCTTCTTGAATGTAAACATTGCCTGCAAAAGCTATCCATCAGCGAGCTGTCAATATTGACATTTGCATTCTAGACAAGAGAAACATCAGAATTGGATAAAGGCAAGCTGATATATTTTCTGGTGTCTATCATTTCTGGTAATGTTTGGGTTCAATTTGTAACTTATTTACCTCCAGGAAAGTGAAACTTCTCTCCCTATAGCACTATATCAGAAAATAGTAGGGCTTGCATTTTCATGTGACCTTGACATATACTGTAGTTGTGCCCAACATCTAATTACAGGGAGAGCTAATTCAGTTTAATGATGACTAAAGGTAATGGATTAAAACTTAGACAGGGGAAGTTTAGATTGGATATAAGGAGGAAATTCTTTACTGCAAGGGTGGTGAGGCACTGGAATGGGTTGCCTAGGGAAGCCGTGAATGCTCTATCCTTGGCAGTGTTCAAGGCCAGGTTGGACAGAGCCTTGGGTGGCATGGTTTAGTTTGAGCTGTCCCTGCCCATGCAGGGGGATTGGAACTAGATGATCTAAGGTCCTTTGCAACCCTAACTATTCTATGATTCTACGACTATTTTTGAGACTCAGCCCTCCACCCTCAGGGCTAGGCAATGCTTTGGTGGGACAGAGTGGAAATTTTGATAGAGTGAAAATATATTTTCCTGTGGGAAGTGCTGTGCTAGAATTTAGAATGCAAATCTAGTGGTCTATCTGGTGAACTGTTCTGCAGACCTAGTTTTTTTTCCCCCAGTTTTGGTTCCTTTGTTTGTAGGTGTTTCTCTTGGGCGTCAGAAGCATGTCAAAAATGAAGTAGCAAACAAAACAAATTCTGCTGCGGAAAGTTGTAAAACTTTGTTCTATACTGAGTTGGGTTATAAAGTCTTCTGAATGTTGATTTCTTTACTTTCAAAATGATAGAACTGCAAAATGTGTCCTACAAGTCAGCACCTGCTGTATCTAAGAATGTTTTTAAAGAGATCGTAAAATGTAAAAGTATGACAGAGCTACCTAAAGTGGTTTTTTGACTGTGATGCAGTAACTGAATAGAAATAAATGTCTTCAACACAGAAATTAAGAAAAATGCTTTTCTGGAAAGAAAAGCAGTTGGCAGTCTGCCACTACACCATGTGCATCAGTCATGCTACTGTTCAGGATTATCTAAAGGATCTAATGTTAGATTTTCTTCTTTCCCAGCTGAATTCATAAGGCAGTCTTCCTGCCTTACAATCCCATCATAAGAAAGCATAGTAGAAAATACCTGTAGCTCTGCTCCCTTGGTGCAATGTTTGAATAACTCTTCTTGACTACAATGGAAAACAATCTCATATTGTATGTTTCAAAAGCACTCACTGTATAGCTTTCCAGCATTCACTCTTTCAGTATCAGTAATCAGTTGCACCACAGATTTCTTGGACTATTTTACAGTGTCACATTAGTCCATTGCATTTCCTGAAAGGTGATCTTTGCCCATCAGTTTGCAGAAGGTCCCACAGAAGTTGTAAATAAAGAGCAGGCCTCAGGGCATTGTGGAATAATTCTATCCTTACATTCTGAGTAAGGAAGCCAAACTTATTAATGACTTCCCTCCAACGCAAGACGTGCAAAATAGTAATTTGGATACTGGTGAACCAGAGATTTATTGTCAATTCGGAAGACTGTGAACGCCAGATCTGCAGTTCTGTACATCTCAACTTACAACTGGGATCAATACTGCACTTGCAGCTTCCACTTGTATATTTTATTTATGGAGCACATATTTTGAAACTTTTTCCCTATTGTTTTTAAAGAGTTCCTGCCACAACCTACTTTGATTTAGGTTAGCCACCATTTATTTTGCTTCCTTTTGAAAGCGGGTGTCATGGTTTAAGCCTCTAAAACTCACGAAGTTTTACTCACTCACTCACTCCCCTCTTTTTCTTCCCCCAGTCCCGGGGGAATGGGGAGGAGAATAGAAAAAAAAAAAATGCAACTCGCACAGGTTGAGATAAGAACAGTTTTGTAACTAAGGTATAACACAAATCACTACTGTTACCACCAATAATAATGACAGGAGAAGTACAAAGAAAGAGAATACAACTGCTCACCAAGCCCGACCCAGCCAGTGCACCCCCCACCAGCGAACCCCCCAATATCAAAAACCTGACCATGCCGTGCACCCCCAGTCCACCACCACACCCTTCCTTGGTCTCTGCTTTCCGTTTTCACATCCAGGACATGACGTGTTGTGGTATGGAATAACCTCTTTGGTCAGTTTGTGTCAGGTGTTCTGTCTCTGCTTTCTCCCGGCTCCCTCCTCCCTGGCATAGCATGAGACTCAGAAAGTCCTTGGCCAGGCCAAAACATTACCAAGCAGAAACTGAAAACACTGGTGTTATCAGCGCTGTTCCAAGGCCCAAAATCAAAATCACAGTGCTGCACCAGCTACCAAGAAGGAGAAAAAACAACTGCTGCTGCTGAACCCATAACAGTGGAACAAGTGCTAGTGACAAAAGGAGGTGTGTTTAAGCATGTGTGCACCTTTCGTTGTTTGTAGTTAGAGGTAACAGTACATGCAAGTCTCAATTTGAGATTAATTTGACTTCACTTCTCCTTCAGCCTTCCCTGATAGCACTATTGTCATGAACATATAACATGACCAGGAGAATCACAAAATTATAAAATGGTCTGGGTTGGAAAGGACCTTAAGATCATCCAGTTCCAGCCCCACTGCCATGGACAGGGACGCCTCATGCTAGACCCAAAGCCCTGTCCAACCTGGCCTTGAATACTGCCAAGGATGGAGCATTTACCGCTTCTCTGGACAACCTGTGCCCAGGCCTCACCAGCCTCACAGCAACGAACTTCTTCCTAATCTGAAGCTATCTTACCTGAACCTCCCCTTTTTCAGTTTGAAGCCATAGCCCCTTGTCCTATCACTACAATCCCTGATGAAGAGTCCCTCTCCAGCACCCCTGTAGGTCCTCTTCAGATACCGGAAGCTGCTCTGAGATCTCCACTTGCTTAATGTCATTCTTAAGTTAAGGATCCCAGAACTGCTCAGAATGAAATAAAGTCTTTGTTATGTATGAGAATTATGCTTTGGATATATTTGGAAAATTCCCATGAGGTTTCTGTGAGTAACTGCAATCAGTGGTACAGAGGTACATTTAAACCAAGGTCACAGACCTGAATGGCCCTTTCTGGAGCTGAGCTCAGCAACTCTATTCAAATATTCCAGCTCTTTCCATGATGTGTTGACACAGGATATGCTTGATGTTATGTTTATACTAAGAAAGTATAAATTAAATTATCACTAAAATGGGAAGCATTTTTTCCAAATCCTCCACCTGTATTTTGTATGTGTATATATATGTGTATATATATATGTATATATATATGTATATATATATAGAGAGAGATGTGCTTTGGGTAGATATTGGAGATATCCAGGTTCATAGTGCTCTTTGTGATTTAAAGATGCATTGTCACAATAAAAAGGTGATGTGGTTACTGTAATAGAGAAGGGGATTAGATAATGCCCTTTTTTTTTTTTTTTTTTTTTTTTAAATGTCTAGCATAACATCCCTGGTTAGCTATGTTTAGGAAATGGGAAACCCATGGAATTCTCATGTAGAACTCAAGTGATGTAAGCTGTACAGTCACATAGCAGAATGGCACTTTTGCCTTATATTACTTAGCTGTACTTCCTCAGTAGTGTCACTGGTGCTGAAGCATGTGCGTAGGGATCAATCTATAATCATCTACAAGTTAGATTTTATGGGAACTCCTTCTTTTGTGGTAGAGGCTATTGGAGCCCATCTCTTACAGCTGTCACACATCAAGCTGTAAACCATATTGTTCTGTCTGCTCAGCTGCCATATCTGGGGCTTTGTCAATGTAAGATGAAAATTAAAGAATGTACTGTATACAGGAAGATTAGATAATAATTTGTTGTAAGAACTTCTCAGAACAGATAAGGCTTGACTGCAGTCTTCCAGTAAATCATAGAAGCCTGTTAGCTCCAGAGCAGGAGTCCCAATTACCAAACTTGTTTCATGTTTACTGCTGAACATACACAAAAAAGAATCAATGTGAGTTAGATTTCAAGCAGTAAAGCAGAAATGAGCGTGTAAACCAGTCCATTATTAGTCCCCTTAACTCTCACATCGCAATGATTTGGAGGGCCTGAAATTGTTTAACAGGTTATTTACCTCTGTTTTCCACTACTTAACCTTAATTTTGACTTTAAAAAAAATACTATGCATTAAACAATTATCTTTCGTGGAAGAATTACCCCTTTGCAGAAGGTTTCTTGCATTTTAACTTAGTTGCATTACCACTGTGCATCTGTGTGGGGGTCTGTATTCCCTGGTTATTGTTCTTCATTAAATACCTGTGGTTTTTATTTTTTAGATATTTTTTTGACCAGCCAAAGAACAGGCTAACAAAACAACTTAATAAAATGGAAATGAAGCAGTTACATTTTTCATTCTTTGGAGTTAATGCATTCACATTCTCTGGATTTTGTGCTTGACTTGTAAGAATGACTGTGTTCAGGCTAGTCACAATATCCCTACATCTCAAGCCTTCAAGAAAAACAGCTAAAAATTTAATTACATCCCTCTTTTTACCACCAGACAAAACCGTCTGAGCCCACTCTTCCCTCACGCCTTCCCCTGTAGGTTGTTCTTTGGTTTTCTGTTCTATAAACCACAGCATATCAGCTTAGCTGTTGCCTAAAAGGTAATGTGATGGAAGCCTGGCTATAGATTTGATATATTACAGGAGGGCTGCATTCAGGAATTGTGAATAAGAGCAACAATTTTTCAGATATATATTGTCAAAGCCGTTTTCTCTCCAATAACATTGCACATAAAATGTTACAAGTGTAATGGCTATTTTACTTGCAGTTAAAAAGTGCATGCAATTGGTATATATCAGCTGTTGTTAAAATGACATCTGGGAATACATGAAGGTTTTTTTCTTATCCTGTTTCAGACTTCTTTACTACTGGTATTCCCTGCTAAAGGTGTTAGTATTAAAGAATTATTAGAGAGAGGACTGCACCTGCCTGTATACGTGAGTGTGTATTCACACATAACATATATTCTTGGCAGGTTTTAGTACCTGTGTTTAATGTACTTTACTATCTGTTGAATGACACAATAATTTCTCTGTACTTGAAATAACAGACTTCACTTTCTTTCACTTCTTCACTTCTTTATACTTTCACCTGCATCTGTCAAATACTGAGTGACAATAGTTGCCTCATGGTCATTCTGAATCACTATTTGTTTCCAGATCTTGTTGAATTAAATGGTTGATACTGCTGCTCCAAAGATCTTAAAACTGTAAAGAAGATCTTGATTCAACACATCCAGTGATGTCAATTGGAGTGAAATTAATTCTTCAACTATGCTTCAAAGGTATTCTAATGCAGGGTGTTAAAAGCTTTAAAGGTTCAACGAAGAAATTCAAAGTGACTTATAAAGGATTTCTCTATTACAAGCAGACAGCATGCAATCCATGATTAGTTGAGGACAAATGCAAAGCTGTCCTTTTGCTAAGTCCAGGATTTCGTCCACAGTGTGGGATTTTTGAACAGTTCTCATCATAGATGTTTGAAGTCTTTAATAGGAATGCCAATGTTGAAAATCCCTCTTAGTATGCTGTGCATATGGCACTCTCGGAGCACTGTGTTCCTCTTACCAATCCTTAAATCAGTCTTTGCTTAAACTTACTGCCTTATTTCTACAGTTTTATCTTTGCCCTGCATAGGAGTCTGTACTTGCAGAATTCATGCCAGAGTTTCTGTAAGGGTCTATGTTAGCTACTTCTACTTTGGACCAAGGGTTTAGAAGGCAAATCTTTGAGAGCAGGAAACCGCATTTATTAATTTAGAAATCTGTAAAGCTCCTTACCTTAACTTTAGGACTAGTGTCTGACACTTAGAAATGTGATCTGCGATTACTGGATTATCTGGAAAGTATTTCTCCGATCTTCCTCTGCTTGACCAGAAATCCTAGAATCCTAGACTAGCAAACAGTTTCTTGCATAAGATGACTTCAAGTCCCTTTTGTGGTCTGGGATCGAAATGCAACTGAACTTCCATGATCAGCCATATTTCAGACCCTAGAAATGAGGAAGTGAAAAGCAAGAGTCTGTTATGAAAATTAATGTGGTTGAATATTCCTGATAGGCCAAAATGACTGCTTTGTCCTTCTGTCTGCATTTCCTGAGTACTTTGGTGCTGCAGCATGCACTTTATCAAGCTCTATTCTGAACTGGTTGCTTCATTAATTTTTATGTTTGATTAGTAAGTTGTTAAATGCCACATAAGTCAGAACAAACTGTATCAAGTTCTCCTTCTATTTCCAGCAATGATTTGAAAAATATTCAGTGTAAACCTTATATATCTTTGTCATGGGCAGGAGAGAAGTAATGGTAGTTTCTAAAAATCAATTCTAGCGAAATGATTTATAACACAACACGTCATCCACGTATTCGTGGACTGAAATTACTGATCGAAGGACATTGTTATTAAATTTTCCACTATGATATTTGACAATAGGTTGCAAGTAGACCTTTATACTTTTAGTCTCTGGTGAGCGCCTTATCTCAACAGCTGTGTTGAATTGAAGTTGTCTTTCATAGGATTCAGTCCTCCTAAGAACGAAGCAGAGGTTGACATAATACTGAGTCAGGGATATGCCAGAAGCCAGTTCATCACTGACAGCATTCTTGAAGTTTAATTGCTGTTCTTCCCCTTCACTCTCTTTTTTTACCTCCCTCCCCTGGTTTTCCTCAAAATAGTTTAATAACAGCTATTCTTAATACAATCAAGCTGAAATTATAGAAAGACTGAGCAAAGCTATGATCAAAGGCCTGTGAAATTTCTCCTTCTAAGCAGACTGTAGGCTACTTTTGATAATAAAATTACATGTGCTTCTGTCAAAATGAGAAGTTGCTACTCTTTTGTGTGATGTTATTTTAATACTGCTACTTACAAATTAAGTTCTGTTGCTGAACCACTAACCGTGATTAGCATTTCCTATGCTACACTATGTCTACCAAAGGTGCACCTCTTGGGAAGTGACCAATGGTTGACCTTGAACAGCATGCTTATTTAAACTGTAGATGGCAAGCTCAAGAAAAATAATCCACTAAATCCAAATAGAATAAACCCAAGCTTGTGCTGATGCCAAATAATGTTTATGATGGCATGGAACTGCATCAGCTGTAGATGAATAAATGTTCTTCTGGCCTTGCTCTCTGTGATGAAGGAAAAGCAAGAAGCCTCTGACAGGATCAAAGATGTTGTGTGCCTGATTTCATCTTGATAAATAAGACTAATACATAATGTGAGTATATGCTGTCCCATTATTTAAATGCTATTTCCTCTTCCTAAGTAACCAGAGGCTTTTTCTGGATCATTTGTGATCACTTCACTGTCCGTGTTTCTGTCACTAAATTACATCACATCAGAGTGAGCTTGTGTTTACTCACAAGCAGTCCAACCATTTGGTTTCCTTACTTCAGTGCAAATAGAGATAGCAAAATCTGGATGATAGTGGGTTGTATATAAGCATTAAAACATATACGATTGCTAGTTTGGATCCCAGAAGCCTCTGGCAAGGAAAAAAGTATATTGCCTTGCTGTAGGGGTGGTTGCTGGCTTGGAGAGAAAAATCCATATAGCAATAAGCATTCTGAAAAGTTGCTACTGTGTTACTTGCATAACAATGAAGCTTCTGACCTATTTTTGTTGTTGTATTGAAAAAAAGAAGACACTTGTTCCTGGACAATTGAAAGGCAATAGGTAATTTGTGGAGGTGACAGTTGAGTTGACGCAGATGAAGCTGTGCAGGGTGGGAGCAGAGGAGAAGCATGCCGCCTCAAATTCACAAACAGCAGAGAATCTCAAAAAGAGATAATAGCTGGACATGGCGGGATGCCTATTTACTTTGTAATTTTTCTCTGACCACCCTCTAGCTGTTCGTATTGATTCTCCACATACCTGCAGAAATGTCTTGCTTGCATATAGGATCAGCAACCTCCAGCATCTAGTAATAAAGCAAAACATCCAATCTGTGTATTTAATTATGTGTCCTAGAGCATCTGAAGATAAATGTCAAAAGTTCAAAGGTTCCTACCAAAGGCTTAGTCACAGTGGTGGCAGTGACAGATTCAGCAAGTGTCACACCAGGCAGGTAAAAGAGGAAAACCGAAACTGTATATCTCCAAATATTTACAGTATACCCAAAAGTGAAGCACGAGAGTTGTGAGGGAAGCAGAGAAAGAATCTTTATTCAAAAGAAATTTGGCCTAAACCAGTATTTGGCAACTAATTCATTTTCACTTGAAAAAAAAGCCAACAGCACATCAATATCTCTTGACAGCCACTCTTACCTTTTTCATTTGTTGTTAATAGCAGTAAATCCCTTGCTGCTATTATTGTAAGAAAAATTGTGGAAAATTATATGACTAAACCTGAGGTGTTTCTGAAAGTCTGACAAGTAGGAATAGCTTGATGTATTTTGGTGGAAAATACCAGGTAATAGTCAACTTTTCCTTGGCTTTGACTTTTTCAGTTTTTACAGAAAACCGTATACTGAATCACCTTTGTAGGTACCTGAAATTTCGGAATTCTAAGAAAACTTGAGGAATTGCAGATCTTTACTGTTTTACTGTGAATACAACCTCATCTGATGCATTTTTGCCCTTTCTTTTCCTTTCCAAGTCTCATTTGCCTCACAAAAAATGTTCAGGTGTTCATGGGGTCTTATACATTGTGCACTCTCTCTTATGAAACATCTGAGAATTTAGTGTGATTGTGCTTTCATGTTGATGCCTTGCACAGCCATAGCACTTATCTTAATGGTCAGCTATGCCCTTTTGCTTTAGTCTTTCCTCCCAATCTAAGCTCCGAGTGTGTGCTCATCTCTTTCTGAAAAAAAAAGCTGTTATTTATTTATTCTAGAACACTAAAATATAAAAGCTACAGGTAAAAAAGAATACTCCAGTATCCTTCTTAATGTTCTGCTCATGATGACAGAAGGTCCAGGCAGCTTGGGTGTGAAATTGGTGATAATTGAATCCTGTCTTTTTTGTTTTATTTTTAAAAGAACTGGCTTCATAAAAAGGAGAAGTTTTGAGTAGGTGAGACACATAAATTTACCTATCGCCAGGAGGCAAACCAGAGATGGGTAGGCCATTTTCATGGTGAATCCTTCTGGCAGTTGCAATTAGTGCCAGGAAAAATAGCCATCACGAATTCAGCTGTAGGTTTTGGTCAAAAATGAGTAAATGCATACCTAAGATTGAATGCACATCTCCAGGGAAGATGTGGTTTGGGAAACATACAAATGGAAGGTAAATACCAGAAGAAGATGTGAGGTTTGTAAGGAAATTGTCCTGCTGAGCTGATAAAAAAGATGTCACTAGATATAGTTGAGTACAAATAGGATGACGACACTCTGACTTTCTATATTTCATAGGCACCACATGGGCAAATGATACACAGTGGGATAACTGCTGGGTATTTGACAGTCTTATGTTGCTTCTCATTTTCATGAAAACATCCTGTTAAAGTCTGTGGGTAAGAGCTGCAGGAGATATAGCTTGTGAGGAGACATGCACCTGGCCCCTAGTTTCCTTAGAGGGAAAGCATAGTCATAAACCTAAACTACCTTTCTTTTGCTATCTTTCTTTCAGTTTTGGTTCACCAAAACTCACTCTCAGGTGAATGGTCCCAAGGGCTATATAGGAGAAAGTGATGTTGGCTCCTGTAGGTTTTCTGGGGAAGTACTTCCTCACTCTGCCGGGCTCTTGGAGGGATGTTTATTAATTGACAGGTGGGTTTACCAGCAACCCACTAAAGGAGCTCTTCGTGTTGTTTGTAACTGGCTAGGTCTATTTGTGGTAGTTTTGCTCTCCCTGTATGTTTATTTTTTACTGCTAGATTGCTGCAGGCTCCCTGAGCATTAAAACAGCAGTTCGGCAGTGATTGTGTCTGAGTTAAGAGAGCAGCAAATTGGCAACATCGACATTCTTGCTCCTTTGCTTAAGCTGCTGCACAGAGTAGATGAAGCCAACACTAATGTCATAAAAACATTACAAATGCACGTTTGTTGGAACCATACTGTTGCTCTGACACTAACTTTTTCCTTGCTGTAATGACAGGTGGCTTCACAGCAGTACCCAAATATTCATTTTGATATTTTTTCTCATTAAACCTTTTTTGAACATCAAGATTTCTTTTTATGGTATGTGCTCAGATTCCAGATTACCTCCTAATCTTTTCCTTTATCATTCTTTAGTGCTACAGATTGACTAACAGCCACCATGTTAAGAGACTTGGCCACAAAGAACTGGGATTCATAGAGTCATACTAGTAGGAAGTTCTACTGTGCTCTGGAGACTGAATATCTCCCACAGTTTTTTTTTTGGCACAGTGTGACTAACAAGCTACAGCAGTGGCTGTTTATTAATTGCGATTAATTTTGATTTTTTTACCTAGTACCTTCTATTAACATTGATAACTACAGTGGAGCAAAGGCATTTCAATTAAAGTCTTCTCAATGTTTCTGTAAGTTCTTGCATGATGGGATGTTTGGGCCGGGGAGACAAGTAGAAGCATCAAAATTGGACTGAACTCATTGCTGATGTAAAAAAAGAAAGAGCTATGAGCTTTTATTAAGGAAAGGAGCTGTAGTTTGAACAGTTATAATGACAGCTGAATAAGCAGTTCCCCCTTCATATCTGCCTTAGGAAGCTGATTAGTAGTGGAAGACAGATTTTGTTGTACAGTGAATTAGTAGAACGTGGTCTTTTAATATGAATGTGGTGCTAGTATAGTAATGTCATGTTACAGCTTTTCACTCTGGGTAAACAGATCTTTTGATGCCTGACAACGCAGATTGTGTTCTCATAGTAAAAAAAGAAATATTTATTTTTAAGAGTAATCACAAAGAAATATAATCCTGGACTCTTTTCTGAAACAAAGAAAGCCTAAAGCAATCCACAAAAAAACTCCAAATAAACAAAACCTTCCACTGCCCCCAAAATAACAAAAGCAACCAAACAAAAGAAAACAAAGAAAAAGCCCAAGAATATGAACAGAAAAGTACATCTAAGACACCTGAATGAAAATCTCTGCCTTATTTTTTTACCATGGGTTATAGTCTTAAAAATCCCCAAAGTAATTTTCTGTGAAATGAATGGCATTTCCATACAGTTTTCCGTGTGTGTGTACTTCTTTTCTTCAAAAGTAATCTTATGGGCAACAATCTGAAGTTAAAACTGTTTTCTCATTTGATTTTACCGTTGAAGTTTATTTTACACAATGTTTATAACTGATATGATGTTGCTCTTGCATTAAGCAGCAGGTGAATTTTTGTGTGGATTTCCATGCAGTCAATGTTGCAGGCTAATGCAGGTATATCCTGCTCCTGAATAGTTATAGGGTCAAACAGCATGCAAAGGAATTCTTTCAATACTCAGAATTGCAGTACTGACTGTGCAGACCCTAAGGGCACAGGTCTGTAATAGGATATACAGCAACTACTAGTAAAGGTGAGTTTTGATTACTTGTATGCATTCAGGACTGTAAAAATCTGCTGTGGAGATGTCTGTTAAGGCAAGCTGTGGGAAGGGGAGGACAAGGAGCAATACTTCAAACCTCTGTCCTATTGCATGGAACATTGATAAGAATACTGAATCTGAATTTGATAATTTACATAGATTTCTGAATGGGAGACTGCATGTAGAAAGTCTTTTCAATCTCCTAGTGTGATGGATGACTGAGGGGTGCTTGTTCATGACTGAAAATACTGTAATGAACAAAAGATGAGGACAGAAAAAGAATGTGTGTTCTTCTGGTTTTGGTTGGGTTTTTTCTTTTCTTTTTCTTTTTTTAAAAAAAGCATTTTAGTTAAACTATATTTAAAACACTAATTAGAAGCAGGCCTGGCTTTGGCAAGAATTACAGGCTTCAGGCAACTTAAACCACTGATCAGTAGATTTTGGATGCTTCAGGAGGAAGCAGGATTCAATTTATTTTCTTATCCATTTTTCCAAAGCATGTACCATTTACTGGTAATGGAAAGAAGTTCCTGGGTTACATGAATTTTCTAAGCAGCTACAAAGTAGGAGACTCATGTCATAAAATTAGAAACAAATTGTTTTTCTGCAACTTTTTCCTTCTTTTGGGTGTGTGTGTGGGTGTTTCCTCTTTTACCCTTTGCCATTTTGATGCATGGGAGGAGAAATAAAGGACAAGGAAAATAATACAAATCTTGAAAACTGAAACACTTTGAAAGCTTTCCATGGAAAAGTATTTCTTTTTCATCTTGCTGTAAGGAAGGGATGAAGTTGGCTCACCCTTGACTCAGAATCCCTGTCATGGGATCAGGAGCTAATGAATCTTCTTTACCTATTGAGATAGCAGCATATTCTGTTTATTGTTGTCCCTTGTACAGCTAGGGCAGAAGAGGAAACAGGATGGGATAATCTCTTGGAAGTCAGCATTTAACACCTGTCTGGTAGGAGATAATTACTACATTCCTGGGGGATTAGTGCAGTGGAACTTTATTATAGTGTAGTGAAACTGTGCCCAGCTATCTCTTACCAGATGGATGTCAGACTATTTGTCACAGAAGACCCAGAGCGCAGAATGAAAGATGCATGAATAAAGCATGTTTATGCGGATGAAATGTGGTTTATGACATCATCTCTGCTTCAAAACTGGATAGAGATTTTTCTCACTTCTGTCCTACTTCACAACTGCTTGAGGAACACTTGGGGATGACTGAAGTAGTGTCTATATTGCAGTTAGAGGAGTGACTGTATAGAAGTCATGACTGTCACTTAGCCTGCTGAGCAACAAAAGCAGTGTTTCATAGGAGCATGTCGTCGGGATAGGTAGCCTGAAAAAGATACCTCAGTCGGAAGTCTGGGTGCCTGTGTTGCTTTCCATTGAACAAGCAAAGTTAAAGAAAGCATGGGAAATATTTCCTGTTTCTCCAGCTAGTTCCTGCTGACATCCTTAAGGATTTATTGATGCAGTGAGCTGTAAACCAGTGTGCCTGAGCCACTTGAGAAAAAGTGACTTTTCATCTGTACCCACAGAGACACCCAGGATGCTACTTACTTCTGGTATGTAGACAGAGCTTGGCATTTTCCCAATCACTTCCTCCTTTTCAGTGGTACACTTTAATGTGTATTTATCCTTGCATTTTACAAATAAAAAGTTATTTTTAAGTGCATACTAAAAAAATGGTGCTTTCCTATAAGAAGGAAATCCCCTTGACTTCTGATGCCATGAATTACAGCATGTTTGTACATTTTCAGTAGTGGTAGTTTGCTGCAGTAAGATCTTCAACATGCTGTCTGAATTATGTTAGATAAGATACTAAGGAACAAAACATACAAAGCAGAAAGTATAAGAAGATGAAAATTTAGGAAAGAAAAATTCAGGAGCTGGCATAGAATCTCAGACTGATTTGGGTTGGAGGGACCTTAAATTTCATTCAGTTCCAACCGCCGGACATGGGCAGGGACACCTTCCACTAGAGCAGGGTGCTTCAAGCCCCTGTGTCCAACCTGGCTTTGAACACTGCCAGGAATGGGGCAGCCGCAGCTTCTCTCAGCACCCTGTGCCGGCGCTTCAGCACCCTTGCAGGGATGAACATTTGCCTGATGTCTAACCTAAATATCTTTATACTCTGTAACCTATAAACCCCCTCTTTTAACCTACAATAAAACTCTGTATACTCTGTAACTTACAAATATGCTCTGCTAGTTGGTCTGAATGCTAGTTCCTTGCATCAGCAGGAAGAAAAAGTTGACAGCTTCCTAATTCTGCTGTTCATTCGCTTTTTATTTGAGTCTGTTCTGCACAAGGATTATAAAATATTTCATTGCTTTTTCTGTAAGCCTGAATGTAGAACTGCATCACTTTTTACTACACAGCACACAGGGTTTAAGTCTCTCAGAGAATGCTGAGCCTTTAGTCTGATTATTTAATCATATTGTGATATAAAGGAAAACATTTTGTAATTTTACTGTCTGCATATAACATCTTTATGCTTTAAAATTAGATGCCTGAAATGAGAAACTACTTAAAACCTTGCTTTGCAGTTCTCATATTGTGCTGGAATGTTGCTTGAGCAGCCAAAGGTGTTATTTTTGACACTTAATTTGCAGTACAGAACTATTTTCAGAACAGATTCCATTTCATCTACTTAATGACCTTCACTGTATAAAAAGTCTGAAAACTGAGAGTTACAGAGAGGTTTGCCATAGCAGTAGAATTCCAGGAGAGAGGAAAAATTGTTTACTACTTTTCTGAAGAATAAATGAAGAGCAACACTGTAGTGGATGTGCAGTATTTTAATTTAGCAGTGAAATATAACTCCAGTAAGATTTACAATTTCTACTGCAGCTGCATTACCACTGTCAATACAGAGCACTAATTTTGCTGTGCAAAAGCAATGTGCTCTATGTGCTTAAAGACACTAAAAGGGAATTAAATTTCCACATTACTTGGTCCTGTGAGGAGCAGAGGGCTGGACCCAATGATCTTTATGGTTCCCTGCTGACTTGAGATATTCTGATTTTAGGATGTTGGTTGGGTAATTACAGTGGAGGAAGACAGCCTAGTTTCATGGACTTTATCCTGAACTCGATCTGCTCTTTGTTGTTTATTATACAGACACTTGTATCATTTTGCAGTAATCCATGAGAAATGAAGTTATGGCCTCCAAAACATAACTAAAAATCTGAACACAAATCTCTTACTGTAATAACATCTCAAGTTGAAAAATCTTTGGATATACTGAGTAATGGGTGTATATAATTTCCAATGCCATCTCAAATGAAATGGAAAATAATTGCTGAAAATGTCTCTGGAATAATAATTCTAAATCATCATCTTCTCCTGGGATCCAAGTCTTCCACCTTGCTGATGTGTAACGAATTCCCTTTTGTTTAGAGGCAAAATAAGTCATGACAGAACACACCGTCGTGGCCTGAGAACATCTGACATTAGAATAAAAATTTAATCACAGTGGGGAGGCAAAAAATGAGCTGTTTATGTTACAGTCACTTTCCTGTCACACAGTGTGAATGGTGTTAATAGAGAGGGGACCATAACTACCAAAGGTGTTTTCAGCTAATTTCTCCTACTTTGCATTTGTAATAGGCAAGGAATATGCAATAAAAAAAATGCTCATTGCATCATGACTAAATACAGCTTCTGTAAAAGCATCTACTTAGTATCTCATTGTCACATAGGCACAAATGGAGAAGAGGCTTATGCCTTTCCATGCTTTGAATATGTTGGCTTTTTTTTATATATATGCTTTTTATCATGTTAGAAACATTTAAGCATTAACACTAATTTTCTGTGAAACCAAAAGATCACAAAATAGTGAATTATCTAGCAATCAGAATCAGCAAGTAGAGTTTAATTCATTTGCCTGTAGAGTGCTCGCCAACACTGTCATGTAGAGCTCACTGCTGTTCCAAAAGCCACTTGTGCTTATAATAATTAGAGTTCCAATGATCTGGAACTGCTTGATTCAGCTAAAGTTTGGCAGGTGGTTGATACACAGAAGCATATTTAGACACTTTCCTAGCCTTGAAAAAATCACTTCAAATTATTTGCATGCCTGAAATACTGCTACAGCCATTAAAACAATAGTGGCCAATCTATCAGCTATGGATGGGTAGTTGTAATTTTCTGTCACATAAAGTACACAAAGTACTGTTTTTGGGGAATAAATGGATTGGGAAAGCTCAATTGGTTAGTTGCATTAAAAATTTTACTATTATAAATTAAATTGTTCGTCTCTTTTGATATGCAATTGCTCATGTCCACTTAGCACTATTAGAGGGCCTTCATAACTGCAATGATGCCTGATGAGCAGGTCTTGATGTAGGATTACTAGAAAATTGATGAAATGTGTGTGCTTCCTCTTCTTATACCAAAAGCTCATGAAAAAGTTCATAATAAATCCTTCATATAATTTTTGAACCTTAGATTTCCAGAGTCAAATCTATCAGAAAATGTCAAGTTTGCCATCAGATGTCAGTTAAGACCTAAGTAACTTCTGTTTTCCTAGACTGATGAACACAAAGCTACTACTGAGATAATTCAGTCTATATCAGTTCCAAACAAATGCCAATAGTCTTTTTAGAATTATATTTAGCTGAACATTATATCTTTTAGTTGAAGTACAGGATAGCACATGTTTTCATACAATTGCTAACTATTCAGTTAGCTGACTCTGCCATTATGTCTCTTTAAGACAAGCTTGTCTCTCACTCAAACTTTGAAGATTTGCCTTGATCTTTTGCCCCCCCCCTTTTTTTTTGGGGGGGGGTGGGGTGGGGTTGTTTTGTTTTTGTTTGGTTTTTTTTTTCTTGGTTGTTGTAGTTCGGGGAAAAGATGAATGCAGAGCTGTGGTTCTTAATGTGCACCTTGGAACATACCGAGGTTTTGCCTAGGGAAGTGAGTTAGGCTCTGACCGTGATGAATGTCACATGTAGTCTAGGAGCTTAATGGGCATGAACTTGATCTCTCCCCAAAGATCCTGGAAATTTGTGTTTGGATAATAATGCTTGGGCTCTTTCTGTCAAATTCCACATTCTAGGGTTAGTGAAACATTGGTTATACAGAAAATTAGTGTGATAAGCTAAAATTCAACAAAGTGTATTTCTTTCGAATAGAAATGTTCATGGAAGTTATAGAGGAGTAGTTGCCATAAGACACAGGGGAGGAAACTGCTGGAAAGGAGCTGAGTTCAATTGAGGGCTGATGGCTCTCTGCTTGTTGCTTGCTGGCTCCTAAAACATGATCATAAACTTTCTTTCATTACCATATGGAGTACCTGCATAAAACTGGCTGCTAACAACTGCTATTGACTTAAGAAATGGAGTTGTCAGCCTTAAAGAATCTATATTGCTCTTTGTCAAATCTTCTACACTATTCCCTGTGATTAATCCTGCTATGTCAAATCATGGTACTGTTTCATTTGCTGTCAACAGCCTTTTGTGATACGTTGCTTTCTTGTCACGAGTTCTCTGGGGGGAGAGAACTCAAAGTGCTTTGATTTCTCATCCAATTCATTAGCAGCTGTAAATGCTTATGGAGAAGAACAATAGGCAGAAAAGAAATAAGTTATTGAATTTTGTTTGTTTTCTTTTAATGTTTCTTTTTTGTTGGATTTTTTTGTTGTTTTGCTTTAAACTCTCTAAACTCAATGCTAAGGCGAAGTGAAAGCAACCTACATTACTATTTTATACCAAAAAAAAGAAGTTTACAGGCAGTTTTTCCATAATAAATGTTGAACTCCTGAAAAGCAAAAAACAGTGCAAAGAAGAACCTGCTGTGCAAAGATGTTTGTTTTGTAGGTTTTGATATTTGAATCATGACATAATGTCTGCTTTGTGAACTAGTATTGACCATGTATTTTATTAAGTTCCAGTAGAAATGTTTCTTGCATCCATTAGCTACGTACCTGTCGTGGTTTAAGTCTCTAAAACTCACGGAAGTCGCTCGCTCACTCACTTCCCCTCTTTATTCCCCCAGTCCTGGGGGAATGGGGAGGAGAATCAAAAGAATTCAACTCACACAGGTTGAGATAAGAACAGTTTTGTAACTAAAGTATAACACAAATCACTACTGCTACCACCAGTAATAATACAAGAGAAATACAAGGAAAGAGAATACAACTGCTCACCAAGCCCAACCCAGCCAGTGCACCCCCCAGCAGCAAACCCCCCAATACCAAAAACCTGACCATGCCATGCGCCCCCAGACCACCACCACACCCTTCCGGGTCTCTGCTCTCTGTGTTCACATCCTGGGCATGACGTGCTGTGGTATGGAATAACCTCTTTGGTCAGTTTGGGTCAGGTGTCCTGCCTCTGCTTCCTCCCAGCTTCCCCACCTCCCTGGCAGAGCATGAGACTCAGAAAGTCCTTGGCTAGACAAAGACATTGCCAAGCAGTAACTGAAAACACTGGTGTTCTCAGCGCTGCTGCCAGGCCCAAAATCAAAACCACAGTGCTGCACCAGCTACCAAGAAGGAGAAAAAACGCCTGCTACTGCTGAACCCATGACAGTACCTTTAGGAAAAACTGTCTTGATTAAACCTGTAGCTCTGTAGAAGTCACCACCGAAAACAACATACTGCTTTGTGCAGACAGTGCTTCTGAAACACTAATTGGCAATAGCACAAAAGTATGTTCTGGCCAAGTGCACCCAATTTTGCTTCAATGCACAGCTTAGCAAAACAACATGTCAATAAGTAGGACACAAATAATTGAAAAGCAGAAGTAGATTATAGCAAGAAGTACCATTTTTTAAAAAAATGACTGCATTGATAAATGCAAAGTTAAAAAGGAAGGTTTAGAAAAGAGTTCTCTAAATTACTACAACTCTGGGACTCCAGCCCTAATGCAAATTCATTCATTTATGAAGATACATCTGGGGAAGAGACATCTGACAGTAGACAGTTTGTTAATCTTTGCTGGAAAAGGTATGATGAAATTCAGTGACTGGGGCTGGAAGTAGGTAAAATCAGACCTAATTCAGAATGGATGACTTTCTAAAGGGTGTGTTAAAATTCCAGCAGAAGTGAAGTGCATAATGCAGAAGTTGTCTGCAGTTTATTGAGCCTTGTCTAAGCAGAGGGCTGAAAGAGATCCTCCTATAGTCTTTAGATCACTGACGAAATCTTGGACTAAACCAATTCAGTGTTTTAAGAAGCAGTTGTGCAGTGGAGAAGCTCAAGATTCTCTGCTTCTGGATTCAGGTCCTATTTAGCTGCAGATATTGGATGGATTCTTCATTGTTCTGCACTTCAGACTTTTCTCTGTAAAGTGAGCATAGCATTGTCTCTTGGATGTCAGGCTGTGGATTAATTGCAGAGGTTGCATACAGAAATGCCAGTGCTGACTCTCTATCTTTTCCTCAGGAAGTAATAGAGACTCTCATATGTACTGTGTTATTTGCCATATGAACTTGGATGCTGAAGTCACTGGCGATATGAGAATTGTGCTTTGCCAGATTTGACAGTGATGCCCTTTTTTATCTTCTACCTTTCCCTCACTATGTCCTCCCTGTGTGTCTTTCTACTCATATTTTTGCATTGTCGGTGTTTTCTCTTTGTCTAACCTTTTGTCCTAACCGTCTCCTCCCTCACTGGCCTGGATAATAGAGAGTTGGCAGAGATGTCAAGTCAACTGCAGTAGAGGTTGTGAAGTACTTGCACAGCTTCTATTGTGATAGCGTCTAAGTACCTGAAAGTGAGTGATAGATACACATAGGCACAAGACCTCATGACATATGTACTTATTCTTGGTAACAGTAACATCTAAGATTCATTCATTACAAAGCCTGGTTGTATAACGCAGCAGTTCCTCAGTCTTTCATCCATTCTGACTCCAAAACTCCCTGAAAAAGAAGTCACATTTTCTCTGTTGGTGTCATACTCCCAAAGAAGAAAATGTAAATTGTATTTCAGTCTTTTCAGTAATAACAAAAAAGTTGGCTAGTAAAAGCCTGAAATGAAGTTTGAAATGGATTCTCTATAGATATGCATGATGACTTTTGTGCACATAAATGTCAGGTTCTACGTTACTTGAACAGATTTGTAATTTTGCAACTTAGCAGGAATGGGCTTTCCAATGTGAAGAAAGAAGACTGAAATCTTGTCTTCCTCAGTGATTCATCTCAACCTTAATATTCAAATGAAATTGAATATAAGCTATTCCACACAGTGCAGCAAAACTGGAAGTGAAATGTGCATGTAGGAAGTTGCACATGCACAAATAGTCCGAACCAGATACCTTTGAATATTCAGCCCTTAATGTGTAACATTTTATCTCTAAATACTGAGTTTAAATAGAACTCTTTCGAGGATGATGATGAAATGATTAATTAAGGCATCTGAAGTGTAGCTCATCAGGACCTCTCTAGGGAGTCTTCCATGCCAATTTTGGCAAGGTGGCCTCCTACAGCAACAGAATGGGACATGCCATTTGTTCCATTTGTAATTGAAATCTTTAATTACATTTCCTGATTTATTTCAGCGTAACAAACACTTTCATTTTATTTTCTCTTCTTTGAATTTTGGTAGTGCTGAAAATGTGTATAGGCTTACTATGAGCCTTTGGCTTTCTGCAAATAATAACAGTGGATGAATGCAAAGAAAAATCAGTCCCTTCCAGAAACAACAATAGTGCTTTGTGAGCCTTTTCAAAGTCCTATCAGGACTTGTCAGGCATGCTACAAGTTTACTTAAAAATAATCTTAAAATTTCACTTCATGTTAAAGGAAGATTTGAGCAAGTGGAATGGTGCATCTGAAAAGAATAGCATGTGCACATGCTTTTCAACCTTCACAGAATGAATCATGTCTTAAATCCTAAGCCATGAAGAAAGGGCAGAAGGAGGCAAAAACAGCTAAGCCATGTCTTAGTGAGACAATTCCTTTACTACTTCTGAAAGGTTAACATTACCATCCTCCTTGTCAACAGAGAGGAACATGAAAAGGCCACTGGAAGGACAGGCTATGTTACCAGGAACAGACCAGTAGAGCAGAGAAAATAACTCATAGTGAACACCAAGAAAACACTGCAGCTTTGTCACCAAATGCTGAGCATTTGCTGCTTTCAGTGCCTGCAGATAGTATTTTGGCCTTGTATCTTAAATGCGCACTTAATCATAATGTGGTGTTATGCCAAACCATTCTCATGAAACTATTTGGGATTTCTGTAGCCCTGGGATAAAGACAGTGCAGTAGAAGGCAGGAGACATCTCCCTGAAATATTTTTAATCTTGTCGTCCATTTAAGCATTATTCAATTAAATTACTTTAATTACAAACAATTGCTTTTTTGCAGTAATGTTTTTTGTGTGTCTTAGTGTCTCTTTCTTTAATTTTTTTCATAATAATTTAAAAGGTCAGTGGGGAAAAAATAAAAGCAAGCTGTAGTTTTAACAATGAGTAGAAATTGAATGTCTACTCCTCGGTAGACCCTTAGTTTTGATGGACTATAGTAGTGCTCACACATGGACCTGCTTGATAAGTTGCAGCAAGGACCATTCTAGCCTTTGCTGTGTTCTGATGTTAAAAGTCTGCAGGTTGCATCCTTTTGTTTCCTTTGTGTAGAACTGAAGGGGAAAAAAGCAGAAATAAGTTTTGTTCTGACCTTGTTTTTGCCTATTCTCTTCTGGTGCATGTGGGCTGCCATGGAAACTCTGCTTTGGAAACATCTGTCATATCCTGTCTTCAGCAGCAGATAAGCTGGTGCTTGTAAGTGGTGGTTCTCTTTCAGATCTGCTTCTGGTCGTACTGTTCTGGAGATTAATCAATACAGGAATCATCAATTATAGACCACAATATCTTATTAGTGTGGTGATTAGCCTTTTTGGATAGGTTTAGTTCAACTTTTCCTACTGACTTAGAGACTGAGACTTTGGCCCAAAGACCTACTGCTCAATGTATTTTAAATTTTCTTTTTAAACAAAATTTGTTATTATGCTAGATGTCATTTTGACAGACTGATGGTACATAAAGCTAATGCATGTCTTCCTCAAGAACTCCTGATAACTTTTGTATTTCAATTGGCTGTGGTTTTCAAACTGAAGAAATTAATTGCTTCCTCAAAGGAATGCAATAAAAATCATCACTTCTGTGATGGGTTGCTTTGTTTGCAGCAAAGCTGATGGTAAGATTTCTTATACATAGCAGGGTCAAATTCCTCCTTCATGTGTCTTTCTACCTCAGAGATGGTACAGCAGATATCTCCTTCAGGCTGTGTTGTCAAAAGATCTCATTTACTATTTGAGAAGCAAAGTTGCGCAATATTTAGAAAGTATCAACACAGCAAGGACACTTTGGATACGTAGCTTCTGTGGAAGCATCTGGAGTTTCTAAGATCTTGTTCATTTTTTCGATACATAATCATAGCTTAGCTTCTTAGAAAACCTTCAATTGGCAACAGTGCTGAGAATGTTCACGTTCAGGTTTGAACATCATAAAGATTAAGCTTTATTATTAGTCTAATGAAGTCAATAGCTGTTTTTACATTAGATATTTCTGTAAGTATGCACTTATTTTGAACATCTTATTAGAAGTATAAATTAGGAATCTTAATAAGCTGTCCTTTTTCAATAGTGCTCTTTTGCAGGATTTTCATAACACAGTCGGTTTGCTTTTCAAGCAGTTTTTCATTCCCAGTTTAGTGCTCTTATTTAATTTCTGCTTTCAAAGAAATTATCTTTGAATTTTAAACAATGTTTTTAGATAGAAAATACAGTTCTTGATTTTTAGATAATGTGGTGAAAAAGTTCAAACCCATTTTCCAGAGGAAATTCTAGCATGGAGAAAAAGATTTTTTTTTTTTTTTTTTAATTTTTTTATTATTATTATGCTTTTAAAACTCCTTTTAATCTCCACCTGTCTGAAAACAAATGTGGAAAATCCTTCTGTGCTCCTTCAAGTATGAATTTTTGTAGCCATCATTTTAGCAGATAATATGGAGAATGCTTGTTCTGGGGACTTGAAATACGAAAATGCTTCTATCCTTGTTTTGAGGAGAATTTTAGCTTTTTATTTATTTTTTTGCACTGGTTTATGCTTTGGTTTTGGCTTCATTGAGATGCCAAGTGCATCAAGAGGCCCTGCAATGCTTTGTCTGTGTCTTGTTGGTGCTTATTTTACAAAAACTGCCTCTTGCATGACAAAGATGATTTGTGTTAAGGCTACAGAAATTCTGTCCCTGGGGAGGTGGTCAGTGGAGAAAGTCTGTCTTTATTCTAAGCATACGTGCATGCTACCCGTGGTTCTGTATAAGTAAACCACATTACTGGCTTGAATGCTTCCCTTGAAAAACCCTCTTTGCATTCTCACCAGGGAAATAATTAGTGACTGCAGAAGAGCATGGTAATACCCAAAGTCCTACATAACAGCAGTATCTGTAAGCTGCTGCTTTCTTGTTCTTGCTTTATTCTGCCAAAGGGTGATGCAGCACTTCAATGTCAGAAAAATCCTTGATATGCCTGGCTGTGGCTGTGGTTCCTTTTGGAATTGCAAGAGGGAGCCTCGGGTGGCTGGAAAGCTGAAGCCCAGGGAGCACATGGTGCTGTCCTCACTGCACTGCCAGTAATCGGATGCCCAGGGATGACTTGGCTAGGTTGTTTGAACTGTGTTAAAAAAGCCTTCTCCCTTCTCTCTGGTGCACATGGGCTACTGTTCTGTGTGTGGGAACATTGCTTTCTGCCCCTTTAACATCTATTTGAAATTGAGAAATTCCTTATTAGGAATTCCCTTTGGAAATGAATGAAAAACATAGCTACCCACTACCATTCTTTCTTCTTTGATGATGCAGTAAAGGAATATTCATCAGATAAAATCTAGTTTCATTTGTTCATGTTCTCCTTTTCCTAGAGCTTGTTGTGCCCCACTTTTGGTTACACATAATTATTCTTCAAACTGAAATGGAAACCTAACTTTATTCAAATAACTTTCTTCATGTGAACACAATACTCTGTCCCAAGGCAACAGTTAAAGGCTCAGATTTAACTATGACTTAATGGAAGAGGGAGAGAAAGAGGCTGTAAGTTGTAAGGAAAACCTGCAGTACTGGTGAAAGAATGAATGGTTTATAGCTTTATTTCATATATTTCCTAAATTCTTATGTTCATATTTAGCTTGAATGTTCATATTTCTTCTCTATAATGCTTCTGGAAATATAGCATTACCTAACCATCCTTGCAGCTAACATTCTCAGAAGGTTAATATATAAGCTTCATCACCATCCTTTTATTTTCCCTTGGTGCTTATACTTGAATCCATTCTTTTGCAAAGATCTTCTTCCTTATCTGCCCCTTGGACCATGTCACTGTTTTCTTTACAGTCCTTCTTTGCCTCTATATCACATCAAATCAAATCTCTGGGGTTCACTTTTCATGTTGCTTGCAGCCCTTGTTTGCCTTAACCCTTACCTCAAGCCTGTGATCAAAAGTCAGCTCCCTTATCTGATATGCATCAGATGCCAGCCCCTGTATCCCTGCTGCTAAATATTAGGAGCAAACAACTTTGTGCTTTTCCCTTATCTCCCTCATCCTTGGGAAAAGGTTCTCATGCTCACAGCAAAGCCACATCTTGGTTCTCTTTCAAATTCCTCTTTTAAAACAAATTTCTCTTCTAAAATTGTTTTGTTAAAGTGCATTCAAAACCCATGGGTGCTTAACTGCTGCTGCTGAGGCAGACCATTGGCATATGATGTGGATTTAGTATTGGCTTGCTGTTTCTTTCTGTTTCTTTATCTGTCTAAGTTCATCTGTTTTCTCATGTGTTAGATTATTGGCATGGGAGAGCTTTTTCTTTTGTGTCTGTATAAACTCTAACTGGCCCTTGGCTATACAGAAATGCGAATAATGTAAGCATGTAATATGAACAGAAATGTTTATCCTCTTCATGCTATCCTTAAACTCATACTCCTGAAACATCTGTAACATTAAAAGGTAAGGAAGGTCCTTGCAGCTCATGTTTCTTATGGGGAGGTGTTTAATGTCACTGTTTCTTCTTATGGAGAGGTGTTTAATGTCACTGTTTCAAGTACTAAATTGTTTTTAGCTCTATGAGGAGCACAAAAGAAGTCATTGATACAGTGTTGGGAAGTTAAATTTGAGCTGCTTTTCCTGGTTTTGTTTTGTTTATTTTCAGGTCAGACAGGAACTCTTAGACAATGGCAGGGGTGAGAAAACCTTCCTTTCTACTCTGTGCCATCATCAGCCATGTAGTTGCATGCAAATAATGGAAGAGATCTGGCTGAACACTGACTAACGACAACAAAAAGCAACTATAATGAGCAATAGCCATAAAAACTCTCTACTTTGAACTGCCAGGCAGTTGTGTGACTCTAGTGCAGGGACAGGGATGGGGTGGAAGCAGAGCACAAGCTAGAAAGCAGGGGCTAGCTATCTCTCACCACCAGCCAGCCCTCAGATTACAGCTATCGTGGATTGAAGCAGCAAAATAGAATGCTACAGATTGGAGAAAATGGAAACAGCTGAGATACAATAAATAAAGACAGTGAGGTTATGAATGGGATGGCATATCTACTGTTGCAGTGCACCTGCTATGAAAGCTAGCTGGAAATGTCCATCTTGGCATTTGATTGTAACTTCTGTCTCTTTGATAGAGCAAGGTTCCTTGAGAGAGAGACATATTTCCAGAGTTCAGACATGTGGGTCATGGCCTAAGAACACATTCAGCACAGTACAAATTTTGATACCAGAGAGCTTATACGAACAGTTCTAGGTTAATCACAGATGGGAAACCATTTTAACAGACTAGACTCAGCACTTGTGGGAGACTGAGAAGGTGAAAAAGAATGCTTAAACAGAGTTATTATAGCCCTTTTTAATGTAAGAAATTGAATTGTGGGGGTTTTAATCCCACCCCCTCCCCCCCCATCTTAGTTATGTATGTTGGGTCATCCAAACCAAGTAATAAATTAATCTTGAGTCTGTAAAAATGTGTCAGTCTTGATAGGAAAAAGGTTGAGAAAAATTCTGAAAACTTGAGTAATTGTTTATTTTGACACACTTTAAAATTTTTATTCTTTTGAATGACAGCTCCTGCAATACTTCTTATTTTTTTTTTTTTTTATATATATTTTTTTAAATGCAAGTGCAGCAACTGGGAAAAAAAATCAGTAGTGGTGATCAATTGTGTTGTACATCATTTGGGATTTTTTTCCCTTGTGTTCTCTCTCCTTCTCTCTCTCTTTCATTATAATAATATATTTCACTTCAGCTATTAAACTGTTCTTATCTCAACCCACTTTTTTTCTGATTTCCCCATTCCACTGGGGACAGGACGAAGCAATCAAGTGGCTGTGTGGGAACTTGGTTGCTGGCTGGGATTAAACTGTGACAGAACCTAGCAGAAATATAAGGAAAGCTGTTTAGTCTTCATTAGAAGATGTAAGAACCTTCCCTCTGATCACAGTGGAACACATCTGGGGAACTGTACAAATCTGACACAAAATCAGTGCACATCAGACCTCAGGCTGCTGCAAAGAAAAAAGAAATTAGGATGACCCTATGTAACTGTAGACCTAGACTAGATCTCAAAAGGTCAACTTCTTCCCCATCAGGGATATCACGTATGCTCTCAAGATCTGTCAAACTCTGAAGCTTCCAGAGATAGACTGTCTTAATACATTGCTGTCATGGGTTCAGCAGTAGCAGTCATTTTTCTCCTTCTTGGTAGCTGGTGCAGCACTGTGTTTTTGATTTTGGGCCTGGCAGCAGCGCTGAGAACACCAGTGTTTTCAGTTACTGCTTGGCAATGTTTTGGTTTGACCAAGGACTTTTCTGAGCCTCATGAGGAGGCTCCAGGGAGGAGCCTGGAGATAATTTTCCTCCTCCAGGGAGGAGGGGGAGCCGGGAGGAGGCAGAGACAGGACACCTGACACAAACTGACCGAAGAGGTTTTTCCATACCACAGCACGTCATGCCCAGGATGAACATAGAGAGCAGAGACCCAGAAGGGTGTGGTGGTGGTCTGGGGGTGCACGGCATGGTCAGGTTTTTGGTATTGGGGGGTTTGCTGCTGGGGGGTGCACTGGCTGGGTCAGGCTTGGTGAGCAGTTGTATTCTCTTTCCTTGTATTTCTCTTGTATTATTACTGGTGGTAGCAGTAGTGATTTGTGTTATACCTTAGTTACAAAACTGTTCTTATCTCAACCTGTGCGAGTTGAATTCTTTTGATTCTCCTCCCCATTCCCCCAGGACTGAGGGAAGAAAGAGGGGAGGGAGGGAGGGAGTAAAACTGCATGGGTGGAGGGCTTAAACCATGACAGTTCTTTTTGGCGCCCAACGTGGGGCGGGAAGGGTTGAGATAAAGACAGAATAACCGCTCGTCACAATGCTGATTTACTGGCTCTCAAAGTTGTTGCTCTGGTTCTTACAAGTTCAGCGTATGCTACCTTACTTGCAGCCGGTATTTCTTATCTTCACGTTTTTCACATCTGGGTTTTGGGTTAAGGTTCGTGTTACACTGTACTCCATTGAAACGGTTTGTAGCACGGGGAGCTCCAGAAGGGAGGCGGGGAAGCCTCCCCACCAGAAGGGAGGAGGGGGCGGTCCCGGGAGCCGCCAGCTGCCGAAACGGCCCGGGAGGAGGGCCCGGGGGGTCAAGAGGCCGGGAACGGGGCGGCAGAGGAGCTGAGCCCCCCCACCGAGCCCAGCCCGGCGATTGCCGAGCCGCGGGAGGAGGTGGCTACCGACCGGCTGGAGGAGACGGCAGAGAAGCCTAGCCCCGAGCCGAGCCACGTGGCTACCGAGCGGGGGGGGAGGCGGCGGCCAACCCCGGCCCCGCAGCTACAGAGAGCATTCCCCAGCAGCCGCCCGCAGAGCCCCGCGAGTCCGAGCCCCAGGAGGATGCAGGAGACCGCGCAGCACTTCCCAGCAAGGCAGAGGGGGAAGATCTGGACTCAGACAAAGAGCAGCTGGTGGTGAGAGAGCCGGCAAGCACAGCAGCTACACCAGCCCCAGTGTCAAGTACAGCAGCCTCATTTGAGAGTTCTGAAGGGTCTGAATGGCCTTTGGGTACCCTTAGGACCTGCCTGCTGATTGTGATGGGGATCAGCATGTTGGCATGCATTCAGAGTGTATTTTACCCACAACCATTTCCTCTGGTCCCAAGAGTTAAGCAGAGTGGGATGTGGGCCTTGTCTGGGGTTGGACTGCAATGTGGGATGGCCAAGAGATTTACCCCAAGGCTGGGCACTCACGAGTGGCAGGGTGTGTGGGACAGTATGGGCGAGTGCGAGTATCTAGTCCACTGGACCCCTCCAGTGCTTTGGAAGCATCGGAGATGGAAGGCAGCTGTATGGAGTCCCCAGTGACAAGTGGCTAAAATTGAAATGGCTCAGATGTACTTAGATTGGCAACATAAGAGTGAATTATTTTGAGCCTGGTTGGCCTATGACACCTTAGGCCATCAGGGCAGAGATGCAACATACAGATGGACTCATGATCGGGGGGTGGACTTAGCAATGGACACTATTGCCCAGGTTATTCACAAGTGTGAGCACTGCACACCGCCTCCCCTGCTCTGGAAGACTGTTACAAAAGATGGAGCCTGATATCATGGACTGGATGGACTCAGCAGCTTTGTAGGGATTGGTCCATGCACTAAGGGATGATCTCCCTCCCTCTGTGTGTGTGTGTATGTATATATATACATGTGATGGTATATTGAAAATGCAGGATCCTTAAAATGATACGAATGGTATGGAATAAGGGGTGGATTGTCATGGGTTCAGCAGTAGCAGTCATTTTTCTCCTTCCTGGTAGCTGGTGCAGCACTGTGTTTTTGATTTTGGGCCTGGCAGCAGCGCTGAGAACACCAGTGTTATAGTTACTGCTTGGCAATGTTTTGGTTTGACCAAGGACTTTTCTGAGCTTCATGCTATGCCAGGGAAGAGGGGAAGCCCCAGGAGGAAGCAGAGACAGGACACCTGACCCAAACTGACCGAAGAGGTTTTTCCATACCACAGCACGTCATGCCCAGGATGTGAAGATGGAGGGGAGAGACCCGGAAGGGTGTGGTGGTGGTCTGGGGGTGCACGGCATGGTCAGGTTTTTGGTATTGGGGGGTGCACTGGTTGGGTCGGGCTTGGTGAGCAGTTGTATTCTCTTCCTTTGTATTTCTCTTGTATTATTACTGGTAGTAGCAGTAGTGATTTGTGTTATACTTTAGTTACTAAACTGTTCTTATCTCAACCTGTGGGAGTTGCATTCTTTTGATTCTCCTCCCCATTCCCCCAGGACTGGGGGAAGAAAGAGGGGCAGTGAGTGAGTGAGTAAAACTGCGTGGGTGGGGGGCTTAAACCACGACAATTGCTTACCTGAGAAGGTACTTGTTATTACCTGTTGTGACTTTTCTTTTTTGCTGTGTAAATCTTATTACTTTGTTTGTCATATACATGGATAGAACACTTCCCTCCCCAGCTTTTATATATTTAAAGATGACTGTAACTCTCCTCTTATGTTTGGTTTTTTTTCTTCTTCAGAGTTCACAGACACATTTGCCATCTGAGGAAAGAGTTTGATTTCCATATGCAAAACCAAGGACTTTTCCAAGTCCTTTAATCCTAGGTGGAAAAGAATTTCACTGGGTAGAAGAGTTTCTGCAGCCGAGGGACTGATGGGTGATTGAATATTTAGTTAGAAATTCAATCACTATATAGGCCCTCGGTAGGCCTTAATTATACTCTTCCATGCATGATCTCATAAGCCTTATGCAAGAAAATTTTCATTAAAGTTGGGGAGATTTTTATTAACTGAGAATTACAAATTTAGTCTCTTGGCATGAATTGCTTTGCTTGTTTAGTTTTGTGTAGTTTAAGTGTATTTCCAATACTTAACTTTTTTTAAGCTTTGTTTTTAAAACACCAAGATCTGCCCACCTTCTATGACATAAAAAAGGACAAAATTATCCTTTTTAGAACAGTAAGGTAGGAAGAATTAACACCTGACTATTACTGCTGATCATTACACTTCATATCTTCAGGAAAAAGTATATTCTTGAAAGTATATGACTTCCTAGTTATGACGGAAAATTCCTTCAATGGAAAGAGGTGGTAAAGCAGATTCAGAAAAAGGGTGAGCAAGATTCTTTGTAGGTATGAAGGCAACATTGTCTTAAGAGGAAGCTAAATCAGTTTGAGAGCCAAGTCAGTGTGTTGCATGTTGTTGGAAAGTTCTTGCTGGTCTTCACACAGGCAACTTAAGGTAGTGGTAGATCTTGTTAAATATTCAGCCTCATAGGGACTGCCAGCCAAGACAAGTTCCCTGAGATGAGTATCTGCATGAAGGCAGTTGACAAGCTTTCTTTTGCGTTCTTATATAAGGCTGGGGAAAAGTATTTTTGAAAACAGCTTTCAAAGCTAGAACACTGAAAAACCTGATTTTTCTGTATTTTAATACAGCTTCATTCCCTGCCAATATAGAGGTGGTCTTATTTTCTAAAAATACTGATGAAAAAATGATTAAAATTCAGTCGCCTTTTTTGATAGTGATGGAGGAGGATATTTCTGATAATCTGTATTCAATTGAGAACTTCTTGCTTGTGGGAGAGAAACGACATTTTTAGACTGAATTTTCAGATCCCCACTCTCAGTGAATTTGGCTGCAGGATGGCAAGGTGGGCATTTAGGACTCAAAGTGTTGGAGTTGAATGAGAGGATTCTGTCTAATTTCTGATTTGGATATGGCTTTTGACAGTACAGCAGAAGCAGTAACAGCTAATATCAAAGTTTGTGATGTTCCAGTTAAATTTCACTGCCTGTGCTGTGGAATAAGTGCCATCCTGTGTCATTTGTAGTTGGAACTTGGAAATCATTCACATAGGTAATATCCAAGTAATTGTGGTTTTGAATGTATTCAGTAAGGTCATGATGAGAATTGGGCAATTTGCAAAGGATGGACAATAAGAAGGTTAAAGATTTGTCTGTGAGATGCACATCCTCTTGCAGCTTTCACTTCAGAGGAATGGGCCTAAGGATGGGGCAAGGGAAGAAAAGTGTCTGGTCAGGCAAATATACATGTCTGACTGCCGCTGAGTAACAAGCGTTGGTGAAATAAATCTGTAATTCTTGCATCTGGAGCTGCTATCAAGGTACGGTTCTGCTTTTGTTCCAGCACCTGGGGCTTGTGAAGAACAGTTTTATTCACACAAGTTTGTGAGGTGCCCCATTACTTGCCATGTCTGAGATATTGTCTGCTCCAAGGAAACATGTTGGTTCCCTTAGTATTGAGTCAACAACTGGTGTCTTTTCCTGAGACTGGGGACTTGAACCAATTGGAGATAATTGCTGTTCTGCCCTGTGGAAGTAAAAACACGCCTTCTGAGTTCCTGGTTTATTAAATCAAGCTTACAGAGGCTGGTTAGGAGACATACACATGTACCTATACTCTTAAGCTTGCTATCTCCTATATTCCCCCCCCCCCCCCATTCTGTTCATTGAATTGTTTTAACTTTCTTGAAATAGATGTTTCACAGCCATAACAAGGTAGAAATTTAAAAAATTAATTACACCAACCACGTCTATGGAGACAATTGCTTGTTTGCTCCCCTGTCCTGAGTTTGCAGTTTTCATTAATATTTTACAGCCTAATTCAATTGATTCATTCTAAGAAGAAACGTATACTGTGAGGGGGAAAAAAAATCTGTGTTTGTTTTTGAGTGGTCGTAGGTTTAGATTTTTAAGGACAACAGAACAAATTTTTTTTTATTTATAGCATTAGGTCAAACCTCTAAGATAAGGGTGTTTTTCTTGTGGTTTCTTTTCCCATTGCTTGTTATGTTACCTTTCTAACCTTTGATAAACCTTTTGTGGGGTCAACAGCTACCTCTATCAGAAAAGAAAATGACACTTCCCAGGCTCTCATGAGAGCTCATACATGGTAATTTAAACTGTGGAGAAGGGCTTCGGGTGCAAAATGAGCATGCAAAATTATACAAAGGAGAAGCTGACTTCTTTCAAATATCTTTAGTGTTTCTTAGGACAGAACTATTTGGTGCAGTATGTAGAAAGTCACAGCTACTTCACATGTATTGTAATATTTTGTGCATTTGCATTTGGAATAAGTCAGAGTCTGTTATACATTCTCAAAAGATCCTGTCTCCAGGTTGGGCAGCAAAAGACTTAACAGGGTATCAATTTCTTGCAAGATCCTCCTGCTCAGGATTGTAAAGTGTATATGCCAAGGAAAAGAACATTCAGTCACTGCTTGTGTTGGTGTAGAAAGGGAGCAACACCTCAGTGAGGAAATGGGAGGAGGTAAGAAGTGGAGCCCTGTGGTGTTCAGGTTGGTGTGTTCCCTCATGCCCAAAGGAGAGTGACACGTCCTGTAATACAGCCTTCACATCTCGTAAGTAACCTAGAAAGTGCAGCTTAGCGCAGGAGTACTTACAGAAGTGATCTTGGTTTAGTACATCACTATAGCTAAGTCTTTCTGAGTAGCGCTACCTTTCTGTTCTAACTACTATTTGAAAGCCACTGGAAATGATGCCTGACTTCTCACTGGTTTTGCCTGTAGGCTGTTTATTAATCTAACTTTAATTCTCAAACCCCAGGAGACATTTGACTCTGACTGAAACTTTGTAGTGCATTTGCTCATTCCTTGGAAAAGGCCCTGATCCATTGTAATATCAGGCTAGCCCTGACAGGTCTGCTTTATTTATGGTTATAGTCATTGACAATTACTTTGGTAACTGTAACTACAGACTAATTAGGAAGAAGCACTATTAAAATGTTAAATAGATAGGGGAACTGGAATTCTTTCAGCTTGTCAAATTGGTCCATTAAATCTGTGTGTGTTGTACCTGTAATTGCAAAGCTCCAATTATCATACACTTAGTGAAAGGAGTGATAAGGCTTTCCGAAGTCGAAAGTGATAAGAGATAAATGTGAAAAGTTACCTAATAATAACAACTTTTAATAAAAGCTATTGATGGCAAAAGTATTCTGATAAGAACTAAAAGCCAAGAACTTTAAATCCTGGTATGTCCATGCAAACAAAACAATGAAAAGTAAAAATGTCATCTTGTCATTCATACAGGTGTTTTAAACAATGTAAGACTCTCTAGTCTTCATGGCCTATTCATATTCCTGGTAAGTGCTCTGTTGGTGTCCATGCAGCAATGACACCATGGCCTTTAGAGAAGTTTAATATTTAATGTTTTACAGAATAGAGACATCTTCCATAAAAACATTGCAGAATTAAACATCTGACCTAAGGTGATATTTTTGTTCTGGATTGTGTTCGACTGTAGTCGTCCCCAGGAGACAGCCAGCTCATAGGGATGGTTATAATTTGTTTTGCAAATAATGCTTCTTTACAGGTTCTCTTGAAAGACTTTGGGATAAAATGGAGAGGAACAACCAAAACACAGGTCTGAATTTAGGCGCTGATGAAGACTGGAGCTTATGTAGAGGAGAAGGGAATTAGAGGCACCATAATTCTGCCACAATTCCCAGTGGTGGAAAGGTGAACAAAGTATGCCTTGCCTCAGTACCTTCCTGTTGATCCAGATCTTTGAAGTGGGAGCTGGAGAGATTTTTAGAAAGCCTGGAATCAATTTATGAAGGTGGAAGATTGTGTGAGGGACCCATAATTTTGAGAAATACATAAAAGAAGGAGAAGGGTGACCTTAAAAGCTGTCAAGATGGAAAGGATTGTTGTTGTTAAACAGAACTTACTTCACAGAAAACAGTACTGAACTGGCTGCTGTTTGTGAGAAGCGGGGGACAAGGGGAAGGGGGAAAAAGAATCATTCTTTTCTGAGATCCCAAGAGGCTTTATCTATTTTAAAACCAATTCTGTGCAAAATAAAGGCAAGCAAGAATATGTATTCTAAATAGTACTTCAACCTCTCTCCAAAAAAAAGCTATCAGTGTTAAAATAGGTGTCGTTACTCTGTGGTGTTGCTTGCTTGCTTGCTTTTTCTGCTGGTGGATTGGAAATCACAAGCCTGACTTTTAGTTGATTTTGGAGATATTGTTTGCAAAGTTTGCATATAAAGGGATGGAAGCAGAATTTTTCTGCTTGTGTCAAAAGAGTTTAAAATGAGAAACGATAAAGATAAAAGACAAGGGAAGGGTAGTAATTTCTGCTCTTAGAGCGGCTTTGTAAATTTGACTGTAAATGAAGGAATGCTTTCTTTTGAGTGATTGAGATAAAACAATAAAAAGACTTTGCCTCAAAGAAATCAAAATATTTTTTCCAAGCAAGGGAAGGCTGATGGTCAGAAGGTTAAAATTACACTTCTAATGACTTCCAAGTGGAATTGTGTCCATTCAACCAGTGGCAGTTATGCATGACAATGAGGGTTTATAGCCAGTTGGAAGGAGAATGAATGATTGGGGAACAAGAAAGGAAAAACATTCAGTTAGAATCTTGTACTTTCAAGATCTAAAAAGAAATCAGGGTGCCATTTACCTATTTCCTGTTTTTCAGAACCTGATTCTGAAAGGGATTTCTTTTATGGAAGCTTTTAAATTTTGTAATAAGTTTTGAGAAGGAGGAAGGCAGAAACAGTACCCTAGTGCAAAAGATGCAGTAGATGGCAACAAATAAGTTTGCTGTGTCGGAGAAAGAGGAATGTTTACACTAAAAGTTATCACATATGGTATGAATTGGCTTAGACTTTGGTCTTGAAAACAGTGTGTCTTAAAATGTGGTGTCTATCTATCAGCTATAGAGCTGAGTTTTACAGGGAAGGTCTCCCATCCCAGCTCCTCTCTATGTGGGCCCATTGGTGTGATGTCTGGGTCTCCTTGTGACTGCTCTCCCCCTTCAGTGTCAAATGTTGAGAGATGTAAAGCTCTTTGCACCAATTCCTGTAGAAAATGGATAACACAGAAAGAACAATTGATTGAATTCCCTCTGATTATGCGTGTCAAACTGGTACTGACCATTCCTGCTGTGGGAGTGAATGTAAGCAGCTTCAGAGGAGGTGTAACAAGATAATCGCTATTTAGTTGCTTCAGAGTGATTTCTTGATTGGCATATCAGAACAGTTGTTTAGAAAGTAATCTGGCTTCATAATGGAACCACTTCAATAACAGTGGTCCTGGAACTGCAGTAGAAGCTGTCACAATATTTGTCTCCATGTTCTTATAAATATATACCAGTTTTTCAAAGGTTATTAATAACAGAACAAGTTAAGAATTATTAGATGATGAAAACTGTGAAACCTTAAATTTAATTATATTCCCTTAAGTGGTGGGAAGATCTGGTCATGTTGCGATTTATGGTTGACAGACTGCTAATATCCTGTCTGACAGGACAAAGAGGAAGGCAATTATTCAATTTTTAAAAAATTATTATACCTTCTCTGTATCTTGGATTACAGCAAATGATTCCTGGGACAACCTAATATCAAATAAATAAATGAGGAATTTAAGCGCTGACAGAAGGGGTGGATGCTGAGAACTGGCTGAAGATTTTTGGCTGTATGGACGTTATCTCAAAGAAGGTACTTTTGCAACACCAAAGACTGTGTCCAGATTCATGCTTCTCAAGGAAAAATTTGGTATTGGAGAAAGGTGCAAGCTATAGCTGTTCCAATATTGTCTTAATTGGATGCTTTCCACATGGAATAAGTTTGCTGAACCTCAGCACGAACAGAAACAACAAAGCAATACCCTTCTGTAAAGAGAAGCGGCAGCTTTCACTGTGGAATGTGCTTTTGGCTTATGCAGTATATCTGCTGAAACAGCCCAAGCAGTTTCTACTAGCCGAAGCAAAACAGAATGCCTTGTTATCCGCTTCCTCACTGTGGGCCTCAACACCTCAGACTTTCGAGAAATGTGCTTTACCAACATGAGGAACAGTGTGCCTAGGATTTAAGGTGGGACTGTGGGATCTGTGCATGCTGTCTGCTCCTCCAACTCTCTTTCATCTGCAAGAAGCAATTTGTTTGTGTTTGCATTTTGTCCCACAGAATCTCCAAAAATAGAAGAATTCCATAATAAGAAAAAATAATACCTGAGAGGCCACAAATATCTCTGGGGAATTTACTTTTTATTAGCTAACATGTATTAAGTGTGAATTAGAAACTAAGCACTGCATCAAATGAAGGTCTGCAGTGACACTTGCAGCAAACACTTCTGCAGGACAAAATAACCTGTCTTGGCCAATTTTAAGATTTAAGAAGTATATGCCTAAAGGTGCTTTGTTTGTACTTTCTTGAGCAATGTTTTTCTGTTTGTGTTTTTTTTTTTTTTTTTTGAGAGAGTAAAAGATTACTTTTGATTACATAAGGAGGTTTCTTCAGGAAAATCAAACATTCTTGGAAGACTACAAAATCCCTCCTCTGAACTGCAGCTGCAAAAGGATTGCTTCAGACTACTGTGGCATGGCAAATCTTCATGGCAGGAAGAGAGCTGGGTACTTGAGCTGACACGATGGATTCCCCCTTCACCTGCTGTCTCTGTCTCATTAAACTGCAGTGATTAAGGAGTTATCAAAATTTAATACTTCAAAATGACTGCACAAAAGCAACCTCTTCTTATGAGAAGCCGTCTTTATAAATTGTCATTCACATACTCAGAAATTTTCCCACAAATCTCTTCCCCTCTTCCACCCCCTGCTTCAGTCCTTAAATTTATGGGGAAGTGCTGAAACCTCTAGCCAGCAAGAGCCACTCCTGAGAGCAAATATGTGCTCTAAATTATGTGAGCCCATTGGGTATATTGATTATTAAACCTCACCTGGTGGAAGAGGGCAGATGGATGTATTGTGTCATTGCCAGCTATATTAATTGCATGCTAAAGATTTTCAATTTTTTAGGTAGAAATATGGATTGGAATTATATTAGGATTATTCAGGTGACTGACAAGCTGCAGCTTGACAGAGGTATTGAACCAAATTAGGAGCAGCTTAGTCTGATCAGGCATTGAACATTGTCACATTGCATTGCTTTCTTTTTCCCCCTCTCTTCTGTGCAGTCTGTGCACAGATGAGATTAGTCCAACAGAATACAGACATCAGAATTGGGTGCTAAAGCAGCTGATTCTTAGCATTTTTCCATTGGTAGATTTCAGTGAAGTAGATCTGTCTCCATGTCTCAAGGGGAAATGCTGAAAAGCCTACAGACTTGACCAAAGCCACTTGGAGAGAGTTGGCAGTGCTACATAAACCATTTATCTTGAATCCCAGCACACTGTAATGTTTACTAAACTATGCTCTTTCTCCATATATAACTCAGTGACATGAAAAAGTACCCTAAGGGAATTGTGCCTGGCCTGAGGATCAGCGTAGAGTGTGCCAGCTAGTGGCATGACCCCTGGACAATGTTGTTTGCTTATGCCAGTGAGGGCAGCTTGGATCTCTCTCTGCATCAAGCTGCAGAAGCAAGGGGATAAAAAAGTGGAGGGATAAAAAAGCTTTGGAGCCTCTAATTCATCAAGTCTGCCTGTAACTGACATAATGGGAATTTTTTCCTGGCTAGCAATAGATCCTGTGAATTATGATATAGCGCCTGGCAAAATTCAGCTATACAGCATGGGTACTGATAAGGCTGACAGTGTAGGATGGAGTTCCTCAATGCTGTACCTTGTGCACTGCAGTTTTGTGATTCTGAGCTGTGACGCCTTCTGTGTTTAGGTACGTAACAGTTTCATTAATTAAGTTCCTGGTGGCAAATAATAAAAGAACAGCCTTTTTGTTAGAATAGGAAAAACTTCCTACAGAAACCCAGAGGCAAACAAATACTACAACATTGCTTTTGTAGGCAACAAAAAGCATCTGTATTCAGCAACCCACAATGATAGTAACAGATCTAAAATATTGAGGGAAATATTTTATATTGTAGTTTAAAAAGGAGTAGGTTGTATTGAAGGAATTCCTGTAAAAGATGCCATGTTTAAATGAAGCTTCTAAAATTAGTGCTCTCCAAGCTACTACCACCACAATACACTTATATGTTTTGTGGTTTTGCTAGGACCCTCACTAGTGCTATGACTGAGGTGGGTGTGCGTGAAGATCTCTGGTCTCAAAAGCTTGCAGCCTGCATGTAGGAGAAGAAACAACACATCAGCATAGGCAAATGGGCAAAAGTGAAGGAGCAGCAGTACTGGTAAGCCTGATGGACAGTGGTGTCGGCATGTGACTGCTCAGCCATTTTCAACATGTCTGAGGCATTAGAGAAAGAAAACCCCAGAGAATGGGTGGTAATGCTGCACTTTTATTTTAATCAGGGTTGATCTGTCTTTCAGAAGTGATGTCAAAATCAGAAAAGTTTTAACTATGTAAATCAGCTTAAAGTTGCTTTAATGCTCATATTAACTACCTGATACGGTTCTGCTTACACTCCAGTTTATACCCTAGCATAACAAATCCAAACTTGAATGCATGTTTTCATATATGCACTGACTACATATTCTTACAGATCAGTCTCAATGGAAGGGACACAACTGTATAACACGTGTTTTAATTTCTTGAGTTTGGGGGGAAAAAGTAGGTTATTTAATGAAAATTAGTTAATCTGCGTTCTGTTCTCCATCACGGGCTGTGTTTAGCAACTTACTCTTCTAGATCAGACAGTGAGGGTCATACCCCTACTTTTATATAAATGATTTATTTACTAAGATGTTACATTTAGTTCTTAATTTTCTTTCTAGTTTATTAGCACCTGCCTTTGATTGCCTCTTTGTGTCACATATGTCAGAATGCTATGGCTGGAGCATATAAAGGTTAATTTAGGAGACGCAGAAACTGCTGCAGCACTGAGCTTGCCAAAAGTTCCTAATTTAATTTTCAGAACACAGGAGCATGTGGAAGATGAAGTAGTTCACTATGATGCTGGTCAAAGGCAGCGCAAGATAACAGTGCTTGGGTGATACCTGTGGGATACACATATCATACAAAAGCTGAACTGGTAGAGGTGGAAACCCTCCTCATCTTCATTACTGTATGTCAGCTTACATTAGAAAGTGCAAGTGATAGCAGAGACACAAAGAGTGGGAATGGAGTTTATTCTACTGTTTTTCTCGTGCAAATGACATAGATCTAACCAGCTTGAATAAGTATTACTGAGCAGTGAGAGGCAAGAAACATTGGGGAAGCAATAATTACATCTGTAATAAGAATACAAGAGATGGTGTGTTTATTTCCGGGCAGGCTACATGTAGGAGAAGCTCTACAAGCTCTACAACTGCTTTCCTGATCTGCTGTCTCTCCGTAGCACAGTGTTGGTTTTCTTTTTTTTTCCAACTGTGCACCTTGCTCTAGTGGAAGGAGTCCCTGCCCATGACAGTATCGTGGTTTAAGTCTCTAAAGCTCACGAAAGTCGCTCACTCACTCACTGCCCCTCTTTCTTCCCCCAGTCCTGGGGGAATGGGGAGGAGAATCAAAAGAATTCAACTCACACAGGTTGAGATAAGAACAGTTTTATAACTAAGGTATAACACAAATCACTACTGCTACCACCAGTAATAATACAAGAGGAATACAAGGAAAGAGAATACAACTGCTCACCAAGCCCGACCCAGCCAGTGCTCCCCCCACCAGCGAGCCCCCCAATACCAGAAACCTGACCATGCCGTGCACCCCCAGACCACCACCACACCCTTCTGGGTCTCTGCTCTCTGTGTTCACATCCTGGGCATGACGTGCTGTGGTATGGAAAAACCTCTTTGGTCAGTTTGTGTCAGGTGTCCTGTCTCTGCTTCCTCCTGGGGCTCCCCCTCCTCCCTGGCATAGCATGAGGCTCAGAAAGTCCTTGGCCAGACCAAAACATCACCCAGCAGAAACTGAAAACACTGGTGTTATCAGCGCTGTTCCAAGGCCCAAAATCAAAACCACAGTGCTGCACCAGCTACTAAGAAGGAGAAAAAACGACTGCTACTGCTGAACCCATGACAGACAGGAGGGATGAAACTAGATGAGCTTTAAGGTCCCTTCCAATGCAAACCTTTCTGTGACTCTACGATTTGTAGTGCAGGCTTAAATGGCCATTAGGGTAAGATGCCCATCACCTGGAGCTCGAAGTCCAGGGGCCTGACCTTGTGCATCACTGAACATGCTCAGTCTCATACTGATACCTGTACATAGTCTAATTCAGTTCACTTGCTGCAACTGCGAAGATGAAGAGTTTGATTTATTTACATGTAGGCACCTTTAACACTATTCTGGAAGCATAGAGGAGCTTTGAACATGACCTTGTACAGCACATAACACCGATATGCACTCTCTTTTTCTTGGGGAGATGTAACCAGCGACAGCTTGTGAAGCTTTTAAAGGTCAGCATTTTCTCCTGTAGTATGAACGAAAGATGATTACAGAAGGCAGCCAAGATGGCCACCAAGAGGCTTGTATAGATGCAATGCTGGAATTGCTAAGTATGACACCTACTTGTCTTGTAATTTGTTTCACTCTGACCAAAACTGAAGATGCTGCTGTTAACTTGATATCCCAATGATCTCAGGGCTGCTGAATGTAGATATGAGAGTAGTAGCTCCTCTGTGCAATAAGGAGCTGCTCAGAAGCAAAAGTGATAATGATAGCATGAATATGCAAGTAGTTCTCATCATCATCACAGATGTTCTCATGCATCTGGGATACATGCATGATTCATTCATTTTGCACATGTTCCCACTCAACCAGCTACTCTGAATATTTTCACCCAATGGGGGATGGCTGATTGTTCAGCTTTTATCATATTTTCCTCAAGTTTACTCTAGTAACATCTGTGTACAGTCATTATAGACCTGGCACTCGTTCTGAGTCAGTATTGATTTTCTGTTTTGGTGACAGGCAATGCTCTCTTTTTCTATCCTATTGAACATGTAAAATAAAGCAACCAATGCTATCAGATACTGTCAGGCTACACTCGTTCCACTGCAACCCTGAAGTCTTATCTCTTCCATGATAAGCTATGGAGTACTGGCAAAGCTGATGACAGGACCTATTCTGCAAGGAGACCTAGGCTGTGCTTTGGCTGATGCTGGCCAACTGGACATAATGCTACGGTGTCAGGGCACTGTTCTAGCTGTGAGTGTGAGACACCACCAATATTCCAAACGGATCTTGCACCACTTCTTCCTTTTGTAGCATGTCAAAAAAGGGTGAAAATAGACTATTAGTCAAACGGTTACAGAACTCTTCTGGACTGTAGGTGTGGTGAAGTTAATCACCTTTTGGGTAAGGAAGGTCTAGAGCCCTGTTACCTTTTTTTTGTGACATGATATGCGATTTACCTGTGAGGCAGTTGTCCAAAAATTATCTGTTGCTTTTACTACACTATGTGCAGAAGTGAATACAATAGCTGTCAGCTCAGCATGACCTTATCCTGCCCTTATTTGAGTTTTGCAGCACCTCCCGTCATGTTACAGGAGCCTATGAAATCTGCAGTTGAGTAGTCAGGTGCCAAACAAACTGTTATGCCTCTAAGCTCTAACAATCACTATAAATACAAGATTTGCAGCCTTCACTCAGGTGCTCACTTAGGTACCTCTCTTCATTTTGGGTAGCATAGAAATAGTTCAAATGGCAGAGCTGAACAGCTGTGAGTATTCCCTATTCCTAGGTGCAGGATAGAAGTTATTGAGTATATACTGCAGTTTAGGTATCAAAATATGTGCGCAGTAGTTTAGCTGTTTGGAAAAGAAATTATTCTTGGCTTACTTGTTAATGGTGTGTGCTTTCCATGAGCAATAATTGAGATTAAACATTCTCTAGGGAAGTAAGTAATTTATTTTCTAGTAAACTGATATCTGTTGATATTTTAACATTGCTTACATTATTTATATGTAGATTTGCATCCGTGAACTGGAAAATATAATCTTTTATATCAGAAGAAGTAATTCAATGTTAAAAATTTAGTAAAATATTAATTACATATGAAAAGGCTTATGTAGCACGGAACACATACTCTATATTATTACAAATTTTTCATGCTGAATAAATTGCTTTGCGAAGGAAACAGGAATACATTAGAACAAAATAAAAGCAACAGGAGTTGGCTGTTTTGTTTGGTATATTGGCAGGTATGATTAAACAAGTTGCACATGTGGGTTCATCTCCTGCACCTGAAGACAGCAAAGCAGGATGATGGGTATCCTTGTTTCTGGAAAGCGTCTGCTGACTAAAACCATCCTCCTACAATTCACTGTATTGCTGCAGTACTTAATCGTTTTATGTCTTGTTTTTTTCCTCTCCTTTTGGAGTGTTTAAGAAACCTGCATTTGGGAACTTCTGGGCTTCCAGTGTGCAGTTTTTCAGTTCATCAGAATCTTAATGATTCAAAGAACAGCATACTTGGGCAAAGAGTTGGATTAATCTTGTGACAATTAAATTAAGAGTTTAATTCTTGTCAGACAACGGACAAGCTCGGCTGACATTGGGGAGAACGGTTAAATGGTGTTGGGGAAAGCATTGTTTCATTGACAATGCCGGTATTCTCTATTAGCAACAGATTTTGTTGCAAACTATCAGCACGTGATTATTTCTGGATTGTACATTAATTTCTATGTTGAGTCTTGGCTTCAGTTAATGTTTTATGTGCTGTACCAAATGACATCTGAAACAAGGAAGTGCTTGCTTAGATGGATACTCTCCTGGTAGTAAATGCAGTACCTCTGAATGTTGCTTGAATAACAAGCATGCTCCCTCAGGCAGAAAAACCTATATGACTTGGTTGAAGAAAGTCATGCCTTTTACCTTTGCATTGCTTTTGGTCAAAATTATTTATTCGGAAGCTAATACTCTTACCTCATTCACTCTAACCTTTGCAAAGCTCATTCTGTTACACACTCATAGCCTCTTCTACAGGAATTGTAGTTCTCCTTCTAATGTGCTCCATGGCTTTATAAATGGCAAGGTCACATATTTGCAGGATCTGTGACAAAGATGAAAGTCTCTTCAAGCCTCTTTCCTGAGAGCTAAATCCACCATAAAGCCAGGGCTTTCAAGATTTTTCTAAGCTGAGAAATATTGAGCACTCAGATAAAGACCATGCTTTATTTCACTGCAGCAACCGGAAAAAGACATGCACTTAATTCACAGATACTGCATACATTTGGGACTGTCCTGCAACTCCCATGACTTTTCCACAGCCATTGGAGTACTGAGCTAATTTGAGTAGGCTTTATTCTTCTTACGTAAGGTACATGTTTCTGTGGGCTGGTTGTTTAGTGATTAATAATTAATACTCTGTGCATTTCCTCTGAATATCTCAAAGCTCATGTTTTTTTTGCAATAACCTTGAGTGCCTTAGGTTATCAACTGTCAATTAAAGTTTATGCACGCAAAGCAATTGTAAAACTTATGGGATGAGGACTGAATATTTGGGCTGTAGCTAACTACGTTTTAATTATGTCCTTCACCAGTTGATATAATAATATACACATTCAGCATGTGTAGCTTTTATTGTGTGTCCATTCTCCATGTTTTCCCTGATCTTTCTAAGAGCCCTTATGTCAAAGACCCTCTTTGGTGTGTGCAGTGGTACATACACTTAAATTCAGTATTGTGGAATAATTTTCCTAGTATTTCTTTGTATGTTTGATGGTAAAATTCTAGTGCACTACTCAGTTATGATTCAGGAGGATTCCTGCTTAGTTGTCTCTCAAAACTATCAGTATATTTCATCTATACTTTCTCCTTGTCTCTCTGAGAATCCAAACCAGTGATGAGTACCACTCTTCAAAATATGCTGTCATCTGGAAACACGAACACAAAAAATAGCATGAACTATATAGAGTATCATGGATTTCAGGAGAGTGCTGTTACATGTCACTAGCTGCCCACAAACTATGTTCAGGGCAGCTGAGATGCAAAAAATGTATGCCCTTTTACAGCTGTTCAGCTTCTGCATGGCTGCAACAACACTGAGTCACTGCAGATGGAAACAAATTCTTTCATTCTAACGTATGTTATAATGAACATATTAAATTAATATATATCTCTGAATCAAGATGTTCAGATATTTTGTCACAGGAATGCTATTGGGATTCTATGTGCTTGTCATAACATTGATCCAGGCAGCCTGCTCCAATGGATTTGTTAAACAGGTTTTTACATCAGCACATAAAATTGGGAATTTATGGCTTGCCATAAGGCATACAAAGTGAGATTTCAACTCCCTGTGGTGCACAGCACATCACACATCAGGAATGTCACTATTCCTTGTAGCATCTATTACTCCATCCTGCTGCTAAAATGCAATTCGATGCTGTGCTTTGTGTATTTCAGGAGCTAGAATAAGACAGGAAGATGCATAAATTGCTCTGGCGTGATGGCACAGAGGTGGTAAAGACTACGATTCTCCAAAACTTTTTGTAACTTTATTTCTGAACATGACCCTTTCCAAAGCCACTTCTGATAACCCCAAACTGTTCAAATGTCCACAAACAGAACCAATGAAGAAGTGAAAAGTCAAAGCACACTTAACACATTATGAAAACTAAAACGATGGAACTTAAAAAATGGTATAAATACATGATTATCAGTCTGAAATGAACTTTTCTTTCACACCAGCATACTATTTTGCAAGCTCCATTTGTATATAGCACCTGATGTTAATTGCTGCTAGGATGTCCACTTCATCTTTCCTCCAGTGCCTCTCTGCTGAAGCTACCATTTCAGTTCTGAAGAGCAATTTTTGTCCACTGGACAGACAGCAGCAGGGTTTCAGAAGCTTCTGCCAAAACTGTACAATTTCCTTTCATCCATTCATGATTCCTAATCCTAGCGTTCTCAGTGACGGTAGCAGTTATCACACTGAGTAAGGTTGTGCTTTAATTTTCATATAAAAATACCCAAGCTTATTACCTTTAAAACCAATGATGTGCTTCACAGCAGCTAACGCTATACAGACTTTCAACACAACAGCCACTGCTCCAGGTAGGTCATAGTCAAAGTGAATCATTTGCTCTCTTCAGAGAGGTGGATAATCTAGAGATGGTGATACTTCAGGGTTGACAGGCATAAACTGACTTGTGCAGATTTTAATTACATGTGATCTGTGTTTCTCTGTGAGTCAAGGTGCTAAATCCATCTTTACATGTATTCAACAAGCCCTTGAGCTGACTTCTGTTTTGCTGGATGAATTTCAGCCTTGTCTCATTTTCATTTCATGCACCGATGTACAAATTTCCTATCATGTTCTTGCTAGAGTAATGTGTGTGCTGTGCTAGGGACCTGAATATCAGGGCAGGGTAAAAATAAACTTGTTTTTCATTTGCTGAGCTTTGGGAATGAACAGTGAACTGAAAAGCCTATTACCTCCTGGCTTCAACTTCATACACTTCTCATGTAAATAGTGACCACAATCAAACAGTTGTCTGCTGGCTACTTGATACCTGGTATGAGGAAGTATAATACCATTTACTACAGTGGCAGTTGACAGGTCCTGTGCATTTTACAGCCATCATTGTCCTTGGAACCACTTATCTGTAGAAGATAACAGGGATGCCAATATATATAGTATACTGTATAAACTTATACAGTCAAACTTCTCAAGGAAGCTACCACTTAGCCCCTCTCTCATCCCATACTTTCTCAAGCTTTCAACCTCCAGTTCTTTCACATGATTCAATGTAGCTGTGGAACAAGGTGGTAGATACCTATACGGGTGATGGCTGGGTGCTGTCTGAGTATCATTTTGCCTTCTGCTTCTCGGCTTTCTAGGGTCTTGTAATAACATATACTTGTTTCTCTCAATATGCACACACCCTCCATTTAGTGCTGACAACTCATCTGCGCTGGAGGAGGACAGAGCTTGAATGGAATGAGGGCTGGATTTTGTGCCACCCTCTTAGGTGAGTGAGGGTCAAGTGATTGCAACTGCTGGCTTCCTTCAGCTGATCAGCAATCCTATCTAAGTGCTAGTAGCCATTCTGCTGAGCACAAAGAGCAGGATCTACTCCCACTCCAGTCTGGAAATAGAGTTTTCCCTGATGTATTTATTATTCCAACTGCATTCATGAAAGAAGCACAAGGTATTTTACCTTTACCCTCTGAACTTTGAGCCCAGTGTCCAACATTAATAAAAAAAGTGGATTAAAATAAAAAAAGAAAAATCAATTTCTATTCACTGTTATGTAACTTCTCTCTCCCTATCAGTTATTTTGACATTGATAAAAACTGAAGCGATGCTGCTGCATCACTGTGTTATTATTTGGCTCAGTTTCGAGATAAAACTTGTTGATTTAGGTTTCTATGTTAAAAGCAGCTGGTCTGCCCTGCTCAGAAGGATTTGAGAATAGCCTGCCAGCCTTTGCATGGGTCTGTGCTCAGCTTCTCAGACTCTAAAGCCATATTCCAACTACTCCCTTAGAAGGGCTGATTGGAGAGCAAGGATAGGACTGCCAAAACCAGCTGTTAAAATCAGCAGCTGTAATGCTCCTCTTCTGCTCTATGGCTATGTGGTAGCTTGCTCTAAGAACTACCAAGTATTTCCCTAGTGTGGCTGACAGGCTGCTTTGTACAAGGCAGGGAATAAAAGGGGAGGGGTTCAAGCTGGGATACAGGAGAGAGAGAAGAGGGCAAGGTTAGCAGTTAGGCTGAATGCTGTCAGCTTTTGCTGTCTGAACAGCTATCTTTAGCTATCTATTTCCAACACACTGTCAGGGATGGAGCATTTATCACTGTAACAGGTTGCCCAAGGAAGTGGTAAATGCTCCATCCCTGACAATGTTCAAAGCCAGGTTGGACAGAGCCTCAGGTGACATGGTCTGGGGTGAGGCATCCCCGACCATGGCAGTAAGGTTGGAACTGGATTACCTTAAGGTCCTTTCCAATCCAGACCATTCTGTGATTTCATGATCCCTGTAGCATAAGCTGCAACAAGCAGCCAGAATGACCAGGGTCAGGAGCTGTGAGCCGCAACTAGGTATGCTACATGCTGCTGGTTACTGTTGGCTGCTACCAGCTGCATACTACTAGCTTTTGCACTGCAGTTCATCCTTTTTTGATGAACTGATGCTTTTGTATAAGTTTTTTGATATTTATACCTTGAGATAGAGCAAGAGTATAGCGGTAGGACAGAGCTGACAAAAGATCAATCAAAACTTCACTGGGGCAACATCAAAGTGTCTAAAAATGCTTATGAGAGAGTGGTGGCTTTCATCTGTCTAGTAAAGTTGCATAAAATCAAAACTTTGTCCATGATACCATCTTTCCGAGAAAGGTGAATTCATCCATTTATCAGTCCTTTGGACTAGTTATTTCAGTGCTACTTTCAGTAAGTACAAAAGAAGAAAAGAAGAGAAACTTCAGGAAGCTATGTGCTGGCAGAGGCTGAGAGCCAACATTCCACACTTTATTGCTTAAACTGCTGTTTGCAAAAGTTTGGTCCCAATAACTTTAATAAGTAGCCCTATGGATAGAGAAGTTAATGGAGCTTTCCATGTATTTGGGTGTATGGTTAATTATCTAGAAGGCCTTTTTTTTCCCCTTTAAAGGTTACATTGTACTCATATCTCTGATCATCCATCAGACCCCACATGGAGCAAATCCTTGGGGTACTTTAAAATGGTTCCGTCAAAGTTTCTCCCTCACTGTAGGTGAGAGAAGCCTCAAGAGAGGATGACTTAGTGTTCCATAAAGGTCTGGCTCACAGTGCAGCCTTTTTCTTAGTGAATAACCCATATAATTTCTCCTCTATGTGCTTCCTCTTTTCATAAGGTTTACAGAAATTTTGTATCTTTGGGACATTTCCACCGTCAAATTTGACTGCAACTTGATGGACAGGTTTAAAAGCTGTTTCATGAAAGCAAGTCAGAGTTGTACAAACACTGATGTATCTTATTCCCAGATAAGATACCAGGCAAAAATCAATAAATCATAAAAGAGCCACCCTAAATTTTGCAGTTTAGGCTTTGTCACAAGGGGGGGAGAAGAGATAAATTTATTTGTTTATTCTCTGGGTAATGTTTCAGACATCATTATTCTTGGAACCCTGTAGTTTGCCACATCAAGCAAAGCATCAGTTTCTAGGCACCCTGCTGACCACACAAGGAAGAATGCCAAGTTCTTCACAAACCCAGGACCTTCACACAGCAAACAGATGTGCTGCCTGCAGTGCTGAGCCACCGAGTATAAAGGTTGGATCAGTTTCTAGGAAATTAGCATTATTTAGCCTTTAGCAGAGAAATCCCATCCTTGGTACTCTTCTAATGTTATCTTTTTTTTTTTTCCTAGTAACCTCTGTTTCATTTGAACATATTTTCCAGTGTCACATCCAGTTTTTGTGTCTGTATAGAATCCATTGAGGAGTACCACACAGCAGAGGCTGAAAAAGCAAACCTATGAGCATGGGTGATATGGCACAGAAGTGCAGTCTCCTTACTCCATTGTCTACTGCTCTGATTGCAGCAAGGAAAATCACTTTCAAAATGCAATGTAATGACTGTCTGAAGCCTACTCAAACCAATGCAGAACAAACCTCAAAAAGGCCTGAGGTTCTGTTTGGCTCAGATAAGCTTCAGAAAGCATCCAACTGTTCTGATGATTATCAGAAACTCCTGCATCTGCCAGACTGGGCTGGAAAACTTGCAAGAAGCTCTCAGCTTTCTTATGAGATTTCTTGTTACTACCTGCTTTGGGCCAGATGTGCCTCTGGAAGGGCCCCAGTAGCAAAGATGAGTGGCGCATTAGAAAGAACTAAAATGTACAGAAACATTCAGTCTTCAAGGAATGTTGCCCTGCTTTTTCTGGTTCCAGCTGGGAAGAGATAATAGAAAAGTGTGTAGAAAGAAGGAACAGCCATTGCCTTTTAGATCTCAGTAGCAGCTATAAAATGTCTGCTTTTCCTTCTGGTTACAAGACTTTTCATCTTTTGGGACCAGTTGTGTATCTCATGCAGACTAGAGCAGAGTGTGATCTTCTCCTGCTATCTCTGTAATTTCAGGTGCAAAACACAGATCCTTGCTAGCATTCTTACTGAATATTTTTATTCATACTGTAATATTGTGTTAATTGGTGTCTGTTCCTTCCCTTGAAGAAATCTTCATGAAATCTTCCTTTCCTTAAAGGAATCTTCATGAGGTTCCTAGTCTCATCGAACCGACTCCTTGTGTTGATCCTGCATTTTTTGCTATTTGCCCCGCAATTTTCCCCATTAGCATAGTGTGAAATTGACAAGGTAATAGAAATCTAAGTTTTAAAAAGGAACATGCTTTTAAGAAAGTATTCAAAAATATCCTTATCTCATCATGAAGATTCTGAATCTCACACAGTATTTGTGTAGTTGGACATATGCATATGTTCGAGACACTGGGAAGGATAAAGCATTCTCCAAATAAATTGCAAACATTTGAAAATAGGATTTATCTTTCAAGGTTTTTCTTTTCATTGAATTCCAAAATAGTCTTTCCTTAGTTAAGTTTGCTGTTTGGCTTCCCATCTTAGTGAGGTTAGATGCAAAATAAAGGAAAACTGTGAGCTGTCCCTACTGGTTTTCACGCTGCATCTCTCTGCTTTATGAAACAGTTCTTATGAATGGATTATCTTTATCTTATACGTAGCTCACCACATGTGTGATAATGTGTTTTATAGCTGTAAGGCTACTATAGTAAGTCCTGGGCTCCTGCTGTGCAAGTTGGTGCTTGGATGTAAGACCTACCCAAATGCCTTGTGCTACCCTCTCTTGAAGTTGATAACCAAACTCCCCTGGGAAGTTTGGTTTTATAGTGTGAAATTGAAAGATTTGGCCCACTCTGAATAGTAACAGACTTCGTGCCCCATTTCTGAAAGATCCACAAGATCTGAGTTGCAGATCCACAGGTGGTGAGAGTGTTCTTTTAAACCAAACATATGTAAATGAGGAGCTTGGGATGCTTGCATTCCCAAGACCTTTAGAACAGTTTTCTTTCTTAAAGGGTATGAAAAAAAACATTGTTAAGATCATTAACATGCAAAGTTTTACGCTAAAGCTCAAAATTTTACTTAAAAAAAATAAAAATTAATCAGCAGTTAACAGAATATATTATATCTAGTGAAACTCCAAACAAGGCAAGATCTGAGAAAGGAGTCAATTATATGCAAGTATGAAACTGAGTTAGTTTTGCATTTGGTAGTTTCTCTGGCCTTACTTGTCAGGGACCTGATCCTAGAGGCAGCCTTTGCACTGTAGGCTGAAAAATGCATTGGAGACCTAAATCCCTAAAACATTACAGATGTCAGACCACAAAACCAGTGCAGGAGCTATGTGAGCGAGTTCTGAAGGATGCACTCAGTGGATGAACTAGTTTCCATCAAATGTGTCATGGGCTCAGCAGTAGCAGTCATTTTTTCTCCTTCTTGGTAGCTGGTGCAGTGCTGTGTTTTTGATTTTGGGCCTGGGAGCAGCACTGATAACACCAGTGCTTTCAGTTACTGCTTGGTAATGTTTTGGTCTGACCAAAGACTTTCTGAGTCTCATACTCTGCCAGGGAGGAGGGGAAGTCTGGAAGAAGCAGAGACAGGCACCTGACACAAACTGACCAAAGAGGTATTCCACACCACAGCATGTCATACCCAGGATGTAAAAACTGAGAGCAGGGACCTGGAAGTTGGAGGGTGCACTGCTTGGTCGAGCTGGGTGGTGAGCGATTGTATTCTCTCCTTGTATTTGCTTTGTCATCATTATTACTGGTGGTAGCAGTAGTGATTTGTGTTATACCTCAGTTACTGCACTGTTCTTATCTCAACCTGTGGGAGTTGCATTCTTTCAATTCTCCTTCCAATCCCCCCGGGACTGGGGGAAGAAAGAGGGAGAAGTGAGTGAGTGAGAAAACTGCATGGCTGACTGGACTTAAACCATGACAAAATCCATATATTATGGTTACTTTCATATTTCCCGTGTATAGATCCTTACTCCAGAAAGAAACTGCTTGCACATTTGCCTCTACTTTTGACTACAGTGAAGTCAAGGTGGTTCATTCTTTGAGCTGTAGAAACTGGAGTCCACTTCCTTGTATCTTATTGTTACTCTGAAGTGCAGCAAGGAGTGTAAGTTTGCAAGATCTAGTTTGCCATCAGTCTAAAATTCTCAGGCTTCTGAGGTTTTTCTTTGCAAAGAAAAGACTATAGGATTGTCAAGCATCTTGAGCTTTAAAATGGTAAATTCTATTTTTTTCTGGGTTTACTTTTTCTAAATCTGAAAGGACCTTGGCCACAGCTTCATGCTTTGTTTTCTACAAGGCCCACTTATTAAGTCAGGGAATAGTCAGGGTTCAAAGACAAAATGCCATTTCTAAGTAAAAAAGAATAACTCAAGTAGGAGGATTCCATGCTAATGCTTTTCTATCATCATTTGAATGTGTTTTGGGTACATGAATTTCAATATAGTATTCTCTTTGGTGATTTGAAATAATATATTGCATTTTTGAAAAAGTTTTTTTTTTAATATATCCTTGCTTCAGAGCTGTGTCTGAATTAGTTCTTAATATTAGCAGGGTTAAAGTATCATCTTCATTTGAATGGTAAAGGAAAACTTCAGGGTTATTCTATTTAGATATAAAACATATCTCCAGCAATAACATTCATCAGTGGTTTCCATGTTATCTGTGTTTAAGTAACTTTTGTGTAAAGGGGCATGTCGCTGTACCTTTACTTGTGTACCACAGTCATTCCTGATGGAATTTTATTCTTTATTACTTCTGCTGTCTGCATTGCATTATTAGAAGATGACAAAAAGATCTTGTCTTCACTCTGTTCTATTCTGGACAAAGAAGTGATAAGTATTTTGGAGACTGTGCAGTGTAAAAGTGATAAAAGCTAGATTAATAAAGAGGAAGGCTAAGGTGGAAATGGTAGAATGAGTGGGCACATACTTGTGAGTAATAGTTGCACTTTTAGCACATTAACGCTAAATCTGATTTTTTTCCTTGTTTTTTAGCAGTTGTAACAGGGACTTCTGCAGAAGTTACAGTAATTCTGTCCTCAAAAAATTCAGTCAGTGATTTTCTGCTGGCTCACTCACAATGGCTGTTTGGGTTTTTTTATTTTATTTTTACCTCTGCAACATATACTCCATCAACTTGGACTGAAATTAACTGCAAGACACAAAACCTGCAATTTAGTTTCTTAATTACCTGCCTTCAAGTATGCCCATGGGTCTCCAGAGGCTAAGAAAAATCTGCAGGTTTTGTGTAATAATTTTGGGCTGACAGTATATTAAACCAATGTATTCTGCCACAGAGCAGTTACCCTGGGACAGCTCCCCAAGCCATAACCTCAAAGGCACTTGAATTGCTGCAGATCTCTGGACAAGAATAGATATGTTCCTGCATAAGAATTTAGTTAAGGAGAGACCCCAGTCATGATGCCTGAATGAAGAAGGATTCTGTAGGTTTTGTTCTGTTAGTGCAGGAGACAGGCTTTTGCTTAACTAACACATCACCATGTTAAATTATATCAACTCGCTAATTAGTTATGCCCATTGATAGGTCTGCTGATAGGTAGATAAAATTCTATACTGTTGTCCCTCAAGGGAAAGCTATTTAGTCAGCCTGTCATGTGGGAGACAAATCCTGCTAATTTTGTCCATGCTGATAGCGCCCTTATCTTTAATGGGATAATTCCTGATGATAATAGTCTGGAAGGGCTTTTTTCATTTCACCAAAAGAAAGATAGCAACAGCTATTTAGACCTTATTCTGTTTAGTTAACTACAGTAGTAACATGCATCCAGTTTCTCTTGCATTTTCCTGGCAAATTTCTGTTTTGATATATTTAATTTATCTGGTAATTCTAGTAACTAATTTTCAGCAATGCAACAAAACTCTCAAGTCAAGAGAATCTTAAATCTATGTGCTGCAAGCTATCTGGTTATGCCAGTCATCTGGCAACCAATACAAATAATGTGAGAGAAACTGCTGCACCAGTGGTAGTGGCAGCTGAAGAAGCGCCCTTTCTGCTGGTGAAGAAATTCTTGAGTCAGATGTGGTGCACGATGTTGGGTGAAAGGTTTATGTATGTTTTATGTCTTATCAGATTTGGCCAAATATTTGATTTACTGCTTTGTTTTTGTTTTATCAAAGCTTTGTTTCTTTTTTTTTTCTTTTTTCTTTTTCTTAGAACATACTCATTAGCCTGTATACCTCTACTTCTACACTACTATGTTTTGTGCTGGCTCAAACAAAAGTACCTGATAAGTAAAAGGCTGGGGTGAAGGTTTGCTCTGTTGAGGAATTAAATGGAGCTGCAGTGAGGTGGGTGACTGTATTTCTTTGTATCTTACATCCCCAACAAGTGCTAAGTTATATGAGGTAATCAGTGAAGATGTTCCCATTTCATAATTGCTGTATGACACTTCATGAAACTATAATAGGCTACAGAGCATTTTTGCACTGATTTACTGAAGTACCTTTTACAACTAGACAGCTGATTAAACCATGTCAGCTTAAGTGAGAGTGCATAATGAGGGTCCAAGGTTTAGGAAGTTCTATTAGTCAGTGATTATATATATATCCAGCCTTGTAGCCCAACCAGGAGTGAGGCAGAGCTGAGGAAGTAATACAAGGACTGATTTCCTTCTAGTCTGTGTGCAGAGACAGCTACCCATCATGCTGAACAGCACTGTCTGCTTTGCTCTGACTCAGCTGTAAGATAACTAGATGATGTCTGAATTGCTGCCAGGGTGGGCGAGCTTAGTTTGGCATGGAAAAGGAGCAGAATGAGCTTGTGTGATGTGCAATGACTAAATGCATACTTCTGACCTCTTTGTTTAGCTATTGTCTTTTTCAAAACTCTGGGACATAAAATTAGTGTACTGGGGAGCTGTTTATGATGTGAGGCTTCCTGACCTGGCTGCAATACAGTAATTGTATAAAATAATATTTTACTTGCAAATGCTTCCCCATTGAATTGCTTGGCTAAGTTCAAATTAAGCCACTGTTCATTGTGAATGAGGATGACAGAATTTAAGTGCCAGAAGATAAAAAATCTACCACAACTGAAATTGTACTCCCTACCACTTTCTCACTCTTCTGCAGGGAAATGAGCTTCCCTTGTCAAGAGTACTGCTCTCTGAGATATTCTAGCTGAAGCATGTAATGTGTGAGTCAGCCTGAGTTTGTCTTTGAAGCAAAAGGTTCATTAGAGTCTACAAAGTGATGCTGAGTTTCAAACAAAACCCAAGGATTGAAACAGGGCAAAACTCTTCAGTTTTGATGAGTTCTACTTTGAATTTCTGGTACAGTGCATCTGTAGAGCATTGGATATAGCAAACCAGGAAAAGACAAAGGTTATCAGATTAACATGAACCCATTCTTTAATAAGCTCCCTTAGAGAAGTAATGTTAAAGAAACATCACAATTTAAAAGTTTATCCAGAGACAATTAGAATTGATGGGGATTTTTTCCATTGACTTTAGCATGTTGAAGTGTCTGAGTTACAGTTTAATCTGAAAATATGTTTTGGTGAGGCAAGCCATCTTTGCTAATACATGCCAAGTAGCTTTCTACCTTACTAATATAATGAAATATTCAATTTGAACAATAGCTTAGGTTAATTGAGCACTTATCTGATATTCTGCACAAGCTTAACGGGGTAAATGTGTGAGGCAGGTGCAAAAGAACCCAAAACCTTTAGTAAATTAAACTAATACAACATTCAATGAACTAATGAGGTGCTGCGGGACCTGCGTTTCAATTAAAAATCTATGAGGATAAAACCAGCTGTTTGTTGGTTTTGACTGCTTTCAGTGGAAGGGAGAATCAGTCAAAGGCTCCTTAAACACATGACTGAGATGGAAATGAAAGCTAAAAATACATTTTAATGAAGATATAACAGTTTCTCTTCCAACTGCACTTGGCAGTCCTACTTCTTAACACCTGCTTGGCCTCACTTACATTGCACAGAGTGACTTGGATTTTCTCATAACAATTTATGAAAAGGCCGACTGTAGGGAATGACCAACATATGTCTCAATTCCTACAGGTGCAGTACAGACTAGCCGTGTGTCTGAGAAAACCATCAGGTTTATAGACTTTAAGAATGAATAACACCTGGTATGCTTGCAATAAGCTAAGGGGATTGATCTTTAATGGTTTTCCAGATATGTTGAGAGTTATTTAGCAGTTTGAAACTCCAGAGGTTGCAGCTGAAGCAGCCACGAACAGATATGATTGTCAGCCTTGCAGAGGTCCAGTGAGGATATAGATCTTTTGTGAGAGTAGCACGTTACAAATAGGCTATTTGAAGAGAAGCAAAGCAATAGGAAGAAGATGTACCAAAGGGAGTGCCATCAGCAGGACTTCTGAGAGCCTGGACCAGAGATTTTTGAAGTTTCTGAGACTTTTTTCCTGTTAATTTAATGAATAATAAACCAGACGCCATCTCTCTTTCACGATGTTCCAACAGTGCTTTAATGAATTGTAATTGCAACTCTTGAATTATCATCAATGTCTATTTCTTTCTACATCCTTCTCAGGGACAGCCAAGGCGAGGCAGAATTTCTCTTGTGCTTTTTGTTCTCCTTATTTTGTAAAGTGGGGAAAAATTCTTCTGGTTTTTTTTTTTTTTGGTTTTTTTTTTTTTTTTAATTTGTGATGTGGTGTTATACGGGCTAAAACAGCACAGAGGGTAAAGGGATCCCAGTCCATCCTAGAGATCTAGCAAACAGTAAACAGAATTAACATAATTAGTGACATTATACCTGCTTCACATATGGAAGAACTGACTGAGAGGCGAATGGCCTATAGTATCTTAAAACTCAGGTTACTGATTTTGATTGTTCTGGTGTTTTGCTAGGAAACAGATGCCCAAATAGCAGTAAAATGATATTCCTGTCTGGGCTCATCATCTCAGTGTGCCTCCAGATACCAAACCTGTAAGTTTTGATTACAGGTTTGTCCCCAGAGTGAAGTAGAATTGATCTTTTACAGGGCATCTAATGAGGGGCTTTCCACACAAAGTTTACAAATAGTCCTCTAAAACCCAAAGTGACAAGGTTATCATTCTTTACTAGAATAATTATCAATAATGAATTAATGAGTTCGGAATTTGTTGTTGTTATGTTAACTTAAATGCTTATACATGTCAATTGACATAGGACTATTCTTGACAGTGGACCTGTAATTTAACATATAATTTTCTTTTTCTTGTAATAAAAATAATGCTTTATACCAGGAGGAAATTATTTGTCATACGCAATGTGTCAAAGTATTTGGAAAGTTGCCGAGAACATGAGTTAGCCAAACACCATTCAACATTATTTTTAATATAAATTATATAAGTAGTTCTATAAATTAAACAGAAGTATTTCCCATATCTCTGCTAATTCATCCCAAGGAGCATATCACTATGAAGACTGTTTTAATGTTGCAATGCGCAAGCTGTACAGAGATGTGCAAAAGCCGTGGTTTTGAATAGAATCATACTTTGGGCTGCAAATTGTTTCCATTCAATGTTCTCCAAACCCAAAGAAGTTAAAGGAAAAACTTCCGATGAGCCTAGTGTCAATTGAATCCATATAACTTTCTGAAAATAGCTCAAACCTTTACTTTTTCTGAAATCGATGGGAAAAACCCCGAAGTCTTCATTATGACTGTAACTTTAGACTCCAGTTTGGAGGGTTTTTCAGCTTGAATATAGATACAAATTAAAAAATGAATGAGAAATTCATGCAGCCATCAACATCTCATGGCATGTGCTGCTGTGTTTAAAGATTCAGTGTTGCATTTTTACATTGTAGTCTTTGTTATTATTGCAACTTCAGCAATTTCAGCATTTTTTTTTTTAATGTCAGATGGGCGTTCACGTTATGCTTGGAATTAAAATTAAGTCATTCTTAATACATTACATGACAAAAATAAAGTTTAAATATTGATCAGTTTTTGCATTGTCCTTGTTGCAAAGTATTTTAGAGATACCTGCAAGTAGTCTATAAAAATAAATATTCCAGAGAAAACATAATTCTCCTTGATGAAGTGCTCATTTCAAAGCAAAGATGTTATCTGTGTTGCAGCCTTGTATACTTTGGAGTTTTGCATAATTTCTGGCAATCTCAGTGTCTGAATTCTTCTCCATTACATATTCTGCTAGTTAACTTCTGAAGTGCAAGGAATAAAGCTGGTTAAAAATAAATTTACTCTGGTGACACTTAATCTTTTTCCACAATATGTGCTGTAATTAACATATTAAGCTGTTACAAATATGAAAAGTTTCTTCCTAATTGCTTTGCCATACATTTAATTTCAGTTATACTTCACTGGCTTGCCCTATGAGCATAAAGCAATAAAAAAATCAATGAAATTGGACATATTCATACTAAGAATCTGATCCTGTAGGAGATTAATTTGATTTTTGTGAAAAGACTCTGTGGTTGGGAAGAATGTGACTTACATGAACAAAAATATCATTTGCTAGAATCCAAGAGGAAGGAATAGAAGAAGAACATTTAAATGATTATGCAACATTTTAGTTAGGCTGAGGTCTCTCAAGCATAAGTTAAGTAAAAAGCATTACAGAGGCACATTAAGTTGCATCTTGATGGGGAATAAAAAGCTTACAAATCACAAAAGCTACTACACTCTGGAAATTAATATATAAATATGCTGACATCATACCTTGTTATGGGTTAAATTCCCCTCTCAGCACAACAGCCATGCTGAGTTTAACTCTGGGAATAGTTTGAAGAACTTTAATACGATTGATTGAGTGATTTGTTTTGTTACAATGACAGCAATATTTGGGTTTTTAGTTTTTCCTTTCAGTGTTGGGAATTAAATACGGCAGTACTGAGCTCAATCTGTAACGGTTTTAGAAGCAAGGTGATTACAAAAATGCCTCATTTAGTTTCATCAGTGTTGTGTTGCATCAGCTCTTCTCTCTAACCGCTGAGAGCATTTTGGTAGACAAATTACTATAGTCATTTTATTGTTTGTGTTGCAGTAGCGACATAATGGACATGAACAGCATTCCAGTGATAGACACAGCAACATAAGATCATGAGTTGGACCCTTCCCCAAGTAGTTTATAATCTGCTATGAAGCAAGAGTAAGGAATCTTATAATAGAGTACTGAGGTGGTACTTATGGCATAACATTCAACATGGTATACCTAACTAAGCAAACTAATTAATCCATTCATTAATTTTGAATCAGTTCCCCCAAAGCCTCTATAATGGATGTTTCAATTATCACAGAAGGAAAAGACCTTTTTCTCGGGATTACAGAAGTTTTTCATTAAACAGGAGAAAGTGAGGGCTAAGATGCAGAATTCCTGTTCTTGATCCTGCACCAAAATTACTGTGTCCCGTCACTCCCCCCCCCCAAACAAAGCAAAGGTTTTTTTTTTGTCAGCCAGCAATGACATTTTCATCAGTAAATGATTCATAAGTAAGAGTTGTGATCCAAAGTGCTACCTGTCTAACTTTGCATCATTTTTACAGTTTATACCCAGACAAGTGCTCTGTGGCCCACTTAACATATGACTGCCCTTGAAGCAGGTTTATTCAGCTAATGTCTCTCTTCTTTCAGTAGCTGAATGCTGGATAAGAAAAAGAGCATGGGCTGTTTATGGCCCACGAAGAGAGTTTGGTGCTCTTTGTGTTTCCTTAAGGCATTCCTCCCTGAGGAGGTCTGCTGGTGAACTTGACACCTGGATGCCAGACAGTGGCATGTCCAGGTGCACATCAAGCAGCATGAACCCTTCAAAACCAGCTTCGATAATCTATGCTGCTGTGTAGGAATTATTCATTAAAAGCCTCACTAAATTTAAGCTATATGACTCTACTGTTCTATCCATTAGGCAAGTTGCCTTGCCAGAGATGGAGACCAGACAAATTTAACATGTGTCGTTGTTTAAGCCCCCCACCCACGCAGTTTTACTCACTCACTCACTGCCCCTCTTTCTTCCCCCAGTCTTGAGGGGATGGGGAAGAGAATCAAAAGAATTCAGCTCTCACAGGTTGAGATAAGAACAGTTTAGTAACTAAGGTATAACACAAATCACTACTGCTACCATCAATAATAATACAAGAGAAATACAAGGGAAGAGAATACAACTGCTCACCAAGCCCAACCCAGCCAATACACCCCCCAATACCAAAAACCGGACCATGCCGTGCACCCTCAGTCCACCATCATCACCACACCCTTCCGGGTCTCTCCCCTTCGTGTTCACATCCAGGACATGACGTGCTGTGGTATGGAATAACCTCTTTGGTCAGTTTGGGTCAGGTGTCCTGTCTCTGCTTCCTCCTGGGGCTTCCCTTCCTCCCTGGCATAGCATGAAACTCAAAGTCCTTGGCCAGGCCAAAACATTGTCAAGCAGAAACTATAAACACTGGTGTTCTCAGCGCTGCTCCTAGGCCCAAAATCAAAACCACAGTGCTGCACCAGCTACCAAGAAGGAGAAAAATGACTGCTACTGCTGAACCCATGACAACATGATAGATTCTTGAAAGATGTCAGCTATTCCTTGTTACTTTTTTATTCCCCAGGCACTGACAAATTTATTCCCTAATAATTGTTCTAGTATTTTTCTGGTCACTGAAGTTAAACTAGATGATCTCCAGTTGCCTGTGTCTTTCTTTTCACCTCTTTGTGAGGTTAGGTATGATACTTTTCCCTTTTATTCTTCTGGGGCCTCCCCTCTTCTTTGAAAACAAGCCTGCTTATGGGAATGGAGTTAATCATCCCATTTTGGCTCACAGTTACTGCTGTGGCATGACTGGCATTTGATTCAGCACTTCTTTGATATTAACATTTGAGTGCATACAGAAGAAACTGCTTGCTCTCTTTTTCTAGTTAGTATTCAAGGAATGACTGTAGCAGAAAAGACAGAGATACGCAGCTTTAGCAGGCTTATAATTAAAAGAGAACAAAGAAACTGAGAACAAAGGTGAAAAATAAAGGGGGGGGGGGGGGAGGAGAAAGACAAAACGTCCTGAAGTGCCAAAGGGCAATAATAAGTGGACCTCTATTTAAATCATTGGGATGTTTTTAGGTAATTCTCTCTTCCTCTTTTTTTTTTTTTTTTTTTCTTAAACAAAAAAAAAAAATACTGCATGAAGTCGATAAAAAATAGTAACATTGGGATTTCCTTCTGCCAGGACATCAAAGTGTGCAACATAAGCTTGTATATATGTATATTTTATAGATAGATGAATATGTATATATACACACCAAAGTTAGTAGCTGCTTATGCTAGTGCAAAGCCTTCAGCTTATGCAGAAATAAACTGTACCCGGGACACTGGCTATAGTTTATGGCAGTTGACTGAACATAAGATCCCTGTCTTCCTGAGTTGTGGTTTAGTCACTGGTGCACCCCAAAAAAGGATGCACCAGCTTAGCATTAGAACCTGGTGCACCCGTTCTTTGAAAGTTTGCTGTTACGAATCTCCTCCTATATTCTGATTGGAAGATGGCTGCCAATGTACTCAACATCAGACAAGAAACCAGGAAAAGGAGTGTTTTTAAGTCCTCATTTCTCATGTAATTTAACACTCTATGATAAGGGATTTGGCTTTCTGTGCTTCAGAGGAAGAAAACTATTCTGTAACTGGTCTATTTGTAACCTAATCTATTCTAGTGGATTCACCACTGAAATTCTACTTTGTTCTTGCTCTAATAACACTAAACTGCAAATTGGGATGGGCTTAGTTTTGATTTTTATTTTTTCATTTATTAATAATTTTCATTTTCTAGAAAAGGTGAAGTAAATCACTGTTTTCTGTTTCCCAGCCTGTGTCATGCAGGTGCAGTAGATTTATTCTTCTAAAGCAGCTGTCTTTCCTCCTTTCATTTGCTTGTTTTTTAATAGTTGTTAAGCATTTTAAGACCTCTGATAGTCTCCTTTTTTTACTTACACTGCATGAAGGCCACTTGTTCACCATGGTTTAGAGTGAAAAAGCTGTGTATCTTCAAAAATCCCTACTAAAAAAGTGGATAAGCTTCAAAGGAGGACAAATATATATATATATTATCCACTTATTCACTCATCTGTGGTCTCCTACTGATTTTTGTTTGAATGCAGAAGGGGTTAATTTAGTTATGCCAAGGTTTCTGCTCTTCTACTTAATGACATTGTATGTGGGTTTACTGTATGCATTGTGGAGGATCATCCAAGAGCATCTTCCCAATTTTACTTTTGAAACATCATCATACATCTCCTAACAAGAGCTTGGGAGACCCGTGTTGCCTGAACTCTGCTCTTGCATTTATATGATGCTTCTGGCTTATCTGTAAAGACATGTTTATCATGCTAATAACATGCCCTTTTGTGGTTGGCAGGGATGAACCCCACTGAAAGATCAGGAGTGGTTATGGTGTGTGTTTTAGGAAAGGTGGCTAATCTGATACGAGCACAGAAAGGAAAGATGTCATGCCAAAATCTGTAAGTTATCTGGTGGATGGAGTAGAGCAGCTGACAGAGTTGAATGCGGGTCACAAGTCACATAAATGAAGCCTCAAACAGAAGCCTTGCACTGGGAGTTTGTACTTGAATTTGCAGGAAGAGCTGTTCCTTTCTAGGTAGAGCAAGGCTGTAACATAAAAAAAGCAAAGGTGGAAGCGTGTCACCTTGACAGACAAAAGGGAGAGGATGGATGTGCTGCTGGGCTGAATCAGAGGAGAATGATGTCTAATGCAAGCTGTGATCTGACTGCACAGCCATGCCAGGAGCATCCCTTCCCCAGTGGTGGAACCCACTGCACAGGGCAGATGATGTTTGTAGCCTGAGCAGCATGTTTGCTTGGGGTCACCGTGCTTCTTGGGATCCCAGAGAGAGCAACTGTTTTCCATTCAACTTTCCTGGGTCATCAGGACTTCTGCTCCTGTCATGCATCCTATGTTACTAATCAAAGAACCCTGCCTTATTTAACTGTTGTCAGTACACAAGGAGATCCATGCCTCCGTACTAGGTGCCCTTCTTTGTATATATCTAATTCTGCTAAATCTGCCTGATGAATAACAAGGCAGGGGACTGATCCACAAATCAAACAGGAGAAAATAAAGGATTGATGACAGAATGTCATGCTATGGGCACAGATATTAATTAAAAGATTATGGCCATAAAGACAAAAATACCTGAAGAAATGAGGTCTGGTTATTGAATAACGTGGCAAAGACTTTCATGTTGCTGGAGCAATTTTTACCCTTGGGGAGAAGTACTATAGTGTCTCCTCTGTGGAGATAGAAAATGGGTATAAATTCTAATGTAATCTGGTTCGCAAAAAAAGGAAATAATAAAAGTTGCTCATTACACAAAAATGCATTGAAATCTGGGTGTCACTGAAGGTATAGAGAGGAGGAATATCATTATGCATCTCCTGGGAGGGAAAAAACAAACCCCCACTGTCCTATTGAATGTGTTCAACAGCTGCTAAAATATATACTAGAGATGAATATATTATAGTATTACATATGCTTTCAGATGCTGGTTATAGACTAGGGAATTCATTAAAAGACTACTCTATTATCAACAAACAGAAGCTATAATAGAAAAGGCCAGAGAACTGAATGGATAAGCTCTTAAAGAAACTAGGTGCAAATTTGTCAGCATATCCATGCAATGAGTTTAGAATGAGGGGAGAATGAAATGTGGTAACTAAAATCTGGAGGAGGTGGAGGATTTGCTGTTATCAAGACATGATCTGCACTGTACCTGTGTCATTAGGCAACATTATCATGGGGCTTCTGGCAAGTTACTTCTCATCACCCTCTTAATTCTCATGTCAAAGTCATTGAAGAAAGCCTTTAGGCTGTTTGTGAGAACATTTTTATTCTATATACTAAGTTGAATGTGGGGTGTCAGGATCCTCTAAAGTCATGAATCTCGATATAAGGAATGAAGATGCTCCACTGGGATTCTAAAAGACAACTCTGAAGTGGAATCAGCAGTTTAAAAAAATGACCTGTCTATCTAATTATACCAAGCTGAAGGATGCTGGACAAATGGAAAGCCAACATGCCACTGCAAAAAACAGAGTTCTGAGGGCAGAAAAAGAAGAAATGAACAGTAACAATTTTGCAGGTGATGGAGAATTCATGTGTGGTCTTTGAAGGACATATTTTAACACCAAGAAATATAGACATAGCTGTACATAGCTCTTTGATATATCAGGAAAGCACACACATGGAACTCTACAATTCGTCAGGTATATATTTATATTGTAGTAGGCCACATATTTATAGGCTACTTAGTGTAACAGAGGAAAGTGAAAATGTAGCAAGTTGCAGAATTTTATAACAGAGAATCACACGAACAAAGAGTATAGCTACTAGTAGAAAATAGGTAGTGTGTGGTATTTATAGGGAAGACAGGTAAGTATCCAAAGTAATTTAAAAAACCAGTGATGTGGGGATTGTAATATCTAATATATTTTACTCAGAGAAAGTTCTTAAATGTGAAAAATCTGACATTTTTGGAGCAAATTCATATCAAACACAAATTGCTATACCTCCAATGTTTTAGAAGAATTATGACATCTGTCCTGGGTTCAGCAGTAGCAGTCATTTTTTTCTCCTTCTTAGTAGCTGGTGTAGTGCTGTGTTTTTGGCTTTCAGCCCAGGAATAGTGCTGATAACACCGATGTTTTCTGTTGCTGCTCAGTAATGTTTACTCTGACCAAGGACTTTCTGAGTCTCATGCTCTGCCAGGGAGGAGGGGAAGCTGGGAGGAAGTAGAGGCAGGACACCTGACCCAAACTGACCAAAGAGATATTCCATAGCACAGCATGTCATGCCTACTATATAAACTGGGGGCAGTTACCCAGAAGGGTTAGATCGCTGCTTGGTCAGGCTGGGTATCAGTTTGCGGGTGGTGAGCGGTTGTATTCTCTCCCCTTGTTATTTCCCTCATTATTATTATTATTGGTAGCAGCGACAGTGGTTTGTGCTATACCTTAGTTACTAGACTGCTCTTACTAGACTACCCGTGGGAGTAACATTCTTTTGATTCTCCTCCCCATCCCTTCGGGTTGAGGAAAGTGGGGGAGTGAGAGAGAGACTGCGTGGCTGACCGAGTTTAAACCACAACAACATGTCAGATCCACTAAAGAATATGTCTGAAGTTATACTGAAAGTAGCATCTGAAAAGAAAAATAAGGCATCCTGCTTTTCAAACACATTCAAATGAAAGTACTGTTATGATAAAGTATCTAAAATTTAAACTTGCTGTCAAAGTATAGCTTATTAAAACAGTGATTAAAAACCAGTATCAGAGGCACTGTTGGAGAATCTGAAATTGACCTGATTTCCTAATTTTGCACAAATTTTTGCTGCCTTTTAACTTTATAGAAACACTTTTTATTACATTGCATTAAAATGAAAAAAGTTACTTTAATTACCCTTTTTTTATCCCCATAAAAATGAAATTATAATCATTATAATGAGTGTCTGAAAAAATATACGTACATACTCATGTGGCGGTGTGCACTCGCAGCCCAGAAAGCCAACCATATCCTGGGCTGTATCAAAAGGAGCTTGACCAGCAGGTCGGAGGAGGTGATCCTGCCCCTCTACTCTGCTCTGCTCTCAGGAGACCTCACTTGGAGTATTGTGTGCAGTTCTGGTGTCCTCAACATCAAAAGGAAGTGGAACTGTTGGAACAAGTCCAGAGGAGGGCCACAGGGATGATCAGGGGACTGGAGCACCTCCTGTATGAAGATAGGCTGAGAAAGTTGGGTCTGTTCAGCCTGGAGAAGAGAAGGCTGCATGGAGACCTCATAGCAGCCTTCCAATATCTGAAGGGGGCCTGTAGGGATGCTGGGGAGGGACTCTTCATGAGGGACTGTAGTGATAGGACAAGGAGTAACGGGTTCAAACTTAAACTGGGGAAGCTTAGATTGGATATGAGGAAGAAGTTCTTTCCTGTAAGGGTGGTGAGGCACTGGAATGGGTTGCCCAAGGAAGTTGTGAATGCTCCATCGCTGGCAATGTTCAAGACAGGTTGAACAACTCCCCATGGCAGGGGTGTTGGAACTAGATGATCTTAAGGTCCTTTTCAACCCTACCTATTCATGCACAAGCCCCAGTGTCACCGTACTACATTCTGCAATGTTGAAAGTTAGGAGAAAGTTTCTGGTAGCACTGCAAAACTATGAAAGATGTTGCCATTTTCACAAAACATTTAGTTTTCCAGGAAAACTTTTATCATAGAAAGCACATTGTATTACAAAGTTACAATCTCTAATTAATACAGGAGATTTTCACCATGTATTGAATCCCAAACTTGGAATTATCAGAGAAAAAGGTAATTAAGGATAAAGCTGCTGGAGATAAGTAACTCTTCAGCCATCTTCTGGCTGACATATGAAAGCATCTAAATACTACTGTGAGCAATTAATCTTCTATAACTCCCACAGTATGCAGATTAAGCACAGATCTTATACTGAGCTATACAACACATGCTGAAGTCTTGTATCTCTACATATAGTCAACATCGCATTTCAAGTTTTGTCTTAGTGGGCCTTCCATAATATGTTAGTTCTGGAGACAAGAAAAATAATATATGCTGTTAAATTGCTTATTAGCACAAGAACTTCACACAGTGGAGGAAATGACTGTTTATTGAAACAAGACCTTCAAGGGACGCTTTAATTATAAAACAGCTTGATATTTTAAAGAATATGACACAGACAACAGAAAGAGCAATTTACTGTGGGTAACAGGTTGAGTATAGCTTGGGGCCAATTAATCGGTCATGCATAACAAGTATCCTATAAAGAAGCTGTAACGAAATACTCAGTATTTGCTGTATGTTTAGTCCATTCAGAATAAACTGAATCTATGGCACTCATTCAGGTATGGCAGCAAGGGGATTCAAAGAAATATTGCTAGGTTTTAAAATGTACTTAGCAGTTGCACCATATTGCAGTAAGAGGAACAAAAGCAGCACCCATCTTACAATAACAGATGGATAAAATGAAGACATTGGTTTTCCAGCTTTGGAACCTTCTGATGGTAAGTAATTTCAAGCTCCAAAGAAACTGGATCATGTAATGGCATGCTCCATGCTGTGACCTAAACACATTATGATGTACCACCACAAGCTGCAGGCATTGGTACTGAGACACCAAACAAGGCTTTAAAGCAGATGGAGTTTCTTGCTGGGCATTTCCAGTTTCAAAGCCAGAGACATAGGAACAGATAGTTTTGTCCTGAAGTATTTTAAAAAGTAATCACAAACTGTAGCTGTTGTCTTTAAAAAAACCCATACATCCCTAAATAGGCATAAATGCTTAATAATGGAAAGAGGCTAATTTCTTATCCAAATTGTGCATAGTGATGTAATTAAAAAGAAACATGGAAGGCACAGAGTTTTCTATGTGTGAACTATTGGTTTGGATTATCTAAATTGCTTTTAGTGCAAAACCCAACAAATTAACTTAGGGAGCTGGGATAAACTCTGGGGTCAGCTCTGCATAAGCATGAGGTATAACCCTTTGCTACTTTTGGAAAACACCAGGGGAACTTTCGTTTACCCCAGAGCGCTATTCTGAAACATCAGTCTTTTGAAAAGCATTATTTGTCTGACAGTCTTGCTCTAACACAAGACATTGTGTTGCTCTTTGACAAAAGGACGGTAAAATCTAGTGATTCTTTTTTCTTTTTGAATGGAGACACAACAGTGAGGAGGTACTGTGACAAACGTAATTGAGCAGATGAGATTAGGTGAGGCACCTGGCATGAGGCCTAAGAGATTCAAGGTCTACAAATATTTTGGATGATTTACAATCTGGTTTTACAGCATTGAAGTTGGTTTGTTTCATTGAATTGTAGTTTAGTTGTGGTTATTTTGGTACTTCATATGTAATTGTGTCTAGTTTGGCTGTGATAATGCTCAGGTTTTCCAGCCCTTCTGTCTTTGCTGGATGAATGGCAGGGCAGCCAGCATCTGCTGCAACAGGATTGGGGTCTGATTCCCGTCTAGGGAGATAATATTCAAATTAGTATCATTAAGGGTATGGCAGCCTTAACAGAAGAGGTTAGCTAGATGGTGCGTCTCTCCACAGGACAATGCTGAGGAGATATCCCATGTTGTAGCAGGTAGTAATGGATGCAGAGAGCAATGATCTAGCATTTTGCAGAGGTAGGATGCATTTTTTCTTGAAATAGTTTTGCTATAGACATGAATAAGCTAGTCTAATATAGTCATTAGTAAGAAATTGCCCACTCCAAAGGGCAGTTTGCCCTATCCTGAAATAAATTAGATGGAATGATTCACACTGACTGCAAAGGAAGGCTAGGTAATTAGTTTAGATTCAATTTTTGCTTTTTACTCGTCTGAAGCTAAGCTGAGCTGAATGCCTCTCGGATACTTTTCTGAAAGGGAAGAAGGGCATAGAACAGCTTCTAACAACAGCTCTCTTGATTATCCACCAGAAAACACTGCTAACATGTTGAGCATGTTGAAATTTTGTGGCTTAAGTGTTTCAGTGCCAGCAGGTAAATGCTGAAAATACTATTTCTGCCTGCAATTACACATCCTTCAACATATCAAAACAGACTAATGCACACATCAACATTTGTAAATGTGTAACCCTAAGGGGTGATAGCAAGTTATGTGGCCAAATATAAAAATAAGCAAACAGTCTTCTTGGATCCTTCAGGCACAATGGCTGGTCCTTTTTGAAGGCCTTGCATAATATTGGAAGTAGAGAATAGAGTGCTTGCAGTGATGTTTACCTTCTGTCAGGCTAGAACTTTAGCCACTCTTATTTGCAGAATCTCCAAATTAGATGCACTTTACCTCATTAATCACTGCTAGGAAATTCGCATTTTATTTACCCTGAACCCAGAGTCTGATCCCCATCATTTACTGCCATCTGCTACATTGTGATAAAGTTATCCTCAGGCTTCCTCTGTCTGAGTCAGGTAAGAATGTCAAAATGGCGTTATTAAAATTGGAAGGAATGTTTTTGTCATTAGCATACCTAAAATGAAAGACTGTACAGAAAATTAGGTGGATTAGGCTGCTCACATTCTGCAGTTTGATGTTGTTAGTCAGAGACTGCAGTGACAGACACCCCTGACTTTCAGTCTTTTGCAGAGCAGTTGCTGAAACCAAATCCATGTACAGGACAGCCAGAGAGGGTGATGCTACACCTTGTAGTCTGAGATCAAGACAGACAAGAAGCAAAAAGTCTGATAGCATTATGCTGTGTATCCTTGTAGCTTATTGTATATGGTGTTACTGCTAGTGACAGAACATATGCCTTCATTTTTAGCCCAAGGAATTTTCTTGACTCCTCTGGCTTGCCTTAGCTGCAGAGCAGTTAGGCAGCTTAAGGGTAGTAGCAAAAATAAAAGGTTACATGGTTATTGCTCAATGATGGGTCTTGTTTGCTAACCTTCATCCTTGCAGTTATTTTGACTTGTTTAGAATGTTTTGCTGCATTTTGTGATCTAATGTCTACCTACAGTATATCTGGTAATGCTGGCTGATACATACATAGCAAAACTATGTATCTAGCATAAAAAGCAGAACATATGTATCTAGCAAAAAGCCTCCAGTGAGCAAAACAAAGTGTAGTATAACATGAAAGTGCTGATTATCAGGAGAGAAAAATGTTGACAGGCAACAAAATCAAAATTATCATAAGCTGACCCCAAAGCAACACAATTGCTGCTGATCTTTCAACCCCAAATTCTCCCCAAGGCATGCATGGCTAGCAGCACCAGAAAACACGGGTGGTGGCCCCTAAGGAAAGGAGAAACCTCTGATTACAGGGGCAGATATTAGGTAGCATACACTGTGTATTATAGCTTAAATTGCATTATTAATTTTTTCTCCTTTAATTGAACAGCTTGTAATGTTATGCAGGTGACATCTTAACTTGGCCAGAAATGTCTTTGGCTTGATTTTAATTGAAGTAGCAATAAATTCTTTCATCCTTGTGCTAGGTGGTTTTACTTTTGCCCATGGCAAATTTTTGAATATAACTACTAAAAGGGCCTTCCTGTAACCATCTTTAATGTCTCTTGCTACTGCAAACATGCACCATCTCTTTTTAATAAGCTTGCACAATCTCACCTAGACGTAGTTAGGGTTTATGAGGCTTTTCTGAGCACCTCAGTACAGAAGATTATTTTTTTTTTTTATAAGGTTCAATTGCAACCATGAGCTGTCTTCTGGTAGGAGTGTGATTGAGCTTTTCCCTAAAAGGCTTGAGCATGTCCACTGAGCACGTGATCTCTCCTTAACTGTCTGAAGGTAGACACCAATATATGTGGCAGCTCAGCATCCTGAGTAATGTAAGTGAACCTATGTAATGAGTCTATCCAGTGCTTTGAGGGTGTAGCATCAATGCTCTCCTGCAGCTATACCTCTTGAGAGTTAATGAAGATTAGATCTCATCTAGATATATAGCTCCAACACACCGAAACTTCCTTAATAAATTTTAGGATAGACTTTAGTACAGAATTATAGTGTAGGTCTCCAACCATTAAAAAATGAATTATTGTTACTGATGTAACTCAGCAGCAGAGCACCCTGACGGCAATGGCCTGGGGTAATTCTTCCAAAAGATTAATCTCTGTTCGTAGAAGATAAGTGCTAAAACCTTGTTTCCATATGTTAGATTTTTATAGAGTACCCTGTGCTGCACTGCACCATTTTCATTTGCATGTACTGTACAGGTCTGTATTGACAATATCAAAAAAGGCATTATATTATACCTAATTTGGAAAGACTTGTTGAAGGTTATCTCTGCCTGAAGAAAAGATACTACTAGGCTGACTGAAGAGAAAGTGTTAGAGTAATTCTAATGAATAATGTATTGAATAGTTTTACTTCTCCTCCCTCTGTGATTGAATTAAGTTTTTTTTTAAGAAAAAAGGAACTATTTAATAGAAATAGTTAAAAAAAAATAAAAATAGTTAAAAATAAAACTAGAATAATGTTGACTATGTAAGTTAGTTATAGGTGGCAGATCTGGAGGCAGACTGTAGTCTGACTAGACTCTTTGAATACTTAAACTACTAGATGCTGTTCTTTGCTAGGAAGTTTTGATTTGCAGGTCATTTGCAAGTGAGCAGTTGTAAGCATCTGGCACTCCAGTTTCAAAATGTTATGACTAGATGCTCAATCACCTGTTGTTATTTTGCCTCCCAAAATGGCTAAAAGTAATTCATAGGAAGTCATGATTTGTACCCTTTACTTTTAAACTTGAAAATGAAATTTCATTTACACCAACAAGGTAAAGTGCCCATTGCTCTGATAGTCATTTCGGTTTTATTATTTGTACTTTTTAAAACTGCAAAAACAAAACAAAACAAAAAATAGGCAAGAGGTGACTTTTTTTTTTTTTTTTTTTCAGAATATGACCCTTTGTCTGCTCAGCTACCTGTTTACAGAAAGACAAATGCAAGAGGTTCATATCATACAGGATGGTTTGTGTTGGAAAGCACCTTAAAGCTCTCCCCTTTCCACCCCCTTGCCGTGGGCAGGGACACCTTACACTAGAGCAGGTTGCCCCAAGCCCGTTCAACCTGCCCTTGAACACTGCCAGGGATGGGGCACATCCCCACAGCTTCTCTGGGCACCCTCTGCTGGTTCCTCACCACCCTCATGGGCAAGATCTTCTTCCTAATATCTGATTCTAAATCCAACCTCTTTCAGTTTAAAGCCTTTATCCCTTGTATCCCTGCATGCCCTTGCGTCCATCTTTCTTGCTGGTCCCCTTTACGTACTGGAAAGCTTCTCTAAGGTCTCCCTGCAGCGTTCTCTTCTCCAGGATGGACAAGCCCAGCTCTCTCAGTCTCTCTAAATAAGAGAGATGCTCCAGTGCACTCTCATCAAAGAGAAAAAATGTCTATAGAGACTATTTGTTAAAGTCTTCAAGAACATGCTACATTTACAGAAATTCAGTTACATGTAGGAGTAATCTGCAATGTTCCAGGTTTTACGGTAAGTCTTTTCTTTGTTTTCATGATGCCATTTTACCATCAGTGATGACGTGGTCACCTCAGGCCTTGGTGTCCTGGAGACTGACAGTTGTGGACTGTTCAGCCAGATCTCATTCAGTCCTAGGTGCAAGCTGACCTGCGTGGCATTGAACATGCAAGGCAATACATTCCCTTTCAAGAGTTCAGTTCTCTGAAAATAAATTTCTTTTTGAGGAAAAATAATGGAAAAAATAAGGAGGGAAAAGAGAAAAATAAAAATATAATGAGATATATCTTCAATAGTGTATCTTCAGTTAATATAATGGAATTAATCTTCAATGGAAAAATAATAGACATAAACATAGCAATATAATAGAAAGACGAAAAAATAATAAAAAAAAGCAGAAAAGAACTTCATCTTTGAAAAGGCAGAAGCTTATCTGTGCTTATGATTTCCTCAGGCTTGTTCAGGTGTAGCAACCTTATTGATAGCTGTAATTTTCTTGAGGAAAAATGGGATGGTGACTAGCCTCAAAGAAGTAGGTAAATGTATTTTCCTGTTATCTTCTCATTCTAGTAGTCTCACCTTTGTTTCATTAGTGGCAATTTCACAGAAGTCTCCTCCTTTATGTTGTTCTATAATTTTTTTCTCTTTTTTTTAAAAAAAAACAAATTTAAAATTATAATTGCACCTATCCTTGGATGTGAGTGATATATTTCATAAAGAGGAGATAGATTTAATTAACATAATATGAAATTAAAGCTCATAATATTTGAACCTCCACACATGGAGGGAATGCATGCTAAAACTCATGGCATATTTTTTACGAAACAAGCAAATCATTTGTGCAAGGCTGATACCAAGAGAAGGGCTTAATGCACTGTTTAATTGAACATTTGTTCTTAATTTTACTCAGGGACATCCAGGGACATGAAAATTCTTACCATGTTTGGCAGGAAGTCCTACGGATTTCACTGATGAAACCAGTTGCCTGCATCCAGACATGATGGTTTAGGGAGACATTGGAAGATGATGGCATATTGTACAATCTCCCAGGCTCTCAGGGGCAATTAGAAATGCAAACCCATTACCATGGCAACTGCAGAATTTTTCAGGACTTGAAACCTCTGCTCTCTTTGGATAAGACAAAAGCATTTATAAATTTCCTTCATTTACCTCATTGTAGTTGTGATGTTAAATTACATCAGATATCCTTTTCCCTGCTAAAAAGACCTCATATGACTGCAGAGCTAATGCATAACAGCCATTGTACAGAAAAGAGGTTTCAGAATTTCTCTCCATGGAGCATTGGTGAACTATTGAGTGCCAACTGGCTGCAACATGGTGGTTCACTACTTCTACTATTTCCAGCTCTTGATATTTCACCAAAAGGCACTAAAGACATTATATGCTAGTATAATAACTCCAGAGAAAAATAGAATCAATACAAACATCTAAAGTGCTAATACCAAGCTTGTTCTCTCACAGGTTTTCTCTTCCCCATCCTCTTTTGTTGTGGTCACATGCTCTCGATTTTATTGAGCTTGGAGTCTTGGCTGCACTCAACCACAATAAAGTCATCTTTGCATACCTGCGTATTTTTGTTGTAAAATTGAAAGTAGGGAATTCTGCCTTAGAAGCAGCTGGATTCTCTCTGGAATTCAGCACTACTGAGATTAATACCAAATATCCTAATTTAGTTCTAATATGTTTGATTCTTTAGGTTTATGGCAAGTTTAGGGACATCAGGAAAAAGAGGCTCTAAAATGATTTTTGAGGACTCGAGAGAAATAAAGGTAATAAGCAGCATGTAACAGTAACTAATAATGCTTTAAGTTACCATGTAGAAATAATTTAGAGGGGGGAAAGTACAGCAGGTACAAAAAGATGTTTTTGCTAAAAAAAAAAAAGGGATCAAAGGAGTAAAATAAAAGTAAGATAAACTCTGTGCATAGGGAAACTAGATTCCCTGTCTTCTTGAACTGTTCAAGGAAAAACTAGATTTCCTTTTTTGTGGATGGTTGATGTTAGTTATTTGAGTCAATACAGGAGTAATACTACAAGGGGTTTCCAATGAAAAGATTTGACAAGATGAATTTAAATGCAAAAGCTTAGTATGAAAATGTACTTTATTGTTCCGCTGTTTAAAATAAAATATCCCCAGTTAATACTCAACATCACAATGATTTTTTTTATATGGTCGATTGGCCCACTTTGGAGTGTTTAGTATAATTTTATGAGGTTGATATGGAAAAGTTCACTGAAAAAAAAACCCCAACAAATGCTGATTTTTTTTTTATATATCCCTGTGCTTGAAAGGGCCTGCATTCAGTTTGCTTGCTTGGAGTGACTCCTGTACCGGGAAGAAACCTCTTAAACTTCAGCTAACTTCAGAGTATCCTGGGTGAGATTTTGGAAATGTCGAATCATTCACCTCTACTTACCTAGAGTCTATTCGAGATTGCTAGTCTTGGCTCACTCTCCAAAACCTATTAAAAACTCGGCAAGCCATAAAACTCTAATTAGTGTTCTGGATTCTACTCATCCTCTTTTCCTTTCAACTCTCAGCAACTTTGACATTACTGCCCAGTACTGGTTTACAGCCTTAACGATAAATCCTTCTATGTGGGAACTTCCTTGTTGCCTAATTTTCCCTCACTGGTGGGGGAAGAATCACCTCTGAACTCAAGTGCTAATTATGTCATTGGCTCTGTGATACATCTACTGACTTCACTTACTCTTCTTAATAACTAGCACTAACTAATGACTTGGCTGCTATTAAGCTCTGACTTGCATTAAATGGCAAACTCAGTGAAACTGCTCCACATGCCCGCAGCTATCTAACTCCCTGTAATCTTAAAACGAGATTATACTTTTATCTTCAGAAAGAAGTTCCATGTAATGGCATTTACTTTTCTTGTAGATGTCAGTGAAAGAGCTGTAGAGTTCCATCCCAGTCTCATTATGGTTTCATTTACTTTTCAGGAAAAATACACGTTAGGCATTTAATCTATTAGTTTTTTTCCAGAATCACTAAACTTGCTTATATAGAGATTCAGAGATGGAGTTTCTGTTTCAAGGTTTGTGGAGTTTTGTCCTTTTTCCTCCTTCTTATTCATTACATTTGGGCCACTGCGCTTGTGGTATGCTAGCTAATTAGTTTTTAAGCAAATTAATCTTCAAGTGATATTAGGAGGTGGGAAGTTAATTCTCACTCATTCTTTATTTCTTTATGACTATCTAATTATTGGTGAATGTTGTAGGGGTCATGTCTAGAAAGGCAGCTCAGCATGTAGTTTAGCAGTGCTCAAACAGAGGAAGGAAGGTAAAAAATTTACATAGTTGACATGCATACAGCTGCTTTGAGATTGTCATTCTCCAATTTTCATTTCTGTCCTGTTGATATTGTAAATTATTAATCAGACAATGATTACCTGTACAATCCTCTGAATTTCCAAAGAGCTTTGTTAATATGAGCTAAGACACTTGTGCTCAAGAGAAGTTATGATCTCTGAGCCACATTTTCCCTTGCATTATGTTTATGCAACTTGCTTATGAATGAAGGAGTTTGGCATGCAGGGAGAAGCATAATTTTACCATTAATTAAATGTGACAAGTAAAGACTTGTGATACAGGTTGGGATAAGGTCTTTTGAGAACAGAGGAAGAAATGCTGGCTCAGGTGATCCTAAAGAATTTGTAAAACTAAGTAAAAGGAAAATTCTGCAGGCAACATTTTAAAGGACAAAAGTGAAAATAGATAAAAAGCAAAAAGGAAATAATTTAAAAGTCTTGGGATGAGCAAAGAGGTATAGAGATAGTTGTGAAAGAAATTAAGTAAAAGAGGCAAAAATTCTGTCAAATCTTACAAGAGTACAATTGAATTTCAGGGATATCTAATATAACAAGTAAACATTTGTGGAGGATATGTGATGTCATCATATCATGAAAAAAAAATTAAGATAGGCTCAGCTGCAATGTCTGAAGCTCTCTGGAAAGAAGGAAAATGAAACCAGACAGGTAGGATTGGCAAAGATTTGCATTATTTTGTCTTTTTCATTTGCAGTTGGCTAGAGTTCTATTTGATCAGCAAGGAGTAGGGATGGTCAAATGTGTGCAGTGACTAGCAGAAATAAGGCCGCCACCAACAGCAGTTCAATATTTACAGTCAGAACGGGGAGGGGAGGATTGTCTCAATATAAAATAACCTTTCCCCCACAGGTAAATGTAAAATAACTTTACTAATCTGGACAAAAATGTGAGATGTATTTGGTTTCTTTTAACTTTTCCAGACAATTATTTTACTTTTATAAAGTAAAAATGTACTGGTTTAGTTTGTTCCATTCAGCCTTGGAGTTCTTCAAGACTGAAAGAGTAAATGCAAGAAGTGTTTTCCACCCTTTTCTACCCTTTTGACCTTTTCGGAGAAGAAAAGGAATCTGTGGCCAGTGTTGAGACATCAAAGAGATAAGAGGTGTAAGAAAGAGACACTAAGGTTAGCAAAAGGATTCTAAAACTCAAACCCAGCTTTTATCTGAAGGCAAACTAGAACAGGGCAACATTTGAAACAGAGACAACTCAGCAAGACAGGTTAAAATGACAGATCTCTCACCATTTTTGTGTAGGACCCTTGAGGTCTTTCCCAGTCAGCAAATTTCAGTGCATTTCTTCTTGGTGACAAGTTTCTATTTTAAGCTCCTCTGGGGCATGGAGCTTTTCTTCCATCACTTCTAAAGCTTTAACTCTGCATCTGCTTCCTATCAAGACCAACAGGCTTGTTGTGCAGGTTTCTTTTTTCCTACGTGGTTTTCCCACATTGCTTTCCACAATCTGCTTTTCCTCATTGAGTTTTTAATTTGACACTGTTTTACAAGATGTAACATCTTGTGTTGTGTGACATGTGACATGTTCATCTGGTGACATGTCCATGTCAGAGGGTCTCACCTTGGCCTGTGCCATCTACCCCGCTGCAGTCTTTTTTACAGAGCATAGCATACAAACCAAACAGGTGCCATCCATCTTAGAAACACTTCCCATGTCAATATCTGGTCCCTCCTGCCCTGACTTTTTGCACCACTGTGGAACAAATACTTGTTTGGGTTTTTTTTTTAACGAGAACCGAATTAATAAATCAATCTAACTTTCCATTATTGCTTGATCAAAAAACCACTTATGGTTTATACTGGGATAATTTTGAAGCTGGGTTTAACTGTAAAGGTATTGAAGTACAGCTGCGTACTGACCACTCTAGAGAAGTAGATGAGTGTCCCAATCGTGGTTTCAGGTAAACAAATGATTCAGGCATTAATAACATTTTTGGGTGTTGGTTCAGAGAAAGAGAAGACAACTGGATTTTCAGTAATGACAGAAGAAAAGCTCAGGATCCATATACAGGATGCAGTAGAAACAAAATGGGCAATAAGTAATTAGCCTTCAAACTTGTCAATATGTCTAAGAATTGTAGATAAGATTACAGAAACAAAAGAACAAGTGCTAGCTTTCCCTGTTATTTTGTTATGATCCATTCCAGGCAGAATTTACTTTTCAAATGGTGTATATCCAGCCAATTTCACTACGTCTTCCTCCTCTTGTTAATATCAAAGCAATAGAGCTTTCTTTAAAAAAGAAAAAAAGAGAAGCATAATACCTTGATGATTGCTTAAGAGATCTCACAGTTATAGGTATATTAGAAAAGAAATTGATGTATCTTCTTTTCTTCTTTGCATGTTCTTGGTACCACAAGCTGTGCACAGCCTGCTTTCAATTAATTTAAACCAACTTTCCATCTGCTCCAACAAATGTAGGATTTGAGTGAAAGACAGTATGATGGAGTGACATGAAATACGCTAATAGCAAACATTAATGTGAAAACCAGTCCTCTGTGCAAAATGTAATATCCATAGTGCACTCTTTCTACTCCATATTAAAGGCTCACTTTAGTGAAAAATGATTATTGTTTTCAATATTTGCCTAATCAAAATGGGAAACAAAAGCTTTAGCAATAGAGACAAAGATTTATATTTTACAGAGCATGGTAATGTGAAGAACAGAATGTATTGGATAGATTCCTTTTTAATTGCCACTTTCAACAGGCTTAATATTATGGAATTATTTCATGGTGTTTCTACACTTGAAATGAACAAAAATGCTAAATATGACTGGAACTTGGAAATATTTGGTTTTGTTGTCAGTTTGGTCAAAAATCTGTGTATTTTGCAAATAGTATATTTTTCCAAAAAAATTTAAAGTTCCATCAAAGGTATTTAACTTAAAAAACTCAAGGCCACATCAAAACATATACAATAGCTGCATTCAAGTAATAAGGCAGCCTAAATTATAATAACTATGTACAACAAAAGCCATTTACTACTAAATGTATGCACTTTACAGATGTTATTGTAGTCCTTTGTGTGGGAGGTTTGATGGTTTTTGTTTGTGTTCTTGTTGTTTTTTTGGGGGAGAGGTGGGTGTTCTTATTATAAAGTAGGAATCTGACTGTGATTCTGGCACCAGCTTTTCAGGCAATAATCATTTAAAACCATGCAGTAATTAAATTCAACCTGCAACCCAATCTTGTTCCCAATTGCGCCTGTGAGCACAGAGTTACAGCCTTTTCTCCCAGTTTAAATTATCATGTGTGTTTGCAAAGTGGGATTTATTTTGGACTCTGCTTCCTCCTCCCTGCATTTCTTGCATTAAGTACTGTACTTTTAACCCTGGTTTGACCACTACATCTGATGAAATCAATGCAAATCACAACTCTAGGCTTGGTGACAAGCACAGGGAAGCATGGTGGCAGCATTACTGTGAACAATGTCAAGTAAAAGATTAAAAGCTTATTATTGATAATTCATACCTCACATTCAAAGCCACTTGTACTTAAAAGTAGAGTTTATTAGAGGATAATTCTCCATAAACTTGTGCAGATCCAGGGAATGTGATAACATAATTTCATGACAGTTGTATATGCAAGTCCGAACTTGCAGTGAAGATGTATGCTTCTCAACTGCTGCACTCTGTAAATGCCACCTTTTTCTAGGTTAAAATTCCTCAAGCTCTGGTAGGTTTTTTTTGGGAGTTTGGGTTTTTAGGAGATTGTTTAGTTTAGTTCTTATTTTTCTTTAAGACATGCTTGAAGGCCTTCATTCTTGGAAAGGCTGAGCAAAAGCAGAATTGCAGGTTTCCTCATAGCCTATCTATAGTTCAAACTGTATAAAAGATACCCAGTGCATGTAGGAAAGGGCCCTTCAAAGTGAGAAAATAAACACTTTCTTCCCTGGGACTGTATAAGCATCTAGCACCTAATGTCTAACATTTCACAGCAGTGTGTCCTCATCAAAAAATTTATAGAAATTTTGGGGAAGACGTTGCTTGCTGGAACTGTTCCATTCTGCAGAAAAGAATTATAGATTTCCCAGGGCAAGATGATAAGTAGAAGCTGTTTAATTTCCTTTAATTTCTTTTTACTTTACTGCAAACAGACCCAAACAAAGAGAAGTCTGTTTATCAAATACCTGCTTTCTCTGGCCGGATATGCTGTGGATGTAGCAATGGCTTCATAAGATAGGCTATGAGAGAGGAAAGGTTCATAATACTTTTATTGGACCAACTGAGACAGCTAAGAAAAAGAATGGACATTCATTTAGCTGTGCAGTAAAATCATTATTCATGGATACTTAACAAAGGTCCTGTGAGTCCGAATGCTTTCTGTTTTCCCAATTATGTCATATGGTCTAATAAAAAGTATTAAATTTCGCTGCAGACCTCTCCTCCCTACTATTCTGCAAGACATTTATACCCCTACAGCAGATAATGTCCTCAAGAATTTATGTGCTCAACCTGAAACCTGTGTAAGAGAAGTAATTAGACAGGCTTAATTAGAGCTGGCATGACAATGTATATGTCAGTAAACCTTCAGAATTCTGCCCTGAAAGGCATTTTCAAAGGGCTCTTACTACTTGTCTTAGTCATGCTCATTTTTTCAGGTAGTTTATACAACTGTGTAATACTTGACTGCCATTAAATGTTTTTCCAGTTGGGACTGTTTCATGCAAACTCAACCATTTCATCAATCTATTTCATTCATTGTTAGATTACAACTGGTGTGACTGCAGAGAATTGAGAAGAAAGGAGAAAACGAGATGTTCCGTTAGCAAACACCATCCATAAGTGACAGATTCAGAAATCTGAAATGAAGGAAAACATGAATGTTTTTGGGGATATTTTACTTTATGCGTAAATTGGATCATTGGCTGAAAAATCATCGCTTGGTCCATCAAATACATAACCCAGAAATGAATTGGAGGTAAAGGTTAATAGAAGATGAGTAACAGAGGTAAGAGATCAAGTATGCAGCAAGATGGGGATTATAATACAAGTTATTTAACATAGGAAAAAATGGCAACTAATAGTAATTAGCAGTAAAGGTAACATGTTTTCTCCTTACAAATCTGGTGTTGATGTCAGTGTGATTTGCCTGAATGCAGATTCAGGGGAGAGCATGAATCCAAAATGATGACAAGAGACCAGGGAAAGAATTGTCAAAGCATTGCTTGTGGAGGGAGAGGCGGAAGTGCAAGAAGATTAGGGGAAGAAAAAACAAAGAGGGATGGATCAGGAAAATTCTGCAGTCTACTGGTATATGTGCTTCTAGATCTTTCCTGTACCCAGCAGAACAAAAGTCCCTAATGAACATAACTCTAGAGATCAAGTTATGTGGTTTTAGCCTGTAGGTTCCAAAGTACATATTAATAGTCATTATTGAATGAAAGATGCCTTTGCTGTGGGACTAATTGCTCTCCCAAATACAGTCACTTACATCTTGTAGAAGATGAAAATCGTGTCCTTAAAACTATTCTTGGTTTATTATATGTGCTAGCCAGAATTTCTTACCATGTTATACAGAACATGGTAGCTGCAAACATTCACTGTTATGTGGCAGTAAGTTTAAGCTGACAGAGATAAAGAAATATTTTATTAAAAAATCTCGCTCTCAGAAGCATGGGAAAAATGTTTCTTCTCTCTCATATATGAACAGGTATGTCTGTACATGTAACTGCTTCACTTAAGGCCTAACGCCATTAGACCACTCTAATGTTTGATAGCCATAAGAGTTCCCTGTTAAATCCTGTTCCTTATTGTGGTGAAAGAGAGATTTTAATTTAGTTTCAGTATGTCTTGCATTGTTAAAACAATGGTATAGTGTTCTGTTGTAATAGGAGAAAACATCCTGAGTAATAACTTGGATGCAATTTTCAGTAATATTTTGGAGCACAACAAACAATAACATATATTTATAGTCTAACCTGACTGTTTATGAGGCAAATTACCTGGATCCATTATCTGGCTTTTCTGTTTGTTGCTTAGAAGCTTAATTTGAAATAAGCCATACATATTTAGTGTGTATATGTTTCTATATGGGGTGTATGCGCATACCTCTCAACTGTTATTGAGCAATCTCTGTAAGTGGAAAATATTTTCAGACACAGATTAATCTGCGCAGATTGTAAGAGGCAATAATTCAGATATCAAGCATTCAGTATTTGTCACTCAGTCATGAGGTGGCAAATTATCTCTCTTACCTCTCCATCCTTAGAAATGTTCATTACTTGAAATAATTTTGTGTGCCAGTCCTGAAGGATGTGAAGGATAGGATTTGAGATTATGTACAGCTATTTGTGACTAGAAAGACATGTCAATCTTGACGCTTCCAGACTCAATTCGGAAGTTAAATTTGCCTAGTATTATCATAAAATGGAAATACACCCTCATGCTGTCAAAGTAGCTAAATATTCAGCAGTAAGACCATGGCTAATAGGACATTAATCATTAATCATTATTCTGAGACAGGTTGGATCAGGCTGGAGGACTTATAAAAAGTATAAATGAGCTCTGAAGAAGCCAGCTGAGTTTAGGTGACAAAGCTATCAAGTGGACAGGAAGAAAAACCTAATCTGTAGCTAGATAAGACTTGCTCAAGTGATAGACCCATGGTCTATAATGAATGAACAGCTCTCTGGCTGATGGATTTACTTAGGTGTTAGTAAATACTTTGCTCTCTAGACTTGTCTGCAGTCCCAGCACTCCACTGGGTCGCCTGAGAGTCATTCACTGACAGATGTTGGATTGTCTGCATGGCAGCAGGCCAGAGAGGCCACTGGATTCCGACAGAGTTCCTTCTGTTCAAGAGTATCTTCTTGACCATCTTCTTACAAGGAGAACACAAGGCTTGACAGGATGATTGCAGGGGCTGTATGGGAGCTGCGAAAGAGACCTTGTGTCAGATGCTGACATATGGTCATGGTGCATGAAGTGTCTCCAGAGTGAGAAAGCTGTTTGTTCTGCATTAATGCAATCCAGAAAATGTGTTCCTTCAAAGCTCTCTTATTCTAGATATGAGTAAAGCTGGGGTTTGTTTTAGGGCTGCACATTATTCTTGCTCCACTATATGAATATAGATGTTTTCTAATTTTCTTATAGGCTGTTGATAATACAAATATATTTATAACGCAGAAATGATTTTAAACATGTAATATTTTTTAAATGCTTTTAGACATTAAGTTTTAGCTTCCCAGTCTGAAAATGTTTACTATAATTATTAAGTTATGTCACTCTTACAAGAAAGGTTTTCTGGAGTATTATTTATGGTTTTGTTTGTTCAGCTTAATTTTTTTTTTTTTTTTTAAGGGAATCTTTCTTGCATCATTATAATACCTTAGAGGTAATTATTAAGTGCCTGGCTTCTATAAGCTGTCATCTCAATTCCCATTCAAGTAAACCCAAATTGTAACAAATATCAATGTTGTTATAATCCTTTTGAAATGCTGTTATCTGCATACTCTAGTTCTTCATAGTCTCATTTTTTTGTCGTGGTTTGTGAAGACTGGTTTTAAATTAATAAAGAAGCTTTCAAGGCTCATGTTAGGTCTTAGACAAGGTGCAAAAAATGCTAAAATATGCAGTGATAATTGACTGTCAATTTAAGAACACATTCCCCATTGAACAGGTGCCTGTTGTTTTAGGTGAACTTGGGGTTATTGTTAATATACTGTTAACAGGTTCCCTGGAGTTTCCATGCAGTTCATTTCACACTTGGACATTGCAATATTTGCAACAATTCACAGAGTTCAGAAATGTCCAGGAGACTTTGGCAGGGACAACCAAGGAAATGCTAATAAGGAAAACAGAACAGAAGTCTGAGCCAGGATTTGACTGTTGCCAGAATCCATCAGCACTACGCAAAATTGACATGAAAAAAAAAGAGTTCTTTCATCTCTTGCAGCCATAAACCGATGGGGATTTTATTTATTTATTAACAGAGAAATAACAGAATAAAATACAAGGGAGGTCTTGAAAGAAACCCATTGTGTTAGGCCAGTGACATGCCTCTCGAATGAGTATCCGTGAACGGGTTCTGCTTCATAACCCAGCTATATCACACAGTGATCTAACAGTCAGATCAGTGCTTGCCGTCCTTCAGAGTAATTTACAATTCTACAAACTGGGAGTAAAATACTAGTAAATCAAAGCTGATTTGATCTATAGCCTTATGCTGCAGTGTAAATGTGCCTGATGCATAAATAAATACATGGTAACAGCAATACCTATAAGGTGTAAAGCAGGAGAGAGTCAGCCAATTAAACTTCCAGCTGGACACAGGTCAGTTAAACATCAGATGCTAAGAACATCTGAGACCTATGATTTACTTCTGGTTAGAATAGTAACCAGTAAAGCTATATTGTATAATGGAAGACTAACCTCCTAAGGACAGAAATCAGAGTAGGTTGGCTTGTGACATTCCTACCAAGATATACGAGACCCACACTTCTAGGGGAGCAACTCATAAGCACCATCAGCACCCTCAAACTTTAAATTTCACTTTTAGTCTGAAGCCCATCCTGGGTTTGGGTGTTAACAGCTATTTTTAGCAAATCTCTGCAACAGGGCCCTCTTCTACTTAACTGTGTGACACTAGTAGTGTCAACAGTGAGTGACAAGTTTTTACAGTCTTGACTCATGTAACATCCTACTTCTAAATAGGTTAACTTTTGGATTGAGTACTTAAAACAAACCAAAAGGTCTAGCAGGCTTCTTCAATGGTGTTCTTAAAGAAAAAATGCAGAGTACTGAGAGTGGGTCTACAGAAACAAAGTGAGAATTGACTGTGCTATGTAAGTTATATATAAATCTATTCTCTTTTTTGGTTTTCCTAGACTTTGTGAAGACCCACATTAGAAAAGTTTCCCACCCTCAAGATTTCCTTTGAAACTAGATGCAAAAAAACCAGAACCCTCAGCAAAACTCTAAAATAGCAGAAAATCCATCTGCTAGGCTAATGAAGATGACTGGTACAAGCGTGTGCTGCCTGCTGCCCCCACTTCCATCTCTTTAAAGGTATTTGAATTGCCCCAATTCCCTTATTAATTAGTCTGTAGTACAGTTTAATTGCATCGTACTATTTTTTTTTCTAATGAACTGAGATTTTAATGAATATTCACTGTTTAATAACCAATTAAAACTAGACTATTGTGTATATGGGATAATGAAACTCAGGACCTTAGCTGCTTATATTTATTTATGCACACATATTTTAATACTTTGATTTAAACAATAAATCCACAAATCTCTCCTTGTTATAAGTAAGTCATACCTTCACTAAAAAATGACATTTAAATGCACATACTGCCTCCCTCTCATCTTAAGCCTAAGCAGGACAAGAGATGAAGAGGAGCTGCTGTAGCAAGAGGTCTTCTGTTTAAAATTGAAGGGAAAAAGAACTGAAGAAAGCAAAACTTGGATTGCATTCACTCAACCCCACAAGGCAAGAGTTGTGTACAGCACGCCTTTTCATTAGCTTCAGGTACTTGGTGCTCATTTGCTAGAGAACAAAGTACACAGTGCCAAGGATCAGAAATTAAAAGAGCGTGAGAAAGTAAAGCAGCCTATAAATTGTGTAAATGAGGTCATATAACTACAATTAAAAGTAGGTTTATTGCATAACTGACAAAAAATAACCCCTGATAGCTCTTTAATAAGGTGCCAAGCTAAAGTATCAGTGCAAGAATGATGACTGGATGTAAATGGCACAGACATCAGGCGATAAGAGCTATCTTAATTGAGTGAGAAAGAGGGGAGTTAAAAACAATCATGGAACAAAAAGGTGCTCCTGCATCCTGGCTCCTTGGTCATTGAGCTGGGGTGGCTGTGCTTGCAGGGAGGGTTTGCTGAGAGGGTTGTCTCTCACCAGGAGGGTTTTCAACTGTGCTCTCTGCTTGTTACCTTCCTGTTGTTCTATCCCTGTCACTGAACAAAGAAAAGGGCACTATGTGGTCTGATGGGACTAAAGACACAAGAGTGCACAGCTTGACTGTTATTCATGGGTCAAAATCCTGCAGTCAGCTCTGCGGGTATGGTGGCAAGCAGCAGCACTAAGCCTTTGGCAGGGCTGAGGATAGATGGGTTTTGACCAGCTCAAAGGATTTCTCATCTAGAGCCATTAATGTTTCAGCGTCTCTGTACAGGATCCAAGGGCAAGCCATTTTCATATAGATTAATGCAGTTTTTGCTGCTAGTAACAATGGTAAAACTTGTCAGGCACTGTGACTGGGCTTTCCAGCCCTGGTTTAGTTCTTACATGATATAGCTAGTAGTCACAGCTTGCACATGTGGAATTTATTCCACCAAAACCCTAAATCTTTCCTTTTGACTTACTGTCTTACATTAAGGGTTATTCTAATTACTACAATATATTGTTTCTACTTTGCTTTATCTGTGGAATCTGTCACGTACTCTATGATCCCTGTATGAATTAAACATCCCTAATCTTGTTCTTTTTCTTTTCCACAATCTAGCATATGAAAGGCTGCATATCTGTTAACCAGGGCACCTGTACTCTAGATGTTTCGCTCAGTATTAAAGGTAATGACAATTAAGTTACCTTGGAGATGCATGAAAAATTTCAGTATATATTATCTCATGATGACTAAAAAAAGCAGTTATTTTATTGTTTTCTGGGGGTGGGTATTTCATCTTTTATGTATCTGGATTTTTAGTGATGCTAGTAGGAAATAGGTGTTCTGACCCCACCAAAGGCTAATGGACTCTCTTAGTACCAGCAAAGTCAATAATAGATGTAGCATTAAGTCAGGTTATAACCCTTGTTTTGTGGCTACTTGGAATGTATCTTATAGCACTGTTGCTTTACTGCAGTTCAAAGAGCACGATACAGCTGATGTGATTCTTTATTTACTTGCGTACAATGAGGTATTATTTGATTTGTTGCCATTTCCAAGTGCAGGCTCGACTCATTATCTTACCGTTGTCACCAGCAGACCAATTACAGCAAGGGTGAAGATTATGAGGTAACCGGAATGGCAAAATAAATCATGCATAAAGTTTGTTCCCAAGTGGCTGCTGACATGAAGCAAGATGAGAGGTGTAAACAAGGGATGTATCTTTAAAAGGTAAAATTTTAAATACGTGTCAGTGATATGAGGATTTAATTCAGTCCATAAGCACTACCTGCTTACTTTTCATCAGAGGTGTCCCTCAGGGATAAGTGTTGGGACTGATCTTGTTCAACATCTTTGTCACTGACATGGACAGTGGGATTGAGTACGCCCTCAACAAGTTTGCCAATGATACTTAAGCTGTGTGGTTCGGTTGATACACTGAGGGAAGGAATGCCATGCAGAGGGAACTTTACATGCTTGCAAAGTGGCTAGTGCCAACCTCATGAAGTTCAACCAAGCCACGTACAAGGTCCTACACCTGGGTTGGAGCAATCCCGGGCATGGCTACAGGTTGGGTAGAGAAGAGATTCAGAGCAGTCCTGCACAGAAGGACTTGGTGGTGCTGGCCAATGAGAAAATGAACATGAGCCAGCTTTAGTGTGCGCCCACAGCCCAGAAAGCCAGCTGTATCCTGGGCTGCATCAAAAGCAGCATGACCAGCAGGTCGAAGGAGGTGATCCTGCCCCTCTACTTTGCTCTCGTGAGACCTCACTTGGAGTATTGTGTGCAGTTCTGGTGTCCTCAACATCAAAAGAACATGGAACTGTTGGGACAAGTGCAGAGGAGGGCCATGAGGATGATCAGGGGACTGGAGCACCTCCCATATGAAGCTAGATAGGCTGAGAAAGTTGGGTCTGTTCAGCCTGGAGAAGAGAAGGCTGCATGGGGACCTCACAGCACCTTCCAGTGTCTGAAGGGGACCTATAACGATGCAGGAGAGGGATTCTTCATTAGGGACTGTAGTGATAGGACAAGAGGTGATGGGTTCGAACTGAAATGAGGGAAGTTCAGGTTAGATATAAGGAAGAAGTTCTTTACTGTAAGGGTGGTGAGGCACTGGAATGGGTTGCCCATGAAAGTTCTGAATGCTCCATCCCTGGTGGTGTTCAAGACCAGAAAGGATGGAGTCTTGTGTGACATGGTTTTGTGCGAGGTGTTCCAACACCATGGCAGGGTGTTGGAACTAGATCTTAAGGTCCTTTCAAATCCTAACCATTCTATGATTCTATGTTTCTGTTAAAAACATATGTGATCAATTTGAAAAGACAACACTACGGTAGTGTTTGTTTGGTTGGCTTGTTTTGTTTAGAAGTTTTTCTTGTTTTGGACAGTTAGTCATAAAAAGGACGTCCAGGCACAGCAATGATGGTGAGTATCCTACAACTGCATGTGGAAACAGTAAATTGCATTAGTCATAGCTAATAAAATATTCTGTCATATAATGCTGAAGTGTACAGGACTAGAGTAACTTTCTGCTGTAACAACAGGAGTAGTGAAGGTTATCAGGTACTAGAAGGTGGATGAGTGGAGTCTGGCCAGGGACATAGTGGTTGAGGAAGAGCATCCCAAAAGTTTTACAGCAGGAGCAATAACCTTTCCTTTGTTTCTCCAGGTAAAAAGGTTGTACTGAAGCCAGAAGGGACTTTTCTGGTTTACTATTGCTGGAGAAAAAAAATGCAACTAGATCGAACTGTGCAAAGTTACTGAGGAACAGTAGAGTGCAATCCAGAATACGTGGTGTTTGTTAGATGAGAGAAGGTTGAAAGGGAAACAGAAAAACCTCTACCTGGTTAAAAACCATTCAGTATTTTCCTTATGATTTAACTTTGTACTGTTTCCAAGGCACAGCAATGGTTTAGGACAATGATCTCAACTGAGACCAAAGCAGGTGTCATTTTTCTGCTGTGTCTTTCAGGTAATGACCTTTTGCTCAATTACACCCCAAGTTTCATGTATGCTCTTTCATCTTCTGCTTATTACAGTCCACATTAAAAAAAAACACCTTTAGATTCAAAGTCTGCGAAAGCATTGGCAATAGGCAAAACCTGAGGGTGGGTCTCTGTGAAAGAAAGCCACTGTGCCTTGTACTCAGATGTTTCCTTCAAGTGATGCCCTCCCTCCTCATCTTCTTGTATTCTCAGGTGTAGTAAAGGCTATTTTCAAGGATATTGTATCTTTATGTGTCACTATCTGTTTGGATAACTTCCTGTAAGATATAAAAAAGACAGCTGGCAGGAATTCAGAAACCAAACAGGCTCTAGCTTTGTGCTGAAAAAAGAATTCCCCGTTAAAGAGGTGATAATGTCATAGTGCTAAAGTGCAAATTTCCCACAGGATTTTCATCATAACTAACCTTCCTTTTTCTGCCCTGATTCTGGGTCAGGGAAATTTATTTATTTCACCTACTGGGCCCTTCTACAATGTCTGGGAATATCTGGCAGCACAGGAAATTACACCCCACTTCCTTTCCCTTCATAATTGCAGGCTATAATAGCTCAACGAAAACAGAAAATAGCATCTTATAAACCTCGTGTCCTCACTGGAAACACAGCATGCAAAGTGCTAAGCCTTGTCAGTGACCTCTGCAGTTACTGGTACAATTAACGCACTGCAAGCTATCTTCAAGCATCCTGGCCCAGAATGGTTTGGGCTTGAAAGCAACAAGGGCTCTAAATTTTGCAGGAAGATTTTTCTGAATCATGGCTACAAGTATATCACATACGCATATGCATTGTCAAGAGGAGTTAAGCACAGGAGAGAGCATATCAGACATGACTGTGGATTATGGTAGTACTGGTTGTTAAAAGCCACCCTGCATTTGCCGTGACAGAGATGCACTCCTGTATCATCTCATGGTGGTCCGTATTAGTTGACATTTTCTCAGCCTGTTTCTCCGATGTTTACAATGTTGGCTCTTTGTGGCTGTTTGTTCTCTATAAGCTGAAGTGGTGGTGGTAGGTGGGGAAGGTGAAAGCAGATGCAGAAAGCAAGTGCAACACAAAATCCATTAAAGGTCCTGAACATAGCCCAGCCCAGAGACACCTGACCCAGGCTTGTGTGAATGCAACTCTGCAACTCTTTTTAATGGAAATAGGGCTTTGGAAGAGAAGCCATGGCTGTCACCTGAACAGATGCTGAATGTTCTTCTACTGCTTTCTTGCATGGTCAAACCTTTATTTTTCTCTCTAACCTCCAGCTTCTCATTCTATGACCATGGCATGGTGATGATGAAGGCTGCAATTTATCTCTTTTACTTAAAAGCAATGTGGGAGTTTCTGGCACTTAGTGCAAGCTGTTCAAGCTCTTTGAGAGGCACAAGGTCATTTTGTAGCTCTCCATTCCTGCTGTGTTGCATCAGGAAGGTCTACGCCAAGACAGAAGATAAAAGCCCATACAACTTTTATTTCAGCTTTTCACAAATAAATTACAAGTTTCTTTGCAACCACATCATAAATCGAAACGTTTATTTACACCTCAAAAACAGCAAGCAATTCAGCAACTAGGGCCCCAAAGGACAATTAATTTGAAAAATAGTTCAATTACGTATCTTTAAAATTGAAGTATTTTCCTTCTGGGGAAAAAAATAAAAAAAAAGGAAAATTATAGTAAGAACGATCCCCATGGTAGCTTAAGAGACAGAGTTTGAAATGGGAAAGTATGATATTACGGAAAGGCTCTTTCTGAAAGAGCAGTAACAAGCCAGCTTGCCCTGAATTCACTATCACAGCCCACCACCTGTGCTCTCACAGGGGTGTATGTATGCATGGACATACATGTAGTCTGGCTGTAAGCTACATTCATTTTAACCCCGAGTCACCAAATTCAGTCATTTGCTGATGCAGAGGAGGAGTGTAATGTTCAAACGGTGGATGAAACTTTCCAAACAGCTGTCCTACTGAAAGAACAATAATGCAGAATTCTGGCTATAGACTCTTCCCTTTCCACTACTGGCGACCTGTGGATACATAGAAAACTAAAAATGAGTCAGTAAGCAGTGGTGTATATCTTCAAATTATATAATTGTGTCAGAAGGGGACAACTAAAGGTAGCATAAATACAGCATGAGAGTTGGGACAAGCTTGGGGTTTTGTGTGTGTGGTTTTGTCTTTTTTTCTTTCTTTTTTTTTTTTTTTTTAAACCAGACTGATTTGGCATACATAACCTATGCTATTCCTTTCCTCATGTATTCATCCATAAGTCTTAGAATTAAACTGTTTATTCCAAGTCCTCATGTTGTGTCCCCCTCTATCTGCATATATTATATATATATGTGTATGTGTATATCTCTATATATTTACATATATACACACATAGCAATTGTGCAACTAGTAGCTTTCCATTCAATGTATGAGTGTATCAATTTCATTCAGACAAATACAAATCAACTAGCATATCTTAGTGTGAGGCAAGAGAGCAGTGTAGTTAATGGGTTGTGTGGTTTACGTAGTAAAATAGTCAGCTATATCTGCTTTAAATAGAATAATGACAATTTCTAATGTACTTTGCATGTTAATTCTAAAGATTATCTGTCATGGAGTTAATTCAAGTAAAATAATTGGTATTTTAGTTTTTTATATTTTTGTTAGTATTGGACAGTGTACTTCAGACAACAGAATTTCTAGAGGTGTGATAAAGGGAAGATAGGATCAGACTATTGCCTTAGACTTGATGGTGTCTAATATTATCTTGTGGACTTTTTTTTATTAAACAGGACATTATTAAACCACTCAGAAAGAAACTTAGCCTTTAGACAAACAGTGATTTAAAGTTATGTGTACAAATTTCTGCTGTTTCAAGTGGCTGAGACTATTAGTAGCAATTTTGAATAAAATTGACAGCTTTCTCATTATTTCAGACAGGAAGTCTTTGCAAGGGAAGGACCAGTGACGTAACAGTTGCGAATATATGCTTGTCTTTCTGTACTGATGAAACATTTAAGCTAATGTTAAAAATACAAGCTAATTTTAAGTGAATAATTTAATAAATGAGTTTGTATTATATTGATCCTTAACTTAAATGACTAAGTAAGAGACTAGGATGGATTATATTACTACAGAACACAGCCATTTCAAGCAAAGATTAAACCAATTTATGCTGGTGCCTTAGAGACATGTTGAAGTGGTCAGTCAAGCAAGCAAGTCATCTGTGGGACACATCTAAGCTGTAGGTTTCTCTGTATGTCACAAAAGACAGTTGTTTGATAAGCACTCAACAATTCTGTGACAAATATTGATGCTTTACTGTTCACAACAGACCAGTGAAAGCAATTTGTGGGGAGGTTTAGATGAAAAATTTTATCTAAATATGATTAACTGAATAGCAGACAATTTCAGTAATGGAGTTGCTCTTTGATTTACACCAGTGTAAATGTGATGAGAACAGGGCTCAAAAAGTGTATGAGCAAATGTCCCATTCTTACTTAATCTTCCTCAGTACTCAGTAGGAAATTCAGATCATTTCCTTCTGTTTTAATGTTCAGGCTGGAGGCTTTAATATAGGCGCAGAAGTAACAGGATAATGGTGAATAGAGGCTTCGACGTATCTATCTTGATTCAGAGCTGACCTCTCTACATGTCAAAAAGCTGTAGTGTTATCCAAGAAGGATCTCTTGTCATTGGGTAGAGTCTTCCACTGTTAGTTTAGTTCCAGGCAGAATAGATTTTTTTTGTTCCTCATTTTGGATGCCCCTGTCATGATCCACCAAATGCTGTGTAAGCCTTGGTTTAAATGAGAAAAGAGTAGCTTTATCTGGAACTTGAAAGAAACAACACTAATGTCAGTGGGTGACTTCCCAGAGGTCGATTTTGCAGGAAGAAAGAGTGAAGAAGAAAGCAAACAGAAAAAGAGTATTTGTGGGTGAGAGCATCATAATGTCTTTTATTCAAAATAGAGGCTTCGTAGATCAAAGCACAGAGTGCAGTTTATCTTTGGGTGCCTTTGGATGCGTTCAGTAAAAACCCACATTGATAATGCAGTTTTATTATGAATTTGTTGCCCTTTATGCCTTTTGAAAAATTTGCCTGAAAATACTATATATTTTTTTTAAAGACATGATTGTTGATGACTAATTAGCAGCAGTTTATTATTACAAGGCATGGGCAGAGAAAGAGAGCTAGACGCATGCCCATGTTGACGTTTGAGATCAGGCACCTCCTTACTGACATGCCTGCAGCTGCCTAACAGCCCACTCCGGAAGGCTTTGCTCCGCAGAATCTCCCACCAACCTGAGTACCACTTTGGTAATTGAAACACCTAAAGTGTGCTGCAAGAGAAGCAAGGTCAGTGGGTGTTTGTGCATGGCTGGAACTGCAGGAGTTAAGCTGGAAGAGACAAACAGGCTCCTGTCTGAGGGCGGCTTGTATCTTAGCAAGAAATCTACAATGTTAGGAAAGTCCACCACACAAAAGGAATCTATGATGATAGGGAACTCCACAACAAAAACTAATTTTTCCTCTGTCACTTTACTCCTTCTGATTAAAACAAAAAAACAAAACAAAACAAAAAAATCCCCAAACAAATAAACAAAAAACCCAAAACAAAACAAAATAAACAAAACCAGAAAATAAAACAAAAAAAAAGGACCTTTTTCATATTTGGTACAATACAGGAAGTTAGAGAAAAGCTACTATACAGCAAATTTTATCCACCAACACACATTTAATATCTAGTGTAGCATTACGCAAACTAAATGCATGTTTGGACTTCATAATACTTCTCAAAATCTTTCCTACTGAAACATATATGTGTTATGGAATATATGCTTATAATCTCACTGTAGTAAAGACAACATACAGTATGACTTATAAGTACGATAAGAATGCTAACAAAAGAATGCAGCTGCAAAGTTCTATTGCATAAAGAAGCTTTCTTGTTTAAACTTTAAATAAGCAAGTTTAGTAAAATATTCTAAGACACTTACCTTACCCTAGTCACTGGAAAGCTCTAATAAAAGCCACAGTCTGTCACTAGCATATTTTTTGTGTTAATTTTAAAAAAATTTGGTGTGAGCTTTAATGGATCTTTCATGATTTAATGACAAGATGATCATCTTGGTACAATTAGAAGGGTTTTTTTTTCTTTTTTTACCTTACATGCTCACAGATTAAGAAACTATTCATATGCATATCTAACGAACGCTTTCTCTCCATGTCCTCAAACAAGTGTGGTAAGTTTACACACACAAAGAAATTCTGTTGTTACTCTTAACTGGAAACTGTGCGTATGTGTATGTATGTATATATATATTCAAAACTGTGAGTATGTGTGTGAATATATGTATATGAGGGCATGTTTCCTGCCTCGCACTTATGCATGTAAGGACAACTGCATAGAGGCTGAGAGAAATACCAGTGCTTCTGAGCAATCCTTTGCTTTTGCTGTTCTAATCACCTTCTCATGTGCAGACATCCACCTGGGGCATGTCTGCAGAGCTGATGAAAGACTTACATTTTGTAGCCTGCCCTGTCATATACAAGAGCATAAAGAAAGCTGACTATATCCCCTTTAAAAATCAGGCCCAGCACTCCCACCACTGTGAATCATGACTGCGCAGTCCTGCTTTCCCAGAGCAGAACTTCGCTTCCCAGAACTTGCCAGTGCAGCTCACACTGACATGGGGAGCGCTAAGCAGTGCTCCTGCCCAGCTGTAAATTCCTTCTGAGACATAAGGAAAGTAGTTCAGATCAGAAAAAAGCCCAAGGGGGCTTGTATTTCTTGCTTTCTGACCTGAGGTACAAGTGACACTACAGAGCCTTGGGCCTGATGTGACTGTGTCAGCAAAGTGGCTGTTGGAGCCTTGTGATTAAAATAGGCTCTTTCCTTCTGGCCATACTAGAAACAGCAAACGTGGTAGGTTTAGCTACGATAGAACAGTTACAATTCATCTGTAGCTGTATTATCCCTCATTCACTCCAGATGAATATTTTACAAAAGCTAAACCTGTGGTATAACTCTTCTCTCTATATAAATATATATGTATATACATACACTCATACATATACAAATACTAACCCACAGACAAAATATTTTCTGAACAGTTCAATAGCAACAAGTCAACAGATAGATAGAGAAAAAATTAAGCCACTGTGTTTTCTGTTTCCCCAAACTCTTGTTTGGGTACCTATTCTTATAACATTCAGAGAAAATTCCCATCAGCCTTGCATCTTGCAAGATGGAAACGTTAACAAATGGCAGGTAAGGTAAAGGCTGTCAAACACCAATGTACAGTTGGACAGAGTAAGTGAGGCTGCAAATTAAACTGAATTTGGAGCAACTGAAGCCTAGTAGTGAAGAAAGTAAGTGAAAACTGCAATCTTCAGATCTGATCCTTTCTTTTTTTTCTTGTTGTCATGGCAACTCGGTAGACAGCTTCAAATGGCAGGAGTTCTTACAGACCTATGCAATGGGAAATGCATGTGAGTATTACTACACAGATCACAGTATCTTTAAATTTTGGGGGTTTTCCCCCCATGTCAAAATACTGATTGAGTGCATACACATTCTCCAGTAATCAAATATGTGTTACCCAGGTATGTGTGAAGACAGAAATCTCCAAAAGTAACCCCCCAAATGTTGCCTGGAGCATTCAGAGTCCTTTGTAGTGCAATTCAGGAAGATGTAGTGCATAAATCTCAAGCCAGGACCTCATTCTCCCCATTTGACACCTTGATCACTTATGCAAGTGCGAGAGTGTAAGTAAAATGCCAGAGTTAGTCCCTTGTGTGCACACACTGTGACGAGCAGAAAGCAAACAAACAATATCTTAAAAAATAACGCATTTATAGTGCCTTATATTATGTGCATATACCAGGGAATAAAAGAGCTGGCATACCATATTAATGTTGCTACAGAAATATAAATCTTACGTAGACTGTCTACCTTTCTTTCTTTTTCAATAAAGCTAAGGTAGCACAACTTGAATGATTTTAGCTATTTTAGATGGGTACTCTGATAATACAAAGGTAGTAAAGAAAATCAGAAAAACAGAGATGAGGAGCAAATGTAACATTAGCTGTAGCTAATGGGTCACTTTCCTCCAATTTTGCTTAGACACTAGTAAATTGCAAATATTTGGCTTTGTCGTAAAAACATATAAGAATAGCAAGAAAAATATTCACAAAATACATAGCTAAATTTGATCTGGATCCTCTCAAACAAATGCAACTTCTGACCTTACAGTGCTGGTTTACTGGTCATACTGGTTTTGGCTGGGACAGACCTAATTGTCTTCATAGTAACTGGTATGGGGCTGTGTTTTGGATATATGCTGGAAACTGGTAACACAGGGATGTTTTAGTTACTGCTGAGCAGTGTTTACACAGAGTCAAGGTCTTTTATGCTCCTCTCCCCACCAGCAAGCAGGCTGAGGGTACACAGGGAGTTGGGAGGCACACAGCCAGAACAGCTGACCCCAGCTGACCCAAGGGATATTCCATACCCTATGGCGCCATGCTCAGCATGGAAAGCTGGGGGAAAGGAGAAGGAAATCTGAAGTGATGATTTTTGTCTTCCCAGGTAACCACTAAGTGTGATGAAGCCCTGCGCTCCTGGAAATGGCTGAACACCGGCCTGCCCAAAGGGAAGTGGTGAATGAATTCTTTATTTTGCTTTGTTTGTCTGTGCAGCTTCTGCTGTGTCTGTTTTTTTCTTTATCTCAACCCATGAGTTTCCTTACTTTTCCCCTTCTGAGTCTCTTCCCTAATCCGTCAAGGGGGAATGAGCAGCACTGTGGTGCTCAGCTGCCTACTGGGTATAAACCACTGAAATGCACTGAAGGCTTCATAATCTTCACCCAGGGAGGAGACAAGTCCAGCGTCAAAGTACCATGCCGCAAATCAAACATACACATCAAAACTCACAAACATTCATGAAATGTTTGTCTATTGCACCTGTACACTTAAATGATGCAATATCAATAGTTTCGTCACAGCCACAGACACATGCAGGACGAACAGCTGGTCATTACGGTCTTTACTAGAGACTAAATAATGGTCATCATTAGATGCTGGTTTGTGCTCTTGTTTTTAATTATCTGCTTTTCTTTGGGGGCAAATCAAGTTTAATATAATTATCAATAAGACTATTTCACTTTTTTTTGCTTCTTTCTTGTTATTATCTTGGTATTACTTGAATTGACTTCAGTATTAAATTCTGCCAGCTGGAGGCCTGTCCAGATGGGCTGTACAGTCAGGCAGGCACCTGGATAGCATGGAACAGCCTGTCCTTTCCTCTGCAGCACAACCTCAGTTCTGTTAAACAAAGGTAAGTAAAGTAAATTAAGCAAGTGTAAGAATCCACAGAGGGAGTGATGGATGGGGCTCACTGAAGTGAGATGTATTACTGAGACTTCCAAATAAGATAAATCTGGAACTGCTTGGCTCATGGATTTTTATCATGCTGTTTAAACAAAAGGTCTGGCCATGAAATTAGGACCCAGACTTACATACAGGAAATTTATGATCATGACTTGTCAAAGTTTAGATATATTTGGATTAGGAATTCCAGCGAGGACTAAATTCTGACAAACAACTTTATCTCCTGGGGAAGTGAAGAGCAAGAGTTCAGGACCCTGACCTCACAGACCATCCAAAAAATAGCAGTAACAGATCACAATGGAGCTTAGTGTCATTAGAGGGTATTTGTTCACTCCTGACTCAAAGAAAGTAACACCAGCCTTTGGATAGGCAAAGCTACCCTGAATCTTCAGGAGATCCCTGGAGGTCTTCCTGCTAAGGACAGGCACTTGTACATGATGAATGAACAGCAGCTGTAGCACTGAATTTTGTACAAATTATAGGCTGAAACTTCACCAGAGGAATCTGCCAGCACAAAATTAGTAAGTATCACATGGATTCAAGGAGCTAGTGGCTGCTTCACCAACAGCGTATAAATACAGAGCAATATATGTTGATTTATTGACTTGAAGAAAAAGCTTGTATATTTTACATCATATTGACAGATATAACAGTTGTTACTATCTCATGCACCTTGCTTTTTCTGAGTAAACTACATATTAAAACTAGTTAGCTTTGGTTTAATTATGAAAATGATTTTTCCTGTGCTAGTTTTCTATTTCTATTAAAGACCAGTTTCTCTTTCTCACAATACAAGCATGCTTTTGATGCTCCCTGTTACCCTAACTGCCTCTTTAAGTACCATCCCATTCCTTCTTTCTTTCATCTCAAAGCTCTATAGTCCCTGCCAATTCTTTTTCTACTGAAATTGCTTTTCAACTTCCTCCTTTCTGTCCTCTCATCTGCCTTTGACCCATTTAATGACATGCCTGGAAATCTGATGTTCCCTTGGCTCCTGTCACTATCTCCTTTACTGTGATTTCTCTAATCACTTTTCCAGCACGCCTTTCAGTCTTATTCCCTCCACCCCAGGTTTTTGGGGACACCCTTTTATCCCTTCACTTTAATTTCTTCCCCTTATTTGTGAAACCATTCATGTACATTCATCAGTCACCTCAGTGCTGATAGTTCACAGATCTTTACTTTTTTACCTACCTTTCCATTTAGACCAGAATTGTTGAGCTCTAATTCTGATACATTTTTGATGCTTAGCTGACAGGTCTGCACAGCTAAAACTGAGCTCTTAAATGTTTCCTCTAAATCACTCCCTTCCAGTTCTTCCTTTGCCTGCTCAGAACAACAGTATAATCCTGCCTCTTATTCAAGCCTAAAGCAGAAACAAACTGGAAAAGTTTTTTTGGCATGGAATCTCTTTTCTAGGTCTGTGTATTTTGATTATGTCTTGATCTAGAGGATTCTTTTTTACACGTTGTCCCAAAGGGCTTTTTCTAGCCATTCAGACGGCTAAATTTCCTACCCAGGCTCCCCTCAGTTAGCAGTTTTGCAACACCTTTTCATGGCCCTTGACAAATTCAAGATACTGTGTGCTCATATCTTGTCAGTATTTTTCTGAACAGAACATTTTCCCACTCTGCCACTTTTACAAAACCTCTGCTACTGCTACTCCCTCTTGGCCTCTTCTCTAGTGCACATATTTTCCTGGATTATCCCTGCGTTACCTGTTTTTCCTCTCACTCACAGCTCATGATGGCAAATTTCATTGACATGTTTGGGGTTTCCCCCAAGCTTTCCCACATAATAGGAGCTCCATAAAATGCTGTCTCCTTAACATCTACTTTGCTGACACATCTACAAAAATCTTGGCACGGTTAAAGGCTGCCAGGAGTATTATGAATTCAGGCCAGCCTTTTCACCAACCTCAAGTTATGTTTAAAGAATTATCTTATTCCAGACATTGTTTGGAAGAATAGGATATATGCCTCTGTTCATTAATGATGACTTGACCCTTTGATAAAAGTGAATTGCTCAAAAAGTGACTCTTGGCTTTTAAAATCAGATTCAACATTCAAAATTATGGGCTATAAAATTCAGTAGTAATAATCTTTAGTAGTTCCAGTAAGAGTACTTGAGATAAAATGTGATTGCTCTTTCGATTGCACACACAATTGCTTATATCCACTACAGAAGTTAGTCTACATTTAGTTTCTGCAGTTAATAACGGAATCTATCAGCTACAAATGTACTTTCTAAAACTGTTACAGTGATATCACGTGTTTGTTACTGGACAAACATTCTGGGCAGTACTCCCTTAATACCAAATCTACAGAAATCAACAAAAAACAAAGTATTGTGCAGAAAACTCAATGATGAATCTAAGCAAATCTGCTGAAATCAACAGAACTGCTCTGTTGTAAATTCTTTGGGGATCTCCATATTTAAAACCTCTCTGTTATCCCAACTGGATTTCCAATGTCCATTATTGTTTTCTGTATAGAAATTGCAGTTTCCTTGCTTACCATTTTTTTTTTTTTTTTTTTTTTTGTTCTTATTCTCCCCATGAAGAAGGACCAAAGTAAAGTTCCAGAAATACACACACACTGCCAAATTATTAGGGCCTAACTTCTTATTAGAACCCCATCTCTAAAGAGCTAACCTAAAGATTACTGACTTACAGGGTTTATCCACTGACTTCAATGAGATTGTGTTGCTCATTTAACTTTTTTAACCTGCTGTTGTGCATTCTATATCACGCATGATGTAAAGTTTGCAGCACAGCACATAAAAGATAGTAGTATTTAAGGAATGCTGTGAGCATAAAATGTGCAAATAATGTGTGCAGGGAGCACATTTGCTGATCCATGCTAACTATCTCTTTTAGGAACTTTATGCCCTGGTAAGCTTGTGCCTGGAAGGTTTAGATCTGTACGCTAATGATCATTATGCTTGGTAATTATTTAATTTCTTGGTTGTTAAGAACAACACTGTCTCCATTGCTGGCCTCAGCACTCAAGAATCATAACACAACATGTGTGTTGAAAATGTGATTTCTGTCAAGCTGCAACAAGTAATGTGCTGCACACGTTTGCAGGCATGAAAGCCACAATGGCAGTGTGTGCATCATTGTCCTCACCTGGTCACCCCTACCTTTCCCTGAGGGTGTCTGGGGGATGCACAAGCAGCATATAGCTAGCATAGCTATATATAACTTCCTTCTCCAGAAATCACTCTCTCTGAAGTCTCTAATGTGATCTTCACCATTTTTATCTCACAGTTCTCTGCTCTCTACTTGAGAGATATATTTAACCACATTCCTTTTAAGATAACAGTCAAATAGTGAGAAAACAGTGAAATAGGCAGGGTTATTTTTATGGGCTAGCTGTTTGAATTATTACTATTCTGGTTAATGGGTCTCAGATAAGAAAGCACAGCTCATTATCAGAAGCAGATGGTGCCTGTTGGCATTAGTACTTTGAGATTGGATGATGATGTTTGCTTTGGCTGGTCAAGAAAACTGACAAACATTGTACATGTTTATCTGATCTAATGTGCTAATAGTATGGAGTATAATAATGCTATAGGCATATATGTCTAAGTGTTCAGTTTAGGGTCAGGAGATGCATGATATTGAAACTTAAATGGAAAAAAAAAAATCAACCCCTTCCTACTCCCACTAATGTCTATTGATGTTGGCTGTAATTGGAATGCTGAATGAGTTGTTGATGTTGGTAGCAAATTCTACCGCATAGATCTGAATGGTCATCTAGTCATGAGATTTTAGATGCTGAATTAGAAAAGGAGCATGCTGCCTAATGCAAACTAAATGTTCATAATATTGACTTAGTCGATGACTATAGCTCTGTCTATTTCACAGTGGGCTAATTCAAAGTTTATTTCTTATGCTGATCCATGTGATTGATAGAAGCAAATGGAGAATAAAAGCACATAACTGTAAGACAACGATTTCATGATGACCCATACTAGAAAAAAGGCAGCTGGTAGCATGTAACCTCATTCACTCCTATTCAGGTGGCCAAGAGCTCACATTCCAGCAGAAACCTTCTAATCAGCTAATAAATAATCTGGTTTGCAAAATGACTTCTGATTTCAGAAAATGCTCTGGCATCTTTCAGGTACTCTAGCTTTCCCTGTTGCAGCCCTAGTTCTACCTTTCTCTGAACATATTTACATATAGAATCATAGAATTATAGAATAGTTAGGGTTGGAAAGGACCTTAAGATCATCCAGTTCCAACCCCCCTGCCATGGGCAGGGACACCTCCCACTAAACCATGCCAACCAAGGCTCTGTCCAACCTGGCCTTGAACACCGCCAGCAATGCAGCATTCACAACTTCCCTGAGCAACCCATTCCAGTGCCTCACCACCCTTACAGGAAAGAATTTCTTCTTCATATCCAATTTAAACTTGCCCTGTTTCAGTTGGAACTCGTTACCCCTTGTCCTCTCACTACAGTCCCTAATGAAGAGTCCCTCCCCAGCATCTCTATAGGCCTCCTTCAGATATTGGAAGGCTGCTATGAGGTCTCCACGTAGCCTTCTCTTCTCCAGGCTGAACAGCCCCAACCTTCTCAGCCTATCTTCATACGGGAGGTGCTCCAGTCCCCGATCATCCTCGTGGCCTCCTCTGGACTTGTTCCAGCAGTTCCATGTCCTTTTTATGTTGAGGACATCAGAACTGCACACAATATTAGTGACTCAATTCTCTGCTTATTTTAAAGAAACAAATCTAAAAAGAGTACTTGAAAGCCTTTGAAAGATGTGTCCCTTATGAGACCAAACTCACTCCTCATTACACAGACTATGCTTCCCATATTGCAGTTAAGACATCATAAAAATTAAAGGCATTTAAGTTTCATGCTGACCTGCTGTACAGGAATGAACTTTACCCAAGATATATTCATCCTCTAATTCCCATTTAACATAGACAAGAGAGTTAACACAGCTGGAGCTTGGAGTTAACTCATGCATGCTCCATTTCTTTCAGATTTCATTCAATTACCCTTTCATCAGAAATATTACATTAATCTTTGCATAATTAAAAGTCTACATCACATCATGGACTTCACTGAAACCTCAGTAATATTAGAGGTAATGTGAAAATGGTAGAAAAGATCAGAACCATGTTTCTGTTTAGGCAGCTTATCAACATCCAGGTATTCCTTTCCTGGATTTACTGTCTATAAAAGAATAATAATTAGACATACAGTTATTAGTCTAGCCTTTACATAGAACTTGAAATGCCATAAATGGATTTCATGTACATCCCTGGTTGATTTGTCATGGATAGCTTCTGATACCAAAAAGTGTCGCAGTATTTGTGCCATATGCCTAGAAATTATAATATTTTGCACTTTTGTGTAAAATAATCATTTAGAATCATAGAGTCATAGAATAGTTAGGGTTGGAAAGGACCTTAAGATCATCTAGTTCCAACCCCCCTGCCATGGGCACCGACACCTCCCACTAAACCATGTATCATGGGTTCAGCAGTAGCAGTCATATTTTCTCTTTCTTGGTTGCTGGTGCAGTGCTGTGTTTTTTGATTTTGGGCCTTGGAACAGCACTGATAGCACCAGTGTTTTCAGTTACTGCTTGGTAGTGTTTTGTCTGGCCAAGAACTTTCTGAGCCTCATGCTATGCCAGGGAGGAGGGGAAGCAGAGACAGGACACCTGACCCAAACTGACCAAAGAGGTTATTCCATACCACAGCACATCATGTCCAGGATGTGAACACAGAGAGCAGAAACCCGGAAGGGTGTGGTGTGTCTGTGCAAAGCATGTATGAGGTCCCGGGTCCATTCCCCGGCATCTTTCCAAAAAGAACTGTCATGGTTTAAGCCTCACCCCGGCTAACAACTCACTAAGTTTTACTCACTTACTCACTCCCCCTCTTTCTTCCCCCGGTCCCGGGGGAATGGGGAGGAGAATCGGAAAAAAAATGCAACTCGCACAGGTTGAGATAAGAACACTTTAGTAACTAAGGTATAACACAAATCACTACTGCTACCATCAATAATAATTCAAGAGAAATACAAGGAAAGAGAATACAACTGCTCACCAAGCCCGACCCAGCCAATGCACCCCCCAGCAGGGAAACCCCCAGTACCAAAAACCTGGCCATGCCGTTCACCGCTAGTCTACCACCACACCCTTCCAGGTCTCTGCCCCCCAACTTCACATCCTGGACATGACGTGCTGTGGTATGGAATAACCTCTTTGGTCAGTTTGGGTCAGGTGTCCTGTCGCTGCTTCCTCCCGGCTCCCCTCCTCCCTGTCATAGCATGAGGCTCAGAACGTCTTTGGCCAGACAAAACACTACCAAGCAGTAACTGAAAACACTGGTGTTATCAGTGCTGTTCCAAGGCCCAAAATCAAAAAACACAGCACTGCACCAGCTACCAAGAAGGAGAAGAAATGACTGCTACTGCTGAACCCATGACACCATGCCATCCAAGGTTCTGTCCAACTTGGGCTTGACCACCACCAGCGATGGAGCATTCACAACTTCCCTGGGCAACCCATTCCAGTGCCTCACCACCCTTACAGGGAAGAATTTCTTCCTCACATCCAATCTAAACTTCCCCTGTTTCAGTTGGAACTCGTTATCCCTTGTCCTCTCACTACAGTCCCTCATGAAGGGTCCCTCCCCAGCATCTCTATAGGCCTCCTTCAGATACTGGAAGGCTGCTCTGAGGTTTCCACACAAGCTTCTCTTCTCCAGGCTGAACAGCCCCAACTTTCTCAGCCTATCCTCATACGGGAGGTGCTCCAGTTCCCTGATCATTCTTGTGGCCATCCTCTGGACTTGTTTCGGCAGTTCCATGTCCTTTTTATGTTGAGGACACCAGAACTGCACACAATACTCCAAGTGAGGCCTCACGAGAGCAGAGTAGAGGGGCAGAATCACCTCCCTCGACCTGCTGGTCATTCTCCTTTGGATGCAGCCCAGGATATGGTTGGCTTTCTGGGCTCTGCTGTGACCTTGTCTATGGTCCAGAGCACTGCGTAGGCTTTGCTGCCAGTGCCAAAATCTAGTGCTCGTTGGGTTTTGACTACCCTGATATTGTCTTCAAAAAAAAGGAAGTAATCTTTTCGCCCCAAATCTCACTGAATTTGGAAGACAAACACCTATCTCCAGTCAGATATCATGTGTCCTTATTCACACAGTTAAGAAATTTGATTTTTGGAAGAACAGTAGGTATTCTTGTGACTGCTTTAATTAGTGATCTTACGGAACAGTAACAGCTTGCGGAAAACTTTATAAAGAAGAGAAAAGCAAGTGAGTTTATCCCGAAAATTTGCAGCTTATAACATCATATAGCATTTGTTTCCTATTTATGTGAGAGAATGTTTTCAAAGTTCTTAATAATATGAAAAACACAGGATGCATTAGTGCTGTGCTTGTAAAATGAGTGTCTCATAATTCTACTCAAGGGTGAAGTAATTTTCAGAGTATCTGTCTGACACCAGCAGGTGATGTCTCCAAGAATCTTTCTCACAGTTAGAACTCATTTATTATAAGACTATACTCACAGATCTGAAACTGTGCTGATTTATGCCAGAGTGTTCTTATACTTCTTACTTCTCACTTGAAACCTTGTTTCTGCTTCATATCTTCCTTGCCATGTACCTACATATAATGACTATGTAATGGGCTGTTCTTATAAAGTGCAAAATGTATGTATGTGCATATAAGAAGCGCCATCTGAGAGAAAAGTTCCTCTTCTAATATAACTCTGCTCACTAGGACCATGAAAAGTCTTACTGGGGCTGGGGGTGGCAGTAGGCTCTAAGGCAACGCAGCTAAAATGTCCTGATTATTACTTTTTTAAATTAATAAGAATTTTATCTGGATACTTTGCCAAAGCAATGCCACCTTTCTTTGACCAATAGAAAATAAACACTGCCTTTCAAGTTCTTCCAAAAAAAAAAAAAACCAAACCAAAACCAATTGCAGAGGTGCCTGCTTGCAGTTTGGAAGTACATTTTCTCATGCTCTAATCTAATAAATTTAGCTGAACAGTTGAAAATATTCAGTTAGTGAAATGAATAAGTGCTATTTTGAAGTAGCATTGAACAAGTCTCATTTTTCATATTTGTGATGAAAATGAAATGCATCAAGCATAACAACTACACAACCTTTAAAGCAAAGTATAACAGCTCAAACAGTCAGATCTCATCTTTGGAAGCACTACAGCTTAGGTTACTATCAGTTTTTTATAGGTGGAACATGAACATAAATAGTCCAGACACATTCAGGTCTTCAGGTATATGCTAATTCCAGTTTGAAATACTAAAACAATAATCTGAAAAAAATCTTATTAAGTAAGTAAGAACAAAAATGAGAGGAAAGTGTTATGTTTAGAAGCCATGGAAAAGGAAAAATCAAATTAGAAAATTGCCAGGTTTAGATATGTTGGAATCAACCTGACTATTTCAGAATTTGTCAAGAAGAGCTCAAAACCATGACACCACCTTACATAAGCACTAACCAATGACATCTACAACTGAAGTGCAAGGGTCAAGTGAGACTTTAAGACCTAGTCTGAACTGCTCCAAACATCAATGGCCTTTTAAAGGACATTGTAAGTATCAGGTGTCTACTAGAGAAGCAAAAGCAACATCATCTAACCTTTAGACACAACAGATCACCCCCATTCATTTTTAATTTCACATCTGAAGCTGAATAGCAAGCTGACCACATGCAGAGCACGTTTTGAGGTGTTTGTATGTTATCAAATAGGGAAATATCCAAGAACAGAGACAGTCAAAACAAAAATCCCATGGTGTATAGTGGTTATTAATGACAGAAAAAATGCAAAAAATATTTGAACTGGCCATTTATTCAGTTCGAGTTTTGAGTCATAGTCCATTACAGAACAATTTAGATTATAACTATCTGAAGTTATATATATATATGACTTTAAGAGGCTGTTCAGAAGAGAAATACAAACTATTATATATCAACAGTTACTGTGAATAAAAACCATAAAATGTTCATTTGAATTCACAACACTGAATGGTCTATCAAACCGATTTCATTAAATGCTCATTTCATGTCTACAGAATGACCATCAGGAACAGTATTAGAGCTCCTAAGGAGGGAGCTATATTTGCTGGTTACATTTTTCTGTATTGCATTCCAAATGCGTCTTTTAAAATATTGTATTTTTTCACGTCTACACTTCTGGAACATGTTTGGATGGTTTAAAATGTGCGTAAAATGCCATTTCCCATCTAATTGGCTCCATAAAATATAATGTCTTTAAGTACATTTTAAATATGCTGATGTACGATTTGAGGGTATTTCTATTTGTCAGGTATACATGACTAGATATATAAACATCCTGTCTCCAATTACATCCATACATACGGACTTCTGTGCCATTTCAAGCACCATTAACCTTAGGTGGGCTCCCAAAGCCAACTGCACAACAAATGCAGGATTGAGTACACCTGTGCAGAAATTAGAAGACTGGACACAGAGGTCTGTATTAAAAGCAAGTTCCAAATGATGACTGTCTCAGTTTGAATGCAATCCCTTAACCCCCTTATTACAGGGGTAATCTCCTTTCCTTACTGCAGTCTAATCAACCAAGATCTTTAAGGAGACAAATAGCAGTGGTATTTTTTTCATACATGCAATTGAGAAACCGTCTAGATTCACTGGTTATTGAGCAGTAACAATAATAATGTTAATATGGACAAAAGGATCTGTAGCAAAGATATTAATATAGAAGTAATAGTGGTTATTGCTGCTGTTATTGGTTTTAGGAAGTGAGATTTATATCACTGGAATTCACTGAATGTCAGGTCTTTCTAATTACTTGGACAGCATCATTTAAGTGCTGCTTTAAGGACCGACATTATATGTGCTCTAATGTAAGAACACAACTTGAAAATAGAGTAGTGCAACCCACACCACCACCCCCAAACCCCTTTCACATCAAAACTCTCTCCCATCCTGGTAGTTTTTTAAATCCTAGCTAATCTAAAGATATTTTACTTCTCAGAAAGGGGAAAATTTGTCTTGCAAACTTTCCTACTCTTGAAAATTATACTGCTCTGAAAAGCAGAAAAATTGCAGCTTCCTCTTTGGAGCTTAAAGGAACAAGGATGAAATTTTTCTCTTTTTCTTGGGAAAGCCAAAACTCCTTCCGCAAAAACTAAACAGTAGTTGAGCCCTGAAAAAAAGCAAACTACACAATTGTTTAAAATTAACCCAAGTAACTCACAATAAAGGCTGAAAACTGTGAATGTGCAGGCAACAAACTTGCCCTTGTAATGGAAAGAGCAATGATCTTAAAGGTCTTTTCCATCTGAAACCTGCTATGGTTTGCCTTAGTCTTATGCCATTCAAGAATGCATTGCTTCAGTCTTCAGACATTTGATGTCCTTGCACAAATAACACAGGCTATATAGGAGATATATGTGCTTCTGTGGCTTTGAAAAATGAGCTAGGTGAAAGGTGACACTGCAGTTTTAACTCTATGTTCAGGTGCATTGAAATCTGACAGTTGAATGAGATTTTAATTTTTGTAATGGTTTATTAACAAATACTTCATTTTCAAAGGAAAAAACCCACCACCTTTTTGTCATTGACCCTGCAGCTGCATTCCTCAAATCAGAGAAACATTCTCGTGGGGGACAGCAGGCATTAAACCAGGGAAAGTTAGTGGAAATTAATAGGAAGTTAAATTAAAGGGTATCTCTAAGGCTTCTTCTTTGCAATTGCAGTACAGACATCTGTGTGAGTCTCTGCTTTTCAACACACCTGAGGCCTTTCACCCTCAGTTTAACAAATTAATTTCAATGTAGAGACTTCCAGCTTATTTAATTTCTTTACAGCAGCATTTCCCCCCAGTCTTTTACGCTTTTTTTTGCTCATAATAATGGGATTCTTTCCTTATTTAAGCTCAAAGACAACTTACAAGTCTGTAGTCCACTGGCCAGCTTCACTAAGAGTAGTTTCTTATCAGCAGTTGACAGTCACCTAAGATATAATTTTTTTTTTCCATCATGAAATGTTTAAAATCCTGTCTGTTTCTAACAAGAAAATTAAACTTAGTAATTTAAGACTTAATATTCCTTCCAATATTTGTTATCATCAGCTATTATAACTTTGGAAAGGTCTCTACCTTTCTGCTATACATCCTTCCAGCTTGACTTCAGCAATTCCCAGTGGTAATAAATCAGGCTAAGGATGAAATACGCAAAGATGCACCTTTTTTCAGTCAATCAACTCTATTTGCCGTCTTTTAATTCTACTAAACACCTTACTCTTTTGTTGTGGAAAACTAGCAATCTGCCCGTATACTTCGGTATCTTATGCTTTCTATTTCTGACTGACAAGAACTAAATTTTTCTTGTTCCAAGTATATCCACCTTTCCCAGGGCTCTTGGGCAACTCTGCAGTCTGTCTCCCATTATCTCTCAGTATACTGAACGCAGTAGGGTGGCTGCAGAATAAGAGAAACTGCTGTTTTCTGCATGCATTACAGTTTAAATCAGGCTCTTCTGTTCTATGCCCAGATACTTCAGAAATCTACCACATGACTTCTTTCACGATTTACGAAGGAGGCACAAATTCTAAGTATAGATAATAATTGCACCATTTAAATGATAATACCAAGATGTTTTGTATGGGGAGGAGATACATGCAGGGCATTTTTACCACGAACAGCTCATTCATAGGACTATGCATCCTCACACCAGATGTCAAATATGAAAAGAAATACTTTGGCATGAATAACAAAGTTCATTTGAGTGAAGGATTTACCTCCTAGGAACAAGAGCCTCATAAAACATAAACACTGGGAGCAAAGTGAGCCACGTAAGGGCTTTTGCAAAAATTAAACCCATAACTTGCCACTAGAAATGGGTTGTTTCATCTGTTCAATAAGCACTAAAGTTCTCTTTGTTTTTATGGCATCGTAATCTTTGATTACTCTGATAAATATTTGGACTATACAAAACATTACAATGGAACTAATCACAGTTATAAAAAAACCTATGTGTGAAAATGAATTAGGAATGCAATGAAACCAGCATATTTTAGAGAAGTTCAAATACAGAGCCACATTATTTTAACTGGCTCCTGGCCTCATTCTTTTATGTCTCCATGTAGCCATTCACACCTGAGGAAAATGGTTATGAAAGTTGTTATGCTTGCTGGTTTTGCATAAGCCTAATTAGATCACTGTACCAGACGTGGAATACCAGCCTCGTTGTGTGTCACTGGATGAACCCAAACCACACAGCTGACTAACCGTAAGTTTTGACACAAATCCATGGTCCTGTGTTGAGGATTAGGTCTCTCTCTGTTGAAGTCTGTTTGTGGAATCCAAGCTTTCACTCACAATTGTGTATAAAACAGCCTGTTCCCTAAGAGGGAGATCTCTCTTTCCCCTTCCTCTCAACTCACCCACTGTTTCCCTTTGCTTTCGTTTTATTGCTCAGGCCACACACAGGAACACCATATCACTAGTAAATTGTGTGTAATTGTACTCTACACTTTATTTAAAATTACAACTCTCCCCATACTTATTACAGTTCTCTGAATGAATGTAAGGTTGACGAAAGGCTCTAGGTATGTGTGCATTTCTTCATAGTGAAAAGACTATTCAGTGTTATTTATTCTTTTATAGTAGTAGAAAAAATCCGTGTCATTCAGAGCACCATGCACCATTCAGATGCCAGGGGCCTATATTCTGCCTACAGCTGTGCTGGAGAAGATCTGTAGTCAAGAAAAGCAACTCAAGAAGAGCTTTCCAATACCTAGAACTGCTTTTCATAATTTCATTTTTGGAAATGATGAAGTTATGAAATTATTTATGAAAATGATCAGACTTCTTTGGGGGCTAGATAAAAGCAGCATGGCTGCTTTCAAGACCAAAAAAGCTTTTCTCTACCTCATTGTATTCTGAGCAGATGCATTAATGTAAATAAAGTTCAAATGCAAATTATGTCAGATAAAAAAGTAATTCCAGTGACTAAAGTCATGTCTAGCATAGCGCCATCAACATTTATGGAGTAGTAACAAGAATTCATGTGGACCAATGGGCTGCAAATCTATATCACTGATGTAGCTGATTGATAGTGCCACATACTGTTGAGTATTTTTAACATACTACTTCTAACAGATGAAGTCTGCATTTGGTTCCAGCAGTCTAAACACAGAATAACTGAACCAAAGCCAAAGGAGATACTTAAGATGTTACTGACTTGAACAAACATTGTGAATTTACACTTAGCATTTATATAGTCATTCTCATCTTCAAAGAGCATCCACAAACATTAGCTAATCCTAATTCTTTCATAATGACCTTCCTTCTAACCTTTTGGGATAAAAGCAAGAAACTGTAAGAAAAAAAAACTGGCAAGATGTGTAATCAAGCACAAACCAAGCCTCAGATGTCTAAACTATCTCTGACTCATGCTAGATTTTATATCAGCAAGAACATAAGAACTTTCACCAAGGCTCATGTATTAATCCACCATATAACGCATTTTACTAACATAAGACATAAGACAATGGTAATAATCTTTGAACAACAGATTTACTGTCACAGTTATAGGACACAGCTATTCTCTTTTAACAGATAAAGAACTCAAAATAATATTGCATTAAAAAATTTGCTGGGAGATGTCACAGATTTAGTGGAAGGTGTCCCTGCCCATGGCAGGTGGGTTGGAACTAGATGATCTTAAGGTCCTTTCCAACCCCTACTATTCTATGCTTCTCTGATTCTATGACAAGCCAGTGAATGTCCAGGTTAGATACTCTTTGGTCCTTCTGGGATTTTTTTACGCCTTCCAATTGAAGTAAGGAATTTTGTGAGCCTTTCTTTGAAAACTTTCTTGGAAGCAACAGAAGCTTCCTTTACCTACAGATCTCTCCGCCCTCCAACCCACACCTGCAATTTGGTTACCAGTTCTGGGTGGCTCTAAGCCCAGAATCTCAAATAAGTTCCTCATGTTCCGGTTGCTTACACGCTTTGTACAGAGGAAAAGACTGAAGAAGACAGCACACATTTTCATGGTGACCCAGAACAGCTATTGTTACAAGAACACCTTTAATCTCCTGTTTCTGTTTTCGAACTGAATTCAAGTAGGGAGAGATGAAAGGAAGTGTCTCACTAATCTGCTACTACAGCTGGTACTTCTTGGTTTATAATATGCCAGCTCTAATTCTCTTTGATTCTTCTTAAAATTACTGCTTCTATTTCTTAATCTGACAACCAAGCATTCTTTGCTATTTTTGATGATGAAAAAAACCTTCCCTCCCTCTTTCTTACAGCTACTTCCTCAGGAAAAAAAACAAACAAAACAAAACACACCAAACTTACTGCATTATGATATCAATGTATGATTTTAACCTGTCAGTTCCTGCACAGTGTGTAAATGAGACATTAAATAATACTTCATTACTTACAGTACAGAAAACGACTTACAAAGCAAGCTAAAGAGTGAAAGGAAGATAAGGGTCATGCTGATATGAAGGGCATCAGTTGCACTGCAGTCCATTTTGGATTTCCTACAGGCACACACTTGCAGTTTCAGTTCTGTGTTGTTAGTCAGAGGAGGATTCCCGGAATCTGTCACTGAGATTGGGATGTTGTAATTGGCCTTTTGAAGGTTTTGAAGCAGGATGATCTGGGCATGAGTATCTGCAAAGGTTAAGGTGAAAATTAGCCAAATAGCGGCTGTCTGGAAGGGAAGAAGAATTTGCAAACAGATATGATACAGTTATTCCTGGAAATTAAGAAGAAAATGACAACAGCCTAAGGAAAAGATTAAATAATTTAATTGGAGGTAAGAAGAGGCAGTAGAGAAATTCTTTCCTGGGCTAAGAGATAATTGCAAACTTCTTTCAAACCCCACCAAAAGACTTTTAAGAGCTTCTTTTTCTTTAAATACACTATTTAAATATCTGCAAATTATTGGCAGAATTTAACTGTGGAAACTAATACGCTGATCAAGAGCTAAGGCATGTCATCCCCAAGGCAACACAAGAGGGAAGAATATATGTATTTATTAAAGGAAAAAACCCTTCTTGCAAGGAAGTACAGGCATAGTTGTTTTAACTGCTCCCCCAGTTTGCCTGAGAAGGCAGCAAAGAGAATAACGCACCTTCAAATGCACAGATGTGCTCTGCCTGAGCAACAGTGGGTCATAACAGCTACTGGTACCCAAATGAGTGTGCTGGTTCTTTTAGGGGTGTTAACAAAGAGGTGGTTTGATGTTTGGAGAACAGCAAAGAAAATGACTCCTCCACTTTGTCCTGAAGCCAGGTACAGACATCCTGGCTACATCCTGACTACATCCTGGCTACATCTACCTTTATTTTTTTCTAAGAAGAATATGAAACAAACCACTAAAAGATTCAATAGTGACAGATATCACGTGCTAGAAAAAAAAAAAAAAAAGAAATAATATGCATTAAAAAGAAATCATAGAATGTACTACTTTGTGTTTACAATTTGGTACATGAACCTTCTGCAATTGTATACCATGTGCTTTGATCCTCTTATCAGCAGCTGGTCCCAGTGCATTGGAGTATTTTATTTATGAAGAGTTCAAACACTTAAAATCAGGCAGTTTTGCAACTTATAACTAATTTTAACATTGTATATTGTAACAATAATCTGCTAAACCTCATGCAAAAGTTTCATGCTGTCCTAATGCAAAGCCTTGTGCATCTCATGCAGACAAATTCCATGCCATGAAATATGGTGATCCTTACAAAACTACAAGTCATCAGCAGACTTTAATGCAAAACTGAAAGAGGAAAGTTTATTCAACATGAGAAGAGGAGGAAAAAAAGTCTGGTTTTAGAGAAAATGCAGACAGGCTGTTAGTATGTCTCACCAGGCAGCCATCCAAGCAAACAGTGTAAAGCACCAGCAATAGGTCCATCCTACAAGACTTTTGTACACAACTGCTCCTAAATTCACAAAATGGGCAGCCTCAGAGTGAGTACCTGTGATGTAGGGGTAGGGGTACAAAATGCATAATTAAAAGAAGTAATAGATTTACCATTAAGCGTGGCGAGTCTCCACATTTTTTCTGGGCCAGTTTGCTTACTCAGTTCAAACGTGAATGGATCTGTGTTGGGAGGAAGGTCTCTGTCTGTTGCTCCTAGTACCACTATCCTGAGATCTTTCCCATCATCACAAACTTTTGCCAGTGTTGGATAAAGGGATGGGACATTGTCGTTGACATCCCCCAGGGTAATGTATAAAGTTCCTGTACCTGTCGCAGGAGGGTGACCTATATGAAAAAAAAAAAACATATGTTTATTAAATCATGCTTTCATGAACAACTACTCTTATTTGTACCTGCATGTTTGTGGAGATATTTTTTATAGTTCTTACCTTTGTTATATCAAAATTATTGCTTAAAAATTGATGAGTCACTATTGTATATTTATTGCTTTATGTTCAGAATACAGACTGATTCTCTACAGTATGGATAATTATTCTAAGGAAACCTCTGGGAGAGGAATATTTTGAAGTTAAAATGAGATTAGGACCTGAATGATTATCTGGAAAACAATCTGTTCATACACACATACGGAGAGAAACAGTAGGAAACATGCCGTAGAACAAAGGCATAGTATTAAAAGAATCAAGAACAAGAGAAGTAAGAGGAAAAATGCTGTGGAAAATGGTATCTTTTATTTACCCAGAGTCACCCTGTGGTAGCAGCAGAGTTTCAGTCCTTCTCAAATGATTTGCCATCCTTAGCCCTGACCTGAAATAACCTGTTTCAGAGGTGAGGATGTTGTCTACTCACCATGGTACCGCTACAAGCCTTTGCACCAAGACTGTGACTGACAAAGCAGCCGTGGCACTGGAAGCTTTTGTAACGAGACATCTGTCCACTGGGAGCCGGACTGAGACTAGCACCTCATTTCACAGAGGTCAGAGAGGAGCTGACAAGTGGTAATAACTTACAGTTACTACAGGAGTTTGCATGGTTGAGCCAGTAACGTACTGCTTTCAGTCTAAAAGTTCGGTATCTTTGTCTTTTATCCTTTTGCCATTCCATTTTAACTGATGTCAGAGTTTTCTAATTGCACATTACTTCCTTCATTGTATACCACTCTTAATTCCTCATTTGAAATACTGCATTTCTGGGTTGTTTTTGTTACTCATTTTTTTTTTATTTACAATACAAGATCTATGATCCCTGCACATCCTTTAGCAATAAATGCTTAGCAGGTAGAAAGGACCCAAGATGTTGCACTTAACCTGTAAAGCGCTAGAGCAATGTGTCATGGTAGTTTTAAGTTTAGCACTGAAAGAGGTGCATTTTAGCATAATTACCCTGCCTATAGTGGCCCAATAAACTCTAGAATTATTGCTGCACTGTGAATGCATCCTAAGAGAGAAGTAAGTACCCTGTGGTCTGCATCTGATAAACTACTAACTGTATCAGAATATAATTACTCCTTCCAATAACAAACGTTACTAATGGCAACAATTCATCTGTATCATGCACACATAAATACATAACAAAGACAGAATTTTCATAGTTCTTTAGCTCTCCCCCTCCCCTTGTCTCACACTTTGTCATCAGAAGGGTCAGGGTTGGGTTCTTTTTAATGAAAAAGAAACTATTTTTCACTTTTTATTGGACTAATTGAATTTGCAGAAAGACTCCAATACATTTTTGTTCTTGATATATTATTAAGTCATGCAGCAGAATGAATGAAAAGACGTTAGAGTATTTGAAATATGACCATAGAAGCCAGCCTTTCATGCACTTAATTAAACTGCTGTCTTTAATTTTGAATGCATTATTTTCACACTGGACTGATAATGTCTTCTGTACTGCCCTTTTTATCTTTCTCTGAAGTCAGTAATATTAAAATCTGCCTTTTGAAATTAAGAAGCCAACAGCATTATGAATGTACTGTTGTTTTGTCAAACACAGATATGGCTGCATTTTCGCTGCTGTGCAAATGTTTCACCTTCTTGGTATAGCTTATGGGCCAGCCAACTACTATGCACAAATAGAGAGAAAGGAAATTGCTTCTGTCCATTTCAATGACTTATTCTCTGATTGGTTTTTATTAATAATGATTTAAACAAAATCTTCTGGAGATTTATGAAAACTTTCAAAAGAAAAATAAGCAAATATGAAGGTCATAAACTGAAGCTTGTTAATACGCATGTCATAAAAAAATACAATAAAAAATGAATCAACGAAAAATGGTCACAACAGATCCACTGGGAATACGTGCCTTTCATAAATTTGACAGTATTATGCCTTTGAATTAATTTAAAAAAATTCCATAATCTCCAGACAGCTTTGGCTTTGAAATGAATGATTCTAATTCTGAAATAAAAATTCTCTTGATTTGTGCTGTAAAACCTTGAAAGCAGAATTAATGTGCAAACTAAGACATAAAGGACTCTGTCCAGCAACCCTTGGGAGCAGGTTTTCAAAAGAATTCTCTGTTGGCCAGTTCTCCTGAGGCTGAATGCTTCAAACCTTTCAGGGCTTTTAGGGCCATTTGGGACACAGATAATTTCAAACTTCTGCTAAGGCTCCCACAAGTGACACAGTCAGGAGTATGCTATGACAAATATATGAATGCAACAATATTACTCAAGCGTGTAAAATCTGCTAAAACAGAGACTGCTAATTTCATACTGAAAGTGAAAGCTTAGTATTGAATCGTGAGTTTAATAATCTAGGGCAAGACTGAGAACCTTTACAAGTAATCTTCAATGAGACTGAAAGGCAAGTGAGGTCTTCAAGGTTAGTTAAGGTCTGCAGGATTGGAACTTCGATCAGCAAAGTTTTTTGATGACTAAAATAGCACATAGTCAGAATATGCTGCAGTTAGAAATGCATGATATACTTATGTGGATTGGATCAGGACTGGTAATTTCTTCATGTCCTGGCTTTAGACTGCATACAAAGCTTCTAATAGTAGTCTGCAATTAGGCAATAGCTACAGTTGTTGTAAAATGAAACTAGTGAAAAATAGACTAATGAAAGTAGTTCTACTTTATGAACTAGAGAGTGTCATAGAATATGAAGAGTTTATTGTCTGGGGACTAGAATCTGTAATGCAAGGGAGTGTTACCAGAAGGTTTTAGTGTTATCAACATAAATAACCATGTTACTACCTTTAGTTAAGAAAAAAAATGGTTTCAAAAGAGCTATTATAAGTACAGATTCTTTGTGTACTTCTGAATTTCAATGAAAAGATATGCAGAATCATATCAGAATTATTAGTGTAAAGCCTTAAATTATAGCCCTTTGTAGAAACACACAGCCAAGACATTTGAAAACTAGCATTCATTTGAAGTCCAAAAGGTGCCTGTGGGAACAACAATGGCATTTAGACATTAAGCTACTCAAAGGAGACTGCCAATCAGGTACTTAGTTTCTTAAAAGATACCAATTATATACAATGATAGCCATGAACCAAGATGACATTTCTCTTAAGTGTCAAACATTGCATAAAATGGCATATCTAACAAGCCATCACATGGTTGAATGGCTGACGATGCATTTAATCTGAGCATAACATTTTTATAGACATGAAAAGCCATTTTATGTTCCTCTTTCTAGTTTTCCTACAGAAATGTGATGCTGTTATATACGGATTTCTAACATGGCTGAGCTGTGCTCTGTGAAATTAAAGACAGTAATTGGACTGCTTTGAATCTGAATTAAGACATTTCTAATCAGTTCACATTGAAATGCCAACAGCTTTCATTTATTTGAAATGACAGCAAAAATGCAGAGTTAGGAATTGAGGTTTTCTGGTATGACTCACACTATAAGTCAAATATCCCTAAAAACTCAGTGAAAGCTGGGAGCCTAATTTTTAGGAGAACCCAAAGAAAACCTTATTGTGTGACTGAGGGTTACCTATATGGCATCTTATTTCTTAGCACAATGTAAACACTCCTACACTTCTACCTTGCCTTCTTACTGCTAGCCTCAAAAAAGACTGAGGGATTTGCACTGCAGGGGTAAGTCTGAAGTAATGTCTTAATGTCTCACTATATCTTGGGCAGGCATATCTACAGCAGATTTAAAATAGTCAATGCAGATGCTAATAAATACGTGGCATCAAATTATTAATGTCAAAGTTTTTTTCATATCTTTCAACTCAAAGTGTGACTTTAATGGATCATCTTAAGTTCCTACATGTTTTCATTTAATGCTGAGGAAGCCATGAGGAGTACAATGCTTGCTACAGGTATCTGGGCCATGTCTTCCTGCTATTTTCACATTCAGTAGTGTTTTTCTCCACTAACTGAGCTCTATAAACAACTGCAATAGGGGGAGAAACAATTTAGGCACTTCACTGTTGGAATCATAACAGCTATCATGTTCAGATACACTACTCTCTTCTAGAAGTACCCCTGAGCATGAGTGTAGGTAAAAGCAGCCATCCATCAACACTAAATCGTTAGTGTGTACTTAGAGAAGCTGGTCAGAAATATTTCAGGATAAAGTTGTTGTTTAAATGGATCTTGAAGAGAAAAAAAATCATAAAGTTTTAATCCTTTTGTTCCAGCTTCCCTTCTTTGATTTGCAGCAAATCTCAAGATTAGCCTAAATGACGCTGAATGAGCCTTACATTTTTCCAAGCATTCAAAACTTAAGGTGAGTTTAGCTAGCTTTTGAAGAGATGTGTATTCCTTAAACTAGTGGAAAGTTTCTCAAGAACATTGCTGCTTTAAGTATAAAATCATATTTGATCAACAGACCACCAAAAATCAAGGAATTAAACTGATGTTTGTCCATCCTACTTTTATGATTTCTGAGTTCTAAAATTTTTAAATCCCTCTTTAGAATAACTGAGATGTATTTTTTTGTATTTTTTCTTTTAGAATTGTGTCCTGGGTTCAGCAGCAGCAGCCATTTTTCTCCGTCTTAGTAGCTGGTGCAGTGCTGTGTTTTGACTTTCGGCCTGGGAACAGCACTGATAACACCGATGGTTTCAGTCGCTGCTCAGTAATGTTTGGTCTGACCATGGACTTTCTGAGTCTCATGCTCTGGCAGGGAGGAAAGGAAGCTGGGAGGAAGCGGAGATAAGTCACCTGACTCAAACTGACCAAAGAGGTATTCCACACCACAGCACATCATGTCCACTGTATAAACTGGTGGCAGTCACCCAGAAGGTGACCAATCACTGCTCGGTCAGGCCAGGTATCGGTCAGTGAGTAGTAAACGGTTGTATTATCTTCCCTTGTTACTTCCCTTATCATTATTATTATTGGTAGTAGCAGCAGCGGTTTGTGTTATACCTTAGTTACTGGACTGTTCTTATCTCAGCCCGTAGTAGTTACATTCTTTCGATTATCCTCCCCATCCCTCTGGGAACAGGGGGAGGAATGGGGAGGAGTGAGCGAGTGGCTGCATGACTGACGGGGCTTAAACCATGTCCATTTGGTTATTTTAAATATTTTTATTTTAAAATCTGAGGGATATCATCAACTAAATAAATTGGATACGACAATAATATTCATTTGGCAAATAAAATTTCATTTAATTCATGAAAACTGACAGGAAAATCCTCAGAAATATTTTCCTTTCTTGTTTGATTTGTTGGTTTTTTTTTAGTTTGACACCAAACTTGATCTAAAATAAAATAATTTGCACAAGGGAGAAAAAGAATTATCAGATGAAAAGAAGTACATCTCCATATGTTATGTGTAAATGAGCGTTAAATAAATCAGTTGAAAATCACTATACTTGTAAATAATAAAATTTGTTTAGTGACATGGCTAAGGTTTAATGATCAACCAACAAGAAAAATGCCAGGCACACAGTGCAAAAAGTGTTGAGTCTTGGAGGAAATGAGACCGAGTGTTCTCACTGAAATTTAGAAAGTTCACCTAATGGTAATAAAAGCTAAGCACAGGAAATCTCTACTTACAGGTCTAATGGTTTGCATCTTGGCCATTAGGGCAGAGGAATATATATGCAAATTACTTATAAATCTAATTAGAAACAAATATATGCATATATATAAAACTATTTAATTTTAATTATTATACTTCGTTTTTCAAGAACATCAGAGACCTTGGATTCTGTCAGTAGTTATCAAATTTCCAAAGAAGTAAACCATTCTAGAGAATCCAGCTGCCACACATATCTAAGCTTCAGTAATCCTGGAAGCTAGAACAATTTTTAGGAAGAACGGAGCATGAACTGTCCGTTTTCACATGCTCATTATGAATGGTAGGAAGACTTCTGTACTCATTTTCTATTTATTAAATTAAGCTTCCAGCACCATCAAATTAATACTTATTATCTATGCCCTTCTATGCCATGATGCTGAAATTATGAGACTGTTTAATTCCTAGAGCAAGCAATGGGATATCAAGTGTCATATAGATTCCCTCTCAAGCTGAGTGCAAATTCATTTGTTTAAAATATTCTTGGAATATTTATGCTTTACCATTTAGCAGCAGTTGTTAATCCACTTGCACTATCACTTATGTAACCCAGAAGCACGGCTCCAACCTTTTTCCCCCACTTCCAATTTTTTTGCTGCCTAACAAAGCTACAAGTGTACAAAATGGGTCATTGGTTACAGTAAGAACAGTTTTTCTTCATATTTAAGCAGAAAAAGACACCTTTGAGAATGTGGGTTTGCTAATTTCTGGCACAACTACCTTTCCTCTGAACCATCACAAAAAAAAAGCCTTATCTCTATAAACTACATCTGAATCATGGTGATATTGAGGGCTGTTTGGAACTGCAATGATGCCTAAAGAATATCTTTCATTTTACTCCCATGTAACTACCTGTAAAATGTAAGACTGCCTAGGATCTCTTCTGGGGTATAGATTTGCATCAGTTTATCTTGTTTTCAGTTTTACATTTTCCTGGAGGAGAATACAGCAAGAAAGGAAGAGAATAAAGAATGAAGACAGCATTGTAGAAGTTCCCAAATTGGCTTGAGGAGCAGCCAATCTGTGCAGTATGTGGTTAGGCTGAGTAACAGTTCCCTCTTTAAAATTACTATACTTCAAACATGGACTGCGAGAAATAATGCTTTATGCTTTCTAATGATACAGCTATGAGAATCTAAACACAAATTTCTGCCTCCTTCATGATACCCCCCTCCCCCCCCCCCCCATGGTGTTTTTATAATCAGAAAATGTGTGCATTCGAGGTGATTTGGCAGCAGGTACCCTCACTACAGGCATAAATCCCATTCAGGCAGGCATGTTCCATTGCAGTTTGTGCTCAAGCTGAGCTCTGCTAATGGTTCAACTGCAGTAAATGGATCCAGTAGAGTGGGAAGATACCAAGGATTGAGTGTGCTGCTCAGAATCTGACATATTTGAAAACAGGTCTCATAAATGCCGTATACTAACATTTTGTACTAAAGAGATCCTAGATTTCCCATGAGCTGAAATTTTCTTTGCATTTCTTGTCTGTATTGCATATAGATATTTGTCAAAATGTGTAAAAAAAATAGTCTTTAAAAGTTACAATCTTTCATTCAGTCACTCAAATAATATATGCAGATCCTATTTTTCAGTAATTACATTTCCAAAGAGCAGAGTTCTTTCAGCATATCAAATTGCTACTGACATATGCCATCCATCTTAAATACTGTTTTCAGCATTCTAATTTCTTTTTCTAATCATGGGTCCGTGATGACAAATTAAAACAATATTTTGCGTGCAATTCATATTTTACTGAAATTTAAAATGGCAAGAAAAGGATGAGTATTCAATTTATTTTCTCTTCTCAATTAATACAGCAATTAAGATAAGAGGTATAAAACTGGCTTAATTGGGTTGCCATGGCAACTAATTGCCCTATTTTTTTCTTTTTTTTTTTTTTTAAATTGTGTGTTTTTTTAGGTGGAATCAATTTGTAGTAATTTAATTATGCACACCATGAAGCAAGAGGACAGGTTAGATACATGTAAGGTAAAGTTCTAACTGCAAATTGTTACACATCTCTCTGCTGCTCCAGCACTTTCTAGATGTCAACTGTTGCTGTTTATTACACATAGTACAAAATGGATATATTTCTTTTAATGATTGGGAGTGTTGAAACTTGCACCATAAAAAGGATTTGGAATTGCTTGGTTGTAGTTCAGCTGGTCCTTGGAAACAGGGAAAGAAGACCCTGACTCCTTCCTCGTTTTGCTTTGCATATGCTGCAGGGGAAGGGTGGTAGTTATACTAAACTGGCTGCTTTGTATTTGCAACTGGACGCAGTCAGAGGAGCAATATCAAGTTGTGGCTTTTTTAACTGGCCAATATAGCTCAAGACAAACACTGGAATCACACCAATTTAGAGTCACACATTTTTATGTGCCTCCATATCTCCTAACCCTTACCTTGCTCAAATTCCATTAAACAGAGGTCTCTGCTCCTGGAGCTTATTTCCAGCAGCTCAGCCCTACCTGTGCCTGTGGGTGGCTGCTGTGCCAGTGCTCTGCTGTGTCAGTGCTCCTGCCAAACACTTGGGTGGTGTTGTCACATAGGGAGCAAACTGCTTTTAGGAAACAGCTCCTTTCAGTCATGCAGAGTTGCTGTAAGAACTTGCGCTTACTGCGACTTAGTACTCTTAAAGCTATATCAGTTAATTTTTTGGACCTTTAATTCCATCTCTGAGCATGTTTACCACCTGGAAGACATGTCACATTTTTAAGGACATTTACCTCCTCTATGTTTTAATGAAGTAAGAGTACTTATAGTCCCAATTTTTGTCTCAGTAGTTCCCTGGTGATGAAAAAGGCAGCATACTTCCATTAGCTGAGGGTATGGGTCTCAGTGGGAGCCCATTACTGCTGGGCTTTGCAGCATCACCATAGCATGAGGAGGGCGAAGCTGAAAGCTACATTTAACTAAATCAGCAAGACTGAATATTAGTGTTTCTTCACTTGGCACCAGCAGCTGACATATTTGAACAGCATTAGTGGTTTTTCCATGTATCAGGCAAACAAAGGTAACCAAAGTTTTTCTTTTAAAGAGACAGAAAAAGTTATGCAAGGGGAGCATTAACTAGGGCATCATGCCTGTCTGCAACATAACATTAGTGATTATTGCGTAACTATGATAAATCTAGATATGTTTTATAAAAGGAAAGGGAGAAATCCATATTAGCTTTTTTAGATTTCACATATTTCCCGGTTGTATTTTAGCTTCACTGCTAAAATATTTGTGTTTTGCTCCTCCCTTTCTGTTTTTAAATTGTGACTCAAATTCTCACAATACAGGGGAAAAAATACCATTCCTGGAGAGTTTTTAGCATGACTGACCTTATGAAGAAAACAAACAGGTATTCTGCTTTATGATAGTCATTCCGAATAATCTACTGTGGAATGGAATCTGTAGGCTGACGCTATAATACAAGAAATTTGGGCGGTCTTTTCCAAGCAGATTTCTGAAACTCAGATGATTTCCTGTCTGTATTTAACATGTCTGTTTTACAGTTACATTCCCAATAACTGCACTGTGTGCTTGTTATACTGAGTTGGTTTTAGTGATTAGAATTCTAAATTCAGGAAATAAAATTATTACCATTATTGGCACTTTTGTTAATTAAATGAAATCTCTGGTATTTTCTAAGTTTGCATAAACCTGACTTTGTCCCATTATGAGCTCATTCTCAGATTAAACACAGTTCATGACACTTTAATGTGTTAACTCTGCTTCATAATATTTCCTACTGGTGTTTAACTTCTTTAGTAGACCAGAGACTCTATGTCCACACAAGTCTTTAATAAAAAGTTTCAAATTTTAAAGCACTAATGTGACCTTTGCTGAAATCAAAAATACAGAGAAAATTAAGATAGTAATTAAAAAATGTCCTTTAAGTGAATTTTCCCCCAATAAGTCAGAATTTATTATCTACAAAATTAATACTGTCTCCATCAATGTTGTTCTTGCACATTGTTTCAATTATGTTTGAGACAGAAAAAGAAACCATTTAAATCAGAAATAACATGTTTCATACTTTACATTCTCTGCAGTTGATATGCTGAAATCAGATAATTTCAGATAATGCTGAAAAATAATGCCATAAAGGTAAAAAAATATCATAAATGACTAAATTAGTTCCTGCAGTGCAAAACTATTTTCCATGGTCCATTCACGGTTACTGGTAAAGCACAGTTTGGTGATTTACTGAAAAAAAGATAAATATGTAATGGATTTATATAAATAACTACCAAGCATGAAGCTCCTCTTTTTACTTCTGACAGAAATCTTCAACATTTTACAAATAAGGAAAATGCCCTGGCACTTGTCCCTTGCCCTGAAGCGCAATAACAAGAAGCCAGTGCCTGCTGAATCCAATGACAGGTTCTCTATTGACATCAGGGAAAGAGGATAAAAAAAATATCACTGTGGGTTTTGTCTTCAGTTGCTTCTACTCTTTACCCAAGATAGCACATGAATGTGAGGCCGTAATGGGACAATGGTTTTCCTGTAATTATATAAACTCTATATGCTGTCATTATTAATAGAAAATAATATATTTATTTACCATCCTAGTGTATGTCTAAGGTCCTTTAGCAATGTCTAAGGTCTTCTTTGATTTTAGAACCTCACCTGATTACAAGTGCTGTTAAAAGTCAGTGCACAGCTCATACACCCTTCACCAGTAAGCACCATGTTTGCAGTCCCTTATACTGACAATTCGCAAAGTTAACCCTGCTGAAATTCGTGCCAGTGCTGCCAGAAACTGAACCTGGGGAAGAGGGATGAGCCACTGTTGATGTGGCCACATAGACATGCAGATCTCTGACTGAACTGGTTTGTCTGGGAAGCTTTGCGAGCACTGAGGTGCTGCATTATGCTTGGAGCTCTGCTGGGCACCAGCTCACACTACTGCACTGAGCATTGGACGTTACCAGGGCTCTCCTATAGTCCTCCATTAAGAGAAGGAAAGTCGATGGCAGCTCAGACTTCCTCAGTGCATGGTCCTCTCAGATTTGATTTGGAGATAAGAAGATAGATAGGCAAAAGAAATAATAGCTTGCATTGAATGCTGTTGGAAATAGTGTCTCTGATTACGTATGTTTTTCTTCTCTTTCCTTTTCACCCTGAGCCTGTTTGCCCAAGCAAATGATTTGCTTTGTTGGAAATGCTTCTGAATGTTCACTTTATCATTTTATCTCATTTGGCAATTTTTAATCCTGCCTTTTTCTGCCCTCTCACATAAAATTCCTGACCATATTAGCTGATATTAGACTAACGTGAACAGAGAGACTTGAAGTTCATGGACAATACTGGTTAAAAAAAAATTCTCACAGACACGTTCAGTCTAATTTTCTTCCTTTTTAAGTTAACATAACCTTCTCTTAAAGTCCTGAAACAATTCTGCATTCATTCCATTTTATCCTACCATAATTTGGCTTGTCATCTAATGTAATATCCCTTTTCAAGACAGACATTAGCTACGATTGGTATTAAAATGAAGTGGGCTTCGCAGCTTTGCAAGTTAGTATTATTAGTGTTCTGGAAATGACTAGGGGAACACATTCCCAGGGGTATTATCTGTCCCAGCCATAACTTCATGGAACAAGACAGACTTACCCCTTGAAATCAGCTGTAAAATTTCCTTTAGCCATAGAGTAGACTGAGATAGCCGAGTGGCACTACGTAGAGCAACCTGTGAAAGGAGCAATCCAGCTGCAACAGACAGTGTGAGAACTGCAGCTTGCCTGTCCCCCTGAGGCCTGCCCAAGGAGCAGCACTGATCCTCTGCAGGCCCCAGCATCAATCTCCTGGCCAGTTGTGACCAGAGGCAAGTGCCTCTGCATGGCTGGGTCTGGGGCTCTGGAACTTCTCCTGCTTTTCTTGACTACCCACATCCCACTCTCACATATTGATACAGACCAGCAGAGATTTTTTTTTCAGTTACCAACCTGCCTCCAAATTTTACATGTTCCACAAGTAGCTGGATAATTAATCCAGGGTGATACAGACCACAAGGTTAATATCAGCTATTTAAGTTCTGCTATTTATTGTCACTTCCACATGTAGCTGAGCTACATACAGTGAAGTAGTACAGTACTCCTGAATGATCATTATTAACACTTCAGCATGACAGTACTAAATGTACACATGTGGTTTCCAATTACTTCATTCAAAGAAATCAATAATGTTGGCGTAGATTAGCTCCTGCACTAATTGTACTGCAGGAACACAAATAGACACAGCAACAGCCACCTGAATTAGGCGCTGACTCAATGCCCCAACTGAACAGGATTCCTTTCTGTAATATCTTCTCTTGCTCTGCTTTTCACCTTTCTCTTCTCCCACTTTTCCAGAATACAAAAAAAATTTGGTAATTAAGAATGGTCACTTAGCAGTGAGGTTCTTGGCTTAGAATAGATGAGCAATGCATGCTATCACACTTAGCACAACATAAAACTATTCCCCCAAATCCGCTTTCATTCAGGCTGTTTTCCACAGTTGGGAATATTCAGTTTCTTGTTCTACCTATTCTCCTTGAGAATACTCAACTTCACCTTTAAACCTCATTCAACATTGTCCTTTTGATAGTCCCACAATAATGTTATCCTGAATTTTTACTTTCATTGTAAAATGACATTTCCCAGTGTATCAGATTTTAAGAGGCATTTAAAAACTCTTTATCTAAAAGCAAGTAAAACACAGAAATAAGTTTAGTGCCACATTTTCTATTGAAAAGTCCTAAGAAAAATATGTACATGAATACATAAGTAAATCATCATCTCAGCAGAATTCTTTTTCTTTTATACTTAAGGCGATATTTTCTTTTTCCTGTCAGGCCTTGCAAATGTTCCCTGAGTCATGTGGTTACAAAAATGTAAAATTACTCTCCTAAAAAGAACATTTTACAATTCATCACCAGGGCTAAACCAGCTGCAGCTGTGAACAAGAGTTATATTAGACAAATCTTTTATTTAGTTTGTGCTTTTAGCTCTGGAGATTTGGAATGTTCAGGATTTTCTCTTCCTTTCTCTGCTCCAAAGTCACTCACTGAATTTTCACTAGATAGTTTAATTTTGATTATATTTGACAGAAGGGACTTTAACCCACACAATATGTAAAAAATTTTGCATTTTAACAAGGGTTTTTACTTATGTCTTTATTGTCACAGTAATTGTATTGAATAGAATAGAATCCAGCATATCAGGGATGAGTTGTTATTGGTATTTAGGTGCCTTAGGCTTACCAAATTCTCAAATATGAAGAAATTAACTCTGATAAAGAAGATTAATGACTTTCTGAGGCTGTTCACATCTAACATTAAGATCTCAGCATAAGAATAAACTGTTTTAAGCTTGAAGTTTTAAATTAATTCCTCTGTTTGTCACAATATCGAATACCTTTAGCTGTCCACCCAGCAAAGTGCTGAAGCACATGCAGAACTTCACACATGCACCTTTATGAAGAGAAAATTCCAAGCAGCTGAACAAAAGACATGTACTTTAACGAATATGATCCATAATAGTTACTCACCATTGTCAATTGCCAGAAAGAGAGCTGTGTATGTGTCATTCTGAACATAGACAGATTCCCGATCCAGGGGAGCAGTGGTAATAATGGTACCATTGGTAGGGCTGATTTCTAGCCAGCCTGCTGGATCCTTGTAAATCGAATACCTAAATAAAAACATAGAAGTGTTAACAGATTACATATCTAGACATAGAAGAATTACATTATTACAGAGAATATGTCTTTGTACTGACTGGTTTTCATGAGGTTGATACTTAAAAAATACATTTTAAAACTTGTGCCTTCTTTTTGAGATGATTCGTTATTGTTAGCCTGATATGACAGATGGACATACAGAGCGGCTTGAGTCAATTTCTTTGGATACATACACCCCCCAAAAGCTTAGTACAGAAATCAATATTTAAAATATTTTGTAGGATCTGTTTCCTACTGCTGTGTTATACAGCTGAGTACCTGAACAGCTTCCATGGCCTTGGCATCAACACCGGCCTTTACAGACTTCATGAATACTCTCCCAGTCCTCCTTTTTCCAGACTCAAAATTCTGGCTGGACTAGGAGTTATAGGTTGTATACGTGTTTTTCTTTTTTTTTTTCTTTTTTTTTCTTTTTCTTTTTTTTTTTTTTTTTGAATTTGTCATTTTGGATGAGGCTAGAAATATAATAATTTGTGATGTATGGTAACTTTAAAAAGAGTGGTAGACATTCACCAGGTATAACACAAACTGATCAAACTGATCAAAAAGCAGACCCAGCTTTTGTACATGTGTTCTGCAGTCTGTGATTTGTAATTTCCTGCTGCTACTGATTCAAAGAGATGTTCAGAATCTTGGAATAATTCAATCACATACATGTTGTCTAAATAAGGATTTGAAAATGTTGTCTGTCAAGATCTCTCGATACAAAATTCTCTGCTGTGCTTTCTTTGCATTAATCAGCACAAATATTTAGAGCATGTTACTGGAAATACTTGGAGAGATTGTAGAGTTTATTCACTGAGAACTGCCCTGCTTGACGGAAGTAACAAACATAAGAATGTTCATGATTAGGGCCTAATTCTATAATCGGTTAAATATATTAAGTAGTATGACACCACAGAGCTGAACTAACTGGCACAAATTCCCTCTCCAATGAAAAGTGTGAATATTTAAAACCAAAGCTCCAAGCATATAATCAATACTTAGTATGACAACATGTTTATCTTTTTTGTAGTAAGCTGTTATAGGTCATAAACAGCCATAAAATCTTCTATAGCCATTTTAAATTATAAGCAACTGATACAAAACCTGTTATTGTTTAATAAGTATGTGCCTAGCTAGTGCCTCTTAGCTGCATTCATCTGAAAGGTGTCCCATGAGATAATGCTGACAAAAATAATTTGTCAGTGCAACTGTTTCGTGAGGGAATAATCACAAATAACAGATTGTTAGGGGGCTAAAACCAAGTAAGTAAAATGAAATAAAATGGCAGTTGCTAGAATAGGAAAAAATAAATTGCAACCAACAAAGACAGACATGGTCTCACTGGATGCTTACTGCAGAGGCTTGCGCTGGTCTCTTGTGCCACTGGAAAGAGGTAAAATAAGTTGTGATTCATTTCTAGATTCCTCTAGTAGACTGTTAAGGTATGGCCAATGTCATAACTAAAAATAAGGGGCAGTGTGCAGCTGTCCCATCCAGATGCCTTTTATCCCCTGTCCTCACATCAGACCTCTCATTCCTATCTAACTTGTGCTTTTGCACTGCCCAGTTATTTTGAGCAGGTGGAGTTTGAGAACTTTGAATTTCTGCAAAGATCTCAGAAGAGCTGGGCAGAGCCACAGCTCCGGGCTGTCAGAAGCCATCAGCATCATTCATTATCCATGCAGCAGATTTTCATGTGTTCTAGCAGTAGATCTGATCATTTGGCTGAAGGTAAAAGATAACAAAAAGCAAATTACTTACTCAGTGCGTGGCTCAAGCTTAAATTTTGTCATTAAGATGACATTGTTAGAGACCATTGAATGTACTGAATGGATCACGTCTGCCCCTCATACCATGAAACTCCCCTCTGACATCAGAAATAATGCCATGGGAAGATGTCATTAAGATGGGTTTTTATTTTCCTCCTGTGTAAATTAGGAGAGGTTAGAATGGATTTGACTTAGAGCCTTTGAATAATAAATTTTAGGCTTGGACACTGTGCTATTCAGCAGGAAGAAAACACAATCATTAAAAAGGGAAAAGTTCTGGGCAAACTGGTTTCCTCATGCATAAATGAGGCAGTGCATATACAGGTATACGCAGAAATACAGGCCAGAAACATTGACACCTTGTTCCCAGACCACAGATCAGGTACTCACCATGACTGCATTAGCTAGAGGCAGAGTAAGCCTTGAATTTATTTGTGCCTTAGAAAGCCAAGGGCTCCAGAACCACTGTGAATTTGCCAATCGGCCCACAGCTCCATTTAAATAAACTATTCTATAGATGTACATTATACTTCAAAGATTGTTGAGATACTCTTATTAAAGAAGATTGATAGTCTAAAGAAAAGATTCTGAGTTCTGTCATTGAAAAACAAAATTGCTTTTAGCCCAAAGCCTTCTTTTAACACATCAGTCACTTCTCACCAAAAAATCATCAGATTCCTCAACATTTCTTTGGTGTACCTCCAGGGTAAGTGATATTATCCTCCAGAAGATGAGCATGGCTAATTTCAAAGGTGCTAACAGACAGTCCTGTCCACACAACTGCTGTTTTCTACTAAGACCTTGCTTCAGGCTTGAAAAACGTGACCTTCTCAGGGCTGCTGAACCAAATTGACTTTGCCAGCGTATGTAAGACAACATTGGTGTTCAGGCAGCCTGTTTCAGGATCAAAAATTATTTTTTATGAGATGTTATTATGTTAAAATAAAATACAGGACAAGTTCGGAACTCAGAACCTGTTGGAATTTATGAGAAACAGAGACAAATACTAAAACCACTTTGCTTATTTGTGCTCCCACTGAATGACTTCAGTTTCACCACTGGCTTCCCCAGGAGCAGATATTATCCCTTAGAGAATATGTGGAAAAGAATCAAAGGCAAGCACTATTCCACAGTGAGACATTCTACAACCTAACATGTCCTTCCACTTAATAACTATTTCAACATTAATCAATACCTGATCTTTATCTCCCATAAAAATGAGTTGCTAGAATAGTAACAATGAAGATCATTATTTCATTTCATTTCATTTATTTCTTTGTTTCTTTTTTTGTTATTGTTTTTACAACTCCGCAACAAAGGTATGCACAAAAATATGAAACAAGGGCAGTCTGAACAATTCCTCGTTTATTGTAAAACTGAAAATTCTCAATTAACCCTGAAACAATTTAAAAAGATTCAACACTTCTAAAGTAATGAGAATTTAAAATAGATTTTATTATCTTTCCTGATTGCTCTACAAAGCACTGTTGGCTGTGCAAATAAAAAACTGAATTGTATAACCTGTGATTTGGCACAGGATATTGTAGAACTAGTACTTTGTCTTTCCCACCACATTTTTTGCTTATTGTAAGAGTTTATTGCAGTACGGTTAAGATGATTGTTGCTTGTGCAATTTTTTGAGGGCTCTGCTCACAAAGAGTTTAGAACAGACTCATTAAGAAAAGCACTATAATAAACAGAATTATAGAATACAAAGAAGTTTCACTTCTTATTTCTAACTTTAGTGGGATCGGCTGATTGCACAGCAGTTTTGAAAATCAGACCATTTTTCTAGGTGGTTAAACAAGAGCTTATGTGCCTGCATGTAGCTGTGCAGGTTTGAAAACCATAAGTACACCAATACTTCTGTATGGGTGCATACAGAACTGTGTTCTCTGGTGCGCCAACTACTGTTTAGTTTGGACTTATTCTATATTGCAGTAGTGAAATTTTGTGCTCCTTTGTGGAGTTTCTTTCTTTTTTTTTTTTTTTTTTTTAAATTTTAAACCATGCCAATAATTTACTGATCCCAAGGGATTATATGACAACAAGGCATGGGCAAGTGTTTTTGACTTACTGATCATTACCTCCTTGCACTAGATTCATGACCTTGTACTATCTATAAGCTAGGTATTGCAAAGGAAGCAGAAATAAACCAATTTTCTTAGACTGGAAAGAATCTGGTGTAAGGTTGAAGTGTACAACTTAAATACAGACCTACAGATGGAGAGGCTGTAGGTGCAGACAAGACATACAAATCAAAATATGTACTTGGATTATTTGGTGCAGAACTCAAGTAGCAAATACATGGAAATAATTTAACATTTATTAATGGCGTCTTCCCCTTCCTGTAGCAAAGGAAAATCACTCTGAGAACACTTCCTGGGGTTTGTAGCAAACGTGTGGTGCCAGTGGCCAGCAGCTTGATTAGCAAGAAGATCCTTACGCAGAACAGTGGTTATAAAGTGGAGGCAAAAATCTAACCAGAGCCACAACCTTGCACTAGCCACAAAAAGAATTTCACAGACAGCAGTGCAATATCCCAGGGTACCAGAGGAGAGCAGCTGGACATTCAGGCACAGGGTAAGATGCTGGTTTTCGCAAGGACTTCCTGAGCTTGGGAGTTGCCAGAGTTTTCCCATGTGGAGTCAAGTGGCCGTGGCTGTTATGCTTTAACAGAAAGAGAAGGAAGGCAAAATGAAGCAGTGCCAAATCTGTGCTGAATCATACATCTGCACCAGTATGATGTGTGGCATTGACAGGAGTAAAGGTGAGCAGTTTAGATAGGCTTGGCAGGGCTTTCAGCCTTGCACATCTGGAGACTGCTCAAGTCATGCGCAGAGACTGCCAGTGGCCAGAAAGACACAATGAAGTGGTACAGTGACACTGGCCCCTGGAATATACGTCTGATTCTGCAGTTAGGCTTTGCTCTGATATGGTGAGGATGTATTTCTGCCCTGAAAAGCTTTTAAAAGTTAAAATCTGAAGATCATTGTGAAAGGACTGAGAACGTATAGCAATGAGGGACAGAAAGAGTACCCAGATAGACAAAATAGAAAATAATAATTTGAAAAACTTTCTAAAGATGCAGAAAGATATTTACTGGCATTTTCAAATTGTATAGTTGCTCATCTCCTTGTTTTAAATTTTGTGTAAAATAGAGTTAAACCCAGATGAGTAAAAATTCATATTTTGTGATACATACATATATGTGTGTGTGTGTGTGCTTACTGGTCTTGGGTGAAACTGAAAGTGTTAAAATATTGACGGTACTCATTTTGACAGTTTCAACCTGACCAGCAGGAGTCAGTATCAGAAATACAGTTTTTCATACATTACATTTCCATATCATATTTACTGCTTTTAAGGATTCTAGTCCCACTGATATAAGTGAAAAAAAAAAAAAATCAGTTAAATGGAGCCAATATTTCACCAAAGAAATGTAGCTACACATTTGTATTTTGAATGAAAAGCATTCACATTATCCACATGTATGAATCCATAGCAGTTCACCTACAATTAGGTAACATATTGAAGTTACCATATCTGTCTTGCTCCTGCTGGGACTACAGCATGTGATGGCAGTCTCTGAAATTTTTTTATGAGCTCTTCATGAAGTACTCAAGTAAAATGATCAGTGGAGAAGGTTATTTTGTATTGCCTGTGCCTAAGAGCTCAGCATGAAAACTTCCTTTTGCCTCTGAGAAGAAAAAATAATCTCTAAATATAGACAATATGTAATCTTTAAATCAAGCCAATATGAATTTCGTCCCATTATATCAAGCCCACCTGAAAAAGCAAGAGCCATTACCTCTGGAAAAAAGATTCTCAGGTAGTTAAAGAGACCAGCAGAGAATTACAACATAATGTATGTGCCCATGCAAACAGTGGTAGCTCTAAGAGAAAGGCAAAAATACTTCCCATAATAGAAGGGTAACATGAAAAATCTTGATTTAAACTGCATTGGGCTTCATATGCTTTATGTGCATATGATATAGTGTAGAGCTGTAGAGATCAGCCTGCTTCCCATCATGCTCTATCTTTTCTGCGTATGATCATTACCTTTTACCTGCACTAATTAGGGCACCATATGGCACCAAAAAGCACAGAAAGGAAACCTTATTGCAACACAGCAATTTTCCAGCAGAAGTACACTCCAAAGTCATTAAAAATGACACACTGGATTTTTTCTGCTATTTGACTATATGATAACAAAAGTATTCCTGCTCCCATACTGGTAAAGTTATAAGCTTTGGTAGCTCAACTTACATCTCCTATATGTATATTCACAGCCTTGCACAGCAGGCTAATTGCTAACTCAGCCTGAATGAAGGCAATAATAGTAATTCTCTAACAGATATTACTGTAACTGTATTAACATTTGATTTTGTAAAGATTTTTTATGCAACTTCCAAGTCTCTTTTTCTTTTTTTTTTTTTTTTTTCCCCCTTAGTGTTTGTGTCATTAAAGCCACTGGAAGAATGTCTTTGCAGCAGTTGTGAGTTTTCACTTATTTTTAGATATTGAAAAACAATGTCAATGAATAAAATGTATTAATACCCAAATGCAAGTGAATACACAGGTTTGCTTTTCTTTTTATACTTAGGTATAAAGCAACTGCCTAAAGTTTTCTGCTACAACCCCTAAGTGGTATGTTGTACAGGTCAATAACGCATGATCCATGGTCTTCGTGTTTAGAAGTGACACTTTTGTCATGTGACAAAGCATGTCCCCACAATAGAATGCATTTATTAGCAGGGTTGATTGAATTCCCTGCATTAACAAAAAGTTCTAGCAATGAGATACAGAGAAATTGCCAGTAAGACTTGCCTTTATTTCATCACATTTGCTGCAAGTATACTACCAGTAAGCAGTTCTGTGAAAAATCAGTTATTCCAAAGGGCTTTTCATGTCTCCTTTCAATACTACTTCCACTTGTGCTTTCCATTTGAATACCCAAGTATATTTTTCTTTCTTTATAATCCTAGAAGAACCGTACAACTGCTAGTGAGATCCATAGGACGGGATGTCTTCACATCCTTCTGTGTGAGGTAAACTCAGACGTTGGCAGCTTGCCATTCAACTTGGAAATGCCTGGACCTGAGCCTGCATGGAGCATCACAATGTTTCATATCTCTTTCAAGAGCCAAGGATGGTCTGTAGTCCAGTAATGTGCCAATGTCAACCACCCATCTCCTCTGCAGCTGGCAATGGTCTGCCTTAACCATTTGGTGCCTTCTTTTGTAACTCCTTTCAAAAGAGTGCATACAGTTAGAGTGGTGGCGCTGTCAGAACTATAAAATTACTATTATGGGCACAAGATCAATGAAAATTTCAATGTAACTCTGCTGTTGCTTAGAGTGTTCTGTTATGCAGACATAACTGAGTCATAATTCAAAGCTAAGCCTTTTTTTCCTGATTTATTACCAATTAAAATACCATTGCTTGAAATAACAAAAGCACATCAGTAGGTAAGTGGCTGTGTAGCAGAAGAGAGGGGTAAAAACCTATTGGTGCTGGGTTTTGTACGTAACACTGTGTATATGTACTGCTATTGACAAGTGGATATGCAATGCTCCCCAGCACTTGCTAATTCCCCTGCTCCACATCACTTTCAACACACTACTCTGTCCCTGAGTCTGCAGGCCCTGTGCTTCCTGAGGGAATGCAGCAGGCAATTTCACTCTCTAGATATATTGACTGCTCAATGTGCTATTTGCAACAGGTCTGCAGTTTGTACGCAGGAGACTTGTCTACCAAGCAATTCAGGTATGCGTGACCTTTGAGGATCTGGAACAACAGTCTGACAGTTTTGGAGAACTGGTAACATTAAGTATCCACAATAGAGCTAACAGAGATCCCTGCTGAATAACAGCAATATATTTGTCATCCAATGTATTCGACAGCCATAACCCATATAACAACATATGTAGCCCTACCAAGACAACCAGCTGAAGTGGTTCTTTAGATGCAGCATTTTTCTTTTCACCCTGTAATACAAAACAACGGAAAAATAACCCCCCTTCATTGAGTTCAGTGATTCAATAGCAGACTGCTACTAGTACCAGCTAATTTCAAACTCTCCCACCATACACACTGTGCTGCTGATGCAATCTGAAAAAGCACTTCCTTTGCAGAACAGAAGCCCAAGTGCTTCATCACAGAATGTTACTGAGACAAAATGTAAGCATTTACTTATAACAAAAAAAGCCAGGCCAGGTTATTCAGGTTATAAGAGAAATGATAAAGGCAACAGTACCTGTTGCCTGTTAAAGGGCTTTTTCAGATCTTTTCTGATCAATTATCTAAATGAACATGCTCATACTAGTCCTCGAGGCTTTCAGAAACTGTATTCTAAAGACCTAACTCTGTGGTTCCGCAAAACAAGCACTGACAGTTTTCAGACCTGTTTTGAATCTTAAACCTACCGTATCTGTCCAGAACCCTGATGTACACAAATCCCTTGCAAACACATTTTATTAACACAGAGTTAAGAACCCCACAACAAGCTTCAAGGGATGTTATTAAAAAGTCAGAAATCTAAACTGTCCCCTGCCCGTATTTTCCAATTCCCATATCAGATATACTTACATTCACCAGTCTGCAAAATAAGTATAGTTAGCCATCTTTTCCCATTAAATATATGGTCACAAAAAATGTCTGGTTTTGAATTTGGATTGGAGTGCTGTTGCTAAAAGTGTGGCTATATGCTAAATGTGCAGTAGGCTGTGAAATACCTCCTGCAGTGCTCTCCTGCAGAGATTTGGACATGCTCAAATTACTTTGGCTGGATTCTGTAAAATAAGAATTTTTTCAACATACAAAGCCAACTTAATTGGTATATACTATTACTAATCAGGATAAGAATATCATTAACACTATCTAAAACCTGACATAAATCACATTTTCTGGCAACACAGTCAAGAAAAATATTTGGTCAGATACATGTTTAAACTTGCTGAAGACAGAGGATTTACGCAACAGCCATTTTTCAGCTTCATGGAACAGATTTACAGGCTTTCAGACTTGTCTGTATTTTCACAGGCTGCAAATGTCAATTTGGAGTACAATTAAAAAAAAAAAATAAATTAAAATCCCCGTCAGCTTTGTGCCATGAGTCACTCTGTGCATTTTTGGTCACTGAAAATTCATGTTTCTTTTTGATAAACTGGACATATTCCAAGGTGAATTCATTAACTACGCACTAGTGCCTACCTCAGCTCTGCAGGCTGGGCAGGGCAATCTGTAGTAACTTACTGCAGCCCTTTTTTCCTGAGCAATCCTGAAGCATCTCTCAAGTTTCTAGGAGTTTACATACAAACATAAGCATTACATCCTCTATTTTGACCCTATCTGAAGAGGCATCATATGTCTTTGGCTTCAATGCCAGTCTGGCACACGAAATAATATAATAATCCCCTCCAAAGTGCATGCACATCAGTTAGGATGTACAGCGGACAAAATAAATACACTGCTAAAGTATGTTTTGCAGTGCTGCACATGGCTGATAAATTGTATTTTAAGGTCATAAGGTTTATACAAATTTGTGTTTTGGTCTGACATTTGTTGTTAGTAACAGCTTTCCAATGATTCATTCTCAAGAAAAACCCATTTCAGCTTGGTCTAAAAAAATGTGTATTTTACAGAGAACCAGAGTAGAAATGCTGTGGTGCATCAGGTCTGACATACCTCTGAAGCAGCTTAGCACTAACATTGTGCTGTATAAACACAAAAAAATTCTCTAGAACAACCTTTCATGTGAGCCACTTTCTTTCAGTTAGTGAGTATTATATAGATATTTATGGCAAAAAAAAAAAAAAAAAAAAAAAAAAGGAGCCTGCACAATGTTTTGGAGGAAAAATTGTCTTTGTTACAGTATTTCCACTGGTGTCTTGTCTTTGCCAGTAAGTCACAGGCGAGTGCTGAAAGTGTACTCCAGATTTTTCAGAAATATTTCAGCTATTAGCTTTGGAGTTTTATTGTTACAATCAAGACTGCACTTTTTTGAAACAATGTATCTAAAAAGGCAGACAAAAGAGTAAGATGGGAACTCTAGACAGCTACTTGGTCTATATCAATATGACATTACACTTAGAAACTCTGGAATATTCTATTTCCACTTTGCAAAAGTAAAATTCCAAATTAAAATTATAATTAAGAAGAAATTCAGCTAGAAAAAAAAAGAATATTGAATTCCCCTCTCTCCAAAGTATAATTTCTACAAGTAACAGATGTTGGCAGGAATGACTATGGTTAAAAACAAAACTAGCAAATGGAAAGAATAAAAAACATGTGACCTTCAATCTTAGCTGCATTTAACTGGGCTGCAATAGAAAGATTGTTTTATAGGGAGGAGATGATAATGTCAAGATACCTCTATTGGTGGATTTTTCTCATGGCTTCACTCAGAGCGAAGTGCCAGCCCAGTGGGAAGAAATCAGTGGCATACCTCTCACTGAAATGTATTTTGTCTCACTGAAGTTAAAATGAAGCATCGCCAATCCAGGCACATTGAGGCATATGGCACAGCAGAAAAGGTCAAACGCAAGCACTTCAGCTGCTCATCCCTTCTGCTGACAGATCGATACATACTCAATATTGTCTCCTGCTACTCACTGAATCAAAGGGAGCACAGGAAGCACTGGAAATTAGCGTTATAAAAAGAAATGCTGGTGTTGTTCTGCATCAGACTTAGGAGACAGCAAACCCCATTGCTCAGACACTAGGGACCAATCATTTGTCAGGCCGGGGCTCCCATCGCACAGATTTTAGCAGTGGAAGTGGTTCCTGTGTCCCAGGGGCTGTGGCCACACTTGAGCACAGTATTTGTATGTTTCCATCTTCAGGGTGCTTTTAAAATTAGGCACCCCACCTTACCACCTGAGCAAAAGATTTATCGTTTCAGCTTTATTTTTCTTGTCACAGCACTGATTTAGCAGGTTCACTTCATTGCAACTCTCTATCTAATACGACATGATCAAAACAGAAGGAAAAATGAGATGAAATTCAGTTTCCAGTCTCCTGACACTGAGAAATATCAGAGGAGAAAATGGTTGACTAATTATTTATATGTGTGGAGAAACAATAGGATTAAAACCCTTATTAAACATGAAGAAAGTAACAGAAGAGTCATTGCAACTAGAATAATAACAAACCTCAACCAAAAAACCTACAGCAATTAATCAAATTAAAATACTAAAATTGTAATAAGTAGGCAGTTAAGTAAAATGTTATGCGAAGAAAAACATTTTTGTTGTTATTGTACAGTCTTTCAAACATTTCTCCCTGCCAAGATTTAATTTTCAGTTGTTTTTTTACTTTAGGGAAAAAAAACAAAAACGAAAACAAACAAACAAAACCAAAACAAAACACCAAACAAAACAAAAAACAAACAAAACAAAACAAAAACAAAAACAAACGAATAAACCAAAAAAAAAAAAAAAACCAAACTAAAACCTGAGGTGCAACAAAAAAGTCCACAAACTCATTTATGTATTTTTTAATCAGAAATGATTAGGCCTACAGTTAAATGAACCCAAAGGCTACAACTATCTAAATTATTCCTAAAACTAGGGAATAATACACCATATCTGGGACTAACACACTAGTATAATCAGGTTGTTACTGTTAGAATAATTGTCAACACATGCAAATCAGCGATAGTTTTTCATTGTAGCAGTTGTGCCTCAAAAGCTAATCAACATGAGATGAGCTGGAGGTTCTTTTGTAAACTATCTAGAGATGGTTTTTGGCAGTAAAGCTCTATCAAGTTTCTGCACATGCCAGTTCTTTGCAACTGTGCTTCCAGCAAAAGCAGCTTCTCCTACTGCAAATCCATTTGCTGTGTTCTCTTTCAAGCAGGGGTCCCGGTAGCTCTTGAAAAGATTGGATATTTTTCATAAGAGCCCAGCAAACTCACTGCTGAAATGTCGCTATTGAACACAGCCATGAAATAGCACATTTCTACAGATTCAGTAAGAGCTATTTTTTCCTAAGGGGTGGTCAGAAAAGTGATAAAAAGTGGTTCACTACTGTGAAGCATTAGTCTACCTGGATGAATACAACTCCTGTTGGATTGCAGGTCCTACTGCCAGGAGCTGGCTGCTCCCAGCAAGGGATTGCTTCTGCCAGCTGCCAGGAAACCTCTGTTTTGCCATAGATAATACTGAAGTCTCAGAGAAAACACCCCTTGGGCTGGAATTGCTCCCCAGATAGGCAGGGCAGGGAGCCTGTGAGTCCCAGCTCCAGTGCAGGTTTGTAACCTCAGCCTGTGCAATACACATTGAAGAAGCCTTGGACCCTATTAACATCTATTAACTTCGGGACTCGTCTCATAAGGAAGGAGGAGAATTAATGTTTCTGCAAATTAATTTCCAAATGGAAAGTGTAACAAATTGGTGAATATGCTGAATAATCATTTTAGCACAGTTTATGTTCTGTACCAATCTAGGGCCTTTGCAGTAGAGATGCCTCTCAAAGCAGAAGTCCATGTGACCAGCATCCCTTGTGCACCTCTTTGGCTGTTTCTTTCACACTTACTTGTGTGCCATTTTCTCATCAACTCTTTCCAAGGAATTACAGTTCAGTATAAATCTAGAGGACATCAAGACTTGGTTATCTCAGCGATGGGGAATAACTCCTTGTCACTCTGACAATAGTTAAAAATAAAGTTGAAAACTATTATAGGCCATTCTCTCTATTGCCAGAGGAGCAAGTAGTGCCAAAGAGGACATTTTTTGAAGTAGGTCTTGCAGATTTCACAAAATGACTTCCTTTGGTACTAAACGTGCACAGATTTTCCCATTAATTACAGATGTCCATTGGGAAACGAAGAGTGAGCACAATGACACAAGTGGAAAGAGCAGTGTCTAAATCTGAACATCCACATGTGAGATCTCTGGGAACACAACTTCTGGCTAACCTTAAGGCATTCGGAATTATTAATAGCATGACTTTTCTCTATCTTATGCCTTACTACATATAGTCATTATCACCTCTTCAGTGTTAGAGAAACTGCAAGGAAAGAGTGTTGAAACTATGAATTTCATATGAATTAAAACTGAAATGCTCACCTGATTTATGTGGGGGACTGTACTCTGGAATTTGAAAGAGGAAAAATGTGAGATATTTTTGTCATGCTCATTAATAAGGAAAATAATAAACTTTAGCAGAAGACAAAATGATGATCCTAAGGTGAAAGATGGTGCTTTTGTCAGTTTTTTTTTTCTTTTTTGAAGACTGGAGCTTTTACAAGGGAATATGTGCCCAGTATCAATAAACAATAGCTTTAAAAATTATTCTTATTATTTTAATATGTTTAAAAAATAAGGGGGGGGGGGAAGAAGGAAATAGGAAAGATGAACAGCTTCAGTAGTTCATACAGAAGTCAGAACACAGGTATTAGCCAAAACAGTGCAATTTCAAATAAAGAAATATTATGAACAGTTGAAAGACACTGTAAACATTGCTGAATGGACAGTTATTTTAAAGTTAACGAGACCTTGAAAGTGTAGCAGCTCTGTGAAATCTATCACAGAAATCTGGATCACAGCCCCAGAAACCAAAAATATTAACAAGACAAATATTTTGTCACAGAATCACAGAACAGTCAGGGTTGGAAAGGACCTTAAGATCATCTAGTTCCAACACCACTGCCATCGGCAGGGACACCTCACACTAGACCGTGTTCTCCAAGGCTCTGTCCAGCCTGGCCTTGAACACTGCTGTCCTGGGTTCAGCAGTAGCAGTCACTTTTCTCCTTCTTGGTAGCTGGTGCAGCGCTGTGTTTTTGATTTTGGGCCTGGGAACAGCACTGATAACACCAGCGTTTTCAGTTACTGCTTGGTAATGTTTTGGTCTGACCAAGGACTTTATGAGCCTCATGCTATGCCAGGGAGGAGGGGAAGCCAGGAAGAAGCAGAGACAGAACACCTGACCCAAACTGACAAAAGAGGTTATTCCATACCACAGCACGTCATGTCCAGGATGGAAAAATGGAGAGCAGAGACCCAGAAGTGTGGGGACTCGCTGCTGGGGGGTTTGCTGCTGGGGGGTGCACTGGCTGGGTCGGGCTTGGTGAGCAGTTGTATTCTCTTTCCTTGTATTTCTCTTGTATTATTACTGGTGGTAGCAGTAGTGATTTGTGTTATATCTTAGTTACTAAACTGTTCTTATCTCAACCTGTGGGAGTTGCATTCTTTTGATTCCCCTCCCCATTCCCCCGCGACTGGGGGAAGAAAGCTAGGAAAGTGAGTGAGTGAGAAAACTGTGTGGTTGACTGGACTTAAACCATGACAACTGCCAGGGATGGAGCATTTACCACTTCCCTGGGCAACCTGTGCCAGCACTTCACCACCCTCACGGTAAAGAACTTCTTTATATCTAACCTGAACTTCCACTGCTTTAGTTTGAACCCGTGACCCCTTGTCCTATCACTACAGTCCCTGATGAACAGTCCCTCTCCAGCATCCTCATAGCACACTTAGGACACTGGAAGCTTCTCTGAGGTATCCGTGCAGCTTTTCTTGTCCAGGCTGAACAGTCCCAACTTTCTAAGACTGCCTTCAGCCCCTGATCATGCTCTTGCCCTCCAACAGTTGTTTCAACAGCTCCATGTCCTTCTTATTTTGAGGACACATTTTGTTAGAAAAGAAGTTCCAGGCTCACAAACCTCAGCCTTGAAATCACTAGACAACATTAGTTAAAGTTGCAATAGACACGCAATGAAGAAAATGTCTGCTCAATCTGTGAATTTAAGGTCAGAAAAGACAGAGTGAAAGGTTCCAAGCAATGAAGAACAAGAGACTGAGTCTCTGTCTTAGAGAACGTGGGAAACACTCATCCCTTTAAGAGGAATGTGAAGTATCTACTTTGAATAACATGTAACTACAGTAAAGGTCAGGCCCAGCGATTCACAGAAAAAATATCATATAATCATATGGCAGTTTTCTTATTCCTAAATAACTATGGGATGTGAAAATGTCATTATATGGGCCAAATACTTAAAAAAAGTTACTTGAGCCCTGGGTCCTAATTCCATGAGGTTTTTCTTCAAGAAAATTAGGGCTCTCCTGGCTGTATCAGGTATTTCAGAAAAAAAAAAATAAATTACACACATATTTACTGTGATAAACCAGTATAAGTATTTTCAATGGCACTTTCATAACTTAGAAACAAAAGACAGAAAAAAAAAAAAAAGGTACTAGAATAAGAGAGGACAAACTTTAATACACAATAAATTGACTTTTCAATAAGTAGCAATTCAGAAAAAAAATCTGTGAAGAAGCTGATATAGCCAGAAAAGGAATTGAAGTTGTTTCCTGTGCTGACAGAGCTGGGGTGTTCCTGAGTTGGCTGAACCTGCACCGGATTTTATTTCTAAGATTCAGCTATTTCTAAGGCGAGTGCCATTAACACAAGATATGACAGGATAGCAATAATATTCTGCTGACTTTGAAAAGCCTCTGAAGGGCCTGTAAAGAAAAACAGCTCCACTCCTGCTCATTCCTTCTCCTTTCTGCGTCAGGCACACAGCACTGCCTCCCACCTCTGTTTGAACTGCATGTATGTGACAGCTAGTGTAAAACATGCAGCTGGTGCTTGTTTCCCTCTCCAGGAACTTATTTTGGTGAGATATTGGTCGCTAATCCTATGATTATAAGAGTGTGTTTCCATGTATTTGACAGGCATAATCTTGAGCGGCAAAGATCCACATTGGATTTCAAAATAAAAGAAAAACACTGATCCTGGGAGTTGAGCTGAACCTGATCCAGGGGAAAAAAAGTGCCTTAGATTTTGTTTTTCCTCACATTACAGTACTGCCAGAGCCACTATCTGTAGCCTTTGCTGAACCTGGAGCTGATCCCCAGAAGCGTATTTCATGTTTCCAGTTCACAGTAACAACTGAATTAATATCTGACATCTCTTGGAGAGGATTTGGTCAACAGGGAAGACTCTCTGAGCCCACAGTGCTCTGTAGCGTTGTCCCTCAGTCTCTCCTGCCACCCCGCAGCCATGTGTTGCTGTTGGCGCTGCAGCCCGTGGTCTCCCACTGAACCAGCTGGACATCCCATTACATGGGCCCAAGCACACCATATCTGCACATCTCCTGTACTCACTATGACATTGATGCCAGCTCTAACCTAATAAAATGCCTGCTGCCACATCCCTGAGGCAGAGAGCTTGACAGAAGCAATAGCAGTGTGCTGGAAATTCCAGTTCTTCCTGGCGCACGGTTCTGGGAGGAGAAGATGTAGAATGAGAAGCTTCTTCTGGCTCAAGCCCAAAGCATCCTACAATGCTACCTTTAGGAAGAAGATATGTGGAGTTCCAAACCCAATCAAAATATTTCAGAATGAAGCAGTGTCAAAACAATGATTTTGGTCACAACTGGGTGCCAACCAACTCCTCGGTGCCTATGTATTCTACCAAGCATCTATTATGAAAGCTGAATTATCTAAAGGTCAGTGCATAAGCAGGAAATAAGGATGTGGTTTTTTTAAATAACCTCCTATTAAGTTTTTTTTTAGTAGCCTACATTTTCCTATATCTCCTCTAAATTTCTTCATGAAAAACACGTTATACACACACAAGTATGCAAATAATTTTGTCCAAGAAGGATTCCTTAAGGAAATTCTATGAGTTATTCGCACAGATATGTGAGAATTACACTTTTTAGGCATTACATTTGGAAAATATAGAGGCACTTAGGTATAACTTGTGCTAAATTGATGTCTTAGTAAAAAAACATACCATTATTTTCAGTTGAATATTACAATACATGAACATAATGATTTCATATCACTGTCTATACGAAGCATACATGCAAGACTGTCTAAAGTTTGATTAAAGGCCTGTCTTTGTCCAGAAGAAATGGAAGTTCTCAAAGGGTTTTAAAAGTTAGTAAAGAGCCAAAAAATTAATAACTTTGTTTCCATGCAAATAAAACTCAACTAATTCCATAAAATGTCACTAAGGGGGAAATCCTGCCTGACCAATTTGGTGGACTTCTATGATGGGGCTACGGAACTGATGGAAAGGGGTAGAGCAATTAATGTCACCTGCCTGGACTTGTGCAAAGCATTCGACACTGTCCCACACGACATCCTTGTCTCTAAGTTGGAGAGACATCAATTTGATACATGGACCACTCGGTGGATAAAGAACTGGCTAGATGGTCACATGCAATGAGTTGTGCTCAATGGCTCAATGTCCAGCTGGAGACCAGGAACGAGTGGTGTCCCTCAGGTATGGGTGTTGGGACCGGTGTTGTTCAACATCTTTGTGGGTGACATGGACAGTGGGATTGAGTGCGCCCTCAGCAAGTTTGCCAATGACACCAAGCCATGTGGTTCGGTTGATATGCTGGAGGGAAGGAATGCCATCCAGAGGGACCTTGACATGCTTGTGAGGTGGGCTGATGCCAACCTGATGAAGTTGAACCAAGCCAAGTGCAAGGTCCTACACCTGGGTGGGAGCAATCGAAGGCACAGCTGCAGGTTGGTCAGAGAAGAGATTCAGAGCAGCCCTGTGGGGAAGGACTTGGGGGTGTTGGTCGATGAGAAAATGAACATGAGCTGGCTGCAGTGTGTGCTCGCAGCCCAGAAAGCCAACCGTATCCTGGGCTGCATCAAAAGGAGCGTGACCAGCAGGTTGAGAGAGGTGATCCTGCCCCTCTACTCTGCTCTCGTGAGGCTTCACTTGGAGTACTGTGTGCAGTTCTGGTGTCCTCAACATCAAAAGGACATGGAACTGTTGGAACAAGTCCAGAGGAGGGCCACGACGATGATCAGGGGACTGGAGCACCTCCCATATGAAGATAGGCTGAGAAAGTTGGGGCTGTTCAGCCTGGAGAAGAGAAGGCTAGGTGGAGACCTCATAGCAGCCTTCCAATATCTGAAGGGGGCCCATAAGGATGTCAGAGAGGGACTCTTCATGAGAGACTGTAGTGATAGGACAAGAAGTAACAGTTTCAAACTGAAACAGGGCAAGTTTAGATTGGATATGAGGAAGAAATTCTTTCCTGTAAGGGTGGTGAGGCACTGGAATGGGTTGCCCAGGGAAGTTCTGAATGCTCCATCGCTGGTGGTGTTGAAGGTCGGGTTGGACAGAGCCTTGGGTGTCATGGTTTAGTGTGAGGTGTTCCTGTCCATGGCAGGTGGGGTGGAACTGGATGATCTTAAGGTCCTTTCCAACCCTAACGATCCTATGATTCTATGTATCAGTCATTATTATTGCAGCAATTAAGGTTTTTTCCTTTTAATTTTTTTAGTTTTGCTTTGTTTAAAAATAACAATTTATAGTAGGAAAATAGATTGTCTGATGTTTTTGTATATTTATGTGGCCCAAAGTAATTAATACCCACCTAGTAAAAATGCTTTCCAGGCTTATAGCATACAATAACAAAGAAGGAAAGGGTAAGAAATTCGGTAGCATTATGATAATAAGTATGCAATATTAAAGGAAAAATATCAAACTACCATCCAATCCAATAATGTGGCGAAAAAGAAACATTCATTCCTGGCTAATAATAACACAAATTATGTTTTCATTTTTGTCTAGCTGATTTTGAATACATTATGCATTTCATGGGTGTAATTCTCACAGAAGAAACTTAATTAATTCTCTTTCATTCTTTTTGCAATAATAAGCGATCCCCAAGGCTTATTTGACTGAATAATATACAAACTATACAAAAAACATGCAGCCACTTTGTGTCCTAATGTTGGAGCAATGTGGGATATCGTGTCACATCTTTTCCTTTATTTTAGGTCAATTTAATTTCTTTGCCTAACTCACTAACTTTAACGACCTCACAGATGAAAAAAAGAAGTGTGATTTACATTTTCTAATGTCTGTGAATTAGATTCTATGAATTCAATTATGAAGCAGCATTCAAGCTGTCCAAATGAACTTTTAAACCCACTGACTTCCCTTTAAACTGTTTGGCCCTTATCACTTTTCAAGACTGTGTATAACCATGATGTTTCATTTACAATGCCACCAAGTCTAGGCCATTACATGTGCTATAGGTTGATGCACTGAATTTCACCCCCTGACCCTGCTTCTCACTTGCTGCCAGTACCTTCAACGGATGTTAGAAAAATTAAATACTACTTTTCACTTGTTGAACAAAACCATTAAAAGTCAGATTTCACACACAGTTATAGTCACTCTGGGGATAAACATTTTAACCCTTGTCTAACTCATGTTATTGCAAAACAAATTTGGTCCTGTACACATGAATATTAATACAGAACACTGACAGAAGTTCTGCTAGATATTCTGAAAAACATGTCACTGGGTACATCCAGATTGAGAAAATGGCCATTTTATATATATTTTTCAACCTATAACATGAAACCCATGAAAAACCCCAGTGTCTTTTCAAAGAAATAGAAAACTAAAGGATATTCTTTCCATGGAAAATTATTATTTATTTCTTAAAGATGAGTTCATGTTGAACATTTCTAGGTAATACTCCTCTGGAGATTAGAAAACATCTTTTCTGTCAGGGCAAGTGTGTGGTGTACATCGGAATGCTTTCTCTGTCATACTGCCTACAATAAATCTATTCTATACAGCACAATTTTTATATCATGTTCATCACCATAATGGCCAAGACCCTTGTAGATGTACATTAAACAACATGACAAATGTGTGTCATTTAAGAAATCTGCTGGCCAGTGATGGAAAATGTGAAGAAATTAGAGGAAAAAGCTCTATGCAAGCATTTGTTTATGACACAAAAAGAGCTTTCATTAGATGCTACACGATTAAGTACTTAAAAGACAGAAAATGGAAGAATTACAGTTGTTTAACTTTAATGTATCATACTGACTGCTGTTGATAAACGTTATGTCAAGGTGGTGACTAACTGCAGTTTAGTACCTATGAGGCAAAAAAGTTTTCCACTATTTGGTCATATACAGCTTTATTTTCTGCTTGACATCTTCTGCATTCAGTGCACACCATATATAGTTCTCCGTAAATCAAAGGCATCTAATCTTCTCCTAAGCTTCTTATTATGTCTTATTTACTCTATGCTATTTAACCTCAGATTGGATGCCAACAGTTAAACTTCTCATGACTTTTCCCTTGTCATAAGGGATCCAAATGTTTTGCCAGCTGCCTTCAGCACATGTCCATAGCATTCTTCTATGGGAAGAATTTTAATGTTTTAACTTGACAGACAAAAAAATGGAAGCATCAAGACCTTTAAAACTGAAAGTATTTGCTATTGTTTCCTGAAGTGATAGAAGCTGAAATGAAAAAACTCACTGAACTGCAAAAAGAAGGACACGTTCAAAGGGCTACAGTCATACAATGATTAAAGTTATTGTGGGCTTTTTCTTATTTTTTAATTACCTTGTACTTAAAAATCTAAACTCTGAAACAGTTTCCATTAGTCAAAATGAATTTACAGCTGACACAGAGATATGCAAAACTGAGACAGTGCTGTTTTCTTTCTCTACTAAAATGTGTTTTAAACACTGGTTAATAACTTCAAAGATTTCAGGCCTGTAAGCAACTTTGAGTGCTCCATTCTGAAGCTGCAAACCTTGTGTCCTACTAATGCAGAAATTTCTTGGTTTAGCCCAGAACCATTACCAGATAAGCTTTGTGGCTGCATTTGTTTTTTGTGTCTAAAATGCTACCAATGACTAGGGCTGCATCTCCAGAGAGTATGGGCTTTAATCAGGTAAAATTCTATTGGAAATTTCCCATTTGAAAGGAAAGAGAGGAAACAGTACCCTGACAGGCCCATTAAAATAGGTAAAAGTGTAAAAATTCACCAGGGCTTGGATTCTGCAATGAAATCTGGGTGAGACAGGTTGGAATCTCCAAGGCAATGCTATGCTAAGTACCACCCAAATGGAGCTGCCCCAAGGGATCACATGGGTAATAATTATCTAGCTCTATGTAGAGAAGGCATGCATATTTACCTAGAGCATAATCACCACAAAATTAGAAAGTCAGTCCCTAGCAATTCACATTTGAACCAAGAATGAATCTGCAGGCTTACTGCTGCTTAACAAAGTGCATAATTCCACTCTTACTCAGAAATTATTTTACAGAAATTGGCATCCTTATTACTAAGTTAATAAAAAGAATTTCAATTGAACTCCACAAGACTTTTTCCTATTATAGTGACATTGCAGAGCTCCATTTAGCAAAACTAAGTGCTTAAACCTGACAATTTCTTCACTGAGCTTGAATTCCACTCACTAAACCTAAATTCCACCCCAAGAATAACCGCCTGTGAGTCTGAGAGAATATGGGGTTCGTTGTGTCTTGAAATGCACAAAATAAGCATGTCTTGCAGTTCAGCAGTGGCTCTAAACATACAACAGAATATCTGTGCATTTGGGAAAGCTTCTGCTCTCAGATGAAATCCTTCACCCAGATACAGTGGGAATTTTGCCACTGAACTGAGTGCATCCATGGTTTATTCTGTCCTTATTCTGGAGGTGGCAAAACAATAGCTGTAGCATAAAAAACTTGTATCTTCATAACAGGACAAAAAGCTATGCAAGACTTACAGTATTGCCCTTTTCTAACCAGGACATGAATGCCAAACAACATCTGCTCTAGATCATCTGAGATCTCTTCCTGCTTTAAAGACAGGAGTGCTGAATTTGACAAGAAGATCAAGAACGGCTTAATTACGTACTTCCACTTGAGGGCAGGATTCTGGCCTAGATGCTTTACAGTCTTCCTGGAAAACTTTTATTTGAGTGCCTTGTTTTCCAGGTTTAGTCTTTGCATAAAATAAAACTGGTCACTGGAACTGCAATCTTGCATATTATCGGTCCAAACAAATTACTGTCAAAGCACCACCAAAAGTTATAACTACATACACACACACACACACCCTTTCTAACTTGGCTGAGTGGAACTTAAGAATTCTATGGCTTTAAAATATTAACAGAAATTCATACCACCCCCTTTCCTGTCAGCTTGCCTCCTCAGACTTGATAACTAACTTATTATAATCAAGATACTTCACTTCTTCCAGGGGCAAAAATCTTGCCTTTTCTGAAACTAGAAGAGAACAGTAATGACAAAGTAAGTTATTGTCAAGATCTGACTTCCACTGCAAGCATAACTTGTGACTGATCTATCCTATTGTTATATTTCTCAAGAAGATCTGCAATATCATTTAGTCAGTGACATGAAAAATGTGCCCTATAATTTCACAGTTCACAGCCATTCATTCTGAGAGCTGACATGGTTGAAATCATAATGTGGCATAATATTGTTATGCAGGATAAAGACAGAGAGTCTAATTAAACTCCCCTTAAATGTTACATTCATCCTTATTAATCAAGAATTTGGGATTCTTAAGGTAATATCAAGGGAAGTTAAAATTTGTTTCTGTGGCTTATTTGATTACATGGAAACACAGATTCTCAATTCTATCATCTACAGTTTTAATATCAACATATTAAGTATGATTTGTGCCAACAGAGTAGAGCAGATGGAAAATTTTAGGAATATGATCTTCTGACAAGTATTGTGAGAAGAGATAAAGTCTAGCTTCAGGCAGCTGCATTTCTTGCAAAACTATGAATAAACGGATTAAGAATTCCTGGGACCCCTACTCTAGGTAGTCTTTAATAACTTAATTCAGGCTATCATTTTGGTGACTAATAGAGAGATGATTAATCTCTTTTTTTTCTCCTCATGAAAGGGACAGTGCTCTTCGGGTGGACTGCTTCATTCAGTCATGGTGAAAACTTGCTCTCTGCTCTGCCTCCTTTCCTACTGCAGAGAGTAGATAAAAATGGGTGTTAAAGCAACCTGGCAACTGCTAAGAAGAGCCAAGCTGCAAGACAAGATGTTAGCAGAGACAAGACAAAGTAAGTATGAGAATTTCCCCACCTCCTTGCAAGGAAAAGTACAATATCCAAAGCTCAGCACCAGCTGGTTAGCTGGGATTGTCCTTAAGCAGTAAAAGTTAAAATATACATAACCAGACAAGGAGAAAAGAGGTCTAAATTCTGCCACAACACATAGGCAGAGAATATCAGTAAGAGCAAAAAAACAACAGGGAAGACTTAGAGGTGTCCAACATTAGGAGAAACACTAGGAGCAACTTAGGAACCAGAGATTCCTGGGGACTCTCCAAGATGCTGAAGGGGAGGTGTTAGCAGGTTGGTTGTAAATTAAGATACACAGGGGATGCCTGTAAGGACCAAATAACAGGCTTTTGGAAGCAGACTATCGACATCCGCTCACTACTCTTAGGAAAAGAAGGTCCTGTAATAGTATAGCTCCAATATTGAAGCTGACAGAGTTGAAAGTGGATTTCTTGACTGGTCAGTGTTAGATGCTGTTCACAGCTTTTACAGGACCTGGCTTCCAGATTTCGCAGGCGTTTTAATTCTATTGGCACTGAGATTTTACTCTAGTCATTTGTTCTATTCAGTTTCATTGCAGTAGCTCCTACCAGAGATTTCTTTTTTTTTAACCAGATGCTTCCTCCACACTATTTCAGACTCAGTGATATATCTGCACAGTGCTGGCCAGCTACAAATCATCTGAACAGGAAAAAAATGGGGCCTGATTTTACTCTTAAGCTATTATTGCTTCTCCAGAATTACATCACTGTGGTCAAGGGCATAAGGGGAAAATAAAGGAGGTACATTACTACTCTAGAAAGAGTTTTGCTTCTTTCCCACCATGATGAAGGCCTAGAGGGTTTGATGCAAGAGGAAAAAGGAGTTTTTTACTTTGGTAAAAAAAATGTGGAAGTCAGTTCGGTCAAACAACAACCAAAAAAAAAAAAAAAAGACAATGCTTCTTTTATTACTTTTTTCTTGTTATTTATATCATGACAATAACATAAATGTATCATAGTGATTACCAGCACAAATAGTATTAACATATTCAAGAAACAGTTTCAGTATAAAGACTGTGTAGATTACGGCTGAGCTAACAGTTGATTAGTGAGTACTTGCCATTATAGGTGATAGTTTTGTAGCATGAGTAAATTGGCCAAACTCTTTCTTTCAGAAGTGATTAAGTCTGTTCTTTTCTGGCATAGCTTGCTGGATACCCCAATACGTGCAGTTCAGTAGAGTTAGTGTTTCTGTATTTCACAATTTTGCATGAAAGACAGAACAGCAGATTCAAGCAGATTCCTTCTCTACCTGGCTTTCCGTCTAACTTAGAGCAAAGAAAAGAAAAACAATGTGCACTTTCCAATACACAGCAATTTCAGATCTAGATATGCACTGCGAATTTCCAGCAGCCAGGTTCAGGCAGGCCATAAATAAAACTGCAGAGCCAACTTAAGATGCTCTTGGGTCTAACTTACAGTGAAAAACCTTGATGCTGCATGCTGAGAGCATGTCTCAGCCAATCATTTATAACAATAGAAGTATTCTTTTGTCTGCACAAGGAAAACAAATCTCCCAATGTTAGGAATCAAAGGCAAGTCCTTCAGACTCTAGAAGATGTATTTAACAATGAGTAAGTATGTCATATCTTAAACATTCACTCTTAGACTTCTGTCTCATTATATAGCACTTCTGTAAATGGTTGTAGTATATCTCAAAAAACAAGTTTATTGACCTCCACCTGTAACAAAAGTGCTTTGAAAAGGCTTGATGTGCAACACAGTATGCAAAATTGATCCCTTAAATGTTTGTCAGAAATGTGGTTTGAAGCCTCGTCCTTGTTCGGAAAGGGTTTGGGATCTCTGACAAAATTCTGGCAAGAGACAGGAAAAAGGTTTTTTGAACTGCCTTTGCAATTCATGGTTTATATATTCATTAAGTATAAGGGTGGTGATTAGCAGCAAAAGGAAGTAATAGAAATAAACTTGCCTTTTCAAATGAATTCTCCTTAGTTTTCTTGGGTATTTAAGAACAATACTCACTCAGCTATAAAGCCCCTTCAGTGTAGTTTCAGAAATATTTCACAAAATTTTAGGCATTTTTTTTTATTTATTTTTTTGACAGAGTGTAAGCAGTTCATGGTTGCTACCAACAGAATTTTGGAACATTTCCACTGACTCCCACCAACTCCATAGGCACCAATCCCAAAGTTATGATGATGCAATCTAAAGCAAAATGCAGCCCAGTAGTAAATGTTTCCATTCCAAAGGTCAACGATAAGTCCTTTGTCCAGTTGCTTTTGGTGAAAGGGAAATAAACAAAAGTGATCATTTACTTTTAATTGTGTTAGATTTAGCCTTATCATCCCCTTGGTCAGATGTTCAAGGATGAAGCCTCGTTAATACATGCACTTACTTTGCGGTATTGAAAAATGCACTTAATGTAAAGAGAAACAGAGTTTATCCACCTTTCTGATAGATCAGTATTTGTTATTTGGAAATGATTGCAATAAGTGTGACTTTGCTCCCATTCCCAGACTAGCAGAGTTATCAAGCACGCAGACAGTCCAACGGCAGTGCTAAAGAAGCCAAATGTTCAGGCTGTGGGTTAGTAAGCAGCTGGGTAGCTGAATCTGTCACAGACTTTTCTAATCTGAAATGACTAATCTGAAACAATTGGAGATTTACTGTTTTCATATTTGTGTAGTTCCACTAAATTAATGATAAGGTGATATAAGAAGACCAGACTAAAAAAAAGGGTGCCAACTTCCAAGCAAAAAATTGGCCTTCAGATTTCTACAGTTGAGACTTCACCACTAGTTCAATGTACCTATGTTTCAAGAAACCACTTATATTACATGGGGTATGTTGGATTGAGGTGCAGATAAGAAAATTACACATATACCCAAATATGTATATTATTGACATATATTGCTGCAGATATTTTTGGCAGTCTTTCATACTTTTATGAAACCCACCGCAGTTTGGGTTCTAGTTCTAAGTTCTCCAGCTTCGAATACTGCATTTTAATTCTAATTAATGAATTAAATATACTTTAGACTTATAATAAACTTTTCTTGTGAAGATATTTCTGGAGCATTGAGTCCCATTGCTTACTGAGAATAAGTACTATGATAATATATTCACGTAAATAATATAAAATCCAAGAGCACAGTAGGTAATAAAAATATATTGCAACGATAAAGCATGAAACCAGAGAACAGCATTGCTTTAATTAAAAATTACAAATACATTGCAGTAAGCAACTTATTTACACGTAGTTAAAAGTCTAACGATGTAATATTCTGGACTTCTTGAATCCAGAAAAAGAAAAATACTGAAACCAATCTCTTCACACAGACAAATACTGAGGACTGTAACTATGTTTAATTAAGATCTACTGTTAATAATGGATTTCAGAGAGTTTCTTCTTTTAATTTCCCAAGGTAGAAAATGTTATTAAATTTAGCCTTTAACTTCTCATTGACATGTACACTTGAAACTTCTGATTAAAATTTCAGAGGTTGGGAAGAAGCACCCAAAATTAAAGTCTTAAATCTGGCACAAAATAACAATGATCCCTGATTAAGAAATCAAATTTCAGAAACTTCATCACTGTTCTATTAATAAATTGTTGGGTTATAATTAAAATGGGGCCTGATGGATTTCTTTCAGTTTTTAATTCTAAAAAGTTGGAAACTGCAGAGGGAATTAAATACTTTTTTTTTTTAAAAAAAAAAAAAAGGTTAATGAATCCAAGAAATGTGATCCAAGTTGAACAGGTTCCTTTTCTTTCTGGGAGTAATGATAGTGGAACACACGCTATTTTCCACCCAAAAGCATATGTTCAGAATAAACCACTGTTTCTCTTTGCCCCCACCTTGCTACAACATCCATATTACAAAACTCCCTGTACTTATTGCAGACTTTTCATAAGAAGTCTTAGAGCTGAGTATAGTTGTGAAAGTCAATGTTAATCTAATTTTAAGCAGGTATAAGTAAGAGTAAGATTAAACTCAAGGCCTACATTATTTAGCTGGCCAAAATGAGCATGTGTTTCTTGTTTCCACAATGATGTGCCTAACTCTACCTGGAGTTTCTTTGAAATGTTTGCATCAGTAGATCAGAGAAGAGCTGACACCACAGAAGTTCACTGCTAATTAATTGTATGCAAACAAATAGCCAGAGCTCAAGATACGTGCTTTTGAGTCTTATAAATATTGGAGTCCTGTTTTTTTTCAGTGTAATACATTTTTGCCAGCATGTGTGAGCTTTTAAATGAAATCCTTTTGCAGTCTGCAAAAACACATTAAGCTTAAGAATACGAAACAAAATTGCTTCAGAAGTACAGCTGTCTTCAGAATTTTTACAAAGTAAGCCATGCTTTTCAAGAGATAAGTAATTTCAATCTGATTCAGATATGCAATGTTCAAAGGATAAATTAAATTTAAATGTGGACAATGCCACTATGCACTATTCATGATTCTTGTAATGCATTTATCATGTTTCATCTAGTAGAGTAACTAAATTTGCTGATTACAAATAATCATCAGCCCCTCCTACAAGCTTTATATAGAAAACTAACTAAAATATCCCTGTGGTTAGACATAGATCAGTTGTTACAGTTTGAAATAAAAAAAAATACTAATTCTCTGTTGTTCTTCTGTCTGTATCTGCACATTTTGGATAGATATATACTTTGTTGGGGTCGGTGTAAATTGTTCACACAGCACACAAAATACAAATCTGATATTTGTTGCTTCTTGCAGGCACAAAATATTGCTTGTTCATGGTCATCAATATTTAGTGTAATATCTCATCTAAAAGAATGTATTGTGCCTGCTTGGCCATAATCTTACCAGTATAAACATACCAGTGATTCTGATGATATAATTTATAGCAGCATAGTTTGAGAACCATGTAGCCTGTTATGCATTTTCTGTAGAAGCCCTGGACCTGTGCACAAACTCTAACCACACACCTGCCTGTAGGAACTATTCTGATATACTACAGGCTTACATTTTCACTGCTAGTAGCTTTGTGTTTCAATAATACCTGTCAAAGCTAAAAACACCTTTTAAAAATAACAGTTTATTTTTTCCTGTTATTTTAGCAAAAGGACATGCAGGAAGTCAGATTAACCTTTCCTGAATCATTCTACCTGTTTCCCAGATTTCCATTGCATTTGCATTATTTTCCTCTCATACAGCCACTTCCATTTACATATTTGCATTTTAGTATATGATCATGCTTTATTCTCAACTCTGGCTTATTTCTGCTCTTCTTTTCTACACATGGAGGGTAAGAAAAGAAAAATCTTACTTTTGGCTAAAAACCCTCCAGGTTTTGGTCATGTTGGTATGGAAAAATTTTTGGAAATTTTTATATAGATTATGAGCTAGTTATAGTGAAGATCTGAGAGTGGCTTTGCAGCCAGCTGTAAGATGCGGTGGACTGCAAAAAGGGTTTCTGTTATTTAACTGGTTATACACAACACTGAAAGCCAACAGAGTTTTCAGTAAGTCACTGGTATGTTCTATGATTTCAGTATCAATGCAATTAGGAGAAACTCAGCAAAATCAGGTGGTCAAGGGGAAAAATTCAGCTAACATTTTCGGGATTGTTGTTTTTGATAACCAAATCCTTATATTTTTCTGGCTTTTCTCTTTTAATATCATAAAATCAACTGTTACATTAATTAATACAACTTCTCTTATCTCCTATGAAAATAAATTTGTGGATAACTTCAAAATGTATATTTCTTAATATGTATGCTTTCCCTGCCCATGGCAGGGGGGTTAGAACTAAATAATCTTAAGGTCCTTTCTGACCTAACTACTTATGATTCTTAAACTCAGTCCCAATCCCAAAGAGAATAAATATCTTTTCCCTACATAAGCAGGGTTCTGAGTAATGCTGCTGAGGTATTTCTGAGGTGATGCAGAGAATTGAAACTTGTAATTGTCTGCCTTGTCTTTTTCCTCTTTTCTTGGAGATGAGCACACTTGCTTGCTTAAATTCACCTCATCATTTGAATCCAAGGCTGTCAGTGAGGTCATTTGCAGTGGCATGTTTAGCATCATTTGTTACTGACACAGAACATCTTCAACATCAGAAACTTGCTTTTTTTTGGTAAAACATATATCAAACCTTCTTCAAGTAGTGCACAGTCACTGTTAAATAACCCTGTGATAGTAAAAAACCATGCATCTATGGTATAGATTGACAGTGCACATTGTTCAGATAAAGCTTTGAAATCATTCTCACAAAGATATCTATACTCTTTTATATACATCTATATCTAGGGGAAATTAGACTCATGAGGAAGAATGGAAAATTAAACATATATATAAATTCCAGTTGTAGTGCTTAACCTGCAATCGTCAAATGCTGAGAAAAGCTGTCTGGAAAGCTAATTTAGTATTAGAGAAGAAAGTGGTTTATATTCCATTTTTTAACAAATCTAAAAACTAAAAGACCAGAGCAGGTGGATCAAAATGTAAGATGATGGCACTACTTGAAGGCCAAGTTTTGCTTTCACAAAAATCTTAAACTGTAAGCTTCAGTGTTTCACTGAGAAATATTTTCTCTGCCTTTGAATGTAGATGGATGGTCATTATTCCGATGAAGGACATTTGTCATGTGATCAACAAGATAACAGCAATGTCACCACCAACTAATAAGAAACACAAGCTTTTTTGGGTGTTGTGGGATTCTGGAGGATGCACATCCCGAATTACAGTTTGATTGTAAGCCCTCTCTATTATGTGACCCAGAAGGAGAATGATTTTAAATAGGGCCCTGAGCAACAACAAGCCTTTGAGCAAATTAAACAAGAGATAGTTAATGCAGTAGCCCTCAGACCAGTCCGGACCAGGCCAGATGTAAAAAATGTACTGTATACTGCAGCCGAGGAGAATGGTCCTACCTGGAGCCTCTGGCAGAAAGCTCCAGAGGAGACTCGAGGTCAATCCCTCAGCTTTTGGAGTTGGGGATACAGAGGTTCTGAGGCCAGCTATACCCCAACTGAAAAAAGAGATATTAGCAGCCTATGAAAGGGTTTGAGCTGCTTCGGAAGTGATTTGTGCTGAAGCACAGTTCCTCCTGGCACCCCGGTTGCCCGTGCTGGGCTGGATGTTCAAAGGCAGGGTCTCCTCTACACATCATGCAACTGATGCTACATGGAGTAAGTGGGCCACATTAATTACACAACGAGCCCAAATAGGAAATCCCAGTCGTTCGGGAATTCTAGAAGACATCATGGACTGGCCAGAGGGCAAAGCTTCTGGAAGGTCACCAGAGGAGGAAGGAGTGATGCGTGCTGAAGAGGCCCCACCATATAATGAACTGTCAGAAAGTGAAAAGCAATATGCCTTATTTACTGATGGGTCCTGCCATATTATAGGAAAGCATCATAGATGGAAGGCAGCCGTATGGAGTCCTCAACAAGTTGCAGAAACTGCTGAAGGAGACGGTGAATCGAGTCAGTTTGCAGAAGTGAAAGCCATCCAGCTGGCCTTGGACATTGCGGAACGAGAAAAGCGGCCAGTACTTTATCTCTATACTGACTCATGGGTGGTGGCAAATGCCCTGTGGGGGAGCTTGCAGCAATGGAAGCAGACCAACTGGCAACACAGAGGTAAAACCCATCTGGGCTGCTGCACTGTGGCAAGACATCGCTGCCCGAGTGCAAAACCTGGTAGTCAAAGTACGCCACGTAGATGCTCATGTACCCAAGAGCCGGGCTACTGAGGAACACCAGAACAACCAACAAGTGGATGAAGCTGCTAAGACTGAAGTGGCTCAGATGGACTTAGATTGGCAACATAAGGGTGAATTATTTTTGGCCCGGTGGGTCCAAGACACTTCAGGCCATCAGGGCAGAGATGCAGCATACAGATGGGCTCGTGACTGAGGGGTGGACTTAACAATGGACATTATTGCCCAAATTATTCATGAGTGTGAACACTGCACACTGCCTCCCCTGTTCTGAAGGACTGTTACAGAAGATGGAGATTGACGTCAGGGACTGGATGGACTCAGCAGCTTTATAGGGATTGGTCCATGCACTACGGGATGATCTCTCTCCCTCTGTGTCTGTGTGTGGATGTATATGTATATGTGTGATGGTATATTGAAAATGTGAGATGTGAGCATGATGTGAATGGTATGGAATAAGGGGTGGATACTGTCATGGGTTCAGCAGTAGCAGTCATTTTTAATCCTTCCTGGTAGCTGGTGCAGCGCTGTGTTTTTAACTTTCGGCCTGGGAACAGCACTGATAACACCAGTGTTTTCAGCTACTGCTTGGTAATGTTTTGGTCTGACCAAGGACTTTCTGAGTCTCATGCTCTGCCGGGGAGGAGGGGAAGCTGGGAGGAAGCAGAGATAGGACACCTGACCCAAACTAGGCTAAGAGGTATTTCATGCCACAGCACGTCATGCCCAGGATGTAAAAATGTGGGGGCAGGAACCCGGAAGCTCTCTCTCGGCTCGGTCGTCGGGTGGTGAGCAGTTGTATCCTCTTTCCTTGTATTTCCCTGGTCATTATTATTATTGGTGGTAGCAGTAGTGATTTGTGTTATACCTTAGTTACTGGACTGTTCTTATCCCCACCCGTGGGAGTTACATTATTTTGATTCTTCCCCTCCCAAACCCCCGAGTGGGGGGGAAGAAAGAGGGACGAGTGAGTTAATGGGCTGCGTGATTTACAGCTTAAATCACAACAACATTATATAAATGATCATATATTGATTTAAACCATATGTAAGACATAATTATTTCTATACACATTTTCAATGTTTACATGTTTTACTCTCATGAAGGAAAAGGAATAAACAAGCAGGTTAAAAGTAATTTTGAATCTGTATGCAAAGCTAGGCCTAATGTTTGTGACATTCAATTATTCTACTGCAGTAATCTCATAGCCCAGAAAACTACTGCCCCCTGTCTAGTGCAGTGCTTTGTTTCCATCATATTAAGTCTCTCCATTGCAGGAAAACAAGATAAATTGCCACTTCGTATTGTGTAGAACAGCAACTTTAATTTAATTTTGCATTGGCAGGCAAATTCTCAGGCACAAAAGGCATATTCACTTTCTGATGGATGAAAATTAGAGGGTACTGCACTCACCTGATAGTCTGATGCTGCAGAGTGTCTGGATCAGTGGCATTTACTGTTAACACTTTGCTGCCAATAGGGATGTTTTCTAGTTTTGTCACTCTCATCGGGTTTGGGTGGAAAATTGGGCCTTCATTCACATCTTCAACAGTGATCTGAACTGTTGCTGTGGAGCTGGGGCCATATACTATGTCTGGAACCAACGGGTCTTCATTTTCCACTTTGATCATCAGCCTGTGAAATGCTGAAATCTCGTAGTCTAAAGGCTGTGAAACATATAATAAAATCAGAGAGCAGGTGCTAGGAAAATACTAACCACTTTTTCCTTTTACCCCACTGCAAACTTTCAGAAGATAGAATTAGCTAGAAAAAGACAACAGCATTCATTGCATCTGACACATAGAGTTTAGCATTAGACACAATGGTAGTTTTAAAGTGCATTTAGGTTAATGAATACAATAGGCTTAATGAAAGATGGAGATGTCCCTCTATCCCAGAGCATATACTTTTTTGCCACACCTCATACATATAATTCTTATATATTTGTGGCGTAATGTGTATTTAGCAAACAGATCAGCCATATTCAGTTACTATATATGTTAAATAACATATTATTTTCTTTGGAACTTGTAACTTGAAATCAAAAGCACCCCATGGAAATACATGCCATTTGTCTAAAGAATTGAAAATGCCTCATCTGGAGTCAAACAGAAGAAATTCTGATAGAGACAGCAAACATGGCTAATTTTTTTTACTCCTTTTTTATTTATTTTTTTTTTAATTGTGAGGTATAGGAGTATCTTCATACAAAGACAGGCAATAATTTTTTTTTCGTGAAACATTAGAAACAAGGGAACAAAGATAGATCCTCAGCCAGAAGCCATATCCCCTTACTTCCCTGGTGTTTGCATCTGTGTTCTCTGAGAGCAATATATGGCCCTAGAATTTGAATTTGTACCCTCAGTAACAGACAAAATAGTCTATTAATTGCAATGCTCACCGGAAATCCAGGTGTTATTTAAGCACAATGGCAATATAGTTAGCAACAGGCGTGTCCTTATGACAAAAGAAAAAAGGTTATTTTGAGAGAATAAGGATTATACATATTGTTTGGACAAAAGGTGGTAGAGAACTATATGTTTTTGAGTAATTTATCCTTGCTGTGTGTTCTCCTATGCGGTAAATCCAATGGGTGGACCTACCAGTAATAATATAGTACAACAGCAAATGGTTCTTACTTTGACAACTGAAAGCATTCCCTCGTTATTCTGGGGATTGGTATGGATTTCAAAACTCTGCCCTGCATTTCCGTTAATAATGGTGTAGACAGCTCTCCATGCTCCAGTTGCTGGGTCATCTTGGTCACGAATAGTTAAGTTTACTATTACACCTGTGATTCCCTCCTTTACTGTAGCAAGAAACTAGAAAAAAGGAAAACCAATATAGAGGAAATTGTTACTATTTTCAACTAATGACCACACGTGCACACATGAAATATCCAAGCCAGCATTAATTATTCACCACAACAAGAGAAAGATGTAATCCTTAGCTGAAACAAGATATTATAGGCTCTAAATAATACATTCTCACTCATGAAATATAAGGTAGAACATTGTAGGTACTCTTCATTTAATAGATGGGAGATAAGCAGCAATGTGACAGGAATCAAGCTTTGGAAGATTCTGATCACAAGACAACAGTTCATCTCAAATTACTGGAAAAGTGAACCCTGAAAAGATATAGTGTTGCATAGGTGCATATGCTAACAGAAAGGGAACTATACACATAGCTCACAAATATAGCCCATTCTTGCTGTCAAACATATGGTTTACAAATAATCCAATTTTGCATTTCAGACAATCATTTTCATAACTTACACCACACATATTATTTTTTCACTGAACTGTCATCAACAAATAAAACTTTTTTTACAAAAAGTGTTACCATACTTGTTTTGGAGAGCATCCTCCAACAGGCTACAAAATAATTGGACCTCATGCTACCACTCTGTCATTATAAGTTAAAGTCAGTGGTAGTTTCTTCTTTCAGTGGAAGAATTTTTTATGATCATTTTGCCCTGCTATACTATTCAGCTAGCCAAGCCCTATGAGAAAATTCTAATTTACTATCTAGACAAACAGTGTACAACATCATTTATGTAGAAAAGATATTAAGCAAACCATTGGAAAAGGTTCTAGGGGTCAGACTTAATAATACTCCTCCTCTCTCAAGTACTTGAGGCTGACACGCTAAAAGCATTGTATATGAATGATAATACCTGCTTTGTAGGTGGATAAACAAGAGTGGTAACATACTTAGTCCTGAGAAGTGCTGAACACCAGCAGTATCATTATAGAACATTAGAAAATCTTAGCACTTTTAGAGGTCAAGCCTTCAAAACTCTAAAATTACGAACTTTAATGGCACAAACATTCTTTCTTGTACATGATTAAAAGCCACGTTGCCAGCGTCAACTCTAGGGCAAAAGTTACCTGAGTGGTTTTAAGACCTAAATGGACTAAACATCTTTTTCTCTACCTCGTAGACTACCTGAAGTCATAATACTACAGATTTTGTGCGACTATTAAATCCAGAAAATACCATTTTATTAATATACGGATTTCACAGTCTGGACAAATACTAGGCAAAATGGATTTCCACATAGTAAAGTACAGAGAAGTAAACTATGTCTTTTTCTGTGTTCAGTTATCTGTGTTTTCATTTTTTCCAATAGATTTCACTTATGTTTCTAAATCCTTTTTTAATTTAGCTGTATAATTTTAGTGCATACATTCAGTTCAAGCTTTCCAGCCTCAGACCTGACGTTATAATGACTGGCTATTTCTATCTTCTTTCGTATATTTAACAAAGAATATAAAGACTCTTTTGATTTTGATCATTAATATGTAACAGGTTGTGATTGAGCTTTGTTTCAGACAGATCATTAACCTCATTTGCAGTTTAATTAACTCTAAATGACAGTATAACAATATTCTCATTTGCGTTGAAACAAATCAAAAGAAAAACCTTTATTAAGAATCTTGGATATAACAGAGAAATTATTACCATGATTGTACTCCTTCCTGCTCAGCAAAATGCTGTCACTGGAAAACACCTGGACACCTCTTACTTTAATTAAAAATAACCAATTAGCCTGATTGATATTTTTTGTATTATTTCATATTGTCTCAGCTTGAGGGAGTACAAAGCAAGACATGAGAACCATAAGGGCCAGAACTTTTCACAAGTGTTCAGTACCAAATAATTCCTATTCAGCCAAGTAAAAAGGTGACTAGACTTCAAGGAATGTAAACCTAAAGAATAGAACCCCTAGATTTCACTGTGCATCTGCTCCTATTTCATATTTATCCTTCTGAAAGACCTTTTCCTTAATCCACAAGTCTGAGTCAATTAAGTGTTCAATACTCCCTGCATCACTTTGAGATTAGTAAGAGCTGTTGGGACAAAATACTTAAAGATATGGCTGCTTTATTCAGACACATAATTGTGAAGCCAGTGAGGTGAATTTATTATGCTTACCCCACCAGTGCCAGACTACGATGGAAAAGGTTGCCATGATGTGCCAGCTAGTTCAAAAAATATGTTGAATGGCAGCTTAAAAATATCAAGGTCATCTCAGCTGGAGCAGGCTTTCTTTAGGTTCCTACCTTCTCCTTATTTGGGAAGGACTCTCAGCAGCCTCAGTTGCAGTAGTTTGTAGTAGAGAAAGGGCACACAGACTTGCTGAGGACATAAAACTGCAGAGCTTGTGACACCCGCAGATCAAGGAAATGGTAATGTCTACAGGTGAAGACTGTGCAAAGCCAAAGAATTGCAAATGTTGTGGTACACTCTGAGTACTCTTTGCACTTAGAAATGACCATATAAACACTGAGGGTGTTTGAAGCTGTCTGGAACATTAGAAGAAAATCTGTTCAAGCTGGATTGAAAAAGCAGAATGATCAAATTGCAGAAGTTGTCACATGGACCTGCTCTAAATTTATAACGTGAAACGTGTCATAAATCACAGATTTGTGATTGCAGAAGACAAATATCTACTGTGAAATAGGGAAGCCCAATAAAAGACATTGTATATTATCTAGAACGTGAACTCTTTTGCTTGTTTAGCCTCCTTTATAGTAAGAAAAAAGCTTCCTAGTATTTAAAAAAAAATCTGTTATATTTTTAATGGGTCCCTTTCAAAAGCAAAAGTGAAGAATGGAGTTTAAAAAAACTATCAAAGGACAAAAATAGCAATTAGATTTGGAAATAGAGAAAAGATAACGACAGGCTCATCATATTTCCAAATGCAAGGTTTATATTCTCAAAGCACAGTGCTTAACTGGGAGAATCTGATTCAGTGCTCTAAAATAAAACCCCATAGTGGTTAACATAAATAATTGGATCACAAGTTAATTGATTTTACTCTTTTAAATATCTGCACATCCCCTAAGCACCAGTATAAATTAAGAATAAAATAGATGAGTTCTGTACTTTATTTAAACTGCTATTATCTGGACCCATTTAAAAAAAAAAAAAAAAAAAAAAAAAACCAACCAAACAAAAAAACCCCTCACAAATACCTTGGCCCAGAGTTGCATTTGGCCGGAAGGAGCTCTATACGCTACGCACTTACTACTACTGAGCATTTGAATATGTAAGCTTAACTTGCTCTGTGGAGTGATATGCTGTACTGTCATTTATTACCAGATTTCTCTTTTTCTGTCCCCAAAAGCTTATGAAAAAGGACAGAAAGACAGACAACTAACTGATCACAACTGAGAAAGAAACAATGAGTGACAGCTGCCAGCAGTTTACACTAATCATCAGGGTTTTGCCAGCAAAGGAGACTTTTACCAGGGAAATGAAAGACATCAAGAAACTATAGTTATGGATGAAGATTTCCTTCAGGAGTGTGAGGATAGCTTGTGAGGAAGCAAAAATAGACTTGAAAATGTAAGGTCTGAGCAATGTTTGCTGTCATGATGAACTGATGGCAAGCAGGTATTGGCCACTGGACATTCTTGTGAAAAATCACAAAAATGGTTTCACAGGGCATGGAGGTCCCTGAAGCTGCAAACATGCAGCTTACATTTCTTACAGCAAAGGACTCAGAAAAGGGATCAAAAGGAGACAAGTATCTACCTACTAAACCCATCTCAGCCTCAAGCAAAACTGGAAACGGTACCTCACCTGTATGAAAACTGGATTCTTATCTGACAGCCTTATTCAAAGCTTCTGTAATAAGTGAGGTTTTATTTACTGGCTTCTCAGAACAAAGGAACAAATGAACTTCATGACATCAGAATCACCTGAATGTCTATTGTCCAGCAGCAGCATGAGCATGCACTAATAACCTTTATACCTTTACGAAGTCACTGAAAAACTGTCTCAGAGTGGGGTACTGCTATACCCAAATTAAAGAGCTGCCACAATCAGCAAACACAATGCAAGATAAACGTGTCTGGGATTGGTGATCGCTACCCCATGGCTCATTAAGACTCTGCATGCTGTGATTCCCAATCAAGAACAAACAAATCAAAATTGCATGTCCATTTACATTTATCAGGGTGATATTCCAGTTGAGGGTATTTTGCACTGCTATAATGTATTTGTTTCCTCACCTATATATCAAAAAAGATGAAAAATAATGGGGTATATTAATTCTCATGTCTCTATCAGAAATTGCCCAGGGAAATGGTATTATTGTGTTTGTCCTTCTCCACATAAATCCACTGCTTTTGTAACCATCTTTTGTTTCTCTACTGTCTTGAAAATATGAAGACAAGCTATGCAATCTCTTGCAATCTGATTGCTCTTCATGTTTTTACCTGGCACACTGTTATTATGTGTTTACATGAGTGGCCAATATTTATTTGTTAAGAAAACAGTGTATTTACCATAGCTCTGTGTCTGGAATATCCACAGGGACAAATGAATTTTCAGACAAATCACAAAGATCTGCATTCTGAAGCAATCAAGAATAAGAATCATAAATTACAACAAAGGACATTTCTTGTGGAATTCACTGTGACACAAAGCCCATCTTGTCAGCTAGCAACCAAGAAATCTGGTGCCTGGAGCTCATCAGGTTTCACAAACTAGGGAGGTGAAATACTAGATGGAAATATGTAGCATAACATTTGTGCATTGAACAAAGTAAATCTGATGATTCTTCATCTCAGCACAATGACCAAATGTACTGGCCTGCTATCAGGGGCTGAAAAACAAAGGACATGGCCAGCTGCAGTTTATACCAATCTCTCCACATGAGCAATCTAATTGTCAGTTTTGTAGTCAGGGCAAATTATAACTTGGTATTACATTCTCCCTAATATCTCCTACAATTTTTGAAGGTATTTTCCCTCTTAAAACTGTGCATAACCTTTACTATATGGACACAGATAGCTGCTATAATTCATTAAAGAGATAGCTGTATCAACATAATGGATTAAATTGATGTAAACTGTACATGAAGCAATATATGAAGGTCTTTGGAAGCCATTTAGATGAAAGAACCTATGTAAATATAAAGCATTATTGTAGTATGACAAGGATTTAATGGTGTAAACTAGATGCAAAACACAAATTAAAGCTATGAGTCACCTAAACAGTAATTGTCATTCTCTTACTGCCATAGTGCTGCCTTGTAGGCACTATATTATTTCTTAATCTAAAGTGTTTCTTTCAGCTTATTCTATATTTTTCTAAGTAAAAAAATATTTTTTTCATCTCCCTCGTGTAATTAAAAAAAAAAAAAGAATTCAATTGTAGCTTAGGAAAAAATCTTTCCAAATGTATGAAATTTACCATAATAATTTTTTGATGCATTGTCACTTTTTACATTTGAATGATTTTCATAGGCTACACATTCTAAATGCCTTGTGTTCTTTCAAGGCACACATCAGTTATTTTACAAAACAAAAGTACCACTCAACAATGAAAGACCAAATTAATGTTTTTGTCCACTGTATACTGCAGCCTGCAATAACAGTAACAAATCCAAAAGATTAATTAACTAAATGGAAGGCCAAAGATTAAATTTCGCTCTCTGTAACACTGTTATAATTTCTGCGGGATCTATAAATCTGTGTCTTTTTATTGAAAAGCACAAAGATTCTTACCATCACTGACATAAATCACAAACGATAAAAAAAAAGAGGCAGGCTTCAACATGACTTTAGCTTGTTTTGCTGCTTATGAGTCTGCCTGGAAAACTTCTTCTCAGGAGTACCAGTAATGTAACAAACAAAATAGATCAGTATTAATCGGGCTGTTTCCCCACGACCCATGTATAAGTCCCTCTGTGAGCAGTTTTCCATTGTGATAAAGCCAAGCTATCTCTGGGGTTCAGTGGGACCACCTAAAGAACTCTCTAGGTATTAGGACTGAGTAAGGCAGGAATAAAATGCAAAACTAACTAAAATGCAAAACTAACAGGGTAAAATGGGATGGATGGATGGATGGATGGATGGATGGATGGATGGATGGATGGATGAATAAACTGCCGGGTGCTACAAGAGGTGCCTGTAAAGCTGCAAGTGGCAATGTGAAAACTCCTTCTATCCTTCTTACAGAGATCACAAACCTTGGAAAACATTAGAAAATCTACAGAGTAAGATCCTCATAAGATTCACGTATGAATTTAAAGAACTTTCTTTTCTGCTTCTTTCCCACAACAGTGATGAAACCTCTTTCAGAGCTGATGTTGTACTCCAATCCTCTTGTTTATGTGCTTGCAGAAGACTTTAAAAGCCATTCAGGGACTGTAAATAAGTGATGGCGAAGGATACTTGAAAATAGCCACTTTTTTTGAATCTTGTCAAAGACACTTTTTTACATTATAACTCTTTCTCAGCCCGAATCCTGGCCTCACTGAGTAAAGGCAGAAAAATAATTCTAACATATATTAATCATATGTTGAATGCTTGCTTCAAAGCCTGTTACCTCCAGGGTGTACATCAAGTGTAGTACCACTGTCTGAAGATTCAGAAAGGAAATAAACATACTAGCTTTTTTTTTTTTCTTTGTTTTTCCCCCCAGAATATATAAATAATTTAGAAAAGGTTCATTGTTGGTTTGTTTGGGGTTTTTTCACTTTTCCACTTATAAATGCAAGATGCATTCAATCGTTTCTAGAAAAAATCAAGGGCCCATAAATACAGTGGACACTTCTGTAATGATGGTCATATCATAGAAAAACAAATACTCTTTCTTCAGATGGACAGAGGACAGTGAAAAGTCTGGATAGCATTTAGTGCACTGCAGGTACTTTTGAGAAAAACTCAAAGAAATAATGATGTTATTTTTTTATTTATGAAAAATTCTTTCCCCCCAGGTAGAACAAACCTTATGTTTAAAACAACAGCATCCTAGAAAATTATGATCTGACCAAGCCTGATAGAACATACTACACCTATTCACCTGCCAGAGCATCAACGTTGCCTAGGGACCAAGGATAGAACTGCTTTTCACATTTATGAGACCACCTGTGATGTATTCATCCAATCCAACTAGGCATTATTTCTCCCTCAATGTACCTCCCATCAAGAGCAGTGCTTACCTTATCTTTTTTTCTGAGAAAGATTCTGGTTGTCTTCTTCAAATAGAACGAACTCTAAATAGAACTGACTTAACTGTTTTTTCCTTTCTTTTTCACCCACTGCATTTTAGGAGCAGAAAGGTTTTATAGGCTTTTTCCCCCATTTCCCATACCATTCTCTCTTGTGCTAGCTATGGTCATGAAGGAAAGGAAGGAGGCCTTCTTAAAAGCTCATCTTTCATTTCTAGCAGAGACATTTTCATATGAAAACCAACTTTTCTGATGTTGAAAATAACATCTGAACATACGTGGTTGAGCTGATTGATACTGCCTTACTAAAAGAAAAAAGTGTGGAACAATCAACCCATTAGTGCAAGAATTTTATGCAAATGGTATGCTACATGTACCATTTAGGCTCCTCAACAACAGGAAGACCACTAAATTTGCTATAAAGTCTGGGAGAGTTACAGAACTGAAGAATAAACTACTCCAGGGGCTTTAGTCTTCTCTCAGGAATAAATAATGCAATGTTGCCCCTCTACTGATGGGGAAGGAGCTGGGCAGTGACAAGAGCTTCAGAACACAAAAGCTACTGATGATTTTTAAATTACTGTCATGGTTACATTTAGGAAGTAGAGAAGGGATTTTGTGACTTCTCTTTAGAAATGTAAGTCCCAGGATTCCTTTAAATACATGTATTGAAACCTGTATTTTAGTGCTATACAGAAGCAAACTAATGGAGAAAGTTAAAAATAAATTAATTCCAAAGAGGTGAAAGAACAAAAAGTTCCTAGATATAATTCTAGAAGGGTCTTGTTCATCTATGTAACTACTACAGTTATGAATGAATGTTCTGTGAAATCCTAATTTCATGATTTATGACATTTTTATTAACACAAATCTGTTCACTCCCTTATTCTCTTATTTGTAGACTCTACCAATGAATAAGGTATTCCTGAATACCTTACCAAACATGCCCTTAGAACTGACATGAGGTATGACAGTGATGAAAAAATCAAACACCAAGAAATCCATTCTGACAAGCAAGGGTTCATACACAAATTTATGGGAAAAAAGAAAAACTAAAAAGCCCTGTAAGTCGAGGCTTTTACTACTCAGGAAGTCATTGCCTAAAATGTAACCTGTTCTGGGACTGATTTTTCTGTGTGTTTCTCTTGCTTTACATGAACACCAGCTAGAATATGCATTCACTTTTTTCAATGCACACAGGCTAACATAAGTGGATTTTGCAATGCTGTTGGCTGTTTTAAATACTTGGTCACACACATTTTGAGTAGTCATCACCAGTGACCCAGTATCAATGTGACAACTTGAAGTTGAGCATTTTTTCTGAAAAAGCACCAATTCTGGATTTAAAGAATTTAAGTGAAAAGAATATTATTTTCAGCAATTAGCTCCAAAAGTTATTTGTGCTCTGTCTAAAATTATGATGATGATTACTTCTCAACTGTGTATAAATAAGGAAATAATAAATTAGCTTATGGCTCTGTTATATAGACACCAACTTCACCGAGACTGTCACAATGTTTTGGAACACAGTTAGCTCAACATCTCTTTTAAAAGGTAGGATAAATACAACTTGATTATTAAATGGGAGATTTAGCAGTATTTCTAAATAAGATTTCTCTGTAAGGGTATCACAGATTGACATGGACCTTTTTCAAGTCCTTTATGAACTTTTTAGAATGTCATGAAAACAGTGTATTTTGGTACCTTAATATTGCAAAACTGAGACATATTCTTAGCAGGTTAAGAAGTCTTGTCTTCAGAAAGAGGTAGGAATTACAATGTAAATGAGACTTTCTCTGGCACAATCTTGGGGATCTTTGATAAAAAGAAGCATATGCATCCACATGAGAAATCTATCTTTTTCTGCCCTGAGAACATTTCTTCCAAAGAAGGTAGTTATTTGTGGGGCCAGTTTGCAGCTGATTACAAGCCAGGATGCCAACAACAGATGTTTTGACAGTGGTTAAGCTTCTTCACATGGTCTTTGGTGAGCAGTGCCTAGAAGCACCATTCAAAACATTCAAGGCAACTTGCATCTCTGGAATATTTTAGCAACAAATTTCATCAATTCCCCACATTTTCAGCATTTTAGGTTGTGCCAGCTGATGGGGATGACATGTTCTAGATTTACAAACCCCTCCAGCTAAGAGTTGTCTGAAGTTAACCTAGCTTGAAAACTCTCTTTTGGAAGCAGATAAGAACCCTGCAAGGTTTCACATTGTTCCAGTGGAGGCAGGAGGCACAGATGGAAGTTTACAGGCAGTATTATCTGCAGTGACACAAAATTTGCTCGAATTTTAAAAATGAAAACTCTGGCCAGGCTTACATTTTCTATGGAAAACTGGGGGGCAGAGGAGGGGAGGATGGACAAGAGAATTTGGGCTGAACATTCCATATTTCAATCTATCTGAATGCAATAAGTGTCTTGAAATAAGTCTTGAAAGAAAAATACTTGTAATAAAAGAAAATGAAACATTTTTTTCTGAGTGCTTGTTGTATGCTTATTTCCTGTTACAGAGGGAACATTCATGGTCCTTTCTTTTTCTCACCTGTAATCTATCTTTTCCTAACCATACATTCATTGTACACACAGCCTCTTTGAACACAAATACTGATGCAGCTTTAGTTATACATGCTTTGCTGCAAATAGATATTTATTTTTTCCCTTTCATTAAGAAGGCAGATAAAGAGTGAACTAAAGATTTTTATATATCTGGATACTAAATTCTCTCTAAGCTATTTGGAGAACACGAATGAGTAGTTTGATGGCAGTGCTTCTAAGTTTATGTGTCTGGGCACCAGAAATTAGGAGGGAGGTCAAGATCAGCCAAGGCACCACATTTGAGCTTTGGACAGAAAGATGTACATGTCCACTATCAAATCTATATACAGTTAATGAAACCTGACAGATCTACCCTGTAGGGGCTGCAGATTACCTGAACGTGAACAGCAAATGTGGCCTGTCCCACTGGCACACCATGGTTATTGTGTCTGTGCAGACCACCACTGTAATATGTGATGGAAGGTGAGAAGTACCACACATAGCACAAATGTAATCCATTCTCTGGGTAGAAGCAGAAAAACCAGAGTTCATCTATGCAGCAAATAATCATTCAAGCTGAGTCTTGCTGAGATGTCCAGAATTCATACAATCTCTTTATCCTGGTCACAGCTAATGTGGCATTCTTGGAAATGTTTGAGCTGCAGCATGGACTCTCCAATTCCAAGCAGACCAACTTGCTAATGCAAATAAAGATAATTCCCAGGAAATACAGGTAACAAGGTGACACCAATAAGATAAATAAGCATTAGGTATTATCATTAGTTTATGTCAAAAAAGTTTTTCCTCAGGGTTGAATTCTTATTAAATCAGGACATGTATGGAGAAAATTAGTTTATTAAGCAACTGTGCTGTACCTCTCTCTTAAGGTCACCTCTCCTCTTCTGTAGAAAATCTCTACATAATGTACTAATATATCTGCATCAAAATAATTCCTGCACTGAACTCTTTCCAAGGAGAGCAGGTGAGTACACTAACAATTAATTGAATCCTTCCTAACATACATTTTCAGATGCTGATTTTTCAACTGAGCTTGCCAGTTCTAGGGGAAATCATTTTAAGGGACAATAAATACCATTTTATTTTTATACACAGTAATATGATATACTGTAAGCAGCCACCCTTTCTCCCCTTGGTAGGCAGAAAAATGCTGCGCTTGCAGATAGCTTGAAACATATACTATTTCTTGCTTCTGAGTAAGCTCATAATTAGAGTAGAAAGATGAGGAAAAAGTTTCAATGGAGCTGTAAATTGCAACAGGATGAGAAAAATCTATTTGAGGTTAGAACAAAAATTTTTTTTTAATCTGGTTAATGCTACTTTTCTGCTGATGCTGATCACTATATTTATTACTAAACTGCGGGACATTCCAAAGTGTTGACACCTGACTTCACATATTAGAAAAGCAATCACTTTCAGATATTCAGCTTGGTGATTAATATGTAGATACCTAATTTTTAGTGAATTAGACCATGTTGTATTAATTTGGTGGTCTTTAGGATTTACAATCAAACCCTGATGACATCTGATTAATGCCAGGATAGGCTCCCTGAACCTTGCATTATTCTTGTTCCTTTGGAGCTCAGATCATGGCAGGCTGATTACCCCCATGATTATCTGGAGTAACTAGGGGCAGAGGTCAGCTAGCACCACAGAACACATTTAATTCAGTTAGTGAAGCAGCTGCAGAAAAAAAAAAAAAATTCCAATTGCTGTAACATTGCATTAGAAAATTTCCCCAGGATTTCTGTGCTCCAGCAAATGAGCATTTTTGCTTAATTTCTAATTTAATATTCTGCTGGGGTTTGCAATTTCAATTACTCATGATATTTTCCCTCATAAAGTCAGGGGCATTGAGCTTGGAGGGGGAAAGGAAAGCCAGAGGAAGAAGAACTGCCTGTATTAACCTGTATAATAAACTTTTCTCACAGGCACACACTCTTTAATACCTCAGTGGTGGCTTTTCTGGTTACACACTCTAATACGTGGGTCAGAAAAATCCTCTTGGTTCTCTCTATCTGACCCTTCTGTCACTGACAGATTTTAGCTCTTCCTATACTTTCAGAGATCTTTAACATTGTTTAGCTGAGTATCACTTCCTTTCTCTTACAAGCAGAGACTTCAATCACTTGTGATACGCCACCACCCTACATTCAGACAGTCCAGCACCCCTGTGTGTATTCAGATGGAGTTTTGGGGAGCTCATTAAAGATACCAGTACTGTACTTCAGTCACCTGGAGCAGCAAGTACTATGTCTGGGATGAAATATAAAAGAGGACCTCTGAAAGCCTCAAGGCATTTCTCACATGAATACAAATGCCAAGCAACTCAGTTTGACCTGTCTGGTTAGTTTTGCATCCTATATAACAATCTCAAGTCTGCTGATACACAGATATTCCTTATTGCGAATCCTGAGGCTACTTCCACAGTTACTGACTGCCTTCTGACCTAGAGACAGGCTGGTTATCACAGTTTCAGTGGACTAATGATGATGGAGAGCTTTCATTACATTTCAAAATGAGTCAGTGCACATCAGTCAGTGTTTTCCACATCAAAGCACAGGGCCAGAGACACAGTTGCACAAAGTCTGCACTAGCAATAATACACTTCTTTCTGCTGTGTACGGGACCCAAGTGCTGCCCCAATAGTTAAGTGCTAACTGCAGCCTGGAGAACACAGAATGATATAGAAACTGTGTAGCTCTGTAATGGTATTGCCACTGCTAATAACAGGCCATGTTGTAAGTTTACAAGGCCTCAAACCTCAGGATAGACATTTGTCAGGCTTGCTCTGCCTGAATTTTCCTTGACCTGCCTACGTAGTATGTAGTAAATTTGGATGTAACATGGGGCTTCAAGTGAGTTGAAAAGTGAGCAACATGTAAAAGTGTGTTAGAAAATACATAAAAATGAGCCCAAATAATTCCAAAGGGAGAAAGAAGAAATTGCTTTCATAATCATCACATTTGTCCTGGCAAAGGACTCAAAGTGCTGACAGCTTGCAATAACGCCCCTACCACGAACGGTAGAGTGGAACCACCAAATATGTAAGCCAGAGGAACCAGGAAACACTGAAAATAACAGCAGGAAAAGGAGTAGAAGCTACAAAAGATGTGTACAACAATTTTATAATATCATATTATCACTATGATTTTTTTTTCTAAATAGAAGAATGATTGTTTTTTCTACAGTAATACAATCAGGATGAACTTGGATTAATTTTCAATTTTCCTATCAATTAATTCTTGGCTTTATATTTAAGGTGAGCTTCCCCTTTGCCCATAAACAAGATTTTGAGTGTAGCATTATAACACTAGGGTTTGTCATTATTTCTGAAAGAAGCTATTTTTAGAAACTAAAACAACTTTCCTGAGCAAAGCAAATGAAGTCTCCACTTTTCCTTCAAGCAGTAGAAAGTTGCAATTTAATCCTCTGCTTGCCCATGGAATGGATCCATTTTCTGTACGTTCCTTTGGGGTCTTTTGGAATGAAAAATGCTACATTATTATAAAACATTCTGTTAATGAAACTCTCTCTGAGCTAACGCTAGCATTCATTAATCTCCTTCTGAGCCCCTGTGTACATTTGCCCATAGCACAAAGTCTGATGCAGCTGTCAGAGTCCCTTACCTTGAGAGAAACCCAAAGTAGAAACTGCAGGATAATTTCAGGTCAGAAGTTAGGTGTATGGACAGAGAGATGTGTAGAAGGTCACAATGTGCCTAAATGGGATATAAAGCTCCCCATATGGTGCTTATAGATTCTTATTTGTGAATGAAATATCCTCAGCCTGATCTACAGAAAACCCCCAAACAAATAAAACCACCCAAATGATATAATCAAATTCTCCATATTGAATACAAAACCATACATATAGAAGGAAACAAACAGCAGCAAAACCTCATCAGATCAAAATGCTCTAAATATACGCACTCTTCTCCTGTGGTGAGGTTGAAAGAAGAAGGAAACACATGCAGCAGATGTTAGTTTTGTCACTTACTCTGCTGCTGGAAAAGAACTGTAGACAATAAAGGCAATTTAATGTTACAAAATCAGCAAAAGTGTGTTGAGATGTGTAAAAAGTCATACTGTGTGCCAGAAAAAAGCGAGAATTTTTCCATCTGCTCAGCACTGGGGAGCCCCAGCTGTATTATAGCACCTGATTCCTGCCCACAACACAGAAAGCAAAGGGCTATTGGAGCAGCAGCTATCTAAAGCTTATGGTCTTGAGCATATCTGTATAACAAATGCACATGGGGCTGTCGCAGATGAAAAGAATGTTTATGTGTCACCATCATAGTGGACAAGGCCAGGAAGCAATGGGCTTCAGGGGAGGGAAAGAAAATTCTCATCAGAGATGAGGCCAAATTTGCTGTTAGCAGGATAACTGAAGTACTGTAGTGGATTGCTGGGAGATCACAGAAACTATATTTTCAACACTTGTGAAGCAAAAATAAGCAAATACTGGAAATTATACAAATAGGAAGGAGGGACTTGAGATAATCTGGAGAACCCTTCCCCTGCAGATTTCATTATAAGCTCAAATCCAATAATATATACAGAACAGAAAGGGAAACTAAACACTTTTGCATAGTTTTCCAATATTTTTCAGGCCCATGGTGCTCATTAATTGCCTTGAAGTTCTACTGGATAGCCAAACTATTTTTTTTCTGTGCCTGAAAACAAGTGATGGGAAGGAGCTCCCTAACAGATTTCAGTCTCAAACTCCCTATCAAAGATCCTTCATTACACTGGATTTGGTGCTGACACCTAGAGATACAGGGTGTAATTGCAAAATCACATCTGCCCTCCTTACTGCAGAAAAAAGATGAAAATGATGTGGCAGCAATTTGCTTCCCTAGCTGGTCATATTCTCTTTTGGCAACAAAATGTAAGGAAAAGGGACAGGAAAATAATTATGATCTCAGCTTGGGGAAGGTTTAAAATGGAACAAGAACGACAGAAATATATATTTAAATCTAATCATTTTGAGACTGTCTGCAACGTGGCCACCATAAAAAATATCTGCTCCAGTTGTATCTTCACCATTCTTACTAGTGAATTAACAGCTCTTTCCTAGAAGTCCCACAGGGACAAACTGCTCCTTCCACTGCAGAGGTTTCTGATGAAAATCATGCTTTTTCACAAATCTCAACTATTACTTCATCATTTTCCTGAATTGTCTGGCAAAGAGGTATTTAAATTGTGGAGCAGCTAGGAAATAAAGAAAGCAGATTGATTCACACACTGTTCCACTACTCTCTTTGCCAAAATAATTTTTATCAGAGAAAGGAGAAAGAAAAAAAAAAAAAGGGAAAAAAAAAACCCAAACCTACAAACCCTAAAAAACCCTGAAAAAAACACAATCTGAGCCTGAGAATTCTCTTGTCCATTTCAAACCATGAAAAAGTTTTATGGCTTGCTTACAATATAAACCCTTAGAAATAGGGTTTACAGAAGAAATTGTGCCAGAACTCCTAGGGCATATTATCCACTTGTTTCTCACATGAAATTAGTGCAAAATATCAACCTTACATTGCCCACAAACCTTGCCAACAAATAAGACTGGCAATAGGCGCACACTGTCTGGGATTTTTATACTTATTTTTTTTTTTTATGGAAACACGGCTGCTTCATGTGGTTTTAAGCCTCCAGAATTTTATTCCATCTAATCTCTGCATTGTCTTGTTTAGCTTGTTTACCACTTCCAGGGAGCACCTGCTATGTTCCTAGGATGCCACAAGGCAGAGAAAACACACCTTCTTGAGTGATTAGAGTCAGCTGATGTGTTCCCTAGCTGCAAATTTCACTAGTTGCACTCAGCCTTCTCACCTCTCTCACTTAGCAATCATTATTTTTCCCTTGCTTTTTCCCAACTTGTTTCTAAGTTTCTGCTATTATTATAAATGCCAACCAAAAAGACTGACTGTAGCTGTGTGCCACCCCATTCTGTTTGAGAGGGCAGATAGTGTCCCCAGAGCCCACCTGCCAATCTTCAGTGTAGATGGCAAGGGAAATTTCCAATTGGATCCCAGGCGTACCAGTTCATAGGTTTTGCTGAATAGCCTTGAAGAGATGGGATCTAAATTGTATTGAGGGTATTAGTCTAAAGTGAATGAAGTGGAGGGTATACTTCTCATTTATATCCCCAGAGTGATAAATGTGAGAATGTGATTTTTTCTTTTTTTTTTTTTCCTAAGGCAAAGAAAACTGGAAACCAACATAGAATTCAGACACATGAGAAATAGCTTATGAATTTAGATGATAATTCAGCAGAAATAAATTGTACACCTGTTCATTCATTTTAATAAAGCAGGGAAATGACACACTGCTGGAGCTTTTTGAGAATGCTAGTATTTTTAAATTATGATTCTATAATAGTAACAGTGGTAATGCTGCCCATACTTCATGAACTTTAAAAAAAATAAGTTTATGAAATCAGTGAACTTCAACCTGTGGTTTGGACTCTGGGCATTTAAAAGGGAGTAAGGTGCTTCCTGAATACTTACAAATTACTCCAGTAAAGACATTACAATAGCTTTACTATGTAACACAGATGACCACCTGTGTAAATGTTCACAGACCAAGTTTGTTATTTCTGAATAAATAATTTAGATGTGCAACATGTAGCTGAATGCATTTATTTGTCTCTGCTGACTAGTACCTAGAGTTTGCATTTGCAGGCAGCCACAGTCTAGTACTTCCCTTTGGAAATACTTTTTTTAAAGAAACAAACTAGATACTTTTCTTGATGTGTGTATGCATGGCAACACATAGTACCTTCTGCTGTATTCAGGCAGGATTATTACCTTTCTCTTGCATCTCCCATAACACAAAGACAAGAAATGACAAAAGTCATGAGTTGAATACAATCTCACCATTGTTTCTATTTGACCATTATTTACAAAGATGACATACAAATTTAAGAAGTAAATAAGGCTGCAGGGGATGCCACATTTTAAAAGCTTATGTTTTGAATTTGCAAACAGATCACCACAGGAAATAATGAATTTAGAGTTCTATAATAGCTGTCATGTTCCTTTAAAAACACAATTAGCAAGACAATTAAAATTCCCTTTTAATTGATTGCATTAAAGCAATTATTACTAGAATAAGAGAATCCAGAACTGATTAGATGGTCACATATTACCTCGTTGGTCAACTGAGATAATCCTTGTTCAAGAAAGCAAAAAACCAGGCAACCCTGACATCCCTGAATAGTGTTGAAGTTCAGTTGAAATCAGGTGTCAGAATCTGAGATGTTTCCTTGTAATCAACCCTACACTCTTTCCCACTAACATGCCAAATGGCTACCTGCTGAAATATTTAATCTTCCTAAAGCAAAGAATTCACAGAGGCTATGTTGGACCCAGTGTTTTTAAAAGAGGTACCTTATTGCTAACATCTATATCTACATCTACCAGCATGTGAATGCGCTCATGTGCTCGGTATTGCTCACGCCAGATTCAGCAGGCAGTCCAAAAACAATCTCAACAGGCAGTCTAGGTAAACAAGACTTATTGTAATTTGGTTTTCTCATGAATACAGAAGAACTGAAGAAAAGAAATACCTCTGTGACACAGAAGACTCCTCGGCAAACACTTACCATTGATGGAAACCGTACAGATTTATTGATTGGAACTGCATTTTAATGAGATGGCTGGAGGGAAGAAAACAGTTCCTAGAGACTGCCAGTCAGCCACAGCATGGGGCACGATAAAACTGTTTCTGCCATTGATATCAGGCAGTGGCTATATTAGAGTAAAAGGACATTAAAGAGTTCAACATCTGCAGGCAAAGTTGAATTTCTTTACTCATGGCTTCGATTATTATTTAAGATGGAAAACTTGAAAAGGTCAGAGCTGCTAACTTAGAAAGCATGCCTTTTATTTGTCTTCAAACATACACTTTTTTCTTAGTTTAGTTCAACACTGAATCAATTCGCCAGGTACAGTCGTCTCTGTTTTCAAGTACTAGCTGTGTTATTTTCAAATAGACAAGTAAAATCAAACAAAACTTAATTTTGTGTTAATCCGTACTAGAAAATGCAATTTTAGGACAATAAAACATTTGGTCCTCAGTTTAGGTAGGCAAACATCTGTGGGCGTGTGTCTCTATGCATGTAGATATGAATGTGTATAAAATAAAATTTACATTATAGCGTAATCCTACATACACATTTCCATGGAGCACTTTGGATGAGAGCCATATCTTGAATAGAGACAGCTAAGAATATCAATACTATAGATAAATCTTTTTCCTTGATATTATTTCAGCAAAGACAACTGTTGGCTTAAATTTAGATTTATTTAGCAGGATTGATTTTTGGTATGTATCTTTTGAAAAGTTTCTCACATAACTCCTTAGATTTTTTCAAACTTTTCTTTTTTAACTAAACGACTGTTTTCAACCCTTTAAACTTGTTGAGGACAGCAGCACTCTCCTTACCATCCATCTTCTAAATGAAGAAAAATCATTGATCTAAGAATATCTGACAGTACTACATAACATATGTGCACTGCTGGCCCCTGTGACTGAAGGTGGTCAAAACAAATGAGCTGAGGAGGAGGAAATAAAGCATAAAAGAAAAAAAATGAGATGATGTGTGCTAGCAGACAGTGATGGTACTTGGTCTACAGAAGTCAGACAAAGAGTGTACATAGACTTTTGCAAGTCATAGAGGACATCGTAAGTAAGTCATGAAAACAGGATGGTGGTTTCAAAGGGAAGCAGACAAGGAGGGCATGAAGAAGAATCCACTGGGGGACAGCATCAAGGAATGGAAAAAGGATGATCTCCAAGAAATAATACTGAAGGAGTGAAAATATGAAACAGAAAGGCAACCATGAGATTAAAAAGGTCAGAAACATAGTTTTTTATGAAATACTTGAAGAGTTTTCCATATAAAAGGACAGTGGAGAAAGTGATGAACATAAGAACAGAGAGAAAGGGGACATTACACTCAGCAAAAAGGATTCAATGGATATATCACTGAAATAAGTCTTAGTGAAGTGACAACTGGAAATGGGAGCAGAGGTGTATTTCAGCAACATTGAGTGTTCAGGCTCTGTGACTCAAATGACAGGCTCAAAGATTTTAGAGGGGGAAGTTAAAAATAAGTTAATTATTAAAATTCAGGGAAGGTTCCTTGCAAGTTGTTGGCTAACTACTAGGCTTGAAAGGGACAAAAAACAAGGTGTAAGAGTATTGTTTGGCTGGTTGATGAAGCAGGAAGTAGGGATTTTGAAGGATGATGCAAAAAAGACAATCATATATGTCAGTGTTGGGCAAATTAAGTATCAAGTAGACTAGACAAGCAAGTAGCTGGAAGAAACCTTCCACAGCATGCAGAGAAGTGAAAAAATACATATGTCTATGAAATCTGCATCAAGCTAAGTGGAAGAGGAGAACAGGAGTTAGAACACAAACTATGAAGGACCGGCCATACAGCAACAGTGTTGGAGGCTAATGTGGTCAGGTAACTAACTGGGATTCTGGGATTTTTCATAGGGATCAAAGTCTAGGCTGGGAATTGAGGATAACAGTGAGACTGCAGTGGTGGGATTACACTTTTTGTTGTGACATATGGACTGAGAGCACAGGGGAAAACATTTGTAAAAACAAATAAATATTAAGTGACTCTTAGACAGCTGGCTACAGAAATGGCTACCCTTTAAGAAAACAAGCATCTGGGACTCTAAGGCAAACAAGTCCTGGAAATAAGCCAAAGTAGAAAGTACAAGGATATGTATAAATTACAGTCCTGAACCATTTTCTTCAAAAAAGACTGCAACTGCTAAGTTCTGTATGAATCCACTAATCTGTTTATTTTGTGTTTATTTTTTTCTCTTAAATGTCTCAACACTGGTTTTATTCCAATAAGTTCAAGAGATGATCAGTCCTACAGTACTTTATTGCTTTCCAAATGAGTCTCTTTCATAACACTTACTAACAATTTTGCTTGAATAAATGTAAAGCTCCTTTCAGCATGGTGATTTTTATCAGTTCACTATTTTACTGCTTCAGAGCAGAAGGAAAAAGGATATTTTGTCTAAATAATCCTGACATTTTGATTCGTATGCACAGATGGTTAGCAAATTGTGTACTAGACAAATCAGTTTTAGTGTTGCTGACAAAAATCTTAGAATCTCACTTGTCAGTGAAGAAATTGATAAACTGATCACAAAACTCATTCCACTAAAGTGGAATGACCTAAGCAGTCATATAACTATTATTTTTGTATGAATATACTTCAGCTTTATAAATTCCTTTTGCTCAGATAAACTGCAACCATGATACCAGCTCACACATACTGTATAATTGCTATTAAATAGGGTTTTGTCTGGAGCAAATTGAATATGTGAAGATCTATAGGGTGTTATCTTGTTTAATCCTGTTTTAAAAATAGAACTCCTACAGATGCTAGTGGCATATTAACAGTGTGGGTTTCTTAACTCATGGGATTAGAGTGATACTTTGCTACACATCTAACAGTTCCTCTATTTATTACTCCTCAAATCATCTGTGCTGTGTCAGGCAAGGAGATTTAGATTTCTTGGTGTTTCTGTTAAGATTCAACATTCCACATGTGAGGAACTGTAACCCTTTATATGCATAAAAGTCCCTTCAAGCAACAGAAAATATCTACTGGTTGCACCACAAAAGTAATTCCTGGTCATCTATTCCCTGGTGCCTGCCCAGCAATTTACAAACTGTTAAGGCTGAACGAAATAATGATTTAGGAGCCACTCTGCAGTGAATACCCTGAATGGAAACCGCAGTGTTTCTATGCAGAATTTAGAATTTCACTCAATTGGATGTTACGTAGTCAAATGAGGTTCCCCAATTCAGAACCCATAAGGTAATTTGACACAAGAGACTGATGCATTCTGTCACACCTTGACCTGAAAATAATTGTGTGAAGTTTCTTTGAAGTTTGCTTGTCACCTGTCTGCACTCAGCATTAAAGTGGAACTCCTTGGACAGTTAATGGAGTACAACGTGCTTTAAACTACTCTCGGAGAAGAGCAAAATAGTAAATTTCCAGAGGAAAAGAAAATTAATTTCTCAGGCAATAGACTCAATTTTTAGTATTTATATTAAAATTGAAATCTCTAGAAAGCACTCCTAATTTGATTTGAAGGCCACTGAAAAAGTCCAGCTGGAGAGAACATATTTAACTGGAAAATCACATTGCCATTCCTAGCAAATACTGCTAATAATTATGTTTACCCAGCTTCTCTGAATAAGTGGTCCAAGAGTAGATCTGGAGACGTTACATTATCTTTGCTTAGCTTGTGCTTCTCTCAAGAGCCTTTGTTTGAATTTTCCTTCCTTCCTCCTTAATTTCTACTATCAAGTTACTTGCCCACATGTATTTGTGCTAGATGTAGTTAAAAGTCTTACTGCCATTGTTTGCTTTGTAATTCTGACCTTAATATCTATCGTAAAATTCACACTTCATAGGCCACATTGAGGAAGCGTATTAATCTTCATTTCTTGTAGAAGAGAGAAATAGATTGCGGGTTTATGGCTTTTTTTGTTGCTCACAGTGTTTGGATATTTGCTGTTAGCAGAAGCAGATGGAAGAAGTCTTCAGAGGATAGTCAGCATTGGAATGGTTTTGTGGTGAGAATTTACCAGCTGTAGTGAGAATTGCTGTTATTACCACTGAGTTTGCTGCTGACCTTCCAAGCATAACCTAAGGGTTACAAAAGGTCTCACACAGAGGTCTGCATCAGGACTGCTCTGATCAGCTGATCAGAATAAATCAAGGAGACTAAATAAAAGGAAGTAAAAGAACACTGAAAACCAGAAAAGAGAAAAGGAAAGGACCAGCAAAAATACAAGTTTACTATGTGAGCTGACTTGGAGAACAAGAATGCTGGAAAAAAAATCAGATCTGGAAAAACAGTGAAGTGCCTTTGTGTTCCTCCCCAGTTTTGCACTGTTATAGTGATCATTTCTATTCATAGAACTTTTCCTTTACTTATACAAGTGTTTCTGTGCCGCTTTCAGATTATAAAGCAGGCACTCTGTTGTTTTATATACCACTGAAATGTGTTTATCTGGAGATTAAGTAGACAACTTCATGTATTTCATGACCTTGGCAGAGAGAAACAAAGCAATGAACTCACCCCTCACAAGCAGAGATAAATGTAGAAGTCTGCTGCCTACTGCTATGCAGTGCATCCAGCTCTAATTATGTGATAAGTGGATGGACTCAGTGTTAAACATATTTTGCAAAAGTTCTTGAACAAAGTGCTTACACTGGTTATGCAGATAGCTTGCTGAAAGCCACATGAATACAAATTATCATGCATACAGTATGAATCTGGATGAGTACGGGAAACACTGGTCTTCTACACCCTGTTTTTTTTGCTGAACAGTCCTCTATTTCAGTCAATGCACAGAATATGCATGTTTGTTTTTCTTCCTAGCTCTATAGTTGATCTATTTTTACTTGTAATTCTAAAGCAAATTTCTTGTTTTGAAGGTCGTTCGCAGTTCAATCCTGAGTGATGCTGAGCATTTTGCATCACACAAAAAAACTCAAACCATCTAATTCTGATAAGAACTGGCATGCAATATTGAAGAAGAAAAAAGTAACAAAAAAGGTAATTTCATTAACCAGATTGTTTAAATAAGTCTTCCAGATGTCCTTAGCTTGGTATCACTACAATACCATTCAGAAATATTAACAAACATTCTTCTTGATCATGGGCATTTTTCCAAGTTACTTGAAAGTAGTTATTTTAAGATGACAGAGACACATTTGGAATTCTAATCCTTGAACACGTTTCCACAATTTTCCATGATCAATGCAATTAAATTCTGCCTTTCAGGTGTGAAAAATATAACAGCTGATGGCTTACATTTGTTTTCAAGAGGCTTTTGGGCACCTGGACTTTCAGATAAGTCAAGTGTGTTAGTGAGCTGCTGCAAGGGTATGAAGTGGAACTAAAGCTAAGTGAAAAGGTCAGTGCAAACATTTATCTAGTGTAGGGGGCTTCTGAAGGTTAAGATATGCTTTAGGAGCCTTCCCAGCTGTATTTACAGATTTAGAAAAAAGCAAAGAAGGCCAAAAAAGCTCATCTCTGATGATCCCCAGCCATCCTGAAGCTGCCAAAGTTTGCTAACATCTGTAGAGGCTTTGCCCTGCTCTGTTGAGTTTCTGTATGAATTCTGCTTTCTCTGCATGTAAATTGTCTCACAGTCAAAAAATGGGAGCCAAATGGAAATTCCAATGTGCATTTTGTTTACGTGATTTTGCTAAAATGGTTTTATTCATTCCACAAAACTCTTTCTCACGACAAAAGCAGTGCTGGAGACAGTTTGCTCTGATTTGAACAGGCTGCTAGAATTTAAGAGTGGCTCCCATAACATTTAGGCAATAGTACAGCTCTATTTCTTAACTGTTAACCTGGCAACAGCTCCTTCTCATCTATTCAGATCTGCTGATTGCTGCTCAAGTACCTCAGCTCAGTCATCTGGCCGTCAGATATCCAGCATGAGAGAATGGTACATGAAATAGGACAAAGCAAGCTCAGCTTCTTCTCATCACCTTTCTGAGTGACACTAGCAGCTCCTGTCTTTGCCTCTATTCAGTCTGGCTGACTCAGTGACTTCCCTCCCAGCAGGGAAGTAAATCAGGATCATGGTCCCCAGGCCATGATCCTGAACCGTGTGTTAGTTGAAGGACAGCGCTCTTTGCTCAGTTTAGCACAATATGATCCTCCCTCGTGATTTCCCCAAATCAGGTATAACCGTTTAGAGAAGGGGAATTATAGGCCATAAACAGATTTAGTGTCCAAAGATAGGGTCCTGCTCACTGGCAAAACCCACAGAGAAAGGAATAAAGCTAAATAGGAGCCCCAAAGGGCAACATTTTCACTGAAAGACAAGATAAGAAGGACCAGGACTGATGTTCAGATCGTTGAAGGGAAGGTGAGATTTCTTGGTTTTAAATGTGAAAACTGAATGGACAGGTCTGGTCCGGTTGGTAAGGTATGTCTAGCATGGAAAATAACAATATCATGCCTGAGAGAGACATTTTTGTAAAAAAATTATGGCAAAGATGGCCAGGAGGAAGCTTAAAAGCACTTTATATGAGTACCTGGTCCTCAACATGATTTAGCCAATACCAAGAATCAAGACAGGGACTCTCAAAGCTACAAGCATGTTTCTCCACAACCTGAGCTGCAAAATAAATCTCTCCAGATGGTACTCTGAAAGTCTCATATCCTCTTTGAACCATAAGCAAACGGAGATACGTATTGTACTCCAGGGGCTGTCTTACCCCAGAGGGTAGCACAACCGAATCAGAAGACAGTGCTGGAAGCCATCATAAATCATGGTGACAAGCAACCTATTCACTTTCAGGTCTCTATAGGAAATGAGGAATCATTTTTTAAAATATACATTAGTCATTTAATACTCTTTTATAAACCATTTAACAGGAGGTATTCAAAATGTGAAGAAATCGTATTTCAGGCTTAAGACTTGCTGCACTCGTACAGCTCAGATTTCACTCTGCTGATGTTTTTCTGTTCACAGGAGGAAAGGTTCCTTGTTTAACTGGAAAATTAATTTCTAAGAACACATATTCAAAGAAATCTAAACTAGGAGAAATGTTTTCCCAAACCTTACTCTCCCTGATGTGACAAAATTCTTTCTATTTTACATTGCTTTGTCCCAGAAATGGATGACATTGAAGGTGACACTGGAAGTGGCAAAAAGAGGAATTGCCTCACAAATGAGACTGTTCCCTGGCCAAAAGAAGGCCCTGTTTTTTAAGTGCAACTGAAAGCACTCTGACAAGTCCCACTACTTTTCAGTGTTCCACTACTTTCAGGGATGTACTGCTGTCCCAAATCTGTGATGAAGGACAGATAGGACAACTAGGTGGACTGTAGAAAAATCATCCCCTTAAGTCACATCATTGCATTCTTCTCTCAAGTGCCTCATATCATTTACTAAGGAAAGACAATATATATGATATTAAGGGAAAAAATGTGTTCCTATAGAGCAGCAATGGAAGCTTCTTCCTTGGGAACAGATAGTTTAAAAAATTCAGGACAGAAGCCAGAAGACAAATATACTCAGTGGACTCCCAGTTTTAAGCATGTACTCTACATTCAGGAATGATTTAAGATCAGAAGAAAGATTTGTTGGACTGGTTTTTTCAGAGGAGGAAGGGTGGACAGGAATGGGTCAAATCCATACTATTGCTATGTTGAAACAATGTTTTTTTCCTCCACTATGTTTTAGGGAAGATCTAGGCAGAACCATGACTATAGGAACAGATACAAGAGAAGGATTTTCCAGCTTGTGGCTTCCAGCAGATGCTAGTTTTTCATCAAACTTCAACTACAGTGTCACTATAGTGAAAGTGAAGTAACTGTGGTTACTTCAACCACAGTAACTACAATGTAATATCAACTATATAGTTAATACAGTCTATTACCTGTAGACTAAAATGACTGTTTTACAATCATACTACACTGCCATGGCCAGTCACCAATTGTTAAAGTGACAATAGAAAGTAATTCTCACATTTTGTAATGTGCTAGGTGTAAAAACAATGCTTTGCACCATTAGTGCTCACTCCAACTCATTTCCACACAGTTTAAATATCCTGCAGTACACAAACCAGGTATAAGATTTTCTAGAATAATCAATTCCTTTTCATTGTTTGCTTCATTTGTTACTTGCGCATAAGTAATCCCTTGCTGCTGAACAAAAGCTGAACCTAAGGCTTTAACCTGCTGGAAAGGAAATGCCAAGTTGCTCTTTGTGATGCAATATATATGCTGTATTCAGTAACAATTCACAAAATTAATTTAACAATTCTTGTATATTATAGAAATAAGCTTGTAAATTTTAAAAAGAGGTCACTAACTTTACAAGTATCTTTATTTTCATTCTTTATAATTTAAATCTGACACAACATCCCAGCCACTGTGACCTTTTAAAAGGTAGACCTTGTTACCGGAATTTTTGGAGGAGCTTTTAAAACATTGCTCTTTAAGGCATTAGAGTTTAAATTATTTAAACCCCCAGAGGTAACAGGGTACTGTTTGCATGTCTGAATTGATTTTTGCACTGTACAGAGCCTATTATGAACAGGAAAGAAAGGTTGGAACTAGATGATCTTAAGGTCCTTTCCAACCTTAACTACCCTATGATTCTGTGATTCTATATATACATGAAATAGAACAAGTTGAAATTGTGTAGCGTGATGGGACAGGAACAAAATAGTTTACTGGGCTGAATTCCACAAAGCAGTTTCTCAAATTAACCCATCAAAGTACCTGACAGGTACTTATAACCTCAAGGGCTTAAACTATTTCTCTGAAGTTAATGGAAGTGTTTTGTTGGACCAGAGCCAGGTTGCACAGCTTCTATGATTATGCTCTGACACGCCGTCAACAAATTTTTCCCTAAGCACGAAGGACCTAACTGCACTCAAATGACATGGGTGTGGACTACAGGTTAAAAAATAGCAGATGGAAACATAGGTTCACTAAATATTTGCCCCCTTTTCGAACAAGGTCTGCGTAAACCCAGTTGAAGCTATTGAAAAACTGTGTACAGCAACAAAGGAGCATTTAGACTTCTCTGAAAACATCAAATAAAGCCATTAATGAACATTTTTAATAGGTGTGTAGGGGCCTGCCCTCCCAGGAGTAAATATAGTAAATGAGACTACACAGAAGTGTATCATTGCTTGGGTATAGATCCATGAGCTTGTTTCTGGATAAACAAAGAGGAAGAGATTGGTCAAGTGGCAAAAGACAAAACTCATCTTCAGTGGACAGAGCTATGCTCCCAGATGGCTGAGATTGTCTTGCACTGAGAAACCAAAGAAATATCTGCTAACATATATAAGACTTCTTGGAAATAGAAACATGAAAAATTTAAACTTTGGAAAAAGTTATGAAAAAAAAAATCATTAAACTTCTGCCTTTGTGTTAATATTATTGAAATAATACATGTATTTACTAAGAAACATATACCAATGCATTCTACATTCTACAAAACACCATTCAGTGCACAGTCTGGGGTGCTCAGTGTTGCACTCATACACTGCCCTGACTCTTTGAACGCATCCAGCTTTCATAACTTCACTGGCTTTCACTGTGTCAGGTCAGGAATGTATTTAATCCCTGCACTTACAGACGAAGAGAACACATTGAAAACTTGGCTTAATTAAGCTTCATCAACAATATATGACAAATAAAGGCAGAGCTATTTTGGGTGGAAATTGTACTGTCAGAAGAAAACATAGCTCATTAAATAAGCATTTGTTTTAAAAAAGGCAAAAATGCATTGAGAAGAAGTATCTTTAAATAGAAGAAAGACAGCTGGGAAAACGTGTCCATATCATAAGAGCCCAATCCTAAAGCAACCAATCTCAAACTAAATAAAAGAAGTTGCACTCTGAAATCAAACCTTCAGATTTAATGAATTTGTGCTTTCTACTTAAAAGTTATCTTGTAGAATAAGTCTTTTTCTTTCAAGTCTTATTCAAATCAGAATTATCGCATCATGTGGTATACAACTGGTATTTTAACACAACAAAATGCATTAAGCAGTAAGCCAAATAAAGTGGTATTAGCTCTATTACTAGGCACTCTTCCTCCTCTTACACTTCTTATTTTAAATATAACATATGTTTCTAAAGAGGCCTGGCACCATATGTCTAAAGACAGATTTTTCCTGCCTTATTCATGGAGTAAGAATATCACTTAGCAAAGCAGAGGGAAGATTTCTGAGGTCATTAACATCTCTAAATAGTGAAAAGTTCAAAAACGAGTCACGATGCATTAAAAAAAAAAAAAAAGAAAAAAGATGTCTCTATGGGAAAATTTGCATGTCATATAAAGTGCAAGAAAGCAACATAATGCTGCCTCTTCACACCTGCTATTTTATTTCTATACTGAGACCACCAGACTTTCAAGGGTACAGGGTACCTTTTACTGTCTGAATTTCCACAGAAATAGATACAGCCTAGGCAGGCCCACAAATTTTTTAACATACTTGTTCAATTAAGTCAAACAGAAAATACTATTGCAGAAGGATTTCTTCAGAAGAAGAAATCTCATTGTCAGGAAATTCAAGTAGGCATGATTCTGATTGACATGAATTGCTATCAGTATTGCTAATACAATCACTTCCTATTTCTAAACTGAGTTTTCCTTTTACATTTCCTCTTACATTTTACATTTACATTTCCTTTTAAATTTCCTTTACATTTTTACATGCAAAAGAGGGCTAAAAAACAAAAACAAGCAAACAAAAAAAAAAACAACACAAAAAAAAAAACACAAAACAAACAAACCCAAAAAACTAACCAAACAAAAAAACCCACAATGTTTTGAGTACATTTTAACTATTGACTGTCAGGAAACAGCTTTCAGGGTATTAAAAGCTTGATAGAAAGGGTAAATCTAAGAGAATTAATATTTTGATAAAAGCCGTAAGTTATCACTTAGGGACTTAAAAGATTAGAATCAGGCTCTCCATGGTACTTTCTAGGCGACTGAAATGTTCTTGCTAAATCATTTACTTAAGTAATCATAGCAATTACCAATGATTAGTGAAAAATAATATTCCTGTGGGCAAAAATTGCCATGGTTTCTTGTTTCTTCTTCCTTTTTCTAAACAAAAAAAAATCCAAACAAACAAACAGCCCCCAAATCCCTTCTCTAACCTTTTTTTAATCTGGTTATCCACTTTTCATTTATAAAAGAAATAATTATTCAAGTAAAATTGCAGTAATTTGTTTCAAAGCTGACTGTTGTCAAATTGCTAAAATTAGGCTAAAAAAAAAAAAAAAAAAAAAAAAAAAAGAAACAAGGTAAAGACATACCTTAAGGAGAAACTCAGACTTCTACAGCAATAGGCTTTCCTTTTCTTCTTCTAAAACTACCTTAAAACCAGCATCCCTCACACTTACTTCTTATCTTTTGGGAATATTCCTTAAAATCTGCAGAGCCTCAGGAAATTTCTACAGCAAAATCCAAACTAGCTGTTATTAGGTAAAACTTTTGACACTGCCTCATCCTTTCCAGATACCAGAGGCAAAAAGAAACAATTAAAAAAATCAGATTAATAATAAATGTAGGAGAAGGAAGGGAGCAGTGTGAAAAGGACAGGAAATTTGGTAGATGCTTTGCCTGAAACCAGAAACGTTGCTGTAGTGCTATTATACTCTCCTGCAGGCAATGAATATCTTTTGGTTTGGGTTTGGGTATTTTTCTTTAGACTTTTCAGCATTCTTCAGTGGAATTCAACTGGCAGAGGAAAAACTTTCCTTGCAAATTCCACCTGTAGGTTAAATATAAAGCTTTTAGGACTAGAGTTTCATTACAGAACTGACAAGACTAGCTGTCTCACAGGTGAAGCACTGAATCCACGACAAAACATGTTGCTTACATCCATGTTTCTGGCCACCAAAAGCCTTAAGCTGGAACGTAGGCAAGAGGGGGTTTTGAAATTTATTAATGTAAACTAGAAAAGAGCAGCTCCAGGAAAGTCTGTCACATTGAGCTAAAAAGATGTCTCAAAGTACTCTCCTCCATTAAGGAACAGTTTTATACTTAGAAATAAACCAATTACAATTACATACACCATTTTGTAGAACACAGATGGCAGACTCTTACCTCCTTCTTGGTAAATTCTGGTGCATGATCGTTTTTGTCATCAATAACAATAGTGGCAGTTGCTGTACCAGATAGTCCCACATCATGGCCACCCAAATCTTTAGCTTCAATAACTAGTTCATATTGTGGAGTTTCCATTGTCTGGAAAAAAAACAAATCGAACCAACCAAACAGACAAAAAAGGAAAAAGAAAGGTTAAAAAACCCAACCCACAACAGATTACAATCTATTTTTAATTCACATTAAAATAATAAATAAAAATTCTAAAACTTAAATTCTGCATGCTAAAACATAGCATAGAAAGAGATCACAGTTATCACAGTGTTTTATCAAATCAGAAATATAGCTTTCTGGGGGCTTCAGCTGCTACAATGGAGATCTTAGTTAGAATACAGTATGAAGGAATACTGTAAATACTGGTAAACAGAACGTAATCTATCCTGTTATTTAAGAAGGTTATGAAAGAGGAAAGAAATTAATATATACGTGCACTTAAAGAGTAAGCTGACACTTCAGTGCACCAATATTTAGCAGCTTGCTTCATCAGTGTTATGATGAGTATATAGTTAAATACTAACGTCACAATCTACATATAAATTCACTTTATTTTATTAAATCACATTAATTCTGTTTATTAGCATTTAGAATGGTAATGTAAGTTTGCTTCACTGTAAGAAACAAGAAAGCAGTTTCTAAAATGGGTGACTACCTGTTATTGTACAAAGCAAATGTGTATAATAAAAGTAATGACTTACATCTATGATCTCCAATTGCTACGGCATCTGGCTGCCTACTTAATGTAGAACCAGACACCATAGGTCCATCCTAAAAGCCATACTTAATTTACCCCCACTGAAAAACACCTATAACTTGGAAAAAAAAACTTGTGGCTACTCTTCTGCAAAGAGAGTGTGACAGCTTTTCTTATTCACCTCTTGTATCAGGCATGAAAGCACATCTGTTTGCAAGCTGGACAATGGGGTAGTAATACATCCCACCAAAGGGAGCTATGATCAGCATCAGAACCTGTTCCCATGGAACTTGTAGAGAATTTTGACATGGATTTCACTGGAGACAAGACAGGGCTCTTAATTAAAATTAATATTGTCGACATTTGTATGGCTGCCTTGTAAGGAACCATCTGCCCAAAGGCCATATGTGTTGCATCATCAGTGGAGGGCACAGATGAGAAAGTGCAGCAGCCACCTTCAAAACTATATGGTAAGAATGTCAAGTGTGCTCAGGAATGTTTTTTCAAACCTTGAAAAATAAAGCATGGATCACAGGGTCAAAGCAACACAGTGATGTCTGAACGCGTGGTTAGGGCACCCCTGCTAGAGGGCTAATTGAAGCTCTGACCAGCTCTAGTGGCTAAATGTGTTTATAAGAACCAAGGTTACACATCTTAAACATCACACATTCTCTGTCCTTTATCTAATGCTTTTCCAGAGAGTTAACATGCAGTGAGACAACTGGTGTGAAACTCCATATAGCAATGCAATGATCTCTGTCTATCACCCATATATTGCCTTAGAAAGCAAAATCATGGAAGCTGAAGTAGGGCTTATCCATAGCAGAGAACACAGAATGGTCCAGGTTGGAAGGGAACTTTAAATGTCATCTACCTGATCCTGCCCTGCAATGAACAGGGACATATTCAAGTATATCAGGTTACTGAGAGAGCTCCATCCACCTTGATCTGGAATGTTCCCTGGAATGAGTCATCTACCATCTCTCTTGGCAACCTGTGTTCCACTGTCTCATCAGTCTCATAATAAAATTTCCTCCTTATACCTAGTCTGAACCTGCCCTTTTTTTGTTGATAACCATTACTCTTTGTCCAGTCACAAGAGACTCTGTTAAAAAGTCTGTCCCCATCTAAAGTCTCCTCCAAGTAATGAAAGGCCACAACAAGTCTCCTCAGAGCCTTCTCCAGGCTGAACAACCCCAACTCCTGTCTTATAGGAGAGGTGCTTCAGCCCTCTGAGCATTTTTGTGGCCCTCCTCAGGACTCGCCTGAAACAGGTCCAGAGGAGCACATGTTAAAAGGAGATCCCAATTCCTGAAGCACTTTTAGGCCACGACAGAAGCAACCATGTCGCCTGTTCATCAGATCACCTACTACAAAGTTATTTATTTGCATGTATATTCCATGAGTCAGGCTAGAAGATAAATTTAGTTCTAAAAACATACGGACTACTAGAAAATCAGATGCCATTGCCACATAGGGGATCCTAAGAAATGGATTTTCTCAAGTTTTACATTATTCCATGAAATTAATCTCAGAAGTCAGCAAATCACAAACAGGATTTTGATTTATAACATCATAAATATACAAAAAGAAATATTACTGACATGTCTCAGACATGAATTCACATGACAGAGTAGAACAAAATTTGCAGGTTTTATGCATTTATTTTCTAAAATGTATTCAATGTATTAAAACCTGAATGGAGCTTCCTCCCCCCACCCCCCCCCCCCACCCCCCCCCCCCCCAAGCAGCTTTTTCATTATTTTGATTAAGAAGTTGTTATTATTGCATGGAAAATTTGAAAAGCCATTTATCACTTCATGTTTATAAGCCTCTTTGCTCAGAAAGGGGCCCATTTTTATTCACAAATTGGCCTTTCTTCATTTGAAAACTGTCCCATTTTCTATTGAAAGCAGGTCCAGTTATGATAGAAATTGTCTACTGCTGCAGAAATTTCTGTGACAGGAGTCCAATGTTTAAGCTCACAACAGAATGTGAAAAACATTGAATTTTGAGTAGTATTTCATATTATTATGAATACTTCACACTTTCCTGAGAAGCAACACTTTCTACATCTAGTTCTGTCACCAAATATTTCCTTTGTTAGAGAAAGCAGCTCCTAACAGATCCAAACCCGGAGCAAAGGTGTGCTCCCATCAGATGCCCTATTTACACTAGGAGATTGCACAGAAGGATTTTTTAGCATTTCTCATACGTTACCACAGTTAATTCAGGCACTAGAAGCAATTTGAACCTGTCATCTATTACACTACTGGTAAATCCTGGGGCACGAGAGTGGAGATCTGTGGGCAGAGCGTGGTTCCCTGTGCCTTCACTAGCAGTTCCTCGGCTGATGGTAACCTGAAGTGCTCAGGTCTGTGCTGGGGCATCCCTGGGGCTGGGGGCTGCAGTGCAAGCTGCCACAGCAGTTCCCTGGCTTTTCCCTCTTCACTGGGCTCAGTACCTTTACACCAGTGCAAGGGATAAAAGGTGAGCACTTGGTCCCATATTGTGAGAAATGAGTGCCCCTGGAGGGGAGCAGTGGAGAAGAGCAGTCTTCCTTTACCTTCTCCATCCCTGCTGTACTGTGCATATTAGGGATATGTATACAAACATATATACATATACACATGTATGTATAAATATGTACATATGTATATATTAAGCAGAACTCACTACCAATAGCATTTTTGGACCCCACAATTGCTCTGACTGTTGTCGCACCATGATGTTGCCTGCCACTAAACCCAGGCCTCCTGCTTCTCAAAGCAGTGACCTAGCGCCTCTTGCAAAACCAATCTGATTAGTACCATTTGGATAGTGAGATGCTAGCAATATAAACCTGCAACAACCCTCAACATAAAACGATAATAGGTGATTTTAATAAATGAACATTAAATCACTGCTTCTGTGGCTTATTATTTATTAGCTGCGACTTTGTGGAGTGAAACACTGTTGAGAGGGTTTGTATAATTACTGCAGGAGAACCATTCCTGTCCCCATAAATTTTCAGTCCAGTCATTTAGCCACTGCAGGGGTGACACTGGCAAACTGTTTGGTTTGCCAAGTAGGTGAGCTGTGCCTTAAGTGTTTCCCTTGAAGGTCTTCCCACTGCCATTCTCACCAGTGTTAGCATTCTTACCAGATTTCTCTCCCCTGCTGCCTTGACATAACTGGTTGAGCGCTAGTGTAAAGCAGTGAGAAGCCAGAAAGGCACTTTTTCAGATTCCTGACAAAGTCAGCAGGATCTAATCACAACAGAGAGAAATAAACATTTCAGGGCAGCTATACACAGGTGGAACAAACAAAGGGGCTATTTTTAGGTAGTGCGGAATTAAACCAGGTAATGATGGACTCCAGAAACAATCTCTCCAGTGTTTCCTCCTCGCTGGGTGTCCCCCATGAAGTGCCTATAGCTACAACTTCATCCACTGCTCTCCAATTACAGTAAACACACCTATGAATTGCACATCCAGAATAACAATGGATGTGCAATTCCATTTGCACATCCATTGGTAACAGCACACCCAAGCCTTCATTTGACACTTCAGTGTTTCATATAAAACAAACTGGGGAGAACAGGAATTCTGGACTTTATATAAAGTACTCTGTTGCTAAGATAAAAGCAAACAGTTGGTGGGAAGCAAACAACATATAGAATGCTCGAAACTCTTGTAAAGATCTGAAGTATCCTTTCAGGCTATCTTAATACTTATTACCAGTAGAGAGGGGGTTACTATTTTGTGTATATTATTATTTTCTGCAACAATGCAACTATGCCTCAACACTTCTATTTATTATTCTGCTTACAAACTATGTATTCATGTATAACACTCTATCAGTAGTGTTCTATCATATCATAGTTGTTACTAATGCCTTCACAATATCAACCAGACAAAAAAATTCTTAGGATTTAAATAATTTCAGTTGACACTAAATAAATGCTTGCACTCATTTAAGATGATAATCTCATATAGTATGTACTGAATATCTCATATTAAGACATAATCAATGTTCTTGTTGAGCAACAATATCAACATTGAATCTATCCTTGTTGCAGAGTATGCTCTCAGGATTTTGACAAATACAGAATAAAAAAAATGAAGCAACGTGACTATTAGCAGTTCTAACAGACATAATGTTTTTATAATTGTAATATCAGCATGTATTTACATGCTAATTGTTGCAGTGTAAAAAAGGCAACATACACAGAATCTTTGCATTCAGAGCTTGAATTACAGTTTGATGAATACAAAAGCCCAAATAATCTGTACTGTTAATCTTCTTTAGCTCACCAATTTCCATTTTTTTATATCACAAAGGAAGGTCTAAAGTTTAATCAGTGCAATAATGCAAGCTTGTTATGAAGAAAATCAATACCTATTTACTACCCATAGGAGACATATAGTTCATAGGTATATGTGGAATCCAAAGGAAGACAAATTTCTCCTTTAGGAATTGCAGTTAAGAAAGGAAATAAATTGCTCAAAAGTGCTAAATATAAACAGGTTTCCTGACCAAAAATATTTATTTTCCATCAAAAGGAAATCTGTTACTTTTTAATACATATGATATATAGGATCAAGACTTTTAATTATTCAGAATGCCATAACTATAGGGCAGATACATATGGATATGTTCGGTTTATTTTTACATGGAAATACAGGAACAGTATGTTCATGTTTCCAATACTTTGTGTAAAATTATTTTTGACTGATATGCAAATTAGGATTTAGACTTGCTATGGAATTCATATCACTTTGGGGAAAGCTCCCAGCCATGACTGGTGACAAGCTCTCTTTTGAGAAATATTACAGATCTACAGTGAAAAACTATATTTACTGCTCACTCACTGTACAAACGTGTATCTTGACTGTTACATACAAGCACCAAAGAATTTTGCAGACATTAGCTTCACCTATGGGAGCATCCTTACACTGAGAATATTGTTAATAATGAATTTCTCCTTGGGTAGAGAACACCAGATTCTGGGACAGAACAGTGATTGAAGCTCCATTTAGCCTGAGATATTTCAATTTAAATTATGATTGTTATTTAGGCTACTACCAAAACCAAGCCCTAAGAGAGCAAATATTCAGCATTCTAAACAAAATCCTCAATTATCATAAAAGATATGCCACCACTGATGTTAGTACCCCTAGTACTAATTTTTACCAGCCAAGATATTTCCAGTGTATAATTTATGTGGATTAGAGTGGCATATTGACCAGCAGCAGCTATTCACTAGATGCTCATGCTTTGGGAGAAGAAACATTTTCTATGTCTGCTGTTCTACAAATATAAAGCACTATAACAATTTTGAATAGAAATGGAGAATACGAATCACAATGTCCCAATGAAAATACTTACTGTCAAGTGTCATTAAATCATTCTTTTCGTTATAAAGCACAAGCTATGCTTCAGCTTTCCTTCTAGACCAACGCATGCAATTTCTTTTCTTTTTTTTTTTTTTTCCCCCCCCCGGAACAAATTCAGTTGTTCTTCATAATTAAACAGTGTTGCAGAAACCTTTCATTCCAGTGTGAAAGCATCGATTATTACGTAACTTCTCTTGCTGATTTTAGAGCATTTAGTCACTCCACTGTTATTTCATACTTGGAGGTGTCAGGAATAAAACCACCACATTCATCCCACCTAAACCTTCTGTCAAGAACAGACAATAGGTATAGTGAGTGTCGACTCCCCAGTATTAAGTCTGAGTAAAGAGAACTACATTATAGTCTCTTTGCAACTACAGGCCCTGTTATATGCAAACATTCCGTTTGTGTTTACATGTCACTGAAACTATCATTACTGCTGCACCCTCCCAAGGATTGTCCTGAGTTTAAAGGACACATATATTCATGCTTGCTAGATCCAAGCTGCTCCAAATTCTGGTATGCGGTGGTGCAACTCACTGCCTCAAGCTTGCACAACCTTCCAGGGCAGACATACACTTTGCGAGATGAAGCATGTCACTCTGAGGGAGGCAGCTTTAGAGGCTAAGGCAGCTGTAAGCTTGTTTTGAAGATGATACTCATAATGTGGTCAGGAAGCCTTCCCAAGTTGGGGTATCCTTTCCATTATCCCTAATTCTTCATAGCTCTCACTTTACACAGTGACACGCTGTCCTAACACCCCTTCCCATGTGCTATGTGTTCCAAATGTTAACGTCTCCCCTTTCACAGCACTTGCACAAAAAAGACACACTCCACCATTCTTGTATATGAAGCATCTAATGTTCTGCTACCCTTGTCCTTTAACAGAGTACCAAAACACTGCTGAAATGATAACATTACATCTATTCCTTATTGACTATACACCTACTGTATTCCTTTTTTTTCTGATACTGGGTACAAAACAGTGTATATTATTCACATTAATTAGCCATACTCAGATAAAACTACTGATGGAGTGGATGGCTGAGTTTACCTGATGCTCAACACTTCCTAAGCCTTACTGGGAAGTGAGGCTTGGGAACACTGAACACTGTAACAGTGCTAATAAACAAAACATTCTGAGGGTTTTTCATTAAATTTGGAACATATAATCAGAAATGTTAACAGTTGGATGGGTGTAGGAGCCACCATTCTCCCCAGAATTATCTCCTGATTATTAATACACTTCTAAGGCAATATTGAAACTACTATGCATTCTGCCAATTAATACTGGATTATTTTTACAAAAGTAACAGTTAACAGAGCATATCAAGCGGTTTGTTTCAGAATAAATAACTGTCTGCATCAGTACACTCCACTGGGCTGTGAACGTGCACGTACGCTTTCATGCCACAATATAAGATGCTTGTGTCTCTTACAAAACTGGCAGATTCCCATTTAAATGTTTCACATTTAAAACAAAGCATGACAAAGTGCAAGAGGCTGCCTTCCAAATCATCATGGCAGCAAAAGCATGAGAGTCAAAGGTCTCAAGAAACACATTTTGAAAAAGAGTCCTCAAATTCTTCATAAGAGGAAGATGAAAATAATAATATCTGCCTTGCTGCAGCTACAGCCACATCAGAATTAGAAAACTCCTGTTCATCAGTAATCACAAGAGGATGTCTGTGCCTGTGTTTTTGCAACAGAGACTCTGGAAGCTAATGAGAAGTTCTAGGCATTTAACCCATTGGAGAGGGCAATCAATCCATGGTATCAATATTTCATACAAAAGCAATAACATGCAGCTTGTCAGCACTCCCTTCTGTTTACTGGAAACAAATTACTTTCCTAAATTGTGTGGACAGCAGCCAATGCCGGTTATCAGGGATCTCAGTGATAAACACACATTATACCTGAGGCCTGCAACACAGGAATCCTTCACGGAAGACAGCAAAAAAAGGCTCTGCCAAGTATACTTATCACTGATCGATTTGCTCCTCCTTGGGCCTGAAACAGGCTCAAGAAGTCCTGAAGTGGTTCCTGCAGACTTTGGAAGAGGATACCAAAGAGTTCTGAAAGATAAATAATGTCTTTCAGGAATGTGTATCCCAGAGAAGGTATCTTCAAAGCAGGGCAAGTGGGAGCTAGAGCTTCATCTTAAGGTGCCAAGAAGTGGGTTTGAACAAGGCAGATGTAAAACCTGAAGCAGTTCTAGCTAATCTTATTCCCAACATGTCTTTCCTCACAAAATCATCTCTGAACCAAGCAACAAACCACTAACACAGCTTAAATCCTGGACAATATAGGCTTTTCTACTCCCATACTTCACTACTTAGCACACACTTTTGAAGGAATGCATTGCAGAAAATAAAGTGAAACCTAATGCTGATTGGTTTATTATGTGCCACCATCAAGCCATCTATAATCTCACCAGGACTGAAGTTAGATTAAAAAGTTTATTTCACAGAGATCTGCTTGGATGCCAATGCACCACTTGTACTAATCTGCCCCATCACTCTGAGACATCACATACAGCGCCCTTCTTAACCTCATTAAACATCAAATCCTAGATGCATATTCAGAGTGTGGCAACTGGATTTCTTTCCTCCAAAATTCAGCTGAAAAATGTGTCCTGGGCATCACCTAATTCTCTCCAGCCACCAGTGTGGTTCAGTTAAGGGCACCAAACTAGAGTTGTCTCAAGTGAAAAATTACAGTGTAAAGTATGGAAGTGAGGTCCTCAGCATAAACTACTTTGCTGTACAGTAAAGCTTCTACTGGTCTGCTCTATCTGCTAATGGTGAAATAGCCTTGCAATCCCCTATAAATTAGGCAGCTATGGATTTTATAGTATTTAACTATGACAGCATCTTCTTACCCCAAACCAGGCAAGGAGACAAATGCAGGAACAAGAAATGATAGAACCTTGACTGATACAGAATGATAGAAATGATAGAACCTGTAGCTGAGACACCACAAGATCACAGCAGTGACAAGACAAATGAACCATCTGGCAAACTATCTGACAGTACCTTTTTCAGAGGCTTCTCAAGTAGGTGCTTCATCCTTACCTCCAAACAGCACCTCTGGATGTACAAAAGCTTAGCATTATTTCTGTGCCCAGTTTATACAGAAGAATTTGAACAAGGCCATTTGTTCACAGAGGTCTACAACTGATCACTGTGAAAGAGGATTCTTGAGGACCTTTGCGCAGCAGCTGAAAATGAACATTTTCTTTGAGTTTCAATTTATAATAATCTAAATGAATATACTCTGCATAGGTAAGAAAAGATGATAAGTTTTATGTTATCTCCCTAATACCAAATCTTTACGTAATCTGTTATCGATTTGTCCTGGGATCAGCAGTAACAGTCATTTTTCTCCTTCTTGGTAGCTGGTGCAGCGCTGTGGTTTTGATTTCGGGCCTGGGAACAGCGCTGATAACACCAGTGTTTTCAGTTACTGCTTGATAATGTTTTGGTCTGACCAAGGACTTTCTGAGCCTCATGTTCTGCCAGGGAGGAGGGGAAGCCCCAGGAGGAAGCAGAGACAGGACACCTGGCCCAAACTGATCAAAGAGGTTATTCCATACCACAGCATGTCATGCCCAGGATGTAAAAACAGAGAGCAGACACCCAGAAGGGTGGTGGTGCACTGTGGGAGTGCACTGCATGGTCGGGTTGATATCGGGGGGTGAGCAGCTGTATTCCTTCTTTGTATTTCTCTTGTATTATTACTGGTGGTAGCAGTAGTGATTTGTGTTATACGTCAGTTACTAAACTGCTCTTACCTCAACCTGTGGGAGTTGTCTTCTTTCGATTCTCCTCCCCATCCCCCGGGACTGGGGGAAGAAAGAGGGGGGAGTGAGTTAGTGAACAAACTGGGTGAGCTGTAGTGGCTTAAACCACAACATAAACGAATCAAAATGAAGCTTACTGGGTTAATGTCAGAATCACATTCTCACAAATTAGGCGCACTTAGGATATATTTCCCTACATAAACATACCAATTCCCACAGCAGAAAGCAATATTATAAAGGTGAGGATGGAAATTGTGTTTCTGTTGTGTAATCTGCTTTGCAAATTTGTAACGGTGGTCAAAATGCCCAGAAAACTCAATTACTGACTTGCTATGACAACCATACATCAGCAGGCCTAGGCAGAGAGAAGTTATTTCTAAAATTAGCACCCTAATGCAAAAAAACATACTCTACGATTCCAGATGTATAACCTTTGCCTGATGCTTATATTGTGAAATATTAATGGAATTACTGTCTATTATTTCAGGCATATTATCAGGAACTTAGTATTCTAGTTAAATTGGTTCATCATAAATCAGAGTTGGAGGAGAAAAAAACTCTCCATGTCCATTTGAACTACTTACCATTTAAACTTGGTATTTAATCAAAATGGTCATCAAATGTTACTTTTAATCACTATTATAAGTTTTCCTTTAACTTGAGTTTTTTATGCAAATCTTTTTTTAGTGTTCTATTGCTAGTAATAATTCCAGGTAGCTTTTGAAATAAAGGACCCCGCTGAGAGTGTAATGAATCAGTAAATGATACTAGCTTTGTTCATATACAGAAACAATTCTAGTGGCTGCATTTATACTCTCATTGGGTTATACCCACAGAATATAAATTGATCTAATTCTAAGTCTTCCAAGGGAAAATGGTGTAAAATGGATTTCAATTACACTATTGCTGTTTTACCAAAAAGCTGATAGCACTGTGGGGTGAAAATCCAACCCCTCCATAGGATTTACTTCCTAATGAAAGATATAACAATGGAATTTTCCATTTAAAAATTCTTCCATTTATTTTATTCTTTTCTTACTTAATCCTACGTATCTTTTTATCAGCTTTTTTTTCATGATAAAAAGTAATTAAATGCCTTCTTTGGAATTCCTGTACTTTCTGCTTTGGCTAATAAATTGTATTTTAGCTAAGCTTTCGTAATTCTACTTGTATCTTCTAAGAGCATCTGCCAATAAAGCAGCTCCCCTCCCCCCCACTAAAGTCAGTCTTAACTTCTTGCAACCACACTAAGATTTCTAAGTTATTCTCACTTTCAGACTTTGTCACTGCTTTGTTTAGATTTTGTACTGTAATACAGTTGCTTTAGCGGACAATAAGAATGTTAACCTGCTAGAGGTCACTTCTTTTATAAATTGATGTCTGTGCACTAGAATTGTACACAACTTCTTTTTATAAATCAGTCTTCAAAAGCTTTTCACACTCACTATAAAAAAGGGATAGATTTCCAACTATAATTTGTTTTATAAGCAATACCAAGATACAGTCTATTGATTGTTTCAATTTAGTGTAGTGACTCAGAGGAAAATCAATAGAAAATAAACTTAAAAATTAAGTGTATGAAGATCATGTATGCAGAGTAATTTTCTTTTCAAGGACTTTGGACGATTCAGCACACGACTTGTTTTTGGATATATAGAAAAGTCTCACAAAAAAAAAAAAAAAAAAAAAGGCATAATTAGAACCTTGGCCGGGGCTTGTTATGAAATATAGGACACATTGCTCAAACAATACGAAATAATACTGAGGTATAAACAGCTTCCCTTCTGTACAGTCCAGCAGCTCTAGGTCCTTTTAAATGTTTAGCAGCTGTTGTTTAAGCCATAACTCATGCAGTTTGCTCACTCACTCCTCCCGCTTTCTTTCTCCCCACTCCCGGGGGGGGGGGGGGGGGGGGATGGGGATGGGGAGAAGAATCAAAAGAATGTAACTCCCATGGTTTGAGATAAGAACATTCTAGTAACTAAGGTATAACACAAACCCCTACTGCTACCACCAATGATAATAATGACCATGGAAATGCAAGGGAAGAGGATACAACTGCTCACCACCCCACAACCGAGCCATGAACTGACTCTTCCTAGTTCCAGCCCCCAGTTTTTACATCCTGGTCATGACATGCTGTGTCATGGAATACTTCTTTGGTCAGCCCCGGTCAGGTGTCCTGTCTCCGCTTCCTCCTGGCCTCCCCCTCCTCTCCGGCAGAGCATGAGACCCAGGAAGTCCTCGGCCAGGCCAAACATTGCTAAGCAGTAACAGAAAACATTGGTGTTATCAGCTCTGTTCCCAGGCCAAAAGCCAAAAACACAGCATTGCACCAGCTACCAAGATGGAGAAAAAAAAAAAAAAATCACTGCTACTGCTGAACCCAGGACAGCAGCATAGTTTTCTGGCCCAAAATGTTGCTCAAGACTTTGTCTTTGTGAAATATATTCTTCTTTATAGGAAGTATGTGATATTTTTATTCATTGCAATGCCATGCCTTTTCTTAAAAAATCTGTTTGAAGTAATAGTATTTCCAAGAAGTAAATATTTGTCTGATTTTGTCTGCTTTTCCCCCTGAAGTATCACCATAAAATATTTATGTCAGGTTCCTGAGGACTTGTTGCCTTGGTCTTCCTGTTCAAGGAAATATTCTGCCATGAGGTCTGAGAGGCGACAAGTCTGGGAGGTTTATGTTAATTCTCACCAAGAGATCAAAGTTAACGGGAAAGTCCTCTCAGCTTCAAGAGGTTTGGGTGACACATTCCCATGGGGCACAGAGGATTCAACTGTCTACTCAGGTAGGAACACTCAGTGATGCAGTCTTCATTTTAATCATTTGAACATTTTAATCAGGTTATTGCACTAGAAAATGTCCTAAGAAATCTCATGCAGTCTGCTTTAATGAGACGTCAGTTAATCTTTTATAATATTGCCTTGCTATATCTGCTTTATATCATATATGAAGTAAAATTAAAAAGTATAGAACCAGTACCAATTAAGTTATAGTGAGCTAAGACTGCATAGCATATTTTGCAGTAAGGATGGTACCAAAATATCCTTCATTTATGTCACTCTGTCAGAAATTTCTGGAGGCCTGTTGCTCTACAAAGTGATTCTTTTGTACAACTTTCCTTCAGGAGAATTCCCAAAACACACTGTAAAGGAAAACAAATAATTATTGGTAATTTGCAGAATTAAGAAATAAATTAAGAGCTAATGACTGAGAGAAATCCACTGTTTTCTATTAAGGAAGGATAAACAACATTAAGTGAATAACAACTACCATCATGGAGAGACAGAGGGGAGGTGAATATATGAGGTAAGATATGAGTAGACGTGGGGGTGAGCAGAGGTCTGGGAACTACGACCGAGTGACTCCCATTTCTAGGTAGTTCTTCTAGACTAAAAGCAGTAAAACCAGTAAAGGAGAGAATGATATGGGCGGCAATGCTAGCAGCTAAAGAAGAGGGAGAAAAGGATACTTCCTTGAAGACCTGAGAAGAGGCACCCATAATATAATTAAAAGACCTTTCCAAAGATAGGAAGTGCTATGTTGTAGCTGTATCTGTGGATCTGAAACACGCTTCCAAACTCAGATTAGCTGTGGGAAGAACTGTGTCACAGGGACAGTTTTCAAAATCAATTCCTGTCCGGTTCCCCTTCCTTCTTCTTATGAAGGGGAAGGATTAGTAGTTTGCTGCATGTCTAGAAGCACATTGTTCTCTGTTGTCTATGGCATGCTCTTAAACAGTATATTTGGGTTATCTCATCCCTGCCAAATCCATCCATCTTCAGTGCATTCAGAGCATTCAGAGATTCAGAGCAGCCCTGCAGAGATGGACTTTGAGGTGTTGGTCGATGAGAAAATGAACATGAGCCGGCTGCAGTGTGCGCTCACAGCCCAGAAAGCCAACTGTAGCCTTGGCTGCATCCAAAGGAGTGTGGCCAGCAGGTAGAAGGAAGTGATCCGACCCCCCTACTCTGCTCTCGTGAGATCCCACTTGGAGTATTGTGTGCAGTTCTGGTGTCCTCAACATAAAAAGGACATGGAAGTGTTGGAACAAGTGCAGAGGAGGGCCATGAGGATGATCAGGGGAGTGGAGCACCTCCCGTATGAAGATAGGCTGAGAAAGTTGGGGCTGTTCAGCCTGGAGAAGAGAAGGCTGCGTGGACACCTCAGAGCAGACTTCCTGTATCTGGAGGGGTCTATAGGGATGCTGGGGAGGGACTCTTCATCAGGGACTGTAGTGAGAGGACAAGGAGTAACGGGTCCAAACTTAAACAGGGGAAGTTTAGATTGGATATGAGGAAGAAATTCTTTCCTGTAAGGGTGGTGAGGTACGGGAATGGGTTGCCCATGGAGGTTGTGAATGCTCCATCCCTGGTAGTGTTTTGATAGAAAGTTTGCCACAAGCAAGGCAAGATCTTTCGGTAGCATGAAACATACTGGGTCAAAACCCTTTCAGCTCAGTTTGTCATAGACACATGTAGATAAATGCAACTTTTTATCTCCATCTGACATCTCAAAGACTTGCTATCAAACCAAATAAATGACCGAGGCACCTTTTCAATTCTCTGCAGATGATAATTTTCTGTGTCTAGAATGCAAACCAAAGGAATGTAAGAAACCCACAATTATATTTCAGGATGTCCTCCAACAGCTGTTTGATCAACAGTACATCTGATACTGACCTCAATGAGACCAAGATCTAATTCCTGACATTTCTGCAGGTCAGAGGTTACGTGTTGTTTTGGAGCACCCTGCAGCCTTTACTGAATCTAAGAAATTCTTCTTCACATAATTAATTTCTATGCACGAATCTCCTACTGAAAACAACAAATGAGTCAGATTTGCAGGAGCAAGTTAATGTCCTGGAACTACTTCCAAACATTTTTGTAAAAAGGAGATCAAAGTGGGTATGGCAACTGTAAATCTAATGGGATTTAAATATAATTAATGTTGATTACTAAAATTTAGGGTATATAATCATAATGACAATTTAAGCTTAATGAGTAGCACAGTAATGAAGGTATTAAAAGCAGTACCCTTTCCATCTCTCTCAATAAAAGTGTTTGAAACTAAGATTTAATACAAATCCACTATTTGAACTGAGATTAACAAATATTAGCCTTGTTATATTTTTAATATTATTTGCATGAACTTTATTGAGACAGGAAGAAAAGTAACAGAAAAAATTCAAATTCACCAGAAAACGGCAAAACTGAATTTAATTTTCTGCTGCCTTAAGAGCCTATCTAGGTAACTTTAAGTTAAACAGATTTCTAGAATTAGAAAATGTTAACATTACAATAAATAGAACTGCTTGAAAGAGAGGCTACGAATAAAAAAATTAGCTTAATAAACAGACGGAGAAGGCATTTTAAAAATTATTGCCTTTGTCAAATGCTCAGCATCTTAATCCTGGTAAGATCTTTTTTATCAAAGCAGAAATTCAACCATTGGTGAAAATGTAAAATAGAATTTATATTAGGTATGAGTTAACTTACTAAAGTAGAACTATGGAACACAAATGAATGTAAAGCAGAATAACTAAATCACCAGTTATGTTTCTCTCTCTGGGAATTCAAATGTTGGTAACAGATCATCAAGGAAAAATTTAGTTATTTTATAGTATTCTCCCTCTACCTGCGCTTTGCCCTTTCTGGATCTATCCCTGTTTCAAAAATATTCTAAAGGCACTGAATAAGGAACTGGCACGTTCAGCTGTGTTTCCTCTCAGGAAGAATATCACAATAAGAGACAGCATCAAGCAAGGTTATCTCTCCATGGGAGTGTAATCACCTGCAGTACTCCAGGCTTGACAAGGAAATGCTGAATGAGACGCATGATTCTCAACTAATAATGATATATGCAACATGTTCAAAACCGTCTGTAAGGTCTGAATGTGCCCTGGAGCATAGTGTGTCCCAGGATGGATGCATTACACTTTCTTGGGACTTAGAAATGCAATGAACTCAGTTATTAAGATCTAGAAAAAGAAAATATTTCCCTAATAAACAGTTATGTCAGCAGTTTGCACAATCCCAGTGCCTCAGGATAGGGATCATGAGAACAATGCCATGGGAGTTCACCCACACTGCTGTCTGAAGATAACTCCAGAAGAGCCTGATCAGGAGTCATAAAGAAATACACAAGGTGCAAGCGCAGCTTTGTCTGGCATAACTTATGATACTTCCTTAAAATTGTCTGTCGTAAAGGAGGACCTACAAAAAGCTGTCAGAGGATAATGAGTTTGGACTCCACTGGTTTCCCTGGCCCTAAAGTCTTTCCCTATTTGTAGGACAGGGTAGATAAAACGACTTTTTTAACCAAGCCTTGCACTGAAGCAAGTATTCAGCTATTCAACAATACACTATTAAAACCTATAAGAGCAAAAGCCATGCAATCCTAACTATTCTACGATTCAATGATTCTATATGGCACATAGCCACCTATTTAGCATGCAGCAGAATAAACAGAAGTGATGATATGCCCTCACATGACTATCCTGATGTCCACCACAAAAAACCTTTAATGGGATACAGAAACACCCCATAGACAGGTAAATTGAAACAATGGTAAACGGTTGTGTTGAGAATAACTCATAGAGGTAGAGATTTCTAGTTCCCAGCCTGTAACTCTAACCTCTTCTTCTCTCTTATTCATAAATGAAGAAGATTAAAGAGTCCCTTTGTATCTTTATAGCGACTTGTTGTCATGGGTTCAGCAGCAGCAGTCATTTTTCTCCTTCCTGGTAGCTGCTGCAGTGCTGTGGTTTTGATTTTGGGCCTGGGAACAGTGCTGATAACACCAGTGTTTTCAGTTACTGCTTGGTAATGTTTTGGTCTGGCCAAGGACTTTCTGAGCCTCATGCTCTGCCAGGGAGGAGGGGAAGCCGGGAGGAAGCAGAGACAGGGCACCTGACCCAAACTGACCAAAGAGGTTATTCCGTACCACAGCATGTCATGTCCGGCATGTGAAAATGGAGAGCAGAGACCCAGAAGGGTGTGGTGGTGGTCTGGGTTCGCTGCTGGGGGGTGCACTGGCTGGGTCAGGCTTGGTTAGCAGTTGTATTCTCTTTCTTTGTACTTCTCTTGTACTTCTCTGTCATAATTATTACTGGTGGTAGCAGTAGTGATTTGTGTTATACCTCAGTTACTAAACTGCTCTTATTTCAACCTGTGAGAGTTGCCTTCTTTCGATTCTCCTCCCCATCCCCCCAGGACTGGGGGAAGAAAAAGAGGGGAGTGAATGAGTGAGTAAGACTTTGTGAGTTTTAGAGGCTTAAACCACAACACTTGTAAGATTTTCTTGCTCTACATGGCTGATGTACACATCCGCTGTGTTACTCCTTTGCCTCACTTATTGACCAGCTTTCCTGTCTGGCTGAGAACCTGTAGCCTGGAAGTTTGTATTCTCCACAAACATAACATTATGGTCAAAGTAAACAATATGTGTCTTCTTAGTCCTCCTAGTTTCTACTGGCCATGGTTTCTGTGTTTTTTCCTTTTTGAATATTGCAATATTCACTGAACATTTCAGTAAAATAAGAAGTTTAATTGCTGTGGCAGGGTTTCAGATTAGGTCAGTTGCTGACTGCTTGTTACTGAGTGACTCTAATTGGAACATTTGCCTCAGAATTTTAAAAGCAATAAGCTTTGGGGATATTTGCATAGCTAGATTGGTTTAGGTATATCCTTGCATATTAGATCTAAGGAATCAATATATATATGCTTATTTTCCTGAGGCTAAATTTAAATCCCCTAAGCCTGTAGGAAGTAGCTTGTTTCTACCATTTAATTGCTATCTTTTATTTGATATGACAGAGCTCTCTCATGATCATAGTTTGATATGTAAGTGTTCAAATGGATGGAACAATTTTATTCTACCTGTTGCTTTTACTTGGAGGATAATGACTGAGTTTCACTGTACCTGGAAAACTAAAAAAATTTTTTTTTAAAAAGGGGGAAGAAGTTGTAATTCTTAAGCCACTTGTCCTAAATTTCTCAGTGGCTAAATGACACAAGACCATTTTCTGAAGAAGCAATAAAAAAATTCTAATCTTAAGAAAAATTGTCACACACACTTGAAAAATATTGTGTACGTGTCAACCTTTGAAGGCCTAAAGAAAGATCTCTGTCATTCATGCTATTGTAAGCTCTGCATATCTTCCAGCTCTTTATACAGAAATCTTAATGGCCATGGATTATTGGGCTCATTGGTTATGGTTCTAGGAAATAAAACAATGGGAACTACTCATTATAATGCTCTCCTGTATTGGACTTTCACTTGGCTGAAGAATTAAAACAAGCTGAAAGGAAAATTAAACTTCAAAGAAATGGCAGGTGTATTTATGAATGCAAAAAACAAGCTAAAGGCTCTATTTCTCATGGTTTGCAGTGGTTATACTGTAAGTGTTCTGCACTATCAGCTTACTCCTCTATCTATCCAGCAGCTTCTCATTCACTTCAATTTTTAAGTGGCAGCCTAATAATAGAAACTGGGGATATATGGGAGGTGAGATAAAAAAATAATAAAAAAACCTATTGAAACAAACCAAACAAACAAAAAGAAAAAGTAACACCAAATGTCTGGAAAAAATAAGAAAGATGCTCATTGGCATAGATAGTGTTTCAAAAGGAATGATATTGAATTGTATATTATATTGCTTTCATGTTTAATTGCAGAACTACAATGTATGTTTTGCTACTAAAATTACTGATTTACAATCAGCCTAACTCCTGTCTAGCAGCTTATGTTGGCAAACTTGAAGGCATTATTAGTTAGAAATTCAAATGCACTGACTAAAGAGTGCTCTACATCTGAGGTGGATACAGCCCTCCTGTCCCTGTCTTCAGGAACTGCTCTTCTGTCAGGACACAGGGACAACAGCTCTGACAACAGCAACAGATCCAACAATCAGACTACTATTTGTGAGGACAAGAGCAGGCAACAGGCAGTGATGCTGTTTATACCCATTTTAAGCATTGGGGCTTATTTATGACTACCATAGTAAATAAACCCTGTAAAAACCAGTCCACCTCAGTAGCAAATGCACCCATCTGTTTCATTATCTCCTTCAGTCTGTGCTAGTGGTTTCTTTTTTCCACTTTTGCGATGTAGGTTAGGTAATAAAGCCAATCCTAAACCCCAAATATTGGAAATCAAGATGAGTAATTTTTGAGAAACATCTGCAATATATTTTGACAAAACCAGTATCTAGATCTGTGCATAAATATCCATTGTTTGTATTATTTTTTTATGAATAAAGATCATAGATTTATCAGTTGATTATATTTTACTATGACAAAACAATAGCCCCAAACAAGCAGAATGATCCTTTAAAGCCTTAAATTATACTTAAATAAATAGTTAAATATAGGCTTTTAAGTATAGGATTTTAATGAATGCATGCAAAATCTGTACATTAGATATAGCTGGATATTGACATTTTCTTAACCAAATATTCACTAATTCCCTTTTTTTACATCCTAATGGCTAGCATTTTCCTCTATCAATGAAACATGGCTGTAATTCAGAAGTAGTGTTGTAGGTCAACACTGAACAGAAGCTGCATCGCTCAGGAAAACCAGTTAATAAGTCCATTGAAAATATAACACCTTAAGCCCTGCTTAGTATATTTGACAACTGCATCATTAATAATGCAAGAAAAATGCTTCAGGGATTTCTGGTGGCAAGAACTGATTATTGCATCCTTTTTTTTTTTTTTTTTTTTGATCTAAGGGTGGCAAGAAAGTGATCTAGGAAGAGTGATAGGGATTTAGTATTGCTTGCTTCTTCCTGAAAATTAGGTTACTTCTTTCCCAAAACACTTACATTTAATCTTTAAAATACATTAATATTTTTAAAGGCCAAACGTGTGGCTTCATTTTTCACTTTGACAGGCCATGAAATTCAGACAGATTTTGTATTTTATAGAATATTTCCCCTGTTTTAGTTTAGTCTTCTTTTGCTCTAGTGTCATACAACAAATCTGACTTTTCAAATGACCCTGTTAAAACACGAACTCAGAAACAAAAGTTATCCCCGCTGGAAATTAACATCTCTTTCATGATGTTCATTTCATTTTCTTCATGAAGCTTCCTTGAAAAAAACTTCTTTTTGTTCTTATTTTCTTCCTTTCCAGCAGTTCCTTTATAATCAATTCTGGCAATTCATTTAACAGCTCAGAATCATTTCACAAAATCCTGTTGAGATTTACAATAGTGAAAATTTTTAGCACTGAAGTTCAAAGGTGACACACATAAACAAGCTATTTGTTCCACCTTTTCCTATCTAGTACTTGTTTCCAAAGGTTTTGCTATGCCAAAAGGAAACATCAAACATAGATTTAAGAGAAAATAAAATCAGCTGAATTGGTAAATACAGATTCCAGTAGATAAACTTATCACACAAGTCAACATAGGGTATCCATGAGTTGTAAGTGCACATCAGCTCAAAGATAGCAAGTGTCCTCATGCGTGTCAGCCCAGAGAAGCTTGAAAGTACTGCCTAGATAATAGCTTTGATATTTTGAAGAAAATACTATTTTATTTGACACTGAAAAGGATATCTTGTTTCATTTTACGAAATAGCATACTGTTTTAAAAAGCATTTTTGCCTTCCAACTGCCTGTATGACCCCTGTGAGCCCAGGGGAAGCTTTCAGAATTGATGAAAATTAAGAAAACCCTGTGGAGGTGTTGAACTTCCGCTTGCTTTTCCAGAGCTAGAGGTGATGATTCTGCTTCCCAAAAGATGAAATATTTTGTTTATAAGAAACCTGCCTATATGCTGCATGAAAATAGAGGTGACAGGTTTATCTAGCACATACATTTAATCATTAGCATAAACATGCTGACTATGCACAGCATACAATGTCTCAGTCTACAAACTTGCTCTAAGTACTGCAATTTTGATTTAAAATTAGCTATTACATTATAATGTGTTTTACTAAATAGTAATTAAAATTTAATTTCTATTAATGCTGTGAATATTAATCCATCCCAAGTTCATTTTTTTCCAATATAATTCTCATAAAGCATGTATTAATGCTTTTCTAAAATATTTTTGTATAACATTTCCTGAAGAGGGACTGGAAAAGGCTCCTGTATGTATCTAACAGTTCTCAGTGTGATTTATTTTTGAGAAACTAACACCATATGGGCTTTAACAGCACACACTGTAATGCTATTGGACACCGGCTTATTTTTCTGTGCTGTTTTGTAGACACCAAGGACATGAGGTGAATATAAAACCATACTGCAAGGTATCAAAGTGATGGAGTATTAGTCAGTGAGAGAGAAAACTTTGCAAACTGATGATTGACTAGGGGTGTGTTTTCCTACAGACATTTTACATTGTATAATGAAACCATAATATGAGCATACATTATCCTGTGCCTTCATTAGAAATTTAAACAAGCTGTAGCAACACAAAGTATAGGCCACAACAGAGCTCAGTCTGTGATTTATTATCATCTTAAGTAGAAGCAGAATTGGACTTGACACTGCACACTTTGATTCACCTGCATCAAGACAACTGTACGCCACTAAATCTGACATTAAGAAACACCCAGAATATAAATCAGTAGTGGAGCAACATTTTCCAACTGTTTCAATTTATTCTAAAGCAACAGGCATGTAATGGCAAGATAGAAATTAATTAAAAATTTAAAAAATATCAGGCCAGTATGTGATGCATTAATTGTAAAGTAATTCAGTTGCATTATGTAGCTAAAAGACTAGAATTTAATATTGTCAGATTAAGCAGAAAATATAAATCAATTGGTGTAAACAGCAACACTGAAAAACTCATGTAGCAGCAGGAGAAAAATTAAGCACAAGGTATTTAAACGTTTCCCCAGGTCACTGAGCAAATTTGTGTCAGCAGATGATTCTAGTATCCTCACTCCCAGGACAAAGCTACAATTGCAAATATATGCATCTTGGAATAGCTTCTGGCTCCTAACACAAAACAGGTTTTTATTTAGCCAAGACATTTAGTCGTTTACCTACCCTATATAGAGATTAAAATGGGGCATGGATATTAGCCGCCTAGGTTTATATTTGGGAATAGGAGGATGAGGAGAAGAGCTTTTTAAGGTATTGACATGTATTTACTCTAACAAACATGCACTAACTTGAAACTACAAACAAAAAGAAGGCAATTTCTCATTCAGTAATGGGAACCTTTTCAACTGCAGTTGAAGGCTGTGCCTGGAAACACAGAACTACAATATAAGTGACACAGGTAGGATTTATCAGGGAAGACTGGCTTGATGCAAAAGTGTCTAAGTTGAAAATCTCTTGATACATGTCTGAAACTTCAAAATCTTACACAGAAAAGTAAAGAAATCAAACAGGGTCAGCTATTCTTATGGACTGCTTGTGCAGGTAACCTGCACGTATCTGGGCAGCCCTGTTGTCATGGTTTAAGCCCCCCACCCACGCAGTTCCGCTCACTCACTCCCCCTCTTTTTTCCCCCAATCCCGGGGGAATGGGGAGGAGAATCAAAAGAACTCAACTCACACAGGTTGAGATAAGAACAGTTTTGTAACTAAGGTATAACACAAATCACTACTGCTACCACCAGTAATAATACAAGAGAAATACAAGGAAAGAGAATACAACTGCTCACAGAGCCTGACCCAGCCAGTGCACCCCCCAGCAGCGAACCCCCCAATACCAAAAACCTGACCATGCCATGCACCCCCAGTCCACGACCACCCCCCTTCCGGGTCTCTGCCCTCTGTGTTCCCATCCAGGACATGACGTGCTGTGGTATGGAATAACCTCTTTGGTCAGTTTGGGTCAGGTGTCCTGTCTCTGCTTCCTCCTGGGGCTTCCCCTCCTCCCTGGCATAGCATGAGACTCAAAGTCCTTGGCCAGGCCAAAACATTGTCAAGCAGAAACTATAAACACTGGTGTTCTCAGCGCTGCTCCCAGGCCCAAAATCAAAAACACAGTGCTGCACCAGCTACCAAGAAGGAGAAAAAACGACTGCTACTGCTGAACCCGTGACACCTGTCCATTTTAGGTAGACACTTTGTAAGTGGACACTTACTTGAACTTAGAAAACGCAGAAGCAAGTAGACACTTCTTTGGGTGGAATTTCCTTTTTATTCCTACTTCAGGAATGCTTCGGTAATGAGGAGCTGCTTGGCTTAGGCAAGTAACAGTCTTTTTGACAAGTGAACTCATACTTTGGCACTGGCAATAACTGAGCATGTGATTCCAGATATATTGAATTTTTGAGACTGAAACTGATTAAAAAGTCTGTCTAGCCTGACTTTTATGACAGGCCAGATGATGTTCCCCTGCCTATGCAAAACTCAGTGCTTTGGATTACATTTTGTTTTAGAGTTCTTAGACTTTGATTTTGTCACCATCATTACATAATGAGTAATGCAGACACTGTTTTCTTTTTGAAAGAAAAAAAAATAAAATTACACATTTGTATAAAAGTCAAGCATGAAAGAGTTAAAGAGATTAATGAAATAGACTGAGTTATAACTGAAAATATCAAAATTAAGTCCCCTAAAAAATTGCATTCCCTTTCATATGTGTGCAACTGAATTTCAAAACACTGTCACCCCATTCCATCAATCTCCTTCCTCTGTTTTCTTGCCTTCTACCTAAATTCAGTAATACCTGTCTCCTCTGATAACAAATTCCTCTGATTTGGTTTCCCTTAATTTATTCACTCTTAAAAAGAGCACAATAAACAATAATGGTCATCTAAAGACCAAATCTGAGGATAATGAAAATTCAGTCACCAGTAGTGCAAACTGCTGTCTATCACTGACCAAATGATGCAAGATTGTTTAAATATGATAAAATTCTGGTTAGAAGTTAAAGTTAAGGTTAAACAAATATAAAGCCTTTCTCATTTAGGTAATTTGGACTATAGTTTTGTTTAAGCTATGTGAGAAAAAAATTAAACATTTTCTGATCTGTGCTGCCAGGAATTCCTTAACATTATATATAACCATGCACTTGGCAATCTGCAAACACAAGCCTTAAGCCTGCATTAATCTGTGTTGTTGATATTTATCTTTAAGGTGAGGAGGGAGAGGTTTTATTTCAGTAATGGCTGCATACAGGCAAAACATTTTGTTTGACAATACAGCCAGAGGCTTCCACAGCAGCAACTTTTGGACCATCAAGAAATGATGATGTGTATTTTTTTCTAAACATACCGTCTCAGTTATAAACCCTTTGCTGAAGAACCAGACAGCAATGTACCAATATACAGCATTGGCTCATGCAGTCTTCAAGGCAGGATCTGACACTGATTATAGATCCTGGCCTGAATATTGTTCCTGTCTCTGTAGCACCATTGTTTTTTGGAAAGAACTGCTTTTCTGCTGTAAGACCTAGCAATGAGTCCAATTCACCAAAACACCCTGAGGCACATGTAACAGCAAAAGAGCCCAGAACAAAAAGTGATCCCAGAGTGTGTTATTGTGTGGCAAGGGGCAGCTGAGGAAGAGCTGTTGGTTGGTGCTCTACAAGAACTAGGGCAGTTCATACAGCAGTCTGTGGGACCTAATCAGTCCTGCCTGGCAGCAGAGCTAACTAGCCGCAGTTCAATGTGTGATGTAGCTTTGCTGTTTCCAGTCTCATTGCTAGCTCAAAGTTGCCTGATGATGCTTCTATATATTTTGCCCAAATAAATTTTTATAAAAGGTGACTGAACAAGTTGGATTTAAGTGAAAAAAAAAAAAAAAAGTACTGAAGAAGAATAAAAGTGGAGTGCTGACAGCTTCTGAAAATCCACGTAAGACCACAGACTAGGAGTTCATCTCCTGAGGCTGCTGTATAATGCAATCTTATCTCAGGCTGCCCTGTCTTACTAAACTTGCAAGCAGAAGTCAGCTTCAGATTACTGTTTTAGATCATTTATCCAACACTATTCCCACTCTGCCACTGGTCCTGCTGTATATTTGAGAATCAATTATGAAGTGCAAGTTACCATTACTGGTGTTTTAGTGGCTCCCCAAATTAGCTGCAGCTTCACTGGGCAGTATCTAACATCAGAAACTGTCAGTCACTATCCTACGGCTTCATGGATTCAGAATTTCTTGTTGGCAAAAGTCGCCTGCTGCAGTATACTTCAAACATATAAAAATATGCTTGAACTAAGAGACAGGAGAAAGAGGTAGGAAAATAGGGAGTAACTTGATATTTTTCTACCCTACCAGCAGAACCAATGACTAATGGTCAGAATAGCTTCCATTCTTGCTTATAATTTCTCACTACGTCACTTAAACAGGGGAAAAAAATCCCACAACCCTCTAATATAAAGTATGGATTGAAAAACTGTTTGCTACAAGGATAATGACTGATTTGGATGCCCATATATATATAAACATCCAGAACTAGAAAGAACTTACTACACCTCCAGGAAGAGAAGAGTGATCAGAACCACTTTTCTCCTTTTTTGGCTTCTTCTCCTACTAATTGGAAGAAGTTGATAAGAAAAAAAGAGCTAATTCCTTGTTTTTAAGAATTGCCTTTTAAGAACATGACTTAGACTAAGAGCGAGGAGCTTTACAGGGCTCTCTTGAACATAGGCAATAAAGAAAAATATAATCATAAAACAGACATTACAGAGGGGGAAGGAGAAACTCCATAAATATATGAAAGAGTTCTCACTATAATCAAAAGCACAAGACAAATACTGCACAATCTTCTACGCAGTTGTTATAATTCTGTGCATAAAAGCAGCCATTCTGCATGTCATCACCAACATCTCTCTGAAGACCAACTATAAGATTTCCCTTGGTATTACAAGGTAGTGGTTCCTAACACAGACAAATTCTGTAAGACTGGAAGGCAATTAAACATAAATTATTTTAGTGGAACTTAAGCCAAATCTGAACCTTGCCATGCAGAAAAGGGCATGTATGGAAGATCACAGCCGGTAGAAAGACTTAAAACTAGTGCATTAACTTATTGAACTTTCTCTTGTGTCCCTCTCTATTTAAATGATTTTCTATTGAGTTGCTCAGCAGTGCCTCCCTGTCGTGGTTTAAGCCCCGCCGGTAACTCAGAACAACGCAGCTGCTCGCTCACTCTCCCCCTTCTTCCTCCCCCTTGCTCCTGGAGGGATGGGGAGGAGACTTGAAAGAATGTAACTCCCACGGGTTGAGATAAGAACAGTGCAATAACTAAGGTATAACACAAATCACTACTGCTACCACCAGTAATAATAGTGATAAGGGAAGTAACAAAGGAAGAGAATACAACTGCTCACCACCCACAAACTGATACCCAGCCCAACCTGAGCAGTGATCTCGCCCTTCTGGGTAACTCCCCCCAGTTTATATCCTGGGCATGACATGATGTGCTATGGAATACCTCTTTGGTCAGTTTGGGTCAGGTGTCCTGTCTCTGCTTCCTCCTGGCTTCCCCTCTTCCCTGTCAGAGCAGGAGAGTCAGAAAGTCCTTGGTCAGAGTAAATGTTGCTGAGCAGTAACTAAAAACATTGGTGTTATCAGCGCTGTTCCCAGGCTGAAAGTCAAAACCACAGCACTGAACCAGCTACTAAGACTGAGAAAAATTACTGCTAATGCTGAACTCAGGACACTCCTCATTATGGTCTGAATATGTACGGGTACTGCAGGTAGTTTAAAAATAGCTGCAACTGTCTCTGGAAAAAAAAAAAAAAAAGTGGAACGTATTAGGTTGTTTAGGGAGAATTTTAATGACACCTACAGCAATTTACAGTTGGCAAATTTTTATGTTCTGTGGTGCAGAAATACCCAAAATGAATTATCTTGTTTGTCACTGAAAAGGACAGTAATGAAACATGCTAATCTGGAAAGCAAAATTAAATTCTAGTCAAGGCAGTATTCAAACAGGTGCCCTCTGAATTACATTTGTTGCACCTTGAAATAATGTTCTCTGATATCAAAGGCAGAAAGGTATCACTGGTTAATCCAAATAGATTTAAGTCAGCTCTGCACAAGACCACTGCTGCAAGAGCCTGACTGCACATTTTAATCTGCCTGCATTCCTGCATTACACCTCAGCAGGCTTTGCCCATTACATGGTAAAAGGTGTTTTCTCCATGGTATATCAAGGAATAGCTGTGTCACCAAATAAAAAGCCACACATTCCTAAAACTGGATCCTCTCTTTAAATTGGAATCCTTCAAATACGTATCATCATATTGAAAGTGTCCTCTAAACCAGTTTCTATTCTCACGCTAGTATTGATACTGCTTTGGAATATTTCTGCATGCACTTGTAATGCTACCATTTGCTAACAGTAAATTATAAATACCCAACTATTTTACTTTTAAGATCTTTGATTAAGAACTCACAGGTTTAATTCCAAAGAATTGTAGCACTAAATAATCTTACCAGAAAGTAATGTGCCACATTGTTGAGACACATTTATTGCTTTGGATCTGCAGTCCCTCCTGTGGCCACCCATCATCATTTCTAATTATCACTTCAAATCATGCAAACTATATCCCCTGCTATGCACAGAAGGCAGGTGGGCGACTGGAAATCTATTATAAAAACAGGCCACCAGGGAATGAGAATTGCACTATGCTGTTTTTCTTTGGTTTTCACAAAGAATTAGACTATGCTGTTTTTCTTTGGGTTTCAAAATGTAATGTTGTTAGCTACAGCCCCTTTTCTAGAACATCTTAAAAACTTTAGGGGCATCCCTATGATGTATCTAACCACCAGCAGCAAGCGGAGTTTGTTATACCACAGTGTTTCAAAGTAGTAAAAAAGTAGAAGAGTGCTGATTACTACAGGATGACATTGTGACAAAATGCCTCCAGGACAATACAGCTGTCTGTCTATAAAATAATCCTGAAAAAAAATGCTGAGTGTAACAGCTCTCATAGCACCTTCTGAGTCTGAAATGAGGATCTTGGTATCTAGAGGACAGACCAAAATTCATTATTTGGCACAAGATGGAGCACATTTGTTAAAGATAAGCTAGAAAATTAGGAAAACCAAGATAATTCTAGTTAAAAAATGAGAAGAGGCTTCTTCTGTATCAGCGTTTATTGTTGTCAATTATAATCCAATTTATTAACTCTCATTTAGTATCGAGAGCAGGCTCTTATACTTTCTTCTGTGTTGCCCCTGGTCACCTGAGGCAATACTCAGAGTATCTAGGAAGATGTTTCAGTATCCTTTTTCAACATCCTCTTCAGGCTCCCCCAAAATCTGGTCTTCTAGGATGCTCCTACTACTGTTCACCATGCTGAGAAACTCAAGGGTTTCACCTGTATATCCCATTGGCCTTGCTTCTCCTGTACATTTATAATAGTTTCTTAAAGGAAAGATGAAAGAGTTTTTGTATCATACTCATGCGGTTCTGTGACAAAGTGGGGGCCTGGTCCAAAACTGAGATTCTTACACACTGATAGAAATGACAGTAAAACAGTAAAACATGGAAGAATGACCTGTGACAAGGTCCAGGAAGGACATGGAAAAAAAACAACACCC